>OY741990.2:441085-1094703 GCA_963555575.2 Hygrocybe coccinea | reverse complement strand
GTTTCCGGTGAAGTCCGGGTTATCCGACGTAATCCGATGTCGGGTTTCAACTCGGTGAAGGTAACGATGAGGAGATGAGGCGGGAATGACAGGAAACGATATAAGAGGATACAGATTTGTGATTGTGGAAGTGGGAAGTACAGGTCTAAGGGAAACTACGAGGGATCGGTTCTAGGGTTCTGGGTATCTACTTATTACGAGTATGCGGGAGTCCTCTTTATACTACTGCGGGAGTGGTCGGGTTGTGGATCGGACTTGGAGGGTAGAGGGTTCCGAGGGCAGAGGGTTCCGACGTATATTGGTGCCATTGTGATCAGTAAGAGAGGGGCTCGGGATTCGGGTCCGGGTTTGAGTGCGGACTTGTCCGGAATTGACGTGTGATTGTTGTCGGTTTTGGATAGAGTGCGCCGGATTAGGATGGAGTGATGGACGGGTTCGTGGACGAGTAGTAAAGTGCGTCTTTTGATGGGATTCCGTGGCCACAGAGGTTGTACCCTCTACAGCGGGTACGGGTAGTGAAGTGCAGGGGTTTACCCTCAATGTATAATGCATTTGATTTGGTATTTTTATTACATGATGAATTCTTGGAAAAGTGATGACGTTTTTACATAATGAGGTGAATATAATACATATCTACAAGTTTTATTATCCAGGGGTACAAAAATTCTCAATGTAATCATATCTAATTCTGCTTTTAAAGCCCAGGGGTACAAAATACCCCTCAAACCTCAAGTAGTCCGCGAGGCATCAGTCAGTATCAAAACCACCTAGTCTGCCAATCGCATCCCGCCTCCGGTCCAGTGTCGTCCGCAACCTACGAGAAGAAATATCTCTTACGGTTCACGACCCGACCATCAAAGATAACATCGAAGAGGCACCTTCCCATCTAACCATACAGACTAATCTACCTTTAGTTTCTGACTCCAGCTCACCGCTTTCCACACCACCCAACAGTCCCCACAGTGCTCTTACCAATCTCATCGATCTCCCGACCATCGACATCTCATCCGACGAATCATCCGAATTAAGCTCACCACCGCCTACTCCGACATCCTTATCCGATAACCCGAATCATATAACCGATAATCTGACACTCGCATTAGAAACCGAATCACAATCTGTTCCGATAACAGACATATCGTCATCGTCACTCGAATCGTCAGAGTCCGTTGCAGTAAACGGCGACTCACCCCCAGTAGTCTCACAAGCAGTCTTAACAACCGTTCAATTACCGCCTTCATCCTTCGCAGCCACACAGCTTGTTCCGTCAACAAGCTTTTCGTTATATCCGTCTTTTATCATACCGTCAACCGTTACCGCTCCGCCGCCACCCATTACCACACCACTCCCACACATTTCCACCACCACCCCGCTCACTAAAATGACCGCCTCACGCCAAATGCCCGCTCGTGGCCACTCCACAGCTCCTACCTTCGACGGCAATGCCCTCAACCTCAACCGGTTCTTCAACGAGGTCGACCTTCTGGCTGAGGAAGCCAAAGTTGACGACAAAGGGAAAATAAAGCACAGTCTCCGGTACGCCAGCATTAGCAACTACGAGCTCTGGACCCGACTCCCATCTGCTGCCCACTCCGACTTTTCCGCCTTTTGCAAGGAAGTCCTTGAACTCTATCCTGGAGCCGAGGACGACCGCCGGTACGCCATCTCGGACTTAACCCGCTTAACCTCGACTCAGGCCAACTACAGAATCCGATCGCGCGCGGAATTGGGAGAGTATTATAGGGAGTTCTTCCGGATTGCGGACTTCCTCAAAGAGAAAAACCGCCTATCAGCACGCGAGTTAAACGTCGCATACGAGGCCGGGTTCGATCCTGAACTCCGAACACGGGTTAAAACCCGCATGCAATACAGTGAGCCCAACCACTTCCACGACGACCCCTACAACTTCAAGGCTTTCCACAAATGCGCTCACTTTCTCCTTGCCGGGACTGCCGCTGAACCATTCGCCACCGCCACACCACGTCTAGCCACCCCTATTAGGTCTACTCCAGAGCCCGTCACCATCAAAACCGAGTCCAGCGACCCCGCCGTCCTCGAACTATTAAAAGTTCTAACACAATTGATGTCGGCTCTTGCGCAAACCGTCAGCCAACAACAGAATCAACAGGCTCCTCCACCACCCGTTCGCACCTATGCCCCCGGTCCATACAATCCCGGTAACCCGTCTGGTAATCCGTCCGGCCCTATGACCTGCCGTTTCTGTGACGACCCTGCCCACCGTATCAGGGACTGTCAGCAGGTCTCACAATACGAGAAGGACGGCAAATGCATCCGGGATCAGTACAACCGCGTCGTCCTGCCCAACGGCTACAATATTCCCCGACACATCATAGGCCGTACCCTTCGGGAACGCTTTGACATCTGGCACGCACAGAATCCCGGCCATCGCACCAACACCGAGCAACCCCGGCACGAAACTCCGCCACACATTAAATCCAACCTCGTCGAAGTAGTTGAAATACCCGACGAAGAAGCCGACTCCTCCCATGTGACCCTCCAATCATCGGTAGCCAGCCTCAGCCTTGAAGAGGAAGAGAGAATCCGGACTTTTGAGGCGGAGATCAACAGAATCCGGAATAAGAAGGTCCGCTTCAATGGGGTTGAGATACCTCAGTGTCCCTCTTACAAAGACAAGGGGAAGGGACCTGCTACCACTAATCCGAACCCGCCGGGACCATCTAATCCGAAACCCGCTCCCAAACCGTCCACTCCGCCAAAACCAACACAGCCCAATCCGTTCACCGCCTCTCTACCCCGTACGCTTCCTACAACCTTCCCGCTTCCGCAGACGGCCCCACAATACCGGTACCAGGCACCTATCAAGGATCCCAACATCGCGAAAGATGTAGCCAAACGAGTCCTCGACGCCACACTTGCCATGACCACCCACGACATACTTGCAATATCCCCAGACGTACGAAAACACACCAGGGATTCCCTCACACCGAAGAAGATTGCCACGGGCACCAGCATCATCGAAGCCTTTCACCAGGAAGGCTTACCAACCCGGACCTGCGACCATTGCAACACGGACATACCCCTGATCGTCGGAGACAACGCGGTCCCACTTCGGGCAATCTACCCCACCATCGACGGCAAGTACTCCTTTGAATGTGTAGTCGACGCGGGTTCAATGATCGTTGGAATGAACCGCACCATATGGAACAAACTCGGACTCGGACTTCAAAACCGCAACATGCGACTCACCTCCGCCAACGCATCCAACAACGACTCCCTCAGCTGCCTCGCAAACCTACGCTTCACCATTGGCGAAATCGACGTCTACTTGCAGGTCCAAGTGATGGAAGACACCGCCTACGAAATCCTACTCGGCTGCCCCTTCATGAAGCTCACCAATTGCATCACCCAGGACTACCCTGACGGCAACCAGACCCTCACAATCACCGATCCAAACTCTGGCAAAACCGTCATTGTACCCACAGTTGAACATTGCGAGAGAGAGCATCACGAACGGTCTGACACCAGACGGCCGGGTTTTTAGTGATCGAGGAATCGGACACAATCCGACGAGATAAGAGTCCTGTAACAGTATGCCCAGACATTTCTCTTGATACCCCGCTTTCCGAATTCTCCCTAGAAGAAGACTTATACTTCGAGGTCGAGCTAGATTTCTCCGACAAGCCACTGGCTTCCAAAGCCGAGGCCATATCCATGCTTTCCAACATTGAATCCTATTACACCTCTCTCGATAAAGCAGCTACCGCTAAATCCTTTAAAGTTAATGCAGATCCACCGAAACGCAACCTGAAGGGAGTAGTCTCGAGAAAAAAGTACAAGAATGTAGCCGACCGCGTCAAACCCGTTTCCACCACCCTTCCCGACCAATTTCGAATCACCCGCGACATCACCGGCAACCCACTAGCCGACCTACCAGAATTACCAACACATCCACCCGAGTTCACTCCCGGAATCCGATACACGCAAGAGCGACACGATAAAATGAAGATCAACCCCAACAGATTCCTCACAACCGAAGAAGTGAAACTCGGCCATTTCGTTGTCAAAGCACAAGAAGCCGCCTTCGCATGGAACGAATCCGAGAAAGGACAATTCAACACCGAGTATTTCCCACCCATTCACATTCCGACCATCCCCCACACACCCTGGGCTCACAGTAACATCCCAGTTCCACCCGGCATCATGGCAGAAGTCATTCGCATTATCAAAGACAAGATAGCCGCCGGTACTTACGAATCCTCCAACTCCTCCTACTGATCCCGATGGTTTTGCGTCTTAAAGAAGGATGGACTCAGTCTCCGCATCGTCCACGACCTTCAACCACTCAATGCCGTCACAATCCGAGACACTGCCGTACCCCCAATGACCGACCAACTCGCAGAATCCCTTGGTGGTCACTCTTGTTATGGTTCCCTCAACCTCTTTGTATCATTTGACCAACGCTTCGTACATCCCGACTCCCGCGACTTCATGACGTTCCAGTCACCTCTTGGCACACTCCAACTCACCCGCATCGCCATGGGTTACACCAACTCACCCCAAATCCTACACGGCGACACCACCTACATACTCCGCGACGAGATTCCCCATATCACCATTCCCTTCGTCGACGACATCGCAGTCAAGGGCCCCCGTTCAAGATATGAATTGCCTGGGGGAGGATACGAGACAATACCCGAGAATCCGGGAATCCGACGCTTCATCTGGGAGTATTTCCAAGGTCTCAACCGCATCCTACAGCGCTTCAGATACATAGGTGGTACATTCAATGGCACCAAAACTGAACTCTGCCAACCCACCGTCATCATCGTCGGACACAAGTGCACATACGAAGGCCGCGTTGTTGACGACTCCAGAATCCAGAAAATCCACCACTGGCCCATACCCAAAAACGCCACCGATGTCCGCGCCTTCCTCGGCACATGCGGACTCATGTGCATCTTCATTAAGAACTTCGCACAACACTCCAGACCTCTCATCCAACTAACCCGGAAAGGAGTCCCCTTCGAATTTGAGACATCAGTACAAACCGCCATCGACTACCTCAAGAACGCCATCATCACATCTTCGGCTTTACGCGGAATAGACTACGAAAGCGACTGGGAAGTCATCCTTGCTGTCGACTCATCCATCATCGGAGTCGGCTTTGTCTTAATGCAAATCCGCGACGATGGACGACGATATCCGAGCCGTTTTGGATCCATAGCCTGGTCAGAGCGCGAATCCCGATACTCACAAGCTAAGTTAGAGCTATACGGTCTATTCCGCTCCCTCCGCTACTTTCAGATTTTCATCATTGGAGTCTGCAATCTCACTGTAGAAGTCGACGCCAAGTACATCAAAGGAATGCTCAACAATCCCGACATCCAGCCAAACGCAACAATCAACAGATGGATAGCCGGCATCCTCCTCTTCAACTTCAAGCTTGTCCACGTACCCGCTGCCAACCATTCCGCTGCAGACGGACTTTTCCATTGACAACGATCAGACCAAGACCCCCTCGAAACCGACGACTATGAAGATTGGATCGACCAGTCCTATGGCTTTTACATGCAAGTTGCAAACGGACGAAGCACCCGACAAGGAGTCCGACAACTACTCACTTGCTCCAACTGCCAACAGCTCGACCTACCAAATCCGGACACGATGATCACAGCAGTCTACAATCAGAAAATATCCGACACCGACATGCCCCGATCCGAGAAAGCCGTCCTTGCCGACAAACGTCTCATCGCAGTACAGAAGTTCTTGCAGGACATGGAACGACCCACGGACATGACTGACGACAAGTATAGGCAGTTTATCAGGTACGCCACTGAGTTCTTTGTCAGGGACAGCAAGCTCTGGCGCAAACATCGAGACGGAAAACACAAAATCGTCATATCTCCGACAAACTGCTACCGCCTCATCAAAGAAGCCCACGACGCTCTTGGCCACAAGGGCCTCTTCTCAGTATGAATCCACCTACTCGACCGCTTTTGGTGGCCCTTCCTCGACGACGACATCAAGTGGTACATACAATCCTGTCACCAGTGCCAAGTCCGACAAATGCGCTACCATCACATTCCCCCAACCGTCGCAACACCCGCCTCTCTATTCCGCAAAGCATACATCAACACTATGTTCATGCCACGCGCTGGCGGATTCCGATACATCATCCAAGCCCGCTGTTCTCTATCGTCTTATCCGGAGTTTCGGACTTTACGGAGAGAAACCGGTCAAACCATTGGCACGTTTATTTTTGAAGAAATCCTATGCCGCTGGGGCACTCTCGAGGAAATCGTCACCGACAACTCAAAGCCATTCATCGACGCACTTGATTACCTTGCTACTAAATACGGAATCCGACATATCCGCATATCGCCCTACAACTCCCAAGCCAACGGTCCCGTCGAACGCAGACACCTAGATGTCCGGGAGGCCATCATGAAAACTTGTGAGGGAGACGAAACGAAATGGCACACAGTCGTAGCATCGGTCTTTTGGGCAGAACGAGTCACTACACACAAATCCCTCAGATATTCCTCATATTACATCGCCCACGGAGTTGAGCCCCTCTTCCCTTTTGACCTCTCCGAAGCCATGTACATGGTACCGACACAAGACGTAATGTCCACGGCCGACCTCATCGCACTCCGCGCCCGACAGCTCCAAAAGCGACCCGACGACCTAGAGCTTATCAAGCAAAGAGTCATGAAAGCACGCTTCGACTCAATCCGGCATTACGAGTCAAAATTCGCTAACACCATCAAGACGTACAACTTCAAACCCGGTAATCTAGTCCTAATCCGAAACTCACGCATCAAGATGTCTCTAGATCGCAAAGCAAAGCCGCGTTGGTTTGGACCAATGGTCGTTGTATCCAAATCAAAAGGGAACTCCTACACCCTCGCCGAGCTCGACAGAGCCATCTCCAAAACCCGATATGCCGCCTTTCGCGTAATACCCTACTATCCCCGCCATAGCATTTCGATCACGCTTGACGACTTCCTCCAACAACCCGAACCCACAGAATCCGACACCTCAGACACGGACAGCAGTGACAACGACGAATCCGGCAACGAGTCCGAGAAAGAAGAATAAACGGATGCGTCTCTTTCCTCTATTATTTTTATCTTATCACATTTTATCTGCATCTTATCTTATCAAAAGCCACAGACATTCGTATATAGACTCAAACACGACTCTTATGATGCAAACAAATCTGACATAGCGGATAACGGACAACGGCTTACGCTGAAATCCGCCCGCTCGGACTTAGCTGACCGAGTCTTTTCCTTTCAGTTTTCTTTTCTTTTCTTTTCTTTGATTGAATCCGTTTTCTTATCATATCTTATCCTCACTATCTTCGAGAGCACGAGGAAAAATATATTCAAAAAATAAAAACAAAACAAAACAAAACAACAAAGTCCGCGCTGTACAAAAAAAAGGAATTTATTTCAACCCGAGGAGCCGCGTAGAGATGACGTCGAGACGGGACAGGATGTGGACTTGGTTGTGCCGAATCCGGTTCAGCTGCTGCACGAACCAAATATGTTCGCGGTTTACCTGCGCCCCAAACTCCCCCAACTTTTCCGCGACCGTAAATATGTCCATGTCCATGGACCCGACTTGACCACAGACAAAGTCGATCTGCTCCGGCAAACCCACATCGAAAGCCGGCCGGTCTCCTGCATCGATTAGGCTTCCACGCTCCGCGTCCGATGACTCTCCGCGATCCAACAACATCTGCTGACTCGTCGATGGCCGACTAGGCGAAAGCCGGGGCTTCTTGGTGGTGACGACCTTGGCTGGGAGCTTGCGCTTTGTTGGTCTAGTCGGACTCCTCACGCGTTTCTTTCCCTTGTGATCGACCTTGCGTCCCACGCTTGCTGCAGCCATCTTCGTCGACAGCGTGCACTTTTTCTTCATCCCCTTACACCGGTCACACGCGTATCCCTCGATTCCTCGGCACGGGATACCCACAGTGTTGCAAGAGTCACACTGGAAAATCTGAAACAGCCGCATTAGCTGCGCCGGTTAATCCGAAAAACCTTGGAATGCGAAAGCATTTACTTACCCGAATCTCGTGCTCCACCACCTCCCCTTTCTCCCTCGACTTTCCCTTCGGCACCTCAAACTCCTCGGAACCCCTGGGGTATGTCCTCGTCGGAATCCATGGCCGAATTCGTCCTTGTCTGCTGGTACTCCGCACCTGACGGACCCCATCCACCCATCTCTATGCCCTTAGCTGGAGACGGCAACCTGCTGCCTAATCCATCGAAAGCCAGCCCCGAGTATGGCCCGCCTTGTGCGCCTCTTCACGTTCCCTCGCCTTCCGGACTCGCACCTCCTCTTCCATCATCTTCCAAGCCCTCTCCTCTTCCCTCAGCTTCTGGACCCGCTCCTCTTCTTCCCTCGCCTTCCGGACTCGCTCTTCCTCCTCCCTCCTCACGGATTCCTCTTCCCGTAACCTCCGGACCCGCTCTTCCTCTTCCCTCCTCGCAGACTCCTCCTGCTGTCTCCTCACTTCCTCCGCCCGCTGTCTCTCCTCCTCCTTGAGCCTCTTTTGCGCCGCTTGTTCCACCTCTCGCCGTTTGTACTCCGCCCTATTCGCCAACCACTTCTCCACCTTGACGATTTGCTCCGCGGCCGTACCAAGGATCGGTGGCTGCACCACGGGATCGACTCCGGCCTCCCTCAGCTCGGTTAGGACGGCACGTAGGTTCCTCTAAAAAGTAATGTGGCGCAGCCAGATTAGAAAGCTGACATGATGCGAACAAGAAAACTTACCACGGCGCGTCGGTATTGGATAAGCCACAACACGGTGTCGTCCTCATAGCCATCCCGGATTAGGTCCACAGTTGCCAAGCCGAGTTTCCAGAGGTCAGTCACAGCCGCAACGAGTTCCTCTCGCAGGTCAGCACGGAGCCCATCTTGGAAAGTGAAGAAGTCATTGGACGACGACGAGGGAGAAGACATGATGGGACGGTGTTGACAGTAGAGTGGAAAGAAGAACGACGTTGCTAGGTGCCACGGCGGAGCCCTTAAAAATTTTCGTATTTGCCTCTGTTTATCCGCCCACGTGACTTTGGTTCGAGTTTTTCAACAAGTCCAGCCCAGCACCGGCCATACGACTTCCAGATTTGCACGAATTCCCTCCCGCTTACGCACGGCTTGCATGTGGATCAATGAGACGATTCGAACCCGACGGTCGACCAGGGAAGGTCTCTATTAGAACTCCCGGGGAGATGTAGAGGGTACAACCTCTGTGGCCACGTAATCCCATCAAAAGACGCACTTTACTACTCGTCCACGAACCCGTCCATCACTCCATCCTAATCCGGCGCACTCTATCCTAAACCGACAGCAATCACACGTCAATTCCGGACAAGTCCGCACTCAAACCCGGACCCGAATCCTGAGCCCCTCTCTTACTAATCACAATGGCACCAATATATGTCGGAACCCTCTGCCCTCGGAACCCTCTACCCTCCAAGTCCGATCCACAACCCGACCACTCCCGCAGTAGTATAAAGAGGACTCCCGCATACTCGTAATAAGTAGATACCCAGAACCCTAGAATCGATCCCTCGTAGTTTCCCTTAGACCTGTACTTCCCACTTCCACAATCAAAAATCTGTATCCTCTTATATCGTTTCCTGTCATTCCTGCCTCATCTCCTCATCGTTACCTTCACCGAGTTGAAACCCGACGTCGGATTACGTCAGATAACCCCGGACTTCACCGGAAACTATCTCCTTATTTCTATTTATCCTCAGATTTCTATCCTCCTTGACTAGACATTACTGACGACGCCCTTGTCACTATTACGCTGACCTCTATCTAGTATCCCCTTTTGGAGCTAGACCTGAACTACGCATCACAACATATGGGGATAGAAGAACCTCATTGAAAATAGGGTACTTCTTCGACCAAGTGGGGGGAAGTTTCAGCTTATAGGAAGAACGACCGATTTTCTCCAGGATGGGGAATGGACCATACCGTTTGTCATCTAACTTTTGGGATGGCTGGAGAGAATTGATGTTTGTTGATTCCAACCAGACTTTATCGCCTACTTTGTATTCCGGTGCAGGGCGATGTTTCCTATCATAAAACTTCTTCATTTTCTCCTGAGCAACAACTAAAGTGTTGGTTGCTTGTTGCTGTATATGGTTCATCCGGTCTGCGAAAGCGGTGGCAGATTCATTGACAATTTCTTCCTTGACCGGTTCTTTTCCTTTCCAGGGATGGAAACCCATTGTTGCATAAAATGGGGAGATGCCGGTAGATGACGATTCATGGTTTGCAAGAGCGAATTCTGCCAGAGCCAACCATTCAGCCCAATTACCTTGTCATTGATTGACAAACAATCGGAGGTAGGTTTCAACCTTGGCATTGGTTCGTTCAGTTTGTCCATCTGCTTGTGGATGATATGCAGTCGTCGGATGGCCAGTAATGCCTAGGAGATGATTCAATTCCTTTGTAAAGCCAGACATGAACTGAGCTCCAAGATCAGAGATGATGACATGGGGTAATCCAAAGCATCAAAAAATGTTATCCCAATATAAACATGCAGACCCTTCGGATGTCAATGCGGTGGTGGTAGGGCTAAGGACTGATTGTTTATTTTTCTTATCCATCACCACTTGTATAGCATTAAAACCCTGGGATTCCGGTAACGGACCGACCAGGTCCATAGTAGCAGTATGCCATGGAAAGGGGGGAATTGCATGGGGGTGTAATAACCCTGGTTTCTTTCCAGGGTGGACTTTCTTCTGTTGGTAAGGTAAACATGCTGCGACATATTTGTCGACATCTGTGCGAAGAGAAGGCCAGGTGAAATGTTGAGTGACTGCTCGGAACGTGTTTTCCTGACCCGGATGACCTGATAGGGGTGTATCATGATGTTTGTAGATGATTTCTCCACGTAGATGATCGTCTTTGGGGACATAAAGTAAATCATTGTGATAGATTAATCCATCATCCGTACGTTTCCATGACGAAGCAGGATCTTTGAGTCCTTCTTCGGCTTGCTCATCGAGTTGTAATTCAGACTAAGTAAGTTGTTCTTGCCATTGTGGATTCATTGTGGTGGTGTTGAGGGAAGCCATGAACAAGGAGTCAAGGAGTGCGACAACATTCTTATTGTCATCGAAGCAGACAGGTATGAAAACTTGACGAGGTTTGGGCAACGAGATCTCATTAGATTGACTTGAGGTCCACTGCCCGAACCTTTGCCCTTGCGCAAATAGAAGACACACGTCAATCCTGACTGCAAGCAGAATCCGCAGGTCTCACTGAGATGACTGACGGTCGAGTTGAAGAGGATATGGGTGCCGACATGCTCTAAGATGCGCTGGGCTTGTGTCCTGTCCCACTCGTAGGCAGGCCTGCACTTTGGACAAATATCCGAATCATGCAATTGCGAATCTCCGTGACCAGACTCACACAGAAATGCTGCGCGTCCTGTATTGTGGTTAGGTCTGTTCCATACATCCAACAGACAATACACACCTGATGCTCAGTACGGGAAATATTCTGATTGGTTCACCACCGGCAGCACGAGAGCATCACCAGGAGATAAACGAGCATACAGACTTGCAGCAAGCAACCTCAATTCCTCACTACGAAACAGGTACATGGGATTTCCTGTGGTCTGCGTGGAAATGGTGGGATTTATTGTTTCAACCAAGTGGGCTGGTAATTTGTGGGTGGTGTCCAACTTGCGTGTCCACTCCCAATCTGCACTGGCAGGGTTGGAGGATGGATCGAGGTAAGCGAGACGCAGAAGCTGAATGGAGAGGGAGACTGTCTTCTCAGCTACGAGTTCAAGGGCAATTTGTGGTACGGATCAATGATCTACAGCAATACTGGTGATGTGACCGAGTGCAAGAAAGATGAGATCGTTGCATTTCACGAGCGTTGCTACTGGTTCATTGATGAACAGAGTTTGTCCACCAAAAACCGAGTCGAAATCGAGGATGTTGGAAGAGGCGTTTGGTGAGATAGCATAACGCGAGAGGCCGGCGACCCATTTTAGTTGATCAGTGGAGCCCGAATTTGTCTTGAACTTGAAGTATTCTCGCAGGATACGAGCCTTGTAGACTGGTTTCCCCTGCATCTCGACAAAGGGCTTGAATGAAGTCGGATTTGCCCCACTCTCCTCAATAGCCACTTGGTCTTCAAGATCAAGGTCCTCTGCAGATGCAGCCTCTGGGGAAGCACTCCCCTGTGGCGTGGGCATCTCACTCTCCTCGTCATCGTTTTCTTCGCCGACTCCATCCGACTGATCGTCTTCAAGCCTGCTTGCAAATGGGAAGAGTACGTCAACACCATTTTCTTCCATTTTCATGAACATATCCTGAGTAGTGCAGGTCACGGGTACCCAGTACCCGCAAGGGTTTGGGGTACAGGTACCTAGTCTTAAAAGTCCGAGTCCGATCAAGGGTGACCCGTGGTACCCGTGATGGACCCGTGTGAGTCCAACATTACAATTGACACAATATTTACTCAGACGATATCTCAATCAATGGGAAGAAAAAGAGCAGCCAGCAAGAAATCCCCACCCCCTAGCAAGAGGCCCCGAAGAAACACAAGGCAAGATTCACCCCATCGTACCCCATCCCCTGCGAAGAGTATTGAGGTCATCGATAACAACAAAGAGACTGCTGAGGAAGAATTAAGTGAGTCTGTCCACAGTAGTTGAATCGGGCACTCACCGTACACTAGAGAGGCTGAGCAAAGAATGGGAGTCTCCTATCTATGCATTTTATAAGCCAAATGTTGGGATCAAAGAAGATTGGGCAGGAAAGCGTGCACATGAATTTCAGTGCGGAAATAAAGGATGCACCACCAAGATAACTCGTTGGCTTGACAAGGGTGACTCTCGTTCAACGAGCAACCTCCGGAAACATACTCGGAGGTGTTGGGGAGATGAAATCCTAAAAGCAGCTGATGGGATGAAGATAGTGCAAGCAAAGGAGGCCGTTGAAGTATTTGTGAGGTCCGGATCTATCAGGATGGCATTCAAGGTCCAGAAGAAGGGTAAACAGGAGACGTACTCGAATCGACAGCATACCAAGACCGAGATTCGGTGCATCTCAGCTTGTGGATCTTTCATTGTCATGCTGATACACTCCGTACAGGGCAGAGATTGTGTGTTGGGTCACCAATTCGATGTGGCCTTTCTCGATTGTCGAAGATCCAGGGTTCCAATGTTTGATGAAAACTGGGAGGCCCGAAATGTGGCTCCCCTCAAGGAGTACAGTTGCCCGCGATGTCCACCGTGTATTTGCACGCTGCCGAGCCCGCATTGCAAAAATGCTTCAGGTGAGCCTGTCCATGTAAATGAGCGCAGTATCTGACTTACCATCAGGAATATGATGGCCGGCTGAGCTTTGCGACTGATGCCTGGAGCTCGCCCAACTATAAAGCCTTGATAGCGATTACCGTACATCTCCTTCGAGATGGCGAACCGCTGCGTCTCGTCCTTGACGTTGTCGAGCTTGCCAAGTCGCACACCGGCCGGAACATGGCTAAAGTCTTCGTAGATGTGCTGAATAGCTTTGGGATTGCTAAAAAGGTGTGAATATGCTTTCTGGCATGGCAATACGCTCACCAGTTGCCAAGATCTTGACCATCACCGCCGACAATGCATCGCCTAACGACGTGATGGTCACTGAGATTGGGACCCTCATCCCACCATTTGGTGGTCCAGCAGGCCAAGTCCAGTGTTTCGATCATATCGTAGATCGTGTTGCGAAGGCGACTCTTAAGATCTTTGATGGCGGAAAAGGAATTGAGGATGTGGATGACAGCGATGCTGCCGATGCCGATGCCGAGGATATTGAAGTCAATGAGGAGACCATCAATGAGGGCAACGATGATGATGATGTTGCTGATGATGCGGAAGCACCAGCAGGCTTGAGCGAGGAAGAACTTGAGGCGGTGAGGGCAGCAGCTAAACCAATGTCCCAAGTGCTTGTCAAGGTGGGTGCTTAGATCAACAACTAGCATACGACGCACCATCTCAAGTATTCCCACCAGTTGAGAAAGATCTCCTCCTCAACGCTGCGTTCGACGACGAAGAGGCTGCCGAAGTGGTTTGAGATCTTGCAGAAACTTGAACTCCCCAAAAAAACGTTGCCGCGAGATGTTCGAACCCGCTGGAACTCAACATTCAAGATGTTAGACACGGCCCAAGGGTACAGAACTGCAATCGATGAGCTTACCGGTGACCGAGCAATGGACATGCGCAAGAACGAGCTGAGTGATGCTGAGCACGAGTTGGGAAAACAGCTGAGAGATGTGTTACATGTAAGTCACGAATTTGGCCGATGATTCATTCTGGGTGTTCACTTCTCACTTCCATTGTTTAGATCTTCAACGACGCTACAGAATACTTCTCGCGGTCAACTCCAAGTCTTCCGATGGTGATTCCAGTAATGGACATCATCGACGAACGACTTGATGACAACTCACACGATGAAGACCTCAGCCCAAGCATTCGACATGCCGTCAAACTTGGAAAGAAGGTCCTCAACAAATACTATTCGAAGACTGATCTCTCGAAAGCCTATCGCATCGCTATGGTGCTGCATCCTACCCACAAGCTTGCCTACTTCAAGAAGGCCGGTTGGGAGAAAGCCTGGATCAAGACCGCAGAGGAATTGGTCCGCCAGGAGTTCCGAGATCACTACACAGTACCTGAAGACAACGATGAAGACGCACCAGTCAATATTGACGCACCGGCGTCGTTCAAAAAGGTACGGTCGCTATCGTTTACCTAGAATCCACTGACAGTTGCACAGCCCTCCCAAAATATGTTCGACACCCTCATCAACACCAAACCGATGACCAGCAGCGATCACGACGAGATCACGACATACTTGCAGATGAAGACCGAGCAAGTTGACGATCCGATTGCGTGGTGGATCGCCCAACGTGGGGCATTCCCCCGTCTTTCCAGGATGGCTCTAGATTATCTCACAATTCCTGGTATCTCCTTCCTTTGTGTGCTCTGCATCGTTACTGATGCACTGGATAGCCACTTCTGTTGACGTTGAGCGGCTTTTTAGCCGAGGAAGGATTCTTCTGCCCCATCTTCGCAACGGACTATCTGCGCAGTCAATTCGGGCTCTCTTATGTTTGGGTGACTGGAGCAGGCTTGGATTAGTAGACGACATCGATGTGCACTTCGTCACTGAAAAGGAAGAGGTTGATGATGATGACGACGAGCTTTCCTTCATTGGTGTAATTGACACATCCATTTTGTAGTCCCTTTTCCACCATCCCCACATCCCCATCTCCGTTGAAAACCCTTGTGTACCCGTATGTACTCGCATGTACCTGTACATACCCGCCCAAACCCGTGTGAGACTCATACCCGCAACTGAAAATCTGTACCCGCCGCGGGTTCGGGTAAGAGTCCAGATATGGCAGGTCACGGGTATACCCGTGACCTGCACTAATCCCGAGCATTCTTGTGGCAGTTCTCGATTAAATGGCATCCATTGTTCCAGCATGTGACAGGGAGGACTTGGGAGACTTGAACATCTCCCATCCACGACGCAGGATTGATGTGATCAGTCTTGGCTAACCTCTTCCTTCTCGTTGAACGTAGGGAGCTTGAGCCGCCGAGGGCCACGGTCCCATTCTGGGTGCTCGCTCAGAATCTTGGAGACTTCTGTAACACTAGAAATACGGTTAGCGAGCTGAAGAATATCAGCATTGGCGTCGTTGCCGATCATCGTCTGATAGATTCCAAATGAAATCTCAAGTTGATCTGTTCCTAGTAAGATTGTCCAAAATCGAGCATCTGGGATTCTGGGTGATTGACCTTGGTTTTCGCAACGCAAAAATAGACGTTCTTGATCATAATTTGAATGTCATCATAGAGGATTGTTGAGAGGAATCATTTGCCGCCAGAATGCGTGGTATAAAGGAAGGTGGCGAGATGCGAGGCGGCACTCAAGTTGACCAATTGATGGTGTAAGGACATGGTGACTTGCACATACGGAAGCACGAGGTGACGGAAAAGTGAGCCGAGGTTCTTCAGCGCTTTGCGTGCGGCTGCAAAACCTGGGCGATCTGTGGGTTTGGGAGAGCATAGAGACCAGATGGCGTTCAGGAGAGTAAAAATGAGTGTGACGTCTTGCTTGTCAGCAGGATTGAGAAGGTAATTGATCTTGTGCGCTGGCATTCCGTCAGCTTGTAAGTGCCAGCTAAGCACAGAGGGAGTGATGTGGATACTGTTGACCATAGTACCCTTCTTGCAAAGTAAGAGATTGCGCAGCTGCTTGAAAACATGCTTGTAGTCTTTGTCGCACATAATATCGTCGTCGCCTACAAGCATATTGAATAATTTGAGATGGTCGAGCAAATGAAAGATGTTGGACGACTGGGGAAGCGATTTCTTCTGAGTTAATTGTGCGAGAGCAGTGCCGGGATTCGCCATCAGATGCAAGAGATATTAGGCGGGACCCAGGTGTCATTGCAGCTCTCGAAGTGCAAGCATCGACGACAGTGGAGATTAAAGAGGCGTGGCGAACAGCATTCTCACGTTTACACGTTCCCAATATCATAATTGGTCGTGCTCCATAGACTCTTGACGCATCCGATAAAGTGCCAATAGCAGCAACAGTAGCCTACAGTGGCGCAACGGTGGGAAAAGAGAAGCTCAAAACGGAACGCCACGTACCTCAGAAGCGAGGTGTACCTCGTTGCAAGCAACTGCCTCACATAACGCCTTGACCTCCTCCAGCGAACAGAACTCAAGACCAAGATTCTGGCCGTGTTCTGGACAAACCCCAAGGAAATGATTCGTCGTGTCGTCCCATCAAGGATGACGTTCAACAGCGATCTCGTCGAACATCAGTATGTATCCTGTTGCGTTGTTGCTTGTGCCTTCTTTGCCGCTGTTGACGCTGACGCTGAACAAGGTGTCTAGATTGTAGCAGATATTGGTTGTCATCGGGAATGAAGACACAGCGCGCAGCGGTCGGTTTACGGAATGTCTTCGGAGTGTGCTGACTCCAGGACCTCCCAGAGCACAGTGGGCAATCTCAGCTACACGCGAACCACTGAGCTTGAGGAACAACAGATTTCACAGCATCTCCTCCTCAGTAAAGTTCTTAGGCTTGTACAACCCAAGCATCGCCCTGTCTACTAACTTCATCATCCCCTGTGCCCCAGCTCTATTTCTTAACCCTGCCCTCAACAAAGTGTCAATCCGGTTGACTCCTCCATACGCGACTGCCATGAGTAACTTCTTCTGGTCGTCCAAGACACCCAGCTTCCCCTTCAATTTTCAAGCCGCATTCATCTTCCCCACTCTCATCAGGTCAAAGCTGCTGTTTTTCCGCTCAAGGATCTTTCAGAGACCTGCTATTGGTTGGTACGTGTATGGTGCGTTTTTGTGGATTCCATTCTCCATGCGATCGAGGATACCTTCTAATGTTTTGTTCCATTGTAATTCTTGACAGACGGAGCAGCACGGCTGACCACTAGTGGAACCATGACACCCAGTCGATTGCAAGTGCAGCCCCTTGTTGTTGATATGGATAATCCACGGAAGCACGCTGTGTTCATGCCGTCCGAATGGATAGGCAGTATACGGGGACATTTGGGATGGAACTGGTATGTATATTCCATGGCACACCTGCTTGAGATGGACCGATGGCGTACTGACGAGTGATTGACTTGGTTTCGCAGGAAGATTGTCGATGACATTGTGCTCTGCGGGATGAATATCACCAGCAGCATCAACATCAATGATATCGTGCTCCGATTTGGCAGGACAGGTTGCTCAGGCAGTGGTGGCATCATTGGCGGCATCAACATCAATGACCGAGTCGGCAGGACAGGTTTCTTGGACAGTGGTCGCATCTGTGATATGAGCATCCCCTAGTTCTCTGGACTCTGTGGTGTTCGTGTCTTCATCCAACAGATCCAGCTCTACATCCTCAGGAATTAAGTTGGCTTGAACGAGAGGAGGGACATGTGTTTGTGGAGGCTGTGGCACTGGACCAGCTACACGGCGGGTGAGACCGACATTGAAGAGCGTACGTAGTCCTTTTGCTTGCTGGTTCCTCTTCACGGTTTGACGACATTTGGACTTGCCAGTGTGTTGCCCCAGACTTGCCTGTCCGCCAGTCCCCACCAGTATCATCTCGTGGCATTCTGGGCACTCGAGCTTGTCTCCAGCTTGGAATTTTGGTGCTGCCTGTCATTTGTATTAGTTTCCTGTACCTATGGATAATTCATTACGTGCCGTTTTGTTTGATTTCACCATGATGCAAGTGTTGCCTGCACTCAGGGGGTGGCAGGAAAGTCAAAAATTACTATATAAGGCTACATATCGAAGTATTACTTTTTTTTTTTTTGGCTCAGCCCGTGACCCCCCCCCCCACCTCGGGTGCGGGGTTTGAATGCCAGGCCCCCTTTGGATTTTACTACCATGAAATATTGACAAAAATATTTATTTATCTATTTATTTCCACCTGGCGCACCATCTGCCCACACGAAATCTGTGTTGGGTTGATGCGAAATCTGTGTGGCTGATGCCCGATGTTGGACAGAGGCTGCCCTTTTTTTGTTGAGGCATGGCGGAACCTGGCCCAATCCAGCCACTCGGGTCCCATGGCTGAATCGGGATGACTGAGCAAGCGGCGGTGTAGGATTTGGGATTTATGCCGTGGATTCCAGACCATGCCATGACTTAACCCGACTGTGACCGGGCAACTAAGGGTGACAATGTTGGGTTTGAGTCGGGCCAGCCGAGATGGGCCGAGAAAATATTATTGTTAGGTACTTGACGGGGCAACTGAGAAGTGACATATGTACCATGTGAGACCGGTGGGCCGAGTCAAGTGCTAGAGTATAGTGGATGGTCTGAGACCGTTGGGCCGACATTGGCTGGGATTATTGTCACCTGTCTCAGACCTTTGGGCCGACATTGGCTGGGATGGGTGTCACCCGTCTCAGACCGTTGGGCCGGCATTGGCAGGGATAATTGTCACTCGTCTCAGACCGTTGGGCCGGCATTGGCTGGGATGGGTGTCACCCGTCTCAGACCGTTGGGCCGACATTGGCTGGGATGGTTGTCACCCGTCTCAGACCGTTGGGCCGACATTGGCTGGGATGGGTGTCACCCGTCTCAGACCGTTGGGCCGACATTGGCTGGGATGGGTGTAACCCGTCTGAGACCGTTGGGCCGACATTGGCTGGGATTATTGTCACCCGTCTCAGACCGTTGGGCCGACATTGGCTGGGATGGGTGTCACCCGTCTCAGACCGTTGGGCCGACATTGGCTGGGATTATTGTCACCCGTCTCAGACCGTTGGGCCGACATTGGCTGGGATGGGTGTCACCCGTCTCAGACCGTTGGGCCGGCATTGGCAGGGATAATTGTCACCCGTCTCAGACCGTTGGGCCGACATTGGCTGGGATGGGTGTCACCCGTCTCAGACCGTTGGGCCGACATTGGCTGGGATGGGTGTAACCCGTCTGAGACCGTTGGGCCGACATTGGCTGGGATTATTGTCACCCGTCTCAGACCGTTGGGCCGACATTGGCTGGGATGGGTGTCACCCGTCTCAGACCGTTGGGCCGGCATTGGCAGGGATAATTGTCACCCGTCTCAGACCGTTGGGCCGACATTGGCTGGGATGGGTGTCACCCGTCTCAGACCGTTGGGCCGACATTGGCTGGGATTATTGTCACCCGTCTCAGACCGTTGGGCCGACATTGGCTGGGATGGGTGTCACCCGTCTCAGACCGTTGGGCCGGCATTGGCAGGGATAATTGTCACCCGTCTCAGACCGTTGGGCCGACATTGGCTGGGATGGGTGTAACCCGTCTCAGACCGTTGGGCCGACATTGGCTGGGATGGGTGTCACCCGTCTCAGACCGTTGGGCCGGCATTGGCTGGGATTATTGTCACTCGTCTCAGACCGTTGGGCCGGCATTGGCTGGGATGGGTGTCACCCGTCTCAGACCGTTGGGCCGACATTGGCTGGGATGGTTGTCACCCATCTCAGACCGTTGGGCCGGCATTGGCTGGGATTATTGTCACCCGTCTAAGACCGTTGGGCCGACATTGGCTGGGATGGCTGTTTACTCATCTTAGGTGTAGGGATCGGCGCCGGTGTGGTCATTGGTGTTGTCATTCGAGTAGGTATCGGTCTTATCATCGGCATGGTCATCGGTGATATCATCGGTGTTATCATCGGTGTTGTCATCGGTGTTGTCATCGGTGTTATCATCGGTGTTGTCATCGGTGTTGTTATCGGCGTTGTTATAGGTGTTCTCATTGGTGTTATTATATGCATTATCATTGCTGTTGTCATTGTTGTGGTCAATGGTCTTAGTGTATATTGCAAACATTATTTTTTTAATTGATCAAGGGCTACATCTAGACTGAAGATGGTATCTAGGCTTTTATCAAGAAGCATCTTGAGCCTTGTCATATCCCCTATACATGTCCTGAATTCCTGTTTAATATTCGCTTCTTCGTGTTCAATCCAGAGCCGATGTTTGGCTGGGTATTGGTTGACTACCGCTCCATACCTGACCTTCTGCTTTTTCCGGCTTGCCCATCCTTTGTAAATTGAAGCATCTAGACGTTTCCGTTTTCGTGTTTTTCTCTGTTCATGCAACAAGGAACCTGCTTTTGAATGATTTGATATCAGCATATATTTGCAAAAGTTTTTCATCGGACTTGCATTTGTTTGAGGGCCTCGGCGTTTTGGGATATGATGTGCAGAACCAGGAAGAGGATGCCTCGGAAATGGCATCAGCCTCCACGTTACGTTGTTTACCAGCATCGGTGTGGGGGTTGACGTCGTTGTCGGTGTCAGTGGGGGTGTCCAAATCGATCACCATTCTGTTTGCATCGGCAGGGGCATCCAAATCGATAACCATTTTGTCATCATCCTGCACCTGAACCGAGGGTTTTTGAAGACTGGGTGGTTTCAGCATATCGAAACCGCCAAACGCAGTTCCTGTATATAAGTGTGATAAAATCTCATGTAGTCGTGCACCATTGAACCTACTACTGGGCCAAATGAATGCCGGTCCGCCATTTCCAGCATTGGAAGGGCCTGGTACTCCGGGTACTTCAGGATTGAATGCCGATCCACCCTTTCTGACATTGGAGGGGGCCGAGGGGCCTGCTACTCCCGGTACTTCTGGATCGTTTTTGACCAAATCAGGAGCTGGTGATTTGGACTTGACCTCATCAGCAGGGGCGAGGCCAAATGTGAAAAGTCCCGCTGATTGATGTTTTAGTTAAGCACAAGTTATAAAAAATAACTTACAGGGAACCACAGGGAAGTCCTTCAATGTCTTTAAAACGATCGGCTCTAAACACCAGAGTTGAGAGTGACACCAGCAAAGTTGATAGAGTGCTACATACTCCTGCTAGTTACTACATTTTACCAGATATTCGTCAACAAAGGTGCTTGATAATGAGCAGCAGTAGTAGATCTCACCTTTAGATCGAGCCATTGAGGTGTATTGACTGCAACAAATGCCGATGGCCGATATTCAACGTTGTTTGTTCAAGTTTGGCCAAAACAAAAAAAAACACGTCGGAGAGTTTTTCGCGGTGAATTCACCGATATTCTGAAAACTTTGACCAACAGATCCACCACACACACACGAATCTACAATGGCCGCCCAAAACATTGATTATCAAGGTGTCATCTACGAGATAAATGCACGACTCACGGACGCCTTCAAGGTCGCGAAGGCTGAATTTGACAGCAATCTCCAGAACCACATCATGTACCAGGTCACGCAGGAAATGGTAGGTTTTCTATCACAAGTTACTTCTGGACTCTAAATGCAAACCCTTGGAATACAGATCAAGGTTTCAGAAGTGTGCAAAGCTGCAGAGTCCGAAGGTATCAAGATCCATATCCCTAGGCTCATCCTCAGTGCGGCCATAGAATACAAGGCCAACTACGACCCCGAGCGGCATAAGTTGCCACGAATTCGAAGAATCAGCAAAGAAGACCCCAACATCACCAATGAGCCGGGGTATGTTGCCGGTAGGAAGACTCCGGAGTATGATGGACCCAGAACCGGTCCTGCTTGGTGGACCGATGAATATGGTGAGTTAATCTATTCAAATACTGACATGCCTACAGGGCTTTATTGACTACCTATGTCCAAACTAACCCAGTCAAACGCCTAAAACCATTCCCGATGATGAGGAGTCGGCAACCCCCTCCTGAAAAGAAGCATGGGAGGAGCAACAAGGATGGGAAGGGGAATGGGAAGGAGGGGACCGGGAAGGGGAGGGGGAAGGGGAATGGGAATGCGAAAGGGAAGGGCAAGGAGCAGGAGGATGAAAAGGAGGATGCATCGGAGTCGGAGGATGAGGAGGAGGAAGATGAATTGGAATCAGAAGAGGACAAAGAGGACAAAGAGGACGATCTGGAAGGGGATGATGATGATGATGAAGATGAACTTGAGGAGGAGGAGGAGGCAATGGGGCAAGGGAAGAAGCCGAGGGGCCAGGACAAGGGGAAACAGAAGGAGAAGACGACGGAGGAGAATGAGGAGAAAGACTTGGGCAAGAGCTTGACGGGAAAGGGTGAGGGGAAGGAGAAAAAGGTGGAGGTCATAGACCTCGAGATGACTGACATAGTCAAGGAGGAGTCCGATGAGGAGGGTTCGAAGAAGACGCTGCGTGAGGATGAGGTCATGCAGCTGGACGACATTCCCAACCGCCGATCAGGATCCAGGAGGCTGAAGAGACGACGAGAAGACCTGGCCAAAGAAGAAACACCTAGCAAGAGGCAAAAGCAAACGGATGGGACAATTGGGCTTACGAGGGAACAGGTAAGTTAGCCTGCCGTTTCAAAGAATTTTTACTTCATTCTGGCACCTTTAGTGTTGCCGGCGTTGCTTCGACCGATGGCCTACGTTGGTTTGCCAGAAAGGTACTAGGACGGCATGCACTCAATGCCATCGGCTCAAGACGAAATGTGTGTGGGATGGGAAAAAGAGGACGCCAGCTGAACCCGCCCAAAAGACCTTCAAAGCCAACAAACCTAGGAGGGAATCGACGCCGACGCCGCCACCACCGACACCGACACCGACACCGGGGCCAAGCATCATCAAGAAGAAGATCATGAAGGTTATCCTCATTCCCCCTGCACCTCCAAAGCCATCAGTTGCATCTGGTTCCGGAATGACCCTCCGGCCTCGAAAATCAACGGTTCGCATTCAAACGCCTCCGACGCTGACCCTATCGCCGTCGCGGAGTGTGTCACCTTTGCCTCCCCCGATCACCCAAAGGCAAGGCAAGTCGAAAGGCAAGGGGAAGGCGAAGGAGGTGATCAATGTGGATGATGATTTGAGAAAATCATCCATTCCTGAGGGCTGTGAGTTTGAGTCAGTTATTGAACGAAAATTTGCTGACATATTACTGAAATTTAGTGACTCTTTACCCTGTCGTCTTCCACCCAACCCGAATGGATGCCCTTGGGACGGTACGCAAATCCAGTAGCTCGGACAGCTCCAATCAAGAGCTGCTATCAAGGATAGAACGTCTGGAGGCCGAGGTCCGGGCTGTCAAATCGAGCCGGATACAAGCTCTGGAGGCTGAGGTTCAGGCCCTCAAATTGATGATGGAAGGGTTCAGGGGGAGGCTGGCGAAGGAGGAGACAAAGGTATTTGAATTGCCTTTGAAAAAGAAGGAACCATCGGAGGAGGCGATGCCACTGAGATCCCAGAGTGAGACAGAGAATGTCCAGATGGCTGGTCCATCCACATTGACAGACCAAAGGGAGCTCCGGAGTAGCAGAGAACGGTTGCCACCTCCAGTGAGACTCCGTGCAATGTCTGAACCTCTGGCCTCCGACAGACAGCAATCGACGGTGACCCCAAGCATGTCGATTTCCGAGGTCATCCGATCTCCATATTTGAGGTCCCCAGATAAATCCTTCCTCACATAGGCGGCTGGTTTGGCTAGGATAATTTTATGTTTTCATATGTATACGGCTGGATTCACGGAATGAATGGACTGGGTTTGGATTTCTCATGTGCTCTCTAAATGAGTGAAGTAATTGGGTGAAGTTAAGCCTGAATGAGGAATGTTTGTGTGATATGTTCTGTGTTATCATTTTTACCAGAGTCTGGTTGGTATCGGTGTTATGATCGGCGTTGTCATAGGTGTTGTCATCGGTGTTGTCATCGGCGTTATCATCGGTGCTGTCATCGGTGTTATCATCGGTGTTATCATCGGTGTTGTCATCGGTGTTGTCATCGGTGTTATCATCGGCGTTGTTATCGGCGTTGTCATCGGTGTTGTCATCGGTGTTATCATCGGTGTTATTATCGGTGTTGTCATCGGACTTGTCATCGGCGTGGTCATCGGTGTTATGTCATGGGCATTATCATAGGGTTGATCATCAGATCTGTCATTGGCGTTGTCATCGGACTTGTCATCGGAGTGGTTATTGGCATTTTCGTTGGCAGATATAAATAAAGTTCATGTTCACATCTCTCGATAGTACACTTGTTGAACTGTTACCTACGTGCCTTTCTAGGGCTTTTTCTGGTACCCTGATCATCCAAATCTTTTATCAACTTCTCACCCCCCATCAGCTTCTGCTTCTTCAGATTCCTCTCTTTGCCATCACTGTCCTGAGGAGCCCCCCTTTTCAATGAACTCAATCCTTTCCTCAACTTTTCACACACAGCATCCAGCCTAGGCTTAACCTTTGTGAAGTCGAGCTTCGTCTTGATGATGTAGTCTTCAAGGTTTGGCTCAACTCCTTCTTCATCCCCCTCCTCATCCCAAAAATGAGATCGAGCCATGTCTTGACTGAGAAGGCCGATGCTAAGCAACACTCCCTCGATAAACAGTCGGCTCCTATATGTCCCATCGGCTTTTAAATATGGCTGGCCATCTAGCCATTCCAAGTAAGCATTTCCAATCTTCACCGACGAATGGACATTTTTTGGTGCGGTCGTGTGTTTGTACTTCCAAGTGGCCCAGTTTGGAGTTGACTTGGGGATAGGAGTAGGATTGGCATCATCCTAATTTAGATTTATATCAGCCTAAACGGAATCCGATCATGCAAAGAATAAATTACCGGAAGTTGAGACACCGTTTGAAGGCACCTTTGATACACTTGGTTATCCGATAGTGAAGTTAGGTACTGGAACCTCTCCTCTGGATCAATGATGGATTCTGGAGGAAATGGGACGGTGAGCATCTTGGAACGGTGACCGGGATCTTTGTTGCTGGTATCTTCATCATCGTCTTCCTCATCTCCATCAAGTGCATCGTCGGCAACAAAATGACCGTCAGCCTTTTGCTTTCCCTTATCGGCCTTCTGCTTTCCCGTGCCGGCTCTCTGCTTTCCCTTGTCAGCTGTCTGTTTTCCTTCATCGTCGTCATCTTCCGAACCGGACTCGCTATTGGAATCTGATGAGGAACCAGATTCACTGTCGGAAATGTCCTGTTGCCGAAGTCGGGAAGGTCCTGCTGCATTAGACTTTTGTGGAGCTTTCTTTCGAGATTTTCCAGAGGTAGATGGGTTGGAGTTATCGATTTCACCGTTCCGTCCCTTGAAGCCCCTGAATTCAAACGTTGTCTTGACCTTTTTGTTTGCCTGCCTTTCATACCAAAAGTCAAGAACTGACAAAGCCTGCTGCTTGACTAGCTTTGAAGGATCCCGGAGTTGAAAGCTAGCCGGCAAATATTGTGGTGATATGTATTGATCTTGGCTGATGCTGAGATCTCCCCAAGGAACCGAAGCTGAGTTGTCACCGGACCGTAATTCTGATTTCACATGATATCAGAATGACCTTACTGAGAGCTGAGACACATACGATAATGCAAATTTAAAAAGTCCCTGATAAGGGTTTTCATCTCCTCCAAATTTGGTCTTTTCATTCCCGGAAAGATGGGAAGTTTGGGGACACCTTTATCATCCAGATGAACTTTGGGTTGTTTTGTCGGCTTCTTAGTCGTAGGTCCATCAGCTTCATTATTGCTACCTGAGTCATGTTTTCCTAGTAAATTCAGCCGAATGAGTTAGCCAATGCTAAGACCGACGCCGATATCAATGCCAACGCCGACATCAACACCGACGCCGATGGAAACGCCGATGCCGATGGAAACGCCGATGCCGATGGAAACGCCGATGACCACACCGATGCCAATGGCTGCCAATGGCAATTTGATGCTGACTGTATACCATCCAAATTTCCATTCCCCAGACAAACTAGGGAAATTTTACAAAGGCATAATACTCACCCAGTTCTTCTGAGGCATATGCCTCCCATTCCGTCATCACCGATCCCTTTTGCCAATTAGGTTTAGCCTTCACAAATGACTCATGACCTAGCTCATCATTAAAGTCATGGCTGGACCAAGATTAGTTTAAAACAGGTAACCAAAGTTACATGAACCACATACGACGAAACCAACACATTGTCTGATGTGTCCCGACATGCCGACAGCACGAAAACCCTCATCCCCAAGTCCTTATGCATTTGTGTAGCGAATTCCTTGATGTATTGCACCGCATGTTTTTCAGCATTCCTAGGGACATCAGGTCGCAAGTTCAGCCATGTCGTCGGGACATACAATATGAGAACCTACTTTTGCTGGACATGTACTGGAGGTCCTTTCGACTTCCACTCATCCAACAACCCCTGATACTTCTGGACTTCTTCTTCCGGCAACTCCTCACACACAGCCTTCAACCCAGCCTGGTACTTTGCCATCCATTGCTTGGTACCAGGGGTTGATCCCGACAACTCTGACACTTTTCCCTCTACCTCCTCCCTCATCTCATGACCTACAACCTTCTTAAAGTTCCAAATTTGTCTATGGTTGTAAAGGGGCTTTCTGGTCCTACGACGTCCATTGTTGTAAAACCATTCCTTTATTTTCTAAAGGCTGAAATTGGCAAAATTAAATTTGGTTACCAGCTCCACTTGCAATGTATTCCAAGGGAGTCTCAGACCTCCCTTGTGCACCAACAATACTGGTGTGCACCTGTTTCATGGTTTTGGCACGTCCTTTTTTGTCTCCAGCCCTAAATTCCTCAAGTTTGCCTTTGAGGGTGGCAAGTTGAGCGGCAGTGAAAGAGGTTTCAGGCATTGTGGAATCAGGAAAGAGGTTTGAATTTGCAGGAGATGAGATGAGATTTAATAAATGATGAATTGTGTGCGGCTACTTGTCGATGTTGCAAGTTTGCCAAATTTGACTATACACCCATTTCAGAAATCGAAATTTCGTCAACCGACTTTCGACCGTCCACATTTTATTTCCTCAATAATTTACACTCTCATCTGCGTATTCTTACCGTTCCAATTTCTTTTTAAATCCTCCACTTCGTATTTATTTCATCTAACCGATTATTCAGCCATGGTCAAGTCGTTCAAAAGAAAGTCTGCTCCTCGTGTTAGCAGGGTGACATTAAAAGAAGTGTTCACTGCTTGTGGATTTCAGACTCGAAGGAATATTGTCGACAGCCCTAGAAGCTCACATTCCTCTCCTACAAAAAGACAAAGAATGACTCAAGATTATTGCGAAGAACATAGCGATTACCCTCAAGATCTCCCACATATTGAGCCTCTAATATTGCCCAGCAATAATGTAAATATGACTTTCTACTTGGTCTCACACAGGTCCAACTGACAGTCATCTTCTTGGAGTCATCCAGCAATTATATGAGGGAATGGCTACCCCATAGAACAGAATATCTAGACCATATCCTGGCCAGAGAAGCACCTCCAGAAAGACAGATCTGCATGGGTTGTGGGACAGCCGAAGGCACATGGAAATGCTCCACGTGTTTTGGTAGTCCTATATACTGCCAGGCATGTTGTGCAGATATCCATGAGAGGTTACCATTTCATCGGGTGGAAAAATGGACCGGTGACTACTTTACGCCTGCCTGGTTGATGGAAGTGGGAGTCAAGCTCCACCTAGGTCATGGAGGGTTGCCATGTCCAGCTGTCCGGAGTGACAACACCATTATTAATGACACCGAGGATTGCATTGTCAATGCTGACATCGGCATCAATGCCAGTACCAACGCCAACACCGACGCAAATGCCGATAACAACGCCGATAGCAACGCCGATGATTACGCCGATGATTACGCCGATGACTATGCCGATGATAACGCCGACAACACCGATGATAACGCCGATGCCGATGCCGATGCCGATGACAATGCCAAAAGATCAAAAAATACTGAAGAACCAACCACGCCCTTTTCATTGCAAAGTTTTCCAGATTCACCAAAAGACATTGATAAGACATGTGAAAGCGTTATGGTGGTGGTGGACAGCTCAGGTATCCATCGTCTGGTCATCCGATGGTGTGAATGTAGAGGAGCAGCTGGACGTGACATTCAGTTGCTTGATGTCGGCTTATATCCCGCAACATCAAAAAAGCCCCAAACTGCATTCACATTCCAAGTCCTTGACGAGTGTCTCCTAGACAACCTGGAATGTAAAACCGCTTGCCAGGCATTTCATTCTAAATTACTCCGGCTTACCAGCTCACCGTTTCCTCACACCGTCCCGGTATGTAATCTGATTTATTCACCGGTAAATTTTGATTGACAACCTATCAGAACCGTTACCGTGAATTACTAAGATGTACAAGGCAATGGAGAAATCTGAAGGCCCGGAAATGGAATGGATTTGGCCAACATGACAACCAGGAACCAGGACCTGGCCAACTCACCACGACATGTCCTGCTTGTCCGCAGCCTGGTCTCAACTTGCCAGAAGATTGGAAAAACAGCAAAGGGGATACCGGCAGCATTATGCCTTCATTCGTGATGGATGGAAATTTCAAAGTAGAACACATGAAGATGCGGAGGCCTCTGGATGATGTTACTATTGCCGATGGTCATGGGTTTATGGTTGGGGAGGATAGATATAAAAAACATATCCGAATAACCAAAGAGGTCATACTGGTAAGTTCTATTGAATGAATTAATGTCTAGGAAATGTTGAAAATTTTAAATATTTCAGAAGTCAACATGCAATGAACATAGGGCGGTGAATCAGGCTAATTCTCGAAAACAAAATTTGGATGCGACCGGTATTGGTGCACTAGCCTGTGCTCGTCATGGATGTTTTGTTCCACATTCAGTTGTCGATTTTCAGAAGGGTGAAAGGTAATTTTTTTATCTGATGTTGTCAAGTTCACCAATGCCGATGACGGCGTCGGCGTTCAGACCATCGCCGATGATGGAGTTGTCACCAATGCCGATGCATCGGACTAGTTTGCCATTCCTTCTACATCCAATACCAAGTATTTTGCCAATATACTAACATTGATTCCATTCCAGACAAATGAACATGGACTACGCCCTTTCAGAAGTTCTCAAGTGGAGCTCTGGTTTCAAGACCATCCTGCTCATCTATGATATCATGTGCCAATATGGCAAGCACCTCCAAGAGAGATTGAGTCAAGGTCCTTATCTGCATACTCCTGAAGGGATCAAAATCAAGAAAGGAATCGGCCTGTTTCACATTATGGGTCATCAAGATCAATGCCATCCCCGATACAGCCCTCAATTTATTGAAGGTGCTGGCCAGGTTGACAGCAAAATATTGGAATCATTATGGGCTCCCCTTGATCATATCGCCAAGAGCACAAGGACCATGTCTGCTGCATCCCGTCAGGAAACGATCGATGCTCACATGAACGACTCCAACTTCAAGAAACTCATCAGAATAGGTCTGTATTCATTGTCATTTGTATAAACCTAGCATCTGGAATTTATAGGCCTTCGTGGTCGCAGGTCCAACATTGATCAAAAAATATCGCAAAGCCGTCATCGGCGTTGCCAGTAGCAAATCGGCATTGGATGACCTCGTTTCGACAGCCGACGCCGACCTCACTCGGACATGGACAAAAGAGGCGAAAAGAGCTCAAAAATACCGGGATCGAGACGAGTCGGCAATGGACATCTATGATGCCAAAACATCTAAAGGTAATTCTGAGCCATCCGATATGAAATCATCTCTCAGCCGGTGTCTAGGACCCACAAAAGAAGAAAGAATCCTGGAACTGACCCTAAATGAAAAGACGAATGGCCTGATGAATGGCACCATCGCCTGGCTATCCTCTGGACTCAAAATTCAGGAGACACAGTATGTAACATATCAATGATGAGGTACCAATTGCATTGACAGTCTTGGATTGCATTTCAGACTCTCGCTAGCTTATGAAGAGAGAAGGCTTGGCCGGAAACCATCACCGATAGCTAAGCTTTCCATGGAGGACAAAAGACGCCGATTGAGAAACAGAATTGACCGGTTTCACAAGTCATCGGTGAAATTCATGGATTCCGACCTCATCGATGAAGAGATGATGCCAGATGTCGATCCGCTACAATCTGACTCAGATTCCGAATCATCGGACAATGGAAGTGACAATGAACGCGAGCCAGACACAGACAATCCATTCATCAACCATCAACGCCGGCAATCCTGGGATCAAGATTCTCCGACGAAGACCAATTTATTCCTGCCTTCCAACCTTCAGTTATCGGCATTCGACGCATCGGCGAGCAAACTGATTTCTGCAGAATTGAAATTGAGAGAAGCTCAAGCAGACAGCGCCCTTCACCAAATTCGAATTTGTTTAGGTCACAAAGCGTATCTATTCCGGAAAAATGTTCGATTGGCATCGGGGACAAAGCAGAAGACAAGAGCTTGGAAAGAGGTTTATTCAGTGGAAGCCCATGTCAAGCACCATGCAAGAGTTTATCGTCTCGCCCGAAAAGCCTTGGTCTCTCTGGGGGCATCTCCCGAGACATTGGAAAGGTATAAGTTGCTTAGGCAAGATGAACTCACAGCTACTACTGCTTTGGTGGATCTGAAACAACCAGGGCAAAAAAACAAGTCGTTAGCGTGGTTTTGGAACATGGATATAGACCGGGACATTGCTGGCAATGACTGGATGGAAGAATGTGAGTGTTCCCCTCCTTCGAATCACAGTTTTTTGAATTTGAGTCAGTCTATCGGGTTCACTGGCTGCGGTCGAACGCCAATTTTTGCCGATGGACAGAGGAATTGACATTGGTCAAGAAGGAAATGGAGTGGACCATTAGGTTCTTCCAAATCAAAGCTGAGACTTGGAGAAATCGAATGGAGTTGGTCATCGGACATGGATCATCGGGAAAACGATGTTATGCCGCAAGGCAAGCGGCTATGTGGGATCAATTTGCTACACAAGCAGAAAGCATGTTTGGGATTTTCTTAAATACATAATCATGTACCATGGTATTGCTTAAGGCATGTAAATTAACAGCTAGTCATCCATCGGCGCCGATGGAAGTATCGGCGCCGATGTTGTAACACTTTTTAAATAAACGTAAATAGAAGACACCTCTGACTTCAACTGCAATATCCAAGCCAATTCCTCCCAAAAACTTCAAATGTCGAAACTCATCGAATGCCAGCAACTCCTCAACCTTCTAGCGCGTCGCGTTCGGTCGGCGATCTTGGCAATGGCAATAACTTGGGATGGCATGTCTCCAACACAACGAGAGACTTGGCTTTCGAACATGCAGAATGAACTTGTGAGTGAAACGACTAATTCTATTGAAATACACTCCATTCGTTGCAGGCAACGGCGACGACATGCATCGGAATGGCTCAACTTGGAGGGATCATTTTGGAAATACCGGAAATTATCCAGGGAACGGCAAAAGCAATATACAGTTATAGCCTGCCATATGTATGGGAGAAGCTTCTCTTTACACAGGAACTCCCGATTGAAGGCTTAGCACAGCACTTCGTGCAAAAGCATCTTCATGCTGGGCAATGGTGGCGAGAAGAGCAAGGATCACTGGCCGATGGCGCAAAGGACATTCTTATCACGTTTGCCGGATATTTTTCAGCAGTCGCCTTGATGGAGGTAATATTTATGTTTCCATTCATTGTATTTTTCACAGTAGAATCATTCACAGGAAGAGACGGCTGCTAGTTTTCGGATGGCTTATGAATCGGTAAAGGAAGGTGGAATTTCGGCAAAGGAAGACTTTGTAGATTTTTCCGGACTTTGGCAGGTAAAATATGTTCTGCATCCATGCCTTCAGGCTTCTTAGCCCTCCATTCCTTTGTACAGGTACTCGAGGAGACCCACAAGGAACTCCGAGAAATGCCGGTTTTTCATCCTGGACGAAAAAGCCCAACCCCGGTGGCATCGACTAGCAAATTGGCTCCGGATGTTCCCCCTATAACGACATTAGATGATGTTCTGAAGACACGGACCTCAGCCAACCCCGATGCAATGGATGCCGATGAATTCCAGGATAAAAAGACAGGCAAGTCCGACGGTAAGCAGTGCTTGACTGAGCAATGCCCTCAAACAGCAGTTGAACATTTCCGAATAGCCGTCCCTCTCCTGCCACGATTACCATCATCATTTGTGTCAAGTTTGTCTGGCGAACAAAAGGCCGAACTTGCCAAGTACCTCGAGACCATCCAGGCTCAAGTGGTAGAGAGCTACCAGATTGTTAGAACACAGACGCTGGATAAAATTGAGGATGGTAAGATGTTGCAAGATAGATGGTGGAGGTTGATGGATACGAGAATGGAGATGTCAAGGGGAATTAATAGATAATTGTATATTAGAACAAGTCCAATCAGCATGTGTCAAGTCCGATCAGTGTATGTCAAGTCTGATTGGCATTTAACCAGTCCGATTCCCGTTTGGCAACCTCTATCAATGTTTGGCAAGTCCTATCGGCGTTTGACAAGTCCTATTGGTCTTTGGGAGCTCCTATCGGTGTTTGTCCACTCCAAAGCGGCGTTTTTTGGTGCCAATCGGCGTTTGTTCACTCCGATCAGTGTTTCCCTACTCCGGTCGGTGTTTCTCCACTCTGATTGTTGTTTTTGGATTATTAGGCCATTCTCTCAGGTCTGAACAATGCATTGCTATACATTGGCTTGATCTTCTACTACCTGTCTGCCAATTTGATCTAATGTCATCCAAGGAACCGCCGGCACCCCTACCCTCTCATGTACATTGTCTCTCATATAAAATGCAAGACATACCCGTTCACCTGATATCCTAAACACCCCATGCCTCAAAATTCTTCCCCCAAGATGGACGAGTGTTCCGGAATTGTATTGCAATTCTAGTCCGATGTTAGGTAATTCTAGAACGGCGTCCTTGTATGGTCCAATGGTTGCCAAAATATCATACCATTCTGCTCTCGAATTGTTGTCTCGATGCGCCGGTGTTTCCCGATTGCTGATCACTGACATCCCATTGAACACCGATGGCCACTGGTTGATGACTTCAGTTAACGATGGTTCTTTTGCCAGACGTCGAAGCGTCTCTCAGCCACACATGTACAATTGTGGGTGTGTAATGGCGAGGGTTGCTGATATGAGTGCGATTGATTCACAGGCGGCTTTGAGCCATGTGTCGGCATTTGAGTCATTCAACGCCGATGATATCACAACCGGTTCATGGTTCATCTAGATCATATGTGTCGGTCTTTGTCTCCACTTAATGTATGGCTCACTCACATCGTGTCCTTGTCGAAACCAAGCCGGAGACAGTTCAACCGATCCCGGCGTCATCCAAACACATCCAGCTTCATTGAGGAATAGTTTCGGGTCCAACCTCCAATTTTTCTTCGTTCCTGGCTTCATGCTTTGTCGTAAAGGGCCTTCCATGTGCCTCATGGTCGTGGCGAGTATCGACTACTGACACCATATATATGAATTCTGGAATCATACATCACAGGACTTACTTGTCTTGTTGGCGTCAACGTGTCAGGAAGATACCAACAGAGTATCCTCCCATGCCGATCTCTTATGGTCATGGGTGTATCGACCTTGCGAGGTGGATTTGCAATCAATGGATACCGGGATGTGAGAGCTGCCTCCTTTACAGCGTTGAATCCAGTGGGTTTTGGACCCAGCCTGGTTGAATACCGGTCGGCATCCCAAGGCAAAGTTACTGGAAATCATATTGAGTACTTGGAACTATATTTGAGCTATATCTTTACCGGGATTTTGGTATGCTATGACCAATTGATACACCAGCAGCTCACAATCACAAACTACCTGTGTACTGAATTCCAGAGGTGGGAGAATTAACCGGACATGAGGTGATGGTTGGGATATTTGCTGGTTAAATTTGGCGATGAGATATGATGATATGTTGTCCATAAAGTGGAGGATTGAAAGGGATGGAGGGAGGTGGCTCATGTTTGAGAAGGAAGAATTGATTAACGTTAATAATGCAGTTGAATAAGTGATGTTGATGACCAATCTGACCGTTACACACCAGTAGTAAAAACAAAAAAACCCCATGCAAGCCCATCGGCGTTGAAATAGTGATAGTCATGCTATCCAATGTCAACCCATTGGTTCAAAGGTGGCGAAAATGATAAAATTCGCAACGCCGATGCCCATGATGACACCGATGATAGCACCGATGATATCACCGATGAAGCACCGATGATAACACCGATAACTACTCTAATGACACCACCGATAATAACACCGATAATAGCACCGATGATAACAACAAATAAAGCACCGATGATAACACCGATAGCTACTCCAATGACACCACCTATGACAACACCGATAACAACACCGATGATAACACCGATAACAACACCGATGATAACACCGATGACAACACCGATGATAACACCGATGACAACACCGATGATATCACCGATGATAACACCGATGACAACACCGATGACCATGCCGATGATAAGACCAATACCTTACTCGAATGACAACACCAATGACCACACCGGCGCCGATCCACACCTAAGATGAGTAAACAGCCATCCCAGCCAATGTCGGCCCAACGGTCTTAGACGGGTGACACCCATCCCAGCCAATGCCGGCCCAACGGTCTGAGACGAGTGACAATAATCCCAGCCAATGTCGGCCCAACGGTCTGAGACGGGTGACACCCATCCCAGCCAATGTCGGCCCAACGGTCTGAGACGGGTGACACCCATCCCAGCCAATGTCGGCCCAACGGTCTGAGACGGGTGACAATAATCCCAGCCAATGTCGGCCCAACGGTCTGAGACGGGTGACACCCATCCCAGCCAATGTCGGCCCAACGGTCTGAGACGGGTTACAATTATCCCTGCCAATGCCGGCCCAACGGTCTGAGACGGGTGACACCCATCCCAGCCAATGTCGGCCCAACGGTCTGAGACGGGTGACAATAATCCCAGCCAATGTCGGCCCAACGGTCTGAGACGGGTGACACCCATCCCAGCCAATGTCGGCCCAACGGTCTGAGACGGGTTACAATTATCCCTGCCAATGCCGGCCCAACGGTCTGAGACGGGTGACAATAATCCCAGCCAATGTCGGCCCAACGGTCTCAGACCATCCACTATACTCTAGCACTTGACTCGGCCCACCGGTCTCACATGGTACATATGTCACTTCTCAGTTGCCCCGTCAAGTACCTAACAATAATATTTTCTCGGCCCATCTCGGCTGGCCTGACTCAAACCCAACATTGTCACCCTTAGTTGCCTGGTCACATACGGGTTAAGTCATGGCATGGTGTGTGGATTCGCCTCCACTGTCCATCTTGAGATGTCTGCCAAATCCGTCACCTCTATTACCGAACCAGCTTCAATTGTCAAGAAACCAAGTTATTCCACTTAATGACGATGCCAATTATTTAAAACGAGGGAGAAAGGTCTCCTAGCAAAGAAGACAATGTGACTTACATCTCATGTTCCCGATATGACGGACGGTAAGAATATATTCCTTAGTAACCACACAACTCGCAATGCGTCAAATGCTTAAAGGCGGCGGTTCTTCTGGCGCAGCTTGCCCCAAGAGAGCCAACTCCTCGTCATAAAATTTCGTCAACTCCATCCCGTCCGAACAAAACTGATGCAATCGAGTCCTAATTTCCTCCGAGGCTGCCGTAGGTCGATATTCCTTGCTTTTCAACGCAGTTCCCATCCTTCCCGGCCCGACGAGTCGGTTGGTTAAGTATAAAAACCCTTGAGAACCGCCAAGTATTTGCACAAAAGCCATTCCAGAGCGATGCACATATTGGGTATACCTGTGTGCAGACCGGCCATACGAGTACACGACATCGATTTGGTCCGGATATACTTCTGCAGCCTCTACGTCCAGAACGAACCCGAAACGTCGTAAGATCGCAACTTCAAAAAAATGTTTTGGGTGCATGCCATCCGGAATCCTTTTATCAAGGTCGGGTATGACTGGCGGAGGTATTGCGAGACGCACAGGAAAACACGACTGGAATGCGTTTCGTTCACGAATATCACTGATTTCTGTTACATAAGCCTCCACGAGCTTCAAACCGTACCGCTCGATCGACCGACCCCATTGGCGCAGTTGGTCATCGATACATCGAGCTGATGTCCCAATCCATTGTAGCTCGAAGTGGAACACACTTGCTGGATTGTGAAGGATATCATGATGAAGAATGACGGTTTCTGCTTGGTCACTTCGCTGAAAATGACGTATATCTCCACTGTACAGACAACAATAATCACAATGACTCACCTTATTAGGATCCACATCAATAACCATCGATTGACTCAATATCAGACGTTTACGGTTCCTTCTAGGAGATGTGGTGGTCCTTGTAGTGTTTGCAGAGTAATGTCCAGAACGCGGGTTGTCTTCCCCTCCCTCTTTCCTCCCAGACATAAACCACCTTCTCGGTGTCATCGGCACGGCATACTCTCCTTTCAGGCGGTAGAAATAGTGACTGACAAGGGAAATTGTTAATGGAATTCAACAACTCTACTTTGGCCGTCTCACCCATCCAGGAATCCATGTTGTCCTCTGCAGTGATCAAATAAGCCTTGTTCTAGTAGCTTGATTCCCCACTCTGTCCCTTGCGCCCGTGAGGAAACATCCCGGAATTCGCGTACCAGCCACGATACAAAGTCGAACCCGATAAATGAATCAGGATATTGGGATGTATGCCATTTGTGTAGTTTTATGCGAACACCGTCTTCCTCTCGCATTGCTTTCGCGATAGCAGATAGCGACATATCACCTATATCCCTCTCGCTCTTCATTTTCTTGCGCAAAGGCCCCATTGCATGAATTTCATCCAACTGTGCAATGATGCCTTCATCCAACACCGACAACTCGGGGGGTAAGGTTGTCGGCAAGAACCTCACAGGAGCAGGAGGAATTGTCTTCTCTTCAGGAGGTCGCCAGCGCAATTTCGTAAACAATTCTGCCAACTTATCGATACCTAGAAGGCGGGTTTCTTCATCGTTGAACCATTCTCCGGATGGACCAACATGCGGTGAGGGAGGTTCTGCAGTTGGAATAACAACGAATCGTGTCCGCCAATAGCGAAGAGACTCGTTGAATTGGTGCTCATAGCCTGCAATGAGCATGTCTAACCTACAATTCGTATTGGTGGTAATTTTCGTGCAGTGTAATGATGCTCACCGGTTCCAACCATAATTTTCGAGACCGTGAGGAGTAAAGGAAGTCGCCAACTCTGTATAGCCACATCCAAGCTTGGGCCAGATAAGACATTGGTACTCGAACGGGATGGTCGGAGGCATCCGACGAACGTAGCGTCGAACTTGGATGGACTCGCCAGTATAAGAGATCCGGTGGATCTCATTACTCATGCTAAGGAATATTGGATCGTTCGAATCCAGAACCTCAGCTGCACCAGCTGGTCTAGGAGTCATGTCGTCGTCAGTCACGAAGATCTTTCCTCGGCGGAGTGAACTTCTGTCTTCGACTTCGGCAACATTTGAGGTCCTGAGCACGAATTGGAATCCTTGGGCTAACCTGACAGCTGCCATTCCACGCATAACTGCCCGGGCCCAAGCACGCCGTATTTCATCTGTGTTGCCCATTACAGTTGGAGGATTGACAAGGAAGGATCGCATTTCATGTGGGTCAATAATAAAGTGCCAAGAGGAAACGTCATAAGACGATGCCAGCTCGGATGTCGTAGGAAAATGTTCCACGGTAAGTGGCAAGCAACCAGGTGTGACCATGGACTTCCATTTGATCTCATGCTTTGACAAAGGTTGTGGAAATACGTGCTGCCACCGACGTGCAAGAGATGATTGCGCATATGACACCGACAATTGCGGTCGAGAAGGATTTGAACGAGAGATCGGAGGAGAGTTGGAAGAATGAATTGAAAATGAGTTAATTGTACCGCTACGACGCTTACCGAAACTCGACTCGTCGCGTGGAGGAGTATTTAACGGGGATCGTCTATGGGATATCGGGGAATCATCGTCAAAGGCTCTGTCTCGAGTGGCGCGGCTGGATAGCGTGTTCTTAATAGTCATTGGTTTGGGCGATTTCGATACTGCGCTATTCGTTGTGGAGGACTTGGACTCAGAGAACACGTGTACGGAAGACGGTGGCAAAGTCAGGTTGGCGGCAGGCATAGGAACTCGGTGAGGAGAGACTGATACGGAGACTGGGGATGCTTGTGGAGCAACGGGTGCACTTCTGAACGGCTTGAAGAGCCAGTTCGGTGTAAATTTAGAGGCCAGTGACATTTGCGAGACATCTGGCAGACGAGACCGGTTAGGCACAATTGAAGAAGGGTTCGACACCGATGATTGGTTAGACCGAATTGACCGTACAGATGACTGAGAAGGAGATGTGCTTAATTCACTAACGAATCCTGCCGCCAACGTGACCTCAGCGCCATGAGAGAGTTCGTTTGACGGAAGCTCTGTGATAACTTGGCGTGGACTTTCTTCAATTGGAGGTATGCTCGCTGAAATCGTTGAATTGCGGTGTAGACGTTTTTGGATCGATGAACGATAGGATGAAGCCACTACGGTACCACTAGCAGATGATGCTGTCGACACTCGCTTTTTGTTCAATTGTTGGGTCTTGAGTGAGAAGACATCTAGGTCAAAGGTATTGGCTGCGGCAGCCGAAGGCGAGCTGCTGCTGATAAAATTGTTGGGTGGAGTAGATTCAGAGGAAGGCTCCGTGTGATCCGACAAGAAGGGGACCTCTATGCTCGAAAGAACATCATGTTCCAGAAGACCTAACATTTGAACCTCGTGCATCTTCGCTCGTGCGATAAATCTACCGAGGTGCAGGTTAGATTCTTTCGGACTCTGGTTTTCAAAGTGGTTACCTATCCAGTCTGAAAGGCAAATCCATCTGTTTGTCCCAAAAGGAGACGGTCATCCAGAATGGTTCCCACCAGAACGTTGTCTTTCCTCGTCCAACAGACTCATTAAGATCATCGTCTCCACCCCAAAGGGGATCCATTGCACGAGCTGTAGTACTGCCATCTCTATCCATTTTCAGCTCTGGTTCCATACCTTGAAAGCTCATAATAGGGCTCTGGTGAAGGGGCGGCTTGGTGAGGCAGATGAGATCGACGCCAAAGCCTTGGTCGAGCACACGTGTAGTAGTAAGGCGCAAGAGTTGTTTTGACACTCGGAAGTAGCCTGTACCCGGTGTGATGATGATTGTGGAAGATCCGGTCAAAGACAGTGAGCGGTCGATATAGTGTGTTTCAGTGGGATTGAGACCTAAATTTAGGGCCTCCAAGATGGGGCCGTCGTGAGCGAATGACAGGTGCCCCACCAACCGAACTTGCTCTGGACCGAGGGCAGAATCGAGTGAAGCCCGATGATGATGATGCGTTAAGAGAATATCTCTCTGAAAATCCAAGAAAGAATCCTTGAGGCTAACGAGCATCGGTTTCCACTCGTACACGACCTCCAAATCCGTAATGACCTTGTAGAAATCTTTATACCATCCTCCCTCCTCGTCGACTCGCAGAGGACCCGCGGCGTAGTCCGTTTCAGACTGGTCATAATAGACCCGCGATATTAGAATAATTGTAACCGTGTGATTTGTGCCCGCTTCTCGCCATTTAGCAAACAAGGCTGGCAAAAAAGAGTGCACAATTTTTTCGTTGTAACGCTCTCCGTCGCCTGCAAACTCCCACAATTCGCGACAGACCTGTATAAATATAGTGACTTTTGCAGACAAAGAGCGATAGATTGTTTTTGTCGATGAGGTCACATATCCAGAAGATACCTGTTAATGTATGATGTCAGTTACATCGCAGGGTTTTAAGAACTCATACCTGTTTACCGCCTATGTATATATACCGTATTTTTGCAACCATCGTCCCAATGTAAGGAATTTCTTGTTCCGTGTACACGCATTGCCCAACTAGATTCTTTCCTAGCCGCCACATATCATTCCGTCCCAAGTATTGGTCCTGGAAAATGAGCTCTATATACTCCGCGCAACATTTGGCCTTGTCGACCTAGAATGGTCGATTAGTGGTAGGAGATCTATCCGACAGAGTATTCACCTTGGTCACTATGACCTCGCCATTATTCCTCAAGCCGAAGACGTCAGCGATTGGTTTGGGAATGCAGAGCTACAAATGTTTTTAAAAGCCCTCGGTAAATAATTCGGCTAATGCGCACCTGAAGTTGTAGTTTCAAAAGACCATCCTCTTTCGTAACAATGAACACAAAACCTGGAGCCGATAAACCATCGGAATTGTTACTCATAACATGTAGCATATCTCCTTCAGCGACACCAGGCCACCATGCTTGGTTAAACATTATATTGAGCGATTCCTTGTTGTCGTGGACCCATGCATTTAATATTTTGGAGTCGCCAACTTTAAGGGGTGAAGCCGGCGCGTTTCTCATGACAGATTGGGCTGTATTGGAACGCCTACGACCATATTGTGTTTGGGATTCTGGTCGAGACGTCATTTTTGCCAGTAGGAGTAGGACCTTCCCACGCTCTTACTTTACCTTGAACCTATGAGGAATCCGACTTGTATCACGACTCAACAGGTTTCAATCAAATACAGTCACTAGGTAACCCCAGTAATAGTCCCACTACCAAGACACACATCACCATCCCAGACAGCAGCAATCTGGCCTGGTGCTACAGCTTTCTGTGGTGCATCAAAGACGAGGACGATACTCCCGTCATCACCCTCTCTGCAATCAGAAACGAGTTGAGCTGGGAAGGAAACAACATTCAATGCCGAATACCTTCTTACGATGCACGAAACATCAGACATGACGTGTCGAAATTGCACACGTAACCGTAATCCATCTCTGCTATTCAGCCCTGGTGGCGGAGAATCTGCCCATATCCAATTCCAATGCTTGAGGTGCAGCTTGTTACAGTAAAGACTCTCGTGGTCCCTGTGAAGAAGAATTGTATGGATTTCGACTGGAGGCAGAAAATCCACCGTACGCGCCGTAGACAACCAAGACTGTATTGATTGCGACATCTTTTTGGGCAACATACATCTTCTCAGTCATCCCTGGTATTTTTGCACCTTGTCCGATCGTGAAAGTCCATAGGCCCTGATGAACACCGACATGTTCTCCCGAAAGCAAATTGATTATTGGTCCAGGTTTTGGGGGGATGTATTGTGCTAAGTGAAGTAGTCAGTCAGGGAGACAAATGATTAGCCAGGGAAAGTATGACAGCACACATATAAAATCACGAAATTTGCGTTTTTCACCGACAAAACATATGCCCATACTTTCTTCACGTGTTGCAGTAGGAAGGTTATATTTGTGTGCCAGCTCCCGCACCCGAACTTTCGTAAAATCCCCTATGGGGAAAAGGGAGCGCGCGAGACTTTGTTCGGATATGGAGGAGAGGTAATATGTTTGGTCTTTGTGTCGATCTCTAGCACGCAGAAGTTTAGGGCGACTTGGCTGATTCACAGACCAGGATTTCCGAGCGTAGTGGCCTGTGTAAAATCAGGCGGAATGTACAATGTGCACAGAAAGGCGGTACCTGTAGCAAGCCACGATTTGATAGGAAGGTCGTGTTTCGTGGATAAATGGTCTAACAACGCGCCGAACTTGACTTCCCTTAGAAAACGTCATCAGATTCATTCTCGATAAAGGTTAACAATTAACCTGTTGCACCAAACGTCCGGGTTTGGGGTGTGCCCCGATTCCCAGGACCTCAAAGACGGTTCGAAGACGCGAGTCCAATACTCTCGCGAAAGGTCAATCTAAACAGAATGAGCTAGGTTTATGGGGACTGCATCAAAATGCACCATTTTGCAAGGTAAATCCAGCAACCGGCACACTTTCTGGACGTCCTCCCAGTCTCGCTCCCACTCACACCCGTGATCCGATCCCGACTCATCTCGGGTGTCCCAATTCCTCATAAAAACCGCGGATAAATCGTAATCCTACAAAAAAAGTAGTGCTTAGAGACATTTCTGGTGTCAGTTGACAACGAAAACCTGATCTGCTAAAAGCTTTGCGGCAACAGAAGAGTCCACTCCTCCGGACATGGCAACAACGACTAAAACCTGGTAAGCGGGTTTAGGCAAAAACATGGTTTAATGTCGTACCACGGTCCCCCTTTCTGGGATCTGCATTGGTGCTAAACGAATATCGACGTTTTGAGAGCGAATGCAAAAAACGCAGTCGCGTGGCCATAAACGTCACGTGTTGTGGCAACGCAAGTGGGAATGTTTATTTTCCCACGGTCAAGGACCTCACCGCGATGCCAACATCGGCTCGAAAAAGTAGCATAGGCGGAGGCCGTCGTGGCCCTCTAAAGGCTCATATTCCATTTCGAGGGGATAACCCCCAGGTCGGGAAGAAAACTGGCTTTGCTGTCGAGCTCGTGGAGCGTAAATCTGATGGGTTCGAGAGATTCGAGGAGATCATGAGTCAGGCGGACAAGAGAACACCTCCAAAACTGAAAGGTCGGAAAAGAAAGCAGAATTCCCCGTCTCCCGTGGAAGAGGATGAGGATGGCGAAATGTCGATGGACATGGACTACAGTAAACTACTTTGACAAGTAACCATTATTCGTACTCATCCAACATTATAATAGGTATGCCGAACAGCCCTCTCTCATTTTTCACAAATTCTCGCGTTCCTGCTGCGCCGTCCAGCCAAAATCGCGTCGTTTCCTCTTCAAGAATCCGCACACGTTCAGCTGCCGTAAATTTCGATCAACTCCCTCGTCCTCCAGATACGTCTCCGCAGAATTCTTCACCACAACACACGAGCTTCTTGCAGATGGACCAAGAAGATGATGATGGAGATGAAGTCGACAATCAGCAGGCGATGGAAGAAGACACACCGGTTCAATCCTCCAAGAGCAACAAGGGGAAGGAGCGTGCGAAGGAACCCGAGGAAGAGCTGCAGGAGGACTCCGACATCGAGGAGGATATTGCCCAGGGCTTGGGAGAGGTAGAGTTGCATGATCATCCGGATGTGGCAGAAGAAGCTCCACCTCCTCAGAGATCTAGAACAGCAAGCAGCAAACCCAAGCAAACCCGTAGCAAGAAAACGGATCGACGTTCAGGTATGTTCCATATTACGCTACTTTCCTCCTACACCCATCTAACATCAAATCAGCGACACCTGAAGGCCTCCGGCGTGGTAAACGACTCCGATACGAACCGCTTGAATGGTGGCGACAGGAAAAGGTTGTATATGGGAAACGCGGCTCGGGACTCACGTTAGTGCCACATATCAAGGAAATCAGGCGAGTACCCAAGGAGGCGGTTGTGCCTTTGGGGGGGAAGTCCAAGAGGAGGAGGGCAACCACGTCAGCGCCAAGAAGCAAAAGTCAGCAGTCAGAGATGGAGCTTGTTGCGCTCAACCCTGAGGAGGGATGGGACGACAACACGCAACAGCAAGGAATCGTTGTGGATTTTGTCACCAAGGAGGAGGTACAAAGACGTAGGTGTTCGTTAGCGATACCGATGACAAATTTGACCTACCTTCGTTTCAGGTATCGCGTTTACTGCGAAAATGGTGACGCCAAGGCCTGCCGCAAATAATGATTGGTTCTTTCAAAAGGTCTTCGGCGATGGCGATTTTATCGCCGCTGGACAGCTCATTATACCCCCCAAATCACGAAAGCCAAGTAAAGGCACGAAGGATAACACATATGTGCGTAACTTTCTTCATTCTCCAGTTACATTCTAATAACTTGAGGACAGGTATTTTATGTAATTGAAGGGGCTGTCAATCTTAGGGTACATGAAACAAGCTTGATTCTTGCTACAGGTGGAATGTTTATGGTGCCTCGAGGTAAATGACTGAGTCAAAACATTTCTTTTGTGTAGCACCTGACCGCTTAACCGATACAGGTAACACTTACCTTATTGAAAATATTGCAGACCGCGACGCCAAGCTCTTTTTCACACAGGCCCGCAAGATCGCAGTCGGCGAGGATGAGCAAACGCCACATCTACGTCTTGCCTCAGGGTCAGGATCCCGGCGATCGTCGGAATTGCAACAGCGGCCACCTGGTGTGGCTCGTTCTTCGAGCGTGGGCGCAACTCCGGTTGCTTCGCCCAGTGTGCGTGTTGTGAATGGGACGGGGCCAGCTACCTTGACGAAACGGGCGGCCTCGACGAAGATTTGATCAGTTCATTCTGTCATTGGCTCTCCCTGCACCTCCATACGTCGTGTCTGTTGTCGGCTTTCATGCCTTGGTTAATTTTTTACAGTGGGGGCGCTTCAATGTGTGAACTCTTTCGTTCGTAGTAATACCTCTTAATTGTGATTACTGTTGTTACCCACTGTTTTGACATGGTCTCCACAGCGAGAATGTAACCGTACCGGTTGAATTCTACATCAGCGCTTTGCGTTAGAACGGGGACCGCTGGTGAGCAGACCCCAAGTTGAACCATCTTCAATTAGTTTATCAGGTAATGTCGGACGTTTGCATTATAGTACAAGATATTGTCAGGCAGTTTCTCGTATTGTAAAGTTCGATTGTCATTCGTAATGCGTAAGGGCTGGAGTGTGCCATATTTGCCTAACAGTGGCCATAAAAAGACGAGGGAAAGAATAAAAGAAAAGAGTCAATGACCTAAAGTGGAACGGTTATCTGTCGTAATTCCGTGCCTGTCGTAATTCTGTGCCCCATGAAAGAATTTGGGCCTACGGTACGGATAGCGCTATCTGCTCTCGAAGAAGGGTCCTCGCGTGGTACTGTCACCCATGCAGGTGCCCGATAGATGTTTCGACCTCGTCAATCGACCTTCCGAATCGGAATCACCAGCTCAGCGGGATTTGGAATCATTATCTCTGCTTTCATAGTCCAATTGTTTGTGTACCACGGGCTCTGACTCCGAAGGGACGAGATCCTGCCTCATAGAATCGACTGCAGCTTGTTGCTGATCGTCATCGTCATCGTCATCTTCTTCTCCAAGTAGCTCCCTAACATCACCGTCTTGGCCAAAATCCCACACGTTCAAGAACGTGGTGTTATTGCGGTTGCTCGCAGCCACACACCAACGGCCCTCGAAAACAACTTGCCACACGCCAGTTATCCCGGTCAACAAGTCCCTCACAACACTCCCATCCCGGATATTCCACATCTTCAGGGTACCATCGGAGCCACTCAATACCTTAAATTCGTCGTGCTGGAAACAGGTTATTGCTCCGGTATGAGCATCTAATGTGTGACGTAATTCGCCCGTGTCAGAATCCCATATACGAAGAGTCGAGTCGGCGGCTGCTGAGACAAGATACGAAGGTGAAAGACCAAGGAGACCGACAAGGGAGGTATGGCCTGTCAGGGTATGCTGACATTGGCCCGTTCGGAGGTTCCATACTCGGACAGTCCCATCCATCGACCCAGAGCACGCTCGATTGCGACCGAGGTCAAGTACCACACTGTAAACTGCGAAAAAATCACTGATGAGTTACAGCTGAATCGAGTGAGCATACCTTTCTGGGTATGGCCAATCAAGACCCATTTACATTCACCAGTGATGATATCCCAAATACGGACAGTACAGTCGTAACTTCCAGAGACCAAAAGACGACCACGAGCAGCCAAGGCACGGACTGCATGGTCATGTCCTTCCAGATGAAGTTTGTGATACGGATTGTCATCAGCATCCTGTGATTCGACAATGCATGATTCCAGTTGGTGATCTAGTCGCTGGGGCAAATGAAGACATACGTTCGAGGGACCTGCTCCAGAGTCATTGTCGCTACGACAACGATACTCCCTATCTCCTGGTCGAGGCAATGCCCACACTCTCAAAGAATGGTCTCTACTCCCTGTTACAATCAACGGCCGTTTGGGCCATTTCTCTCGCGTGATTATGCCCCCTTCGCGTTCCATTTCTATCCACTCAGGTTTCACAATTGCAAGACACCGTACAGTGCTAGTGTGACCACCGAAAACATGGGTACATCGCCCATTGGCCAGATTCCATATTCGGACCGTCCTATCTGTCGACCCGCTCACTAGTGTATCTCGGTTGACTGCAAGTGCCCAAACACCGCCTTCATGACCATCGAGTGATTGCAATAGTTTTCCAGAGATGGGTGAATATATGCGTATTGAGTGATCATCTGAAGCACTAATAATGCGACCACGAGAGAATTTGAGGCAAGTCACCACAGAAGACCCGTGGGCCGGAAAGGAAAGAAAATTTGGATCTTGCATGCGAAACCATGGACTCGACATGAGGGTAGTAAAGTACCTTTCGTGTGCGAAATACTTGTTCGCGAGACGTAACACGTGACACGGAGGTAACTTTGCTGGAAGCAGGACACCACATATCGGCTATGGTCAGCATCTTCCACCATATGGTAGTGACCTAATCCAGCATTGCACCATAAAGTCGTGTCGTACGGTACTCCACCTACGCGACGGGCATTGGCGGAAACCAATTTAACCGCCCTAGGCCGAATGACGCAACCGATCTTGAACACTCAATGATGAGGTAGTAGAAACTGGTTTAATTGTTATCGGCATTCTAAAGATATGACCCCATGATACCGGTCACTGCAGGTTTTACATTTCTATGGCGCCACGATGAGTATAAGAGTAGACCATGGGCCCAGATGATCCCTCAGCTGCGCTCATCTTTGGTGCTGGTCACCTTGGAGTCTGCTTGTCATACAAACTCTACAATCCTAACGAATTTCACGACTTCCTGACTTGGAAGACCTTGGAGTCTGCGAATGGAATGACAAACTCTTCAAGCGGGAATTTGGTGATGAGGTTTATAGGCGCGTCTGAAATTTATCTTCAGCTGCTCTCCTCGTTCCTCATTCTTTTTTTCAGGAGGGATTACACTTCGGATGAACTCGATTGAACGTATCTGGTTTTACAAAGATCCGCTAATCCATTGCCCATAACACATTCTCTAACCATTAATCTTGTCCAGAGAACACGGATTGGCAGGAGTGACCATGATGTTCGGATAGCACATCAGTGGAAAGTACAGTATGGTGCACTTCACTGGACAATATTATTAGAACAATATTGTCCAGTGACACACACCATAGTATGGCCTAATTACCCAAGATGGTGAGGAAGCCAATCCCACCAAACAACATTCAAGCTCTTGACTGAACGGTCTGCAGATGAACTTGAGTTGGAATGCAAAAGTAAATTAACACCTTGAAACAACCACCTAGAGTCCTTGTCTGGGAGAAAGGAACTTGAACTTGAAAAAGCCTTGGATGTGCTAAGTACATAGAATCGACCTCAAGACTTCGCCGCGAAAGGTGATCAGATTCAAGACGGCAAGGATGCCCAAATGATGGACTATTTTTTTTACAGCTCATACTAGTGTGGTACCTGTACATGGTTGTGTAATCCCAGCCAAAAGCACAAATACATGACTGTACATGTGTGCATGCCAATGACTCCAAAGTGTATTTGCCTACATGATCTTGTGTCACATATATGATTTCGGGTACAGTGCGAGGAATGAAAAGGAATGAAATGCCACCAGCACAAAAAAAAAAAAGAAAGAAGAAAAGAAAAAAGAAAAACCTTTATCCTACCCGATGAAAGAATGGATATATATATACGTAAAAAAAAAAAATCCCATATCACGTCAGCGTCTGCGAGTCCCATGATTCCGTACCCTGGGACGCGTCGGTGTTTCATCATTCGCTGGCAAGGCCCGAGCGTGGAAGAACGGTGCAGATGAATTCGGGCCGACGAGTCCCCCCCGCCTAGCATTGGAAGGTCCAGCAACGGCACCAACGCCGGCACCTGCTCTCGAAGAACGGTTCCCGTGCCGTCCTGCCGATCGTGCGGGCGCCCATCTAGATGCCTCGACCCCCTCCGATCGATCCATAGACTCCGCATCAGAATCTGCCTGGTGGCGATCATCAAAATCGTTCCCTCTGCTCCTATGGCCCAGCGGTTCATCCACATCCACCGACTCTGGCTCCGACGGAACGAGATCTTGGTCCATAGCATCGATATCGGCTTGTGCTTGATCGTCGTCGTCGTCATCGTCATCGTCGTCATCGTCGCCGCCATCAACATCGACGTCGACGTCGACATCGTCGGTATCGTCTTCACCGTCTTCGCTGTCCTCATCATACATCCCTCCAGGTGGCTCGCCGACCCACTCATCGTCATTGTCCATGCCAAAGTCCCACACATCCAGGACCGTGGTGTCATTGCGGTTGCTCGCAGCCACACACCAACGGCCCTCGAAAACAACTTGCCACACGCCGGTTATCCCAGTCAGCAAGTCCCTCACAACACTCCCATCCCGGATATTCCACATCTTCAGGGTACCATCGGAGCCACTCAATACCTTAAATTCGTCGTGCTGGAAACAGGTTATGGCTCCGGTATGAGCAGCTAGTGTGTGACGTAATTCGCCCGTGTCAGAATCCCATATACGAAGAGTCGAGTCGGCGGCGGCTGAGACAAGACACGACGGTGAAAGACCAAGGAGACCGACAAGGGAGGTATGGCCGGTCAGGGTATGCTGACATTGGCCCGTTCGGAGGTTCCATACTCGGACAGTCCCATCCATCGACCCAGAGCACGCTTGATTGCGACCGAGGTCAAGCACCACACTGTAAACTGCGAAGAAAAGATCGCTCAGCGAAAAAGAAGCGATGAGGTACAGCTGAATCGAGTGAGAACATACCTTTCTGGGTGTGGCCGATCAAGACCCATTTGCATTCACCAGTGATGATATCCCAGATACGGACTGTACAGTCGTAACTTCCAGAGACCAAAAGACGACCACGAGCAGCCAAGGCACGGACTGCATGGTCATGTCCTTCCAGATGAAGTTTGTGATATGGATTATCATCAGCATCCTGTGATTCGACAATGACAATGACAGTATTCTTCAGTCGGTGCCCCAAGTCACTCACGGCAGTAAATGAAGGACGTACATCTGAGGGATCTGCTTCAGCGTCATCAGCGCCATAACAGCGATACTCCATATCTCCCGGTCGGGGCAACGCCCACACCCTCAAAGAATGGTCTCTACTCCCTGTTACAATCAACGGCCGTTTGGGCCATTTCTCCCGCGTAATGATGCCCCCTTCGCCCTCCATTTCTATCCACTCGGGTTTTACGATCGCAAGACAACGCACGGTGCTGGTATGACCGCCAAAAACATGTGTACATCGTCCATTGGCGAGATCCCATATTCGGACCGTCCTATCTGTCGACCCGCTCACTAGTGTGTCTCGGTTGGCCGCAAGTGCCCAAACGCCGCCTTCATGGCCACTGAGTGATCGCAATAGCTCTCCAGAGATAGGTGAATAAACATGTATCGAGTGATCGTCCGAGGCAGATATAATGCGACCGTGGGAAAATACCAGGCAAGTCACCACAGAAGAGCCATGAGCAGGGAACGACAGATGTTTGGGATTTTGGTTGTGGACCCAACGTGTACGAGTGAGATGGCGAGATTTGAACAAAATTTTGTATGGATGAGGCATCGGGAGAGCAGTTGGTATGGATGGTGATTTGTGTTGTTGTTGTTGTTGTTGTTGTTGGCGTCTAGCGAACATCGCGTGGGCAAACGCCCGTTCTGATTCGCCTCCGAACCATATTTTCGTACTCTTGAGCAGATCTCTCCAAAGAACAGGGTCTGAATCGATGATAGCTCGCCACGATTTCGAGACGCGAGACGCTCGCGCCAATGTAGGAAATGGGAGGAAGCTAAGGATCTGGGAGACTAGCTCTGGGGGAAGGAGGGTCAAAAAGTCGCGCGCCAAAGTCGGAATCAGGACGGAGTGGAGAGTACGAAGCACGGGTAGTGGTGAATGGCGTAAGAGTGTGAGAAGGAAATGCGATTGAAGCTGCGTAGGAAGACTTGTAAAATGAGATAACAGCGAGGGCAATGTCAAGAGTGCCGTCAGGGAAAGATCGGGTTGGAGTGGTGGCTGGGGTAGTGGGGACGAAGCACCACTTGGGGGAGCCGAAGGCCATATGTTTTGAGGTGGTGGTGAACCATGCGGAGACGGGAGAGGTGAGGGAGGCGCCGCGGCGTTTATTGTCGATATTGGGGGAACAGCACCAGCCCTTGCCTTCTTGCGAGGAGGAGAGGTGTTTGCTTCAAAACTGGGGGTGGTTTCAACTCCCTCCATCATATGCTCGAGCCCGTCGACGCCATGGGATCTCTTTTTCCCGAAACGTTCCACGGCGTCGGCGAGTCCTACGACCTTGTTGTGCTCCGGTTCCTCGTCACGCCGAAGCATATGCCAACCATATCCTCCTGCAAGTTGCTCTTCTTCTTGCATATCGTGTTCGCCGTCCTCGCCGTCACGGAAGGTGGCTCGTGCTCCACCGGGAAATACAAGAGGGAAGCGCCGGAGAGACTGCGGAAGATTCGCATGAAGGAGAGGGTAATTCTTTGGGTCTTTTGGAGATGATGGAGAGGGTAACGGGGGTAGATGGATAGGCGCGTAAGTCGTCGTTGTAGTGGTAGTTGTGACCACCCTGCATATGCATGCGAGGTCAGAATACTTGTTGGATATAATGATGGGAAGACTACGCTGGCAAGAGTACGTACGTTGTCGTGTTCACGGAAGGCTGGAGCACCAGCAACGGGCGTTTACTTGTGGTCATTGTAAGGGACGGTAGAGACTTGCACTGCAGGACAAGGAAAAAGGCAGGAGGAGCGCAGCTGATGGGACCGTGACCGATTTAGGACACCGCCGCCCACCTGCTGATGGCCACAGTCACTGCACTTTGAACGAAAAACGTACCAAGGACTACTATGGACGTCTCGGCCAACTAGAATATCAGTCGGTGCAAGTTTTACTCTAATCTGCAAGAGAATCATCCCTTGGCAGCAGGCCCTGGTCGCCACAATCAAGCCAGCCTCTCAGGTTCCAGCTTGTTGGGTAAGAACGCATCACGGAGGTGCAGGTGTACCGTCAGGTTTGGAATATCATTGCGTTATTCCCTGAATGCTGCACCTGACGAATTGACGTTCGTGCGTACTCGCTTTCTACTGTTACTTATTTGATCCTTTTGAACTTGGCAGATCTTGTCAGAGTCAGACGGAACGGAAACTTTATGGTCATGAGTTTCAACGTCGAAGATACGAAGATATATAACCGGCCCCGTCAAGATTATTATTTCAACCCCGTGTTCTCGTGATGGACTGAATATATATGTTATTCGCAATTTAACCTAGTGAGTGGTATGTTCCATCAAAATGTCGACCGAATTCTCCATTGACGTTGTGCGGAGCTTTCTGCTGCAATCTCGGATAAATCTCTGACGGACCAGATGTAACATCGACTTACTTCATCGACTTGATTATCGAAAAGTCTCGTGTTCTGTTGACCGTGACCCACGATTGATCGCCTTTGAAAAGGAATTTGAAAAACGAGAAGCTGCCCCGCTCAAGAGTCATTATTGGCAGGGTCAGTCCCTGCCATTATTTTTACCTCGTGCAGCCGTGGAGATTGATGCTGATTTGCAGGATGGTAGGTTTCAGGGAAATGTCGGTCGTAGATCCAAGCAACTGATAAATTACATCATCAATACCGCGTTTCACAATCACGTGATTCTCACATTACGTGACGAAGGGAATATGATTGAAGTTGGGATAGGCCAATAGAGGCTGGTGAAACGACTGCCACTGCGCAACGCAAGACGTCAAAGGATATTAGAATCTGAGACGCGTCCCCCGAGTTTAGGCGAGGTGCTTTGTCTCCGGATACCCGTCGCCGCCGTCGGACGCGGTCGCGTGTCAATGATTCCATATTTGAGAAACTGGACCTCCGTCGCGGTGAGGACCCTTTCTGTGCCTTTGGGAGAAGTTGAGAGAGGTTCTGTACGGGGGCCACGTGAAATGGGCGGTGGTCATGTCGTTCGCTGGGCAAGGTTTTAGAATTGGCTGCATGTGTTTCGAATGTCTGCCAGTGAGAATGTCTGTTACGGCTTAATCAGAATTCGTTGTTTTTAATCACAGGACCGCAAAGTAATCCCGTCCAATTCGGACTGACTCTGACGATACGATCTCGTATCCACGCCCAGAACCCATCCACCTCGTCACCAGCACCGCCAGCCCCCAGCTGCACGGCACATGCTAAAAAGATTGTGGAGGCAAGGCGGCGACCACCTGACTTTGTAAGGGCCGCCATTGAAACTCCGGCGTGTAACCAGCTCTCCCAGCTCTTCCCCACCAGCAACCTGGGCACCGGGGCACCCATCCTCAACCCCTCCTCTGCCCCCGTCTCATCGCTTCCAGGCTTCCACTTCCATCACCGCAACACCTGTCTCGCTACGCGAATCACTCGTCGATACGCGTTTGACGTGTCCTTCTCTTCAGTGCCCCCAGTTAGATTCATACCCTGCCCACGCGTACGGTATCACCACAGATTGCCCATCTGATCTATTGCCGGAACGACTTCCACAGGTCAGTCTCCTGCCATGATTTTCCGCTCCTCCTAGTACGTACATATCGCCTCTCTCATAATCAGGCTGGAAATAGCCGCCGATCAGATCACTATCTTTTCTCTACTCAATAATTACTACTTAGCACTACTCCTGGTCGTTTAACGCTGTACCTGAGCCTTTGACGTCCTCTAATGTCTCTCCCCTTCCAGGCATATTTCTCTCGTCAGAAATTCTCTACCATGTCTCATCACGACGCCTCAGGAACCCACTCCATGCTGCCCCCTACTTCACCAGCAATCCCCATCGACCCTTCTCTCGCCCTCTATTCGCCCTACTATTCATACCACCCAACTCAGCAGCCAATGCACACACAACATTTAGCCTTGCCACCGCATTATTCTTCTCCATCCTCGCAAGGATCTGAAAGTCTGGGAACACCCCCAATGGACCACATGTCTTTTTCTTCTGAAGCCAACATAAAACGCTCCTCGTCCTCCATGGCCAACAATAACGCGAGTGGTAGCAGGAAGAAAGTCCGAAAAGATGACGACGAAGAAGTTCAGAGCCCCGCTGCAGAGAAGGAGGAAGGAAAGGCAAAACCAACCAGGGGCGCTCGGTTCGTCGCTAAATGTCCGCATCCTCTTGCCCTTGTCTCATTCTCTCTCACAGAGCTTGCACCGTATGTCGACGTCTGAAAATGAAGTGCGTCGGTGCAGAGCAAGGGCCGCCTTGCAAACGATGTCTCGCTGGGAACCATCAATGTATCTTCGAAGAGTCCAACAGAGGCAAACGTTCCTCAAAGTAATTCTCCCAACCTTGCTTATTCGACCTACCCTTTAATCAATTTGCACACACAGAAAACACGAACTTCTAACGCGGTCACTGCGAAAAATGGAACGTACCCTGGATACCGTCCTACGTTCCATCCACATACCTGACATCGCGTCGGGAATGGTTTCGCGTTCCCCTTCACCTTCCACTCAAACGGCTGCAACCCAGGCATTAATGGACTCTCCTTCACCACCACCATCCACCCCTCCTCCAGGTCACCAACCCCCGACCTCACCTAAACTACACTCCCTACCAGACAATACCCTGAATCCATTAGGCTTGCTTGCGGAAGCCAGCCTAGCCAATCGACGGGCTCACCTTGGCGCCGAACGATTTACAGGTTCGATCACGTCCACGACGTCCAGCATGGGGAAGTTGGGTGTTGCCAGTGATAATTATTTCAAACCTGGTTCGTCCCTTGGATACATGACAAAAGACTGTCGTCTCACTCTCTCCAACAGGTCCGATGACGATCCTTCCCCTCCGTCGAATATACATTGAACGACAGATCCAGCCCGAGATGCTGAGCTTCGTTGGCACCGATGACGTTGTTGGGTTGTTCAACGTGTTCGTCGTCATCCCGTTCTACTTTTCCTTCTAGATGTCATGTTTATGATTGATTTTGTTGTCCGCAGTTATTTCGACCATCTCAATGTGAGAGCTATTATCCTGGGATTGCTTGCCCAGATATTGAGTTTTCTGTTCACATTAGATGCAATGCAATCTTCTGGACCGTGAATTTCACACCCCTTCGTTGGTTTGTTCTCGATCACCTTTTTTGTTAACGACAAGTACGCTGTGTTTCAATTGTCATTGTTGGATAACTCTTTTTTGACATTTTACTTGTCATAGTTTGTGCTATTTCAGCAAAATTTTACACCCCCCGCACAGATCTTCACCCACGGTTAACTGAGCTGGCGAAGAAACTGTCGTTTAGCGTTCCTGCCGCAGGCTACAAATCTGTCGAGATCGTGCAGGCGTACCTCCTCCTTTCATTGTGGGGCTGTGGTGCCGTTGAACGATACGAGCAAGATAAAACCTGGATGATGCTCGGCATGGCTATCAGGTCCGTGGGCGATTACAGTTGTCTGAATCCGAATTCTCATCTCATCTATCGAATGAATTCTTTTTTATTTTTATTTTTATTATGAATACGCAGAATGGCAACAGACTTGAACTTGCATCGCAAAACAACCGTGCCAAGTTCCGATTCCCAGGAAGGCAAGGCTCGCGACCGGGAAGTCCACAATCGAGAACGGACATGGATACTTTGTTATTGCCTTGATCGGAGTTTTAGCGCCCAGATGGGGAAACCTCATTCGATCAAAGAAGAGTGCGTTGTTAAAATGAATTCTATCAGAGCCCCCAAATTTTTTTCTTTTTTTTAAAGTATGGAATGTGACTTTTTTCATATCTAGTTTTATCCTTCGTAACGCCTCGCATTGGTACCGCACACCGCCCGCTAGTCCCTCTGATGCCACTCTTGCAGCATACCTCGTGAGTTGGATTTTTTTTTTTGTATCCTGTGTTAGAACTTTAATCCTTCCCCCCCTTTTGACCTGATAGGAATTTCAACGCATTTTGTCTCGATGTCTAGATATTCTGTATTCAGGAACCAATACCCCATCCGGCCTACAAGTCGAGGTCGACTACTTGCTGATCATCAAGTCGTTTGAATCTCAGATGGAAGCCTGGCGAAGCGATTGGGTGAGCTGGAAAGGAGCCTGGGGGAGTAGTGAGTTCTCTTCCTTTTTTTGACAATTTTTTTGTTGCGTCTATCTTGTCATTGGCTGATCGCACACTAAGAGGAACCGCCTGTGGTTTTCGAATACAAGAAACTCATTGTGCAATTTTATTTCAATTACGCCATGCTCGTTCTGAACTCATTCGGTCTTCACAACGCGATGGAACGTTCCGCGGCGGATGTCGGCCATTTCTTTGCACGGTGCCACCATTCGGCTACAGCCTGCGCGACGATTGTGAGGGACCAATTGGGACCTAGCGGATACATGAGATATTCTCCCGATTCGCACTTCGTACAGACCTCCTACGCTGTTTTGACCCTTTTGAAGGTATGCCCCCTTCTATGAAATTGTTGTTTTGTTAAAATTTTGCGACTTATTTCAACTCTTTCCCTTTTTTGTTCCAACTAGCTCATACGTCCAGAGTTTCAAGTTTTTCTTCATGACGAGCAAAAGACTATCACCCTGGTCAAAGACGTTGCAGATGTTCTTGAAAACATTGCGGCCAATCCGATGCATACCCCTGCTCTGTACAGCTCTTTCCTGCGAGCTCTCATCTCAGCCAAAGTCGATCCGCCACCCCCGGGGCAAAATGATGAAAACATGGGATCACCTCAAGGAGAAGTTCCAGATTCGATGGATACTGCCGGTCATATGTCTGGTGGTGGTGATTTGGGATCCCAGAATAATTATGGCGTATACATGAACGGGCCCAACAATCACAACAACAACAACGCCAGTAACGACAACACCCTTAACGAATTCCGACTTGACGGCGAGATGGGGCCCGTCGCAGACATGTCGACGTTCCCTCCGACGATGATGGCGAATCAGCCGGATGAAAATAGCATGGGGATGTTGTCTATGGACAGCATCCTGAGTAGTGGGTTCTGGGACAGTGTTCTGATGCCTGGTGGGCACTCCTCCTCCTCCTCCTCTCCCCCCCGTGACTCGTATGGGCTGGACACAGTTCTCACCGCTCTTCAGGATACTCGAATTCCATGGAGGGTCTAAGTGGAGGCTTTGTGTATGGGGCGGGCGGTAGCGGACTTATCACTCCTCATTTTGGGCAGAGTCCGGTGCAATCTGGTGCCAATACCCCGTCTCGGTCACATCCCCTGACTGAAATGACCCAGCATACCATCAACACTGCTTTCGAGTATCCCGCGAAGGAGGGGATTCTTATCAAAAGCGATGTATGAAAATGTCTTTTTTTGGTTTACCTTTTGTTTTTGCCTTTTGTACATGTACTAGTATTTTTGCATGACGACCACAAAATCTTTTCTCCCTTTTTTTTTTGTTTAGTTTCCTTTTCGTTTGCTGTTGCTGTTGCTCCAAGTTGTAATCTCACGATATGCATGTGTCGGCTTGTTTTTCCCGCTACTTTCACAGAGGTGAGATGAAATTCTGAAACTTTGTTAATTAGTGTCCCTGGCTTTGGTTAACGTTGGAACCAAAATACCTGACTAGGACGCCTCGAGCCCAGGGGTGCCCTCGCAGGATACTTCTGGTAAAAATTCATTTTTGTCCTCACTGCGGATACCCTAAGGTGACACGGACGGATCTTGTGGTGGACTTGACAGAATATTCTCTGCTGTCCTTCCTTGTCTCGCTGTCTGTTTCTGTCGAAATGTCCGTATACGCACGCATATTTTCCGAACCCCTCGAAACTTGACAGTTCCTTATTCCTTATTGTTGCATTCCGGCTAACTCCTTCAACTTACTCAGGTGTGGTGAGCGCCTCTCAACAATTTGATGTTTTGACTTCCCACTCCAAAGGCGATATATAAGGCGTTGCTCGTTTCACATATACGTATGGAAACGGACCAGTGAGCGTCTCAAGCTTCAAGAAGCGGCGAACGCATCCCCAGGTGATTTATTTACTCTTACCTCCATCCGGTTCTCTCCCCACCCCCCCTGGAATCCACTTTCCGCTGGCCCCCTTGCGCCAAGTTGAACCCCCGGGACAACTTCGGAAGACTACTGATTGATGTCGGAAAGCTGTCGCTCAAGCTTCAGTCCACGCTTAGGCTTACGTCATCTGGTGCGTGTTCCCCCAGTTCTTCGGTATATCTACCGGTAGCCGCAGCCTGCGGCAGGCACCTATGAAAGACGAAATCTAATCATGATAATAGATTTCATCTCTGTTTGCATGCTGCTGACGTTTGTACATAACAACCAAGGTCACGTTGGGGGTGTTCGCGACGAGAGTCACATCACTTGGAGGACAGCGCACTTCCATGCTACGTAGTACCCGCCGCCGTTGGACGTTGACCACGATACCCGACCGTCCTGGTGATCTTGAAAATTTTCAGAGTCCGCATGGATTGGCAAAGGATTTCAAAGTCGAAACCTCTGTTGCTGCTGCTGTCTTTTTGCTCTCGCCTCGCTGGAAACACGTTTTGATGCGAAATCTCAGGCTTGGTCACTGGTATTGCTTTTCTAGACCCTGCTGGGCTGCAATGGGATATGCTTGGGTACGAATCTACAATATGAACCAAACACCGCTGCATCTCCGTCCTTCTAACGGAGATAGCGACCGGGGTGGATTGCCACCTATCTATAAAGACTTTCCCATTCTCCCAGGGATTCAGCCCTCTCATTTTAATCGCCTCTTTGCTATTCGTCTGCTCGCATGACTGAGTATACTGCCGCATCTGAGGCCGTTCGCGCCTTTATGAGTTCTCGCGAACGAACGGCGTATTGGGTACGAACACATTCGCCCACAGGAGTAGATTTCTATTCTCCCTCCGTCCAGCCTGCCGAACTCCCACCCACGCCTACCTCACCACCATCCGAGATCGAAAGCTCACACTCTTTACCCCCCAAGATGGTCCTGAAGTATAAGGATGGCAGAGACATTCCCATTTCGCATTGGCATTATGAAGGGAACAACGCTATGCGCTCTGCGACGAAGAGATCTCACAATGGAGAGGCCGGCTTTCATGGGCAGTCTCACGGTCATACGAGGTCTCGTTCGTATAACGCCGCCGTCGACTCGGACCCTGGCCGACTTGGGAGGAATGGGTCTCACAGATATGGAAGGCAACGAGAGATGACACCCCCGATTCCTCATTCTCCCGAGGAGATTCGCGTGTGGCCCTCCGACTCAGATGAGGTACCACAGACTTTGCCCCGTTCGAAGTCACTTCCGAGAGATGCGCATGTCCACCAGGATAGATCACCGCCGCCGCCTCTGCCGCCTTTGCAAACTATGTACCCTCCGCCTCCTCACCATGTTCAACCTCTTCCACCACACGGCTTTCCAGGCCCGCGGATTCCGAATCCGCGACCACGACCTGTCGCATGGCATTCCCTCCCACCGCAAAATTTACCGTCTGCACGCCCAGCACCAGCCATCGTTTACGCGCCGTCTCATCACTCCAAGCCACACTATTCTCCACCAGCGTTGTATCCCACGTACACGCATAAAGGCGCGGAGGGCATGAGACAGACTCGTTCTGCTCCAGTCCGATATCCTGGTGCTGGCGAACCACCTTTCCCGCTAGTACATGGCACAGCCACATCTTTATCTTCGGTTAACGAAGAAAGGAGGTCGAGAAGAAGTGGCAGCAAAAGCCGCCCTCCTACCCCTAGCGAGCGTGACAGTCATGATTCTGGAAGTACGTACTACGTGCTTCCCACCCCGGGTCAGAAAGTGCATGTCATTGTGAGTAGACCGAATTTCCATTTTTATGCGGATACTTTTTCTCATCCCAAACTCTCCCTTATTTCTTTTTTGGATCAGGCACCCGACAAATCCATATACACGGCGACATCGACCACCAAATCACCGACCTCACCGAGCCTACGGAAGCCGTTTTTCCATAGGTTGTTTGAGATGTTCTCTCCCTCGGATTCATCAAAAGGTTCGTCGACAGGAGGCAGGCGTTTGCAGAGGAGACATTCTACTGGCCGACACAGAACCAATGGGCGACGCGTACATTAACTAAACAGAAAAAGAATGGGGAATGTGCGACGCCATATCAATGTTTTTTTTTTATCTCCTCGACGTATATGTCCCATCTCTCTTTTTGAAAGTCCTCTCTCGATAGCTTGAATCATTATATTTTTTTTTACCCTTCTCCGACCGACCGACCGTCGGTCATCTCGTCGTTCATCTCGGTTGGAATGATTCTTGATTCCTGATCGCATCAAACAAGAACACTAAGCCTGCTGATGTGTACTATGTTCCCAATCACTTTCACTCTTCTTTGACAGTTCATTTCACGGAAACCGTATCTAGACATCCCAACATTCTGTTCATTGCCTCCGATGGCCGAAATCGAGTTTTCGCTCAGGTCCAAGAGGGAACTCTCTTCTGGGATTTTGTTGTTTCGTTTTTATTTTTTTGTCCTGGTCATGGTCATCGCTGTCGAATTCCGAGTCCAGGATAGCAGAACCTGCGGAGATTATCCAACACTACTCGTCCACAGCCGATGATCACGCCATTTGACAAAAAGGTTTTAAGCGCAGTACATACCTACTCAGTTGGGGTCGTAATCAAGGCCCTTTTGAAAAAACGCCTCGAGGCCCAATGAAACTTTAAAAACGACCGAAATGAAAGGGTGAGAGAAATCAGACGTTTGGACGATGGCGGATCCGGGTGAGAACAAGGTCATACTGTATACTGTAGGCCCAAATGGCGATGGGTAGGGTGGTACATATATAGCAAAAGGCTGTGAGCGATGATAAAGAAATTAAGAATGACAATGACTGTAATGATAAGACTTCTCTAGAAGGACTGTTCAGAAGCTGCTGTGCTTACTGGTAGTGGTAGTGACTCGTACATATGCCGTTCCTCATGGTTGGTTTGGAGAACCATGACTCGCGTTGAATATCTGGTATTGCAATGATCACGTGAGGCTTCTTCAAACCACGCTTCAACTTGAACTTGAATTCAGGCTTTGAAGGTTGGCCGACCCTGCAGTTCCCAATCCGAGGGTAGGTGCTTGTGCTGGTACTCTGACAGAACACTCACGTAGCTCGTTCTCGTCCAGCGTGGGTTCAGATGTCTCAAGCGATAACCACCCCCCTCGCTAATAAAATCATCCCCGCTCGGAGTGCAGCCAAGAAAGCTTCTACATCCTTCGCAGGACAGCTGTTGAGCTCTCCCACAGAGTCCAAGGAAGAATTTAGCTTTCCTTTCGGTGAATCAACGACAAAAGCAAGAGTGATAAAGACTTATACTGGCAAAGGCAAACACAAGGCCGCCAAGAGTGTCGTCCGCGTCACGCGACCAGAAACGTCTGCCCCAGCTTCTATCCCCCGGCGAAATCGTTCCCCAGCGAAACGGAAAACACGGAAACGAGCCTTGACACCATCTGTACACAGCGACACCGACCAACTCCAGGATGATGACTCCGATCCCTTGACGCCCCTCTCGTCGACTGCGACTGCGAGTCCTACTGTACGGGGAAAGCAAAGAAGGCATACTCTCGCCACAGTTTTACCTCTTCCAAGGCGGATCGGCGCGGGACCAACTCACACTGCGACGCCTACACCTTCCAAGCGTGCGGCGAAACCACTCGTAGAGAAGTGGGAACTCTCGAGATTGGATACATTTGTGTGGGTCCTGGTAAACAAGCTCGGGGAGCTCATTAGTGATGAACGGGAAGATCCTGATGATCTGGAAGGCACGATGTGGTGGCCCGGAAAGGTATAGTCTTTATAGTTTGGGGAGTTCCAAGTTTGAATTCACTTGTTGATTATCACAGATCGCTAGTCGTAGTACCCCGTTATGCGTCTCCCTCATTGGGGACATCACCACGAAGTCAAGCGATACTGTCGAGATCTCTTTACCGTCCGAAAAAAATATTCAGTCTATGCTGGGACCCAACGGAAATCTACGTTTCGATGCCACTAGTTTTACTTCCACTAGATCACACGACGATGTGAAGGATTCTCCCCGAAAAAAACGCAAGACACTCCTCCAATCCAAATGGCAGGCAGCCGTCGATAAGATGCTGGAGGAGCACGAAATTGATAATGATGGTCTCCCGAGTGTTGGGTTGGCTTACAGCGAAAGCCTTTATGGTTCCTTTTCAAGGGCGTCTGCACCGGATGTCACTAAGAAAGGTGCTAAGGGGAAGGCGAAGAGTTCTGCGGTTTCCAACGATGTCACGGACCGTTGGTCGCCTCCCGCTCTTGATCAGACCTTGGTGATACCAGGAGAGCTTGTTTTCGCACGTGAGCCGAAAGGGACATTTTATTGGCCTGCAAAGCTGGAGGCGTACATTCCTCCAACCAAACCCACGGAAAAGCCCAAGTTCAAAGTATATTACCTGGATGAAACACAGCATGTCTTGTCTAGAGAAATGTTCTTCACATCTGATGAAGACGGATTCTCGGTTTGCAAGGTACGATGCTGATCATAAGCTGAATTGACAATTGTGTAATAATGTTTCTACAGCTGGGATCATGGGAGAGTTCGTACAAGGATGTGGTGAATGATAATGACGACTTAACAGATGATGGGCATATTCAAGACGTAGAGCGTCTCCCTAGTCCAATCCCAACAATCCCTGCCCCCGCTCAATTCTCCGACCTAACTATGGCTGAACAGTTCGTGTATACGAAGCCTGTGCTCACAGCGATACTCAACGATACATACCTACCCGCCAAAGAACGTCACGATGACTTCATCAGGGGAGGTGGTGCGAGAAAGCGTGTTACGGATACTGCGTGTGCACGTGGCGTGATCGTCCCCGAGGACGTTGATAAGCTACAGGAACATTTATTGTGGTGGGCCTTGCGTCAGGAGCGGCGAGCAAAGAGGATTGACAACGAGGGAGAAGATGTGTTCGGGGCTAATGTTCCAGCATTTGAAGGACCCCCTGCAGACAAAGTTGAATCGCTTGGTCGGGGTGCGGAAAGCGTAAGTCATATGTACGTCCTCACCGAAGGCAATATATATTTTAACACTGGAATGCAGAATACCGCAACCGTGGGCAAGGGCAGCCTAGACGAAGGCTCTCTCTCTCCACTTTCTCCTTTAGAGGAGGTCGGAGCATCATGTTTTGGAGCTTTGCACTTTATTGATGTCCGCTCGCTTTCATAGCAGGCGTTTCCTCCTTCATCTCTCAGCACGGAGTCTGGACATGCAGAGGTATGATTTCTATATTTCCTGATTATGCTTCTCACGGCTTTCGTAGCCTGAGCAACCGTCTTCTCAACCAATGCTCTCAGAGTCTGGCCAGGTAGATAAAACACCCCTCTTTCCATGTTTCCTCAACGTCTACATTGGTTTCCATCTGTTCAGGTATTACAAAGTGCCACCTCCGAGAATATTCAGCCTCAGGCTGAAGTCCCTCATCACCCGCCCCGTCAACAGGGCTGCGAATCATACGAAGCTCTCTCCGGTGTAGAGAAAATTGAGGTGAGTTTGGGCTCCTCGCAGAACTCCCCATACCAAATTTTGGCTCTGTCATTCTTTTATAGTATTGCTCGAACGTCTTGCTGCCAGAAGCTATCTTGCAGATATTGCTGTGGCGATCGGCAGTGCGACAATCTCTGGAGTTGCTCGATCCCCAGGAGGAGGAGCGACTGCACGAACTTGGTGCACAAAAAGCACAAGAAACAGACTGGGTTCACGATGTCATGAGACTTCGAGAAGCAAAGCTGCGCACACAGAAAAAAAAGCTGGTGCAATCCGCTTCGAAAACGCCGAGAGGTACAAGGTCTCGTCCAGTTTGGCGATGAGCCAGTCTATTACATAAAATCGTTATTCTTGTTTGCTTTCCGCATGAAAATGAATGTCCATCGGTTTATGGGGACAAATGAATTACTCTGCCTATACAAGATGCAGATTGTATAGGAAAAAACCCGGTCAACTGTTGACCTCGTCTCCGCAGAGCTTGCCCTTATACAACACGAATCAGTTCATCCATTCCTTCCCTTTCCCTACCATTGGGGCACCCATTTCCGCACCTGTGCTACCCCCAAGAATCAACCCTGATCACCACCAGCGCAGTAGCAGCCCCCACACCCCACCGCCCAATCGCATATGCCCCCTCGCCCCGTGGGACCTGACTCATCACCCACCACTCGTTCACCACCACACTTGCCACAAACAACCCCGCACACACAGTCACCCCAACCGCACACACCCGTACCCACAACACATGCCACCCTTGTGCTGCGGCTCTACGAAAGCAGATCCTAAACCAGCACCATACCGCGGGGCAATGAACGCTGGTCCAGGTCGGGTAAAGCGGGCGGCATCGAGCGTGCATACAGGGAGCGTGATGAGTGTGATAGCACAGAGGGCGGCGATACTGACATCCCATGCTATGCCGAACCATTTGCTGAATACGGTTGAGCGTGGTACTGGCGTCAGCTCCATGGGCAAACAGAGGGCTGTGTGGTATTTGTGTGTTACATGTCGATGTGGAAGACGAAGCAGAACATGGTCCATCGGGGCAGGTCGCGTCGGGATATGTCCGGGTGAGCGTGGCGAATGGGCACGAAGGGAGATGAAGGCGCCCCATAGACAGAGGAGTGGCCGGGCGGGGGAGTCGCGTAGTGCAGGCGTCCATGCGAACCTAGGCGTGAGGATGAGGAGGTGCGAGAATGCACCATGCATCGAGGTCGAGGATGACGGGCCGGCTGGGCCCGCTGCTGCGAATGCGCCGCCTGCGAGCCATGACCCTGGGCGTGCGCAGGCAGCAAAGAGGAGGACGAGATAGAAGTTGAGACGTTGGACGAGGGTGTAGTGGCTGCTGAGGGGGAAGAGGCAGAGCACGGCAGTGGAAGTAGATGGGGTGATGGAAACGGAGACTGAGAGGGTGGATACATTGAGCCCTTACAACTCTGCCGGTGAGCAGGCTAGCACTCCTTTTCAAAGAGGCAGTTTTGACTCCGAGACTGCGGACTGCGGTTCACAGGCACGGCCAGAAAGAAAATCCAGAGAGAAGATGGATTTCAACGGATGGTAAAGACTCTAGAGAGGCACAAGCAGGGGGGACAATTAACAGGGGATTGTACATGAGTACGGCTGCTGTCTGAGTGCAAACTAGCCATGACTCACTAATCTGGGCCACAATAAGTGGTGTGTTGGGTGACGGCAATGCCTGGCATGTACGAAAGCCAGGTCAAAGACGATGGGCACGATGGCAACTGGATGCTGAGCACATAAGTTACAATAAAATAAATGTCCGCGTCAGCGCTGAGGTTCTAACCTAAGCGCCCGCGCCTGACTACAGCTTCAAGGTACGAGCGGTCCAGTACCTCACCCACAGCTTCTTCTCACCCGAAAACAGCATGAATCGAGGCAAAGCTCGAGCGGAAGATGACCACACACAATTTGGCGCATCCGAGTCTCGCCTCAACACCGGCGATATCTACGAAGCTCCCATCTCTGATAGTATCGTTGGCGGCCGACACAACACTTATGTTGTGAATAAATATTCGAACGGTAAGTTGTATTTTGTTATCTGGACACTAGACCTCATGTACTCTAGTCGACTCGGTTTTCAGCATGCTGGAGCGCCATATGACGAAAGACGCCTTCTACAACTCTCGGAAGCGAGAGGAAGAACACGCTTCCACATGTCATCCCGACACTCACACCAGAGTCTTAGGGAATATCAATGGCTGGGTTCGAAGTGCTGAGAGTGCGGTATGCTGGTTACGTGGGCCAGCAGGCACCGGGAAGACTACGGTAGCGCAAACAATAGCGAAGCAATGCCATGAGGCCGGAGAACTCGCAGCGTCTTTCTTTTTTTCTCGAGGAAAAGGAGATCGCGACGACATCAACAAACTCGTTCCTACCCTTGCATATCAGATTGCGGAGCGTATCCCATTGACAGAATCGCTGATGCGTGAAGTCCTCCGGGAAAACCGATCGATTCTTTACTGCACATTAGGGGAACAGTTCTCGAAACTCATCATCGAGCCTCTGAGTAATGTCAAGCAACCAAATCGATCTTTGATTATCATCGATGGGCTTGATGAGTGCGCTGCAATGGATGGAATCGTACAGCTGATCAAGTCGCTTGCCCAGACATTCGCCACTGATCCTCGACCTCCACTTCGTTTCCTCCTCACGAGTCGGCCGGAGACCAAAATCCGCACAGCATTTCTGTCACATTTGCCGGGCAGTACGGTCTACCAACTTGCTCTTGAAGACTCCGTGGACGACGTTCGGAAACTTTTGCGGGAACGTCTTATGGATATCCGCCGCAATTATAACTCAGTCATGAAAGATGAACCGATACCATGGCCGTCCGAATCAGACCTCGAAGCTTTGGTTGCCAAGTCGCAGGGTCTCTTCATCTACGCATCGACTCTTTTGCAATATTTGGATGACGGACGGAAAGCTCCTCAATATAGGCTGCGACAGGTTTTAAAGGTGCACGACGGCGTTGACCCTCTTTACAAGCAGGTCATAGGCGAGGCTCGACAGTCGGAGGATTTTGAACAGGTCATGGGAACCATAATGTATCTTCGGTACCCACTCGACGTGGCCCAGCTAGCCGAACTGCTTGATCTCGCTGTTCCCAACATTCGTATGGCTTTGGATCGATGCCATTCTATCCTTGTCGTTCCAGAGGCCAATGCTGATGAACCAATTCGACCCTATCATGCGTCATTGCGGGATATGCTCACCACCCAGAGACGATCAGGAGATTTTTATTGTCCTCCAGCTCAATTCCATGGACGAATTGCTATCAGGTGCATAAAGGGGATTACCGAGGGGTTGCCAGAAACAGAGGAACTACCTGAATATACTTGCGTAGCATGGTACTACCATTGTGCTGCTCTGATATCTGAGGCGAATACCAGTCAAGATTCCCGACGACTTTGTTATGATGCGTATGAAGAGATGAAGAAGATTGATTGGGATTGGTTAAAATATTGGATGGCAAATGCGTTGGCCTTTGCTGGAAAACCATATATCATTGTGGATTTGCCGTCATCAAGGGTGAGTAGACCAAATATGATCATGCACCCAACTAACAATCTTGACATATGAAGGCAATATGTACAGAAGCCGAGGAACTGCAAAGGGAGCTAAAGAGGATATCGAAGGTTCTTGATGTGAGTAATTTATCGTCTTGGGTGAAGATGGCATAGGCTGACTGTTTTGTATGTCACTAGGATGTAAGCATAACATTGTTCGACTTGCAAAGCACTATTTAACAAATGGGTCACCGAACCATTGGCTATAGTTTGTAGGTAACAACATAGTGATCAGTACAGCACATTTGACTAATAATTTCGGCAGATGGTATGTGTTAATACTCAGAGATATGGTGCTGAAGGTTCATGGATATGGTTATGATGTTAGAAAGTAAGTGTTTTGTGTATTGCATGAAGATATTGATTAACAAGTGGCTGGTTGGATGTAGTTTGTATGTATGATCTCTTTTTCTGCATGAAGATGAGCTGATGCATTGGTGACATTTGCATCTCCTCAGTATGTAAGTGATCATTCTGTATTTCTGCATGAAGATGAGCTGATGCATTGGTGACATTTGCATCTCCTCAGTATGTAAGTGATCATTCTGTATTTCTGCATGAAGATGAGCTGATGCATTGGTGGCATTTGCATGTCCTCAGAGTGTAAGTGATCATTCTGTATTTCTGCATGAAGATGAGCTGATGCATTGGTGGCATTTGCATGTCCTCAGAGAGTAAGTGATCATTCTGTATTTCTGCATGAAGATGAGCTGATGGATTGGTGACATTTGCATGTCCTCAGAGTGTAAGTGATCATTCTGTATTTCTGCATGAAGATGAGCTGATGCATTGGTGACATTTGCATCTCCTCAGTATGTAAGTGATCATTCTGTATTTCTGCATGAAGATGAGCTGATGGATTGGTGACATTTGCATGTCCTCAGTTGGTAAGTGATCATTCTGTATTTCTGCATGAAGATGAGCTGATGGATTGGTGACATTTGCATGTCCTCAGGGAGTAAGTGATCATTCTGTATTTCTGCATGAAGATGAGCTGATGCATTGGTGGCATTTGCATGTCCTCAGAGAGTAAGTGATCATTCTGTATTTCTGCATGAAGATGAGCTGATGGATTGGTGACATTTGCATGTCCTCAGACTGTAAGTGATCATTCTGTATTTCTGCATGAAGATGAGCTGATGGATTGGTGACATTTGCATGTCCTCAGAGAGTAAGTGATCATTCTGTATTTCTGCATGAAGATGAGCTGATGGATTGGTGACATTTGCATGTCCTCAGTTGGTAAGTGATCATTCTGTATTTCTGCATGAAGATGAGCTGATGGATTGGTGACATTTGCATGTCCTCAGGGAGTAAGTGATCATTCTGTATTTCTGCATGAAGATGAGCTGATGCATTGGTGGCATTTGCATGTCCTCAGAGAGTAAGTGATCATTCTGTATTTCTGCATGAAGATGAGCTGATGGATTGGTGACATTTGCATGTCCTCAGACTGTAAGTGATCATTCTGTATTTCTGCATGAAGATGAGCTGATGGATTGGTGACATTTGCATGTCCTCAGTTGGTAAGTGATCATTCTGTATTTCTGCATGAAGATGAGCTGATGGATTGGTGACATTTGCATGTCCTCAGGGAGTAAGTGATCATTCTGTATTTCTGCATGAAGATGAGCTGATGCATTGGTGGCATTTGCATGTCCTCAGAGAGTAAGTGATCATTCTGTATTTCTGCATGAAGATGAGCTGATGGATTGGTGACATTTGCATGTCCTCAGACTGTAAGTGATCATTCTGTATTTCTGCATGAAGATGAGCTGATGCATTGGTGACATTTGCATCTCCTCAGTATGTAAGTGATCATTATGTATTTCTGCATGAAGATGAGCTGATGCATTGGTGGCATTTGCATGTCCTCAGAGAGTAAGTGATCATTCTGTATTCCTGCTTGAAGCCAAACTGATTCATTGGTGGCATTTGCATTTCCTCAGAAAGTAAGTCATCATTCTACTTTTTTTTGCACATTACTCATGCTTTGTTTCCTTTTTCTCATTCCAGGAAGTATGTAAATTTTCCTTTCTTCTATGTTGGACTTTATGCTCACATTTTTTGCAGGCTGTATGTCATACATCCATCCTTTCATTCATGAAACTCATTGTCTGCTAGATGGTAAGATTTTATTTATATAATATACTGAAGTTATTTTAACTTTGTCCCACTCTTTCAGACAGTAGGCCTCCTTTAGTGCTCATATATTTAATTTTCTGAATATGGTCTTTTAGGATGTAAGCCATTTGAAAACTCAGTTTTATGGGCTGACATGACTTTGCTTCAGGTTGTAAGTAAATCCTTTTCATTATTTAGTGTCATTTTTGTTTCATATCTTGGCTCACAATTTAGAATGTATGTATCTCCTTACAGTAACTCATACTTTGATGTCTCATTTACTCTTTTTGCCAGCATGTAAGTCTTGACCTAATCCTGGATTCCCCACTCATTATCATGCTTGTATACAAAAGTTTGTGAGTAAAATATTCACTATTTTATTTTAATTTCCTATTCCACTCTTGTCATCTTATCATCTAGCTTGTAAGTGTTACATCTTCAATCTTTGTTTTGCTGTATTCTACTGTTTTCCACTTGCTATCAATGCAGTCAGTAAGTTATGTTACTCTTATGACTGTCATTCAGTTTTTTAATGACATTCTCATATAGAGTTTTCATTCTTGGAAATCCACCTATGGCTGGAGATTTCGATCACTTGTTAACCGGTGAATTGCCTATTTTTCTTCTTTTTGAACTCTTATTAATAAAGGCTCTGTTGCAGATTAACTAAAAGATCATTGCTCAAACATTAACACTGTATTTATTTCATGTGGTATGTATATATATGTATTTTACAAGCTTATCCATGTTTAAAAGGTTGCAGTATTATTCAGTGGTCTGGGTTCAAGAGAAGTGCACAGAGGTTTATGTTGGAATTCACGTTTGGAATGAACTAGTACTTGTGAATCGTGATACTATGTGATTTGAAGGATGAAAACAAACAATGTTAGTGTACCCACCTCGCCGTCCTCTTCACCCTCCACTTTCTCAGACTCCACCTCCATCACCCCTTCCACTGCCGTTCTCTGCCTCTTCCCCCTCAGCGGCCACTACGCCCTCCTCCAGCGTCTCAACTTCTACCTCGTTCTCCTCTTTGCTGCCTGTGCATGCCCAGGGTCATGGCTCACAGGCGGCACATTCACAGCAGCCATGTCTGTAACCGGCATTGCAGCCATACATGCCCTTACCATCCTCTCCATTGCCTTCTGGCACAACACCAACGACCACCCCAGCATGCCTGTCATCCTCGACCTCGATGCAGGAGGTGCATGGTGGCCGCAGTGCATTCTCGCAGCCATGGCCCTCGTCCTCACGCCCATGCTCGCCTGGACACCTACACTGCGTGGCTCCCCTGCCTGGCCACTCCCCCACCTATGGGGCACTTCATATCCGTCAGTGCTGCGTGCGCACTTGCCATGCTCACCCGGACATATCCTGACACTGACAGACCATGTTCTGCTTCGTCTTCCACATCAATGTGCAACATCCAAACACTACGCAGGCCCCTCCATGCGCCCATGGAGCTGACGCCAGTACCATGCTCAATTGTCTTCAGCAAACGGTTCGGCATAGCATTAGATGTCAGTCTCGGCGATCTCTGTGCTATTACGCTCATCACGCACGCTCAACGCCGCCCGTTTTACCCGACCTGGACTAGCGTTCATTGCCCCGCGGTATAGTGCTGGCTCTAATTTAGGATCTGCTTTCATAAAGCCGCAGCGCAAGGGGTGGCATGTGTTGTGGGTGCGGGTGCGTGTGGTTGGGGTGACTGGGGGAGTGTGGTGGTGAATGAGCGGTGGGTGATGAGTCAGGTCCCACGGGGCGAGGGGCGTATGTGATTGGGCAATGGGGTGTGTGGGCTGCTACTGCGCTGGTGGTGATAACAGGGTTGAGATTCTTGGGTGTGGTAGCACAGGTGCGGAAATGGGTGCCCCAGTGGGAAGGTATGAATGAACTGATTCGTGTTGTATAAGGAGAAGGTCTGTGGAGATGAGGTCAACAGCTGACCGTCTTGGCTTCGTCGGCGTTCAAGTTCCTCATGCATGACAGACAAGTGTTTGAATAGATCTGCCGAATTTACAGCAATTTTATCTAGTGGAGGCCTATAAGCTTCCAGGTCGTTTTACATAAAAGCTCAAGTGACTAGGAAGAAGGCGCGTACTCCAAGTCAAACACAATAGGGTTATTCCGTCTCTTGATATGTGGCCCCAGCGCCGTCATCCACACCGCATTCACAAATACCGTCTCCTTTCCTGGCTTCAAACCCGTGAAATCGTGAACCTGCTCTTCTGCAACATTAATAATCTTGCTCGCCTCAACTTCATTACCGGCCTCCACGTTGTCACCACCATCCCGCCATGTCACCACTTCCACACCACGATTGTAGTGGAAATGCCCAAATACGCACACTAGAGGTTTCGCTGCAGCGATCTTGCGACGTTGGGCTTCGCAGCCTTTCATGAAGAAGTTGAAAGGTGGCCCGGCATTGTCTAGTCGTCCTTTGGGAGGACCATGCGACAACCAAAGCTCCAATGGCCCTCTGCTCGTCTCAGGCGCAGAGGCCCAGGCTGCTGTTGCGTCTGGATAAGGGGAAGGGCGGTATACGAAAGCATAACCAAGCTTGAGGAAGTCAGGTTGGGTAGGGTTGGCGTATACGTTGAGGAGGTCGTCGTGGAGATGCTGAGGCTCCGCATTGTCCAGGTAAACGACACCATCAGCGGGTGAGACGCTTTGTTGTAGTATTTGTGGGATTGGTCAAGCCCATGTTATGATGCCCTGTGGAACGCAAGTCAGATACGGATGACAATTCGCTTGTGTTTGGGTAAAATGGGTTGTACCCAGCGATTACGATCTTCAGCTTATGCGGCAACTTTCTGATCCAATCGAGCGCTTTTCAGTTCCTCAGGTGTACCGGTATCCGTCATGTCTCCTGCGTGAATAAAGACATTTCCGGTGGGGATGTGGTCTGTGGGATCGTCGGGTATCAGAGACGCAGACGATACGAATGCGGTGAGAGGTGAGGCTAGACATGGTATTCTGTAAGATGGAAATTGATGGCAATGTCTGACAACGCACGAAAGGGCCTACCCAAGTAACTGAGATTGGCAATCGCTGTTACCATTTGATCGGCGCTCTAATCGCTGCTTCAATAAATTATTAAAAAAATGCAAACTCGATGAACAAGTCAAAACCGATGTTAAATTGCTATCCTCCTCTTGCTGCCCTTCACGGGGATTGCTGTCCCAAGGATCGATAGTCCAGACAAGCGTCATAAAACAGCTTGTTGCGAGGGGTCCTCAAAAACAATCTTTGCTGACTGCTCTTCCCTCTGGTCAAGGGGCAATGACGCACGATCACCTGGAGAGTTCCTACATTCGCATAATATCTGGTTTCTGCGAGTAATCCAATGTGAGTTCTCTTTGCTCGTAATGCTCTTTGTGAGCGTGAACTGAAGACAAGAAACCTGGTAAAGGAACACACCCCGCCTTTCCTTCCGGGAGGAGTCCCATCACCAATTGGGTGTCTTGGCAAGGCCTTGACAGTTGGGTGTGAATGGAGATTGGAAGGCGAGGCTGAGACTCACGCTTTCATTCTGCATCTGCGTTTCTCGCCGCTCACTTTCTTTTCCGTAGGTATTTCCATCAGCGTTGCTTCTTCTGCGAATCCATGAGCATTGAGATGCACAGTGAAAGTGAAAGGATTTGGGCAGAGAATACGGTAGGGATCTTGTGTCGATTAGCTATAGCAACGGTACTTGAGATCAAATGTCAATCGGCGGAGAAAGCTCGAAGTCGTGGACGCGGAACCCGGTCCGAGCCTTGTACCCACCAATAAAATCAATGTCATTCATTCATTCGTTCCCTTTGTTACCGCCGAGACAGCTGAGTAAAGATGAGCAATTCCTCGTAACCCTGATAGGATCATGATAAATGGTTATGTCCACAATTATTTTGTACAATATATTACGAGGAAGTGCAGACTTCGTCAGCAGAAACCTTGCTTGGGGCAAAAATATATATTATTAATCACACATAATGTATACATTAAGGATCACACTGGGGAGAATTAAGTAGACCGTAATCTAGCGATTCGTACATAATCAGGTACTTCAAACCTCCTCCTCTTCGAAGGCAACTTTGAGGGTGGGGCACAACAGCAATAGGGGGTCATACTACATATAATCAACATCAGCACAAAATTGGTAGCCTTTGCTGAATACATTGCAGGACAATGTGACCCGCATGAGGACAGTGGCCCTGGCAAGTTTACATTCATAATTGGAGGGTTCAATTGGACGGCCATCCATAGATGTTGCAGGTAAGAGACTAAAATCGAAGACACTGTTGTCAATAATGTGAGTCAGCGCCTCCCGTGCCTTTTCGAACTTGCAGGGTAAAATTTCTATCAAGAAAGCAGGACCAAGATCAGAACCTGTTGAAATCATGGCAATATAGTCAGTCTGATGATAGGCTGGAGAGGCTTGACATGGATAGCAGACAATGTTGGAGTTGACGATAGTAGATAGTTGACAGATTGATTATCTTTTATCAGATTTTGGATTATTAACATGACACGTGATTTTTGGCCAACTCGGGCGGGCAAAAAATAAGCTTCAATTAAAGGAACCCAACAGCCCAGAAACCTTGCAAGCAAGGTAATGCCATGTGGCACTATTATTAGATAGATCATTACAAGGGCAACCCATCAGTTGAGACATGCCTCACTGAGCTCACCCCCATCCATGTCCCCTTCCATGCTGTCTACGTCTGCCCAGTCCCAGCCGCTGCCTCGACATACCCCAATTTCAACATTGACACTTGATGAACCAATACTCATGGGCTATCAACATGTTCAACCAACCTCCTCCACACCTCCTCAGCCACCTGCAAATTCACAGAACCCATCATCATACCCCATGAGACTGCCTTTGCCATTCACCACCCCACATTGTCAGCCACTTAGTCTAGCCCCCCACCCTGGACTCCAGTGTTATGATTTTCACCTTTTTGCCCCTGTCTTTTGCTTTGACAGCACGTGACATCCATTACATTCCCATGAAGATGTGCCAAGTCCCACACTCTGATTGGATGATACCTCATTACTGAACTCTCAGGTCGATCCCACGTTCTCATTGGACAATACCCTGTTACTGACCACAAATGATGACTTGACGATGCATGACCATTCATACACAACCCAGAGCTGAAGGAATCTAAAGATGATACAATCTGAACCTGACCATTCCATTCTTGTCACAACCCATCACCAGTGTGCACCCGGAGACAAGAATACTCCATGACCCAACCACCGATCATGCCCAATGATCTGAATACTCTGGTTCTCCACCAACCAATCTTCCTTGTGCCTGTCACAGATGAATGAATACCCTTGTGCCCGATGACCGATTGACTTTCCTATTTCAAAGAAGACCAACATGTCATCCTGATCCTCATGGTTACCTTTGATGCCCAGCTCATCGCCACAATTGTCATATGTTCTATTGGCATCTCCACCCTTGTGGGCATCTATATCTATGCAACCTATATTCGGATAATGCAACCTCCCCACAATGACTCAGATATCGGATCTGTCATAGTTGCCGACAAAAAATGACTCCTTGGATCTATCCTGGCCGACCATCTTGTTCTTCTTCACATGTCACCTCCACATTCATTCGCCTTTCCTCTCATCAGCTGACTGCTGGTGCTCAGCTAACAACCCAAACTTGCATGTATGACCAGTCCCCTTGATGCTCCATGAAGACTTGCATTCTGACATGTTTCATCACCTTTGTGTACCAGTCCAGTGGTCAAGAATATCCATACCTAGTCGACATCCCAGTCATCCAGTACCCTGCAGCCAAGAAGGGTTATATGAAGCACCCTTGCTCATTGTTGTATAGGCGTGTTCAGGGTGGCTTCAGAATAATAATCCTAACCAAGGGGGTGTCAGCGTAAAAGTGACAAGGTAATCAGTGTCATGAGTTGTAGTAAAAGTGGTAGTAAGAGAATATGAATAAAGCTGCTGTCTAATACGACAATAATGGGTGTGAAATAAGGAAGCTGACGATACCGATGATGTCGGGTACAGCAGGTTGGATCAGGTAGGACGAGTGGGTAACAATAAGACAAGATAAAATGATAAGTATAAAGGCGGGAAGTCTATGGGCTACAACGACAAGAGGTTCTAAGACTTTCTGAATGGTTCTGAGAGAGATAAAGAGGGGGAACTGGATTGTTATTTTAATACAGTTGTCGGTCACCGTTTTATAGGACTATGAAGAGTATGCTACTTTGGTATAGGTTACTTCAGCCGATAGTAACTACAAGGGAGGTACAAAATGGGAAGGAGAAGATGGGGTTGCAAGGCAATGAAGGAACAAGGAATGGAGAAGAAAAGATATAATGAAAAAGATGTAAAATAAAGAACCTATGTCCAATGAGGACAGGGGTATAAGTCCAATGTCGGTATGGGGAGTCTGAGGTGTCACGTGTGATTGTTTTGGGCAATATGAATCAGCAGTGTCGGTATAAGATCGGCCGTCGGTAGACGGTATACATCGGGTACAGCAGGTGATGTCGGGTTACGTCAGTTTCGAGTATGAGGAAGTGGGACATGTCGGGTTCATGAGTATGTGTGATATATTGATGATACGTACTCAGAGTGTCGTCAGACCTCTACATCGTACTGCAAGAACCACAGTTGCTGGTGTATGATCACCGGTGTTCATTGCATTGCCCCCATTATGGTTCTTCCCCATTCAGTGATTTGCCTTCTCCCCTGCCTCCAATGATGAAGCATCACGTTCACCTTTCCATCCCGATCCTGCATGCACATACTCATAGTTGTATGCTGCTATTGGCCAGGCATCCACTGCCAATGAAAACCATCAGGAAAACGAACCAATCTCATCATTCCCAGGTTAAGAACTCAGCCACATGACATCCACATGGCTGCCTCATGTTTACCATGTGCCCGCTGACACATCGACTCATGGATTGTTTCACCTCCTTACCATGAAGCAACCATGAGGTGCAGGGTCTGGACCCTTGATTGCTCCAAACCATTTCCTTGCAATGACTACTTGAAACACTAATGGACATGCTGTATCTGCAGGACAGCCTTATTGTTCTTGCATTTCTCTCGGTTTGTACATACAGACCCAGTAGTCTGTCTTTCATGGCAATTCCCTAACTCTTTTGTATTTAAACCTTCATCTTCGAACTGTTCCTCTTTTTCCCTTCCCTTTCCTCACATTGATATGCACTGTACGATCCTGGCCTCCGATTCGATATATCTCATGATTCTATGCGATTCACATCAATCCAACACTCTTCAACCTTGCAATCAAGTCGTGACTATCGCGATAATCTGCGACTTCGGAGTTCTTTAGTTATCGCATTTCGAAGTATTTCCTTTGTTTTCTTTGTTCTACTTTCTTATGCATCATCCCCTATACTCTTCCTTTATGATACATATGCCCCTCTCTCTGATATCCCCATATAGTATACTCCTTTCATCCCTCTTCCTTTGTCCTTACAGCTTATATACCTGCCTGTATGAGCCACTAGACAGAGAGATCCCAGAGATACACACAGAACCCAGATACACCGTCATTCCCCCTTCGTCTCAGAGCCTATCCTTAGTCCTAGACATAGTCCCTTCACTTTATATTGCCTTCTCTCACCATCCGACCCTGCCATTTGTCTGCAACTTTCTTATTTTTATCGCACCTCTTCGATTTTTATCGCAACTCTCTTATTTTTATCGCACCACTTCGACTTTTATCGCAGCATTTATATTGAGTGTCTCACACCTTTCTAATCTTTCTCTTTCCTCTTTTATCCTAGTGTAGGCTTTCCGAAACTTTCTCGCACCTTTCTTAGCAGTTATATAGTTAGATTCCCTTCTTACTACCCCCACCTGCGCATCAACATTTAGTCTGGTTTCCACCCCCCAGTTCACTTATCTAGACTTCCTCCTTCCCCCAGACTGCTACTTGCTGTATAATAGTAGTAGACCATGAATACACCTTCTCTCTTGTGTTTCCTCTGGTCTGATCTCGACTTGGTTTAGTTGGTTGTTGCCAGAGCCTGCTGATCTAGCAATCCGTAACAACACAACTGACCATGTACCTGCCTCATTTAGATGCTGTCACACTTGTCACGTGATCTTTGCAGGAAATGGATGACCCCTACCTTATGTGAATCTTGAAAGATGTCATAAGTGTATGGGCTTCGACATATGATTGATTGGTGATATGCATCATACAATCCTGAGCTCCAAATATGTGATTCGGACATATTATAGCTCTTCTTCGACATTGTCCCGAACATCCTCAATCTTTCGAATGTCCACAAACTCTTCTGACACAGTTCGACAACGAAGATATATCATATCAGACCGATCCTGCCTTTATCGGAGGTTCATTCCCCCTATTCCATCCACCTCCTACCTCACTTTTGATCACATTGGATGTATTTGTTTAGTAGTTTCCCTTTCTTTTCTGTTTTACCTTTCTTCTTCCTTTGTTTCTTTGTTTCCATATCATGCTTCATCTTTTGATCCCTTTCTCCCCATCTCCATTTAGTATTATTACTACTCCTTTCTATCAATTTTTATACCATTCCAATCTTCCGATCAGAGTAGTATAAAAAGAGATGTACTTTAGATACATACATAGAGATACAGACCCCCCTCTTCCTTCTCAGTAGAGAAAAATACGACTTTCCCTCCCTCTTGATCTCAGTCTAAGAGCCATAAAGCTCCACTTAGCTCGCACTCAAGTTATAGTCTTGAGTCCTTCAATCTTCATCTTCTGATATCAATATTGTTGTCACGACCATGTTCGTGAAGTCACACAGTTGGTCGCAACTGTTGCACCATACATTTTTATTGTTCAGAAACTTCATAGTAGTTTCCACACCTTTCCAAACCCCTTTATTGTGTAGTAGTCATCTTCACCTTCTCGCACATCACCTATTTTAGTAGTTTTTGTTAGGGATCTCCCCTCTTCAGAGCTACTTCAAGTTATAGCGTATCATCAGCAGAGAACTAGAGTGGGGTTTGTAATCATATCAGAAGAGAATCTACCTCAACTACTAAATCCAAGCCCATGAATCACTGAGACCATGAATTGGTCAGTATCAGAATCAGTATCCACAATCTCAGTCCTTCATCATGTTCAGAGAGTAACACTCTTGCCTGATTACCCCATGCATGGAAGTTCTGCACTTCAACTATAAACCCTGGCTGAATAGTGCAGCTTTTGACACCTTTATCAAGGGATAAGGATGGATTGGGTCTAGACACCAGCATCAAGCCACACAACATCTGGGCATTATAAAAACTAACCAGGATACATCTTACATAAAATTATTCAATTGAAAATTTCCTTGCAAAGACTTGAATATAAACTGTACATGCTGTAGATTGCAAGTCTCACATCAAGGAAATGGTATAGACACAGTACAAAGAAAAACTAATGAAAATAATGTTTGAGAATGAATGTAGCATATAGATCACTGTTATACTCCATTGGAGATGCAGAGAAATATTCTTGAACAGTACATACAGTGGCAGAATCTAGTAATTGTGAATATGCTTGGTTTAAAGTTGCCTTGATGTGCCCAGTCTGAGATGCATGCAGCACACTGGCATGCGCTAAAATGAGAATTGAAACTAAATCCTAATCAGTTTCACATAGAATGAATGAATAGAAAAGTGACCAATCATAATATGATGGTTATTGGTGTCTGAGATTGAGAATGGTATCTGAAGGGAGATCAGCAAACAATCAATATATGTGGAAGAACATAATACCATGCCCATATAGGAAAGAAGAAGAGATTGGAGTTCTTTCTATTGAATTGAAATAAGATACAGCAAAAAAGTTGGCACATATTGAACTTGCAGTCTAGTGATGAAGAAATACAGGTGGATGAGACATGTCAGAGTGAACAAATGGAACATGAGAAAAAAATCATCTGGAAGCACTCACAAGCTGGAGAGCAGAGGGTAGGGCAACAGTCAGGCACTAAACACCAGCAACCAGCTGGAGGCACTCACATCCTGGAGAACACCGAGGGTATGCAACAATCAGGGCATCAAACATCAGCAACCAGCTAGAAGCACTCACAAGCTGGAGAGCACAGCAGGTAGGGCAACAGTCAGGGTACCAAACATCAGGAACCAGCTGGAAGTACTCACATCCTGAAGAGCAGAGAGGGTGGGACAACAATCAGGCACCAAACATCAGCAACCAGCTGGATGCACTCACATCCTGGGGAACACAGAAGGTAAGGAAACAGTCAGGGCACCAAACATCAACAACCAGCTGGAAGCACTCACAAGCTGGAGAACACAGAGGGTAGGGCAACAGTCAGGGCACCCAACCAGCAACCAGCTGGAAGCACTCACATCCTGGAGAACATGGAGGGTAGGAAAACAATCATGGCACCAAACATGCTAAAAGCACTCACAATCTGGAGAGCACAGAGGGTAGGGAAACAGTTGGGCCAAACATCATCCACTGCTAGAAGTACTCACAAGCTAGAGAACACAGACAGTAGGGCAACAGTCAGGGCACCAAACATCATCAACCAGCTAGAAGCACTCACAGTCTGGAGAGCAGAGGGTAGGGAAACAGTCAGGGCACAAAACATCATCAACCAGATAGAAACACTCACAAGCTGGAGAACACAGATGGCAGGGAAACAGTCAGGGCACCAAATATCATCAACCAGCTGGAAACACTCACATCCTGGTGAACACAGAGGGTAGGGCAACATTCAGGGTTCCAAACATCAGCCACCAGCAGGAGGCACTCACATCCTGGAGAGCAGAGAGGGTAGGACTACATTCAGGGCACCAAACATCATCAACCAGCTGGAAGCACTCACATCCTGGAAAGCAGAGAGGGTAGGGACACAGTCAGAGTACCAAACATTAACCAGCTGGAAGTACTCACATCCTGGAGAACACAGAGGGTAGGAAAATTAATCATGGCACCAAACATCATCAACCAGCTAGAAGTGCTCACAAGCTGGAGAGCAGAGGGGGAAATAGTCAGGACACCAGACATCATCAACAACCTAGAAGCACTCACAAGCTGGAGAACACAGAAGGTAAGGAAACTGTCAGGACACCAAACATCATCAACCAGCTGGAAGCACTCACATTCTGGAGAACACAGAAGGTAGGGCAATAGTCAGGGCACCAAGTATCAATGTGCCAAACATCAGGAACCAACTGGAAGCACTCACATCCTGCAGAGCAGAAAGGGTAGGGACACAGTCAGGGCACCAAACATCATCATAGCTGGCACTCACATCCTGGAGAACACAGTAGGCAACGGTCAAAGCACCTGACATTAGCAACCCACTGGAAGCACTCACGAACTGGATAGATCACAGGTAGGAAGATTGGCAGAAGGTCAACATAGCACAGTGATAGGACTGACCGCCAACTAATTAAACATTATATCCCACATCTATCAGATTGCACACAAGATGGAAAAAAAAAAAGCTTACCCAAAGCGACGGAAAGTATAGAATGCACCAACCCACCACCCGGGTTCCTACTACATCACTTTCGCAGAGACGTGGGCTGATTCTATCATCAATCAGCATTACGTCTTCTGTATATGCAGCGTTACTGTCACCTTTTCACTGCGGCTCTTATGTTCATTTCCAGATTCCTTCTCTGCACAGCGAGAAGCATGACGGCGATCACCTCGTTGTTCAAGGCATTCGCAGTTTCCACGATGAGGGCATCGCAGCATTCACCGGGTTTGTGCATCTCTGAAGTGGAAAACATTGGCTACCAAAATGGGAAGGCATGGAACCTTACTCTCCAATCGCACATATTTCGGTCGTGGCTCTAGCTTGCCCAAATAACCACCTTCAAACCTCTTCGTGGCCTCGTTATCCATGTTTTCGCTGGACAGATTACCGCCCTCTTTCCTGAGCGCTATGAACACTTTACGTTTGAAATCATCGTATTTAGTGAAGACGGCGATCACAGGCACTGTCGGATATCGCACGGTAATTTCAATACAGCACAGCGCACAGATTAACGCTTACCGTTTTTATCAGGGCACACAAGATCGAAGTGTTTCATATTTAAGACCGGTCGTGAGGTATCATCCATAGGAATGCAGTACCTGACGCATTGCGGTCAATTATACTTCTACATGCATTGGGGGACGAACCATATCGCATGCAACCTATTTTTTAATCGCTTGGCTGTCGACCTCCTGTGAACGAAATCCTGCACGATCTTCAGTTCATCCTCGCGGCCAGACTCGAATCCACAAGAATCATGGAAAACGTAGCCCTCGTGATTTGTGAAAATAAGTTCATCCTCAATGTTGTGCTCGCCGCGCTGCGTTTTGTCCGGAATAATCACTTATCGGCTGGCCTACAAAGACGCGTCACGAACCTCGGTAGTAGGGTTGAGTTTGACCTAGTTGTACGATAAGAACTAGAATACCGGCCCCTGCAGGCACGTACCTCCTGTCGATCCCCCCCGTTAATTCTGTATATCTTTGGACTTTCCGTCGTGTCGCACACTCTTTGTAAAATCGAAGTCTTTCCTGCGTTTGCCCTTCCGATAATGAGGACTCGGAACCTTATAGATGGGAGTCGACGTTTCTTCTGCGAATCCATGATGAGCACTGATGCTAAGTGAAAGTGGAAGGATTAGGGCAGATAATAAGGCAAAGGTGGAGATGGATTAGCTATAACAAGGTTGGAGATTATTGAGTCCACGGGCATCCGTCGCCTCAATCGGATTCCCGACCGTCAATGTTAGATGAGATCATGTCGATTGGCGGAGAAAGCTTACAGTAAACGTTAGACATATTGCAGAGCCTTGAACCCAGTGATTGTCGTTCCCTTGTTACCGCTGAATGCAAATCGAGATGAACAATTCCGGTAGTACAGCCTGAGGTAGTACTTACTAAGAGGCCTATCTTATCATATAAGTAGGCCACGTGGCACCTGATACACATATGCCTCCTCCAACCGTGTCGGACCCGTGGCTGGCGGGTCGTCGGTTTGGCATTGTAATTGACGCCGGTTCATCAGGTTCTAGGCTCCAAATTTACAGCTGGAAGGACCCACGGGTGGCATCAGTGGACAATGTTGGTTCTTTACCACGAGTTGAAAAGGGAACCAGAGACGGCGAAGAGTGGGTTAGTAAAGTTGAACCCGGTACCTTTCCTAGCCATGAGTATTACAGAGGTGTTCGAATACTCATAAAATTCTCTAGGTCTATCGACTTTTGCTGAGGACCCAGAACATGTTGCGAGATATCTTGCTCCCCTGCTCGAGCATGCACGTTCACATGTCCCACCTTCCCTCCAACCTGAGACACCACTCTTCCTTCTTGCCACCGCCGGTATGCGTCTATTAAATCCGACACAGCAAGGCGAGGTCCTCTTGCAGACCTGTAAATTCCTCAAATTTCATTCCAATTTTCGTATTGACCAGCGTTCTCGCACTGGACCCTGTGGATCGAGTGTACGCATAATCACCGGCGAAGAGGAAGGCCTCTTTGGATGGATTGCCGTTAATTATCTCATGGACGGATTTACTGGCTCCAGTAACGCCCGGACGACGTATGGGTTTTTGGATATGGGTGGTGCTTCCACTCAGATTGCGTTTGAGCCGAGTGAAGCGGACCGCAAAAATACACCAAATCTCATTAACGTTCGATTAAGACGTCTGGGGGGTGAAGAGATACAGCATCAGGTTTTTGTCACTACTTGGCTGGGTTACGGGACCAACCAGGCGAGGCAGCGATATGTTGGACAGATAATCGACGAATCTGAACATGCTCATTCGGACAGTTCACCTCATGGAGGTTCAACGGCAGAAGTTGTACTCGATCCTTGTCTTCCGACGGATCTCAAGCTCGTCGAATATCCGTCTTCTTCCCACGATAGCAAAGCGCACACACTTGTCGGTACGGGTTCCTTTGAACAATGTCTCCAGAGAACATCTACTCTTTTGAACAAGGATGCTCCCTGCCCTGACTCGCCATGTTTATTCAACGGGGTCCACGTCCCACCCATAGATTTTTCCGTCTCTCACTTCATTGGCGTATCCGAATACTGGTATTCCTCGGAGCATGTTTTTGGACTTGGAGGACCCTACGATTTCGTGCAATATGAGCGTGCCGCATCAACGTACTGTGCACGTGATTGGGTAGACCTCGTTAAGGAGCATGAAGAGTCTAGGCAACCCGACAGGCTTGATGGGGTCGGACAGGCAGGACAAGTGGTTAAGGCAAGCCAATGGGGTAGCCATGTGGAGCTTTCGCGGTTGCAAATGCAGTGTTTCAAAGCTGCGTGGGTCACAAACGTTCTACATGAAGGTATTGGCATGCCAAGAATTGTCGATCCAGGGGGTAACATATCAACGGGCGGTGACAAGGTCATCCAACAGGCAGAGACCAAAGGTCTCGGTAGGCCAAGGTTTCAGTCTCTTGATACCGTTGGAAACATTGCCATTACCTGGACCCTTGGGAAAATGGTACTGGAGGCCAGCAAGGAGGTGCCTTTACTCTCCAAGAATGATCGGCCCCTTGCCGACCCTGTCGATGATATCCCAGATGACGTGCACTCTCCCATCCGGCCGATTCGGCCTCCGTTCCTGGACATCGAAGCTATAGAGGACCACATTTCGCACCACCTGCCATCCTTATCCAGAACTTCCCTAGGCTTTTCGCCTGTCCTCGTTCTTTTTTATGGCGTCATCATTTGCGCAGTCATCACGATAGCCTATCGCGTCCGCCGTTCCCTACGGGCCTCATGCCGTCGGACCATCCGGAGCGCAATTAAACGTGACACACTCACTTCACTGGAATATTCAATAGAAGAAGGTAAAGCCCTCAATGGGAACTTCAGTTCTTCTCCGTCATCTACGCGCCGGTGGTTGTACCCCATCCAACGACTGCTCGCTTCTTCTCGTCCGCGTCTTCCGCCATTGAAAACCTCTACTGGGCCAGTAAACCGCAATTCTCCAACAAGATCAAACTCCTTCCCGAATGCGCAGTATCATAATGGATTCGCCCACTCCACCACCAGTACACGGTCATCCTCCCCATCGCCCCTAGCTCACGGTTGCGACGACGTCATGTCTCGTAGTATCCCCTCCCCTATCCGCTCTCGCAACTCATCCCAGCTCAATCTCACAACACTTATTCCACGGCAACCGACAACGATATCACGAGCTAACAGTACCATGAATGCTTCTTGCATGACGTCTCTGCGGGATAAATAATCTGTTGGTATCATTCTATTCCGAGCAGCTAAATCTAGTCAACGCATTCTTTACACAGCATTGAAAAAAAAAAAACTGCCACACCTTGTCAATAAAATTCTTCGGTGTCACTTATCCCAGACGGGCAAGGCCAGGACATGAGTCTTCTTCCCTCATCAGAGCGAACAATGATCTCCGAGTTTGGGAACGGTGATTGCCGTGAAGCTTCACCAAATCAATGAGCACGTACATTGGCGAAAACCCAGAAATTCACTGTCTCGGAAGAACTCTTTCTCCTTTGTCACGCATCCAGTCGTTATTCCGGTCACTTTTGAATATATAGCTTCGAGTTATCAACACGACTTGGCTTTGTCTGGTCTCCACCTCTTTCGACCTAAAGTATTGATATTATCATGGGTACGTATCTGTCTCGCATATCTTAGTGCGGTGTTGATGAAACGGGGCAGCACTGAATCTTCACTTTTGATCGTTTAATTGATCATTCAGTGCATGTGACCAAGTATCTTCAGCTCAACATCTGCCTAGATGCCGCCTAGTCTACATTCAGCTACAACCTTCGAACATTGTCGCTCGGGGGGCGGGGGGCGGGGGCATACGATCGCTCGTAGCATCTTCTACGCAATTGGATGCTCATCAAGAATTTCCACTTCCGCACGGATGATTTTATCAGCCTTGTGAATGTACTGGTGCCCTTCATCAATGCACTCAGCTTGACCCTGGGTTCAGCTGCTTTCTGCAGTCCTGCACATTAAAGGACGTTGTCCCGAGGTTGGACCCCTCCGGGTTGATGATTGACTCGTCGAATCTTTGAGCCAATGGATGACACAACTCAGTTCCGCGGCCAATTTACAAACATTCCAAATGTGCCTATGGCGTGATACTACCAGTGGGATTTGATTCGTTCATGGATGCTCCGCGAACGTTACCTCACTTTCGATGAGGTCGATGTTATACTCTCCATGTTATTGCATCGTCCGGCGGGCTCACAGCTCATGGCCCTTCGCTTCGATTTGCACAGTTCGAGTCCTCAGTCACTACCTCCTTGACTTGTTCACAACGAAACTCCCTGTGTTGAACGTACTCGTACATCTGTGAAGGCTGGAGAGAAGAAACTGGCGAGACCGAGACGCTACTCAATATCCTCGTTGATCCGACTCTTACGCTCGTAGGACTCTTCACGCCGAAGCGCTTCAGACCTGAAAGTATACGGCATCTCATTTGGCAGAGTAGTTGACGGTGATTTGATGGAATTGTTGACCTTACGCCTACCAAAGCATTGCGGAGCTTTTGGGGTCAGGGGAACCTGTCCCTTGATGTCTTTAGCACATCCTATGCTGACAGGACTGTTGATGTTTCTTTCTTCGACACCACACGTTCGATACAGATTGCACGTGCGCCTTGCACGAGTGGTGCCCTGAGACCCATTCCCAGCCTAGAGACTTTTTCATGTGAGAGAATGACGGCTCCCATTTGCCCCCTTCCTACGCTCGCATGTACCTGCTGTACCTACTTGTATGATGCACATGACGCTGTCACTTTGAAGTTCTCTTGGCATAGGCCATGATAAAAGGACAGCTGGTCGAACTGTCGGATCCGGGACTTCTCCAACAATGGTCCTACGTCTAGCATTAGCTTGCCAGATCTTGGCAATTGCTTTCCTCGCAAATGCTGCGCATAACAACCCGGAGCCAGACCCATCTTCAGCCGTGTCTGTCAGTCTGAACGGGAAGACATTCATCAACAAGGTGCTGTGTTTTGTCACCAGTTCTCTCAATATCCACATTGACCAGAGAACACTCTAGGGCCTGGTTGGCTTCGGGCTAATTCCGTCAGACACCCTTGATTCGAAAGGTGATTCAATTGGTGGAATCGGAAGTGCCATGACCATCAAATTTGGTACTTACAAGGGCAAGGGTAATGGCAAGTTTACTGGCACCTTTTCCATGCAGCCTGATCGTGGATTCAATGTGTATGTAAATTGTTGCCCTCATTTCAGTTTTTCGGAATCATTCACCACCCTTTTCAGGAATGGGACAGTCGATTATCAAGCGCGACGCTTTGATATCGACTTTGAGCTCGATCCATATTATAGTACTACCGATCTTTCCATCGCCGACGCGCAGAAGACGCTCACGCTCTCCCACATCAAAACTATCCTGGAGTTCGAAAGAGATAATAAGAACACGACCGGTTTGGATGCAACGGCTGTCAGGCCTGCACAGCCGGATTTTCCACAAGCCCCGAAAGCAGACCCTCAGATGCCCATAGCCAGTGTGAAGTATCCACACCTCAGTCTAGACGTAGAGGGAATTGTATCGCTTGCAGACGGAACGTGAGTTTCTTTCTGCGGCCATTGCCTAGTGTAGAGAATGATGATGCCTTGCGGACAGGTTCTGGATCAGTGATGAATATGGTCCTTACATCTACCACTTTACGAGCCGTGGAGACCTTATACAAAGTATTCAACCGCCCCCAGCGATCTTGCCTCACGATGCAGCTGGTAACTTGAATTTCACGGCAGCGGTAAATCCGACCACTGGACGTCAAGCCAATCAAGGTAAGCTACCGTTCAGCAGCCAGCTGATTCTGCAGCCAATTCCTTCTCCATTTAGGCTTCGAAGGCCTCACTGTTGACCCCTCTACCAATACGCTATATGCCCTTCTCCAGAGCCCTACCGTCCAGGATGGCGGTGGCGGACCTGGGCGATACACTCGTATCCTAGCCTATGACATTCGTGATTCTGACGAACGAAGGCCGCAGTTGACTGGCGAATGGGTTCTCCCTCTTCCGTTGTCCTCAAAGGGTAAAGTTCTTGGTGCGAGCGACCTCCATTTCGTAAACCAGAATTTGTTCTTGGCGCTGTCGAGGGATGGTGATGGCAGAGGTGGAGGAAACACAAAGTCGGGCTACAAGTAGGTGTATTTATACTTAAGTTATGGGACTGACGTCTCGACTCATCGACATGCTCTCCAGACAGGCCGATCTCGTTGATATTTCCGCTGCTACAGACATCCACAACACCAAATTTGACCAACCCACGAACCCCATCGCCCCGGGCGGAGTACTGGACCCTACCATCAAACCTGCAAACTACGTCCCCTTTGTAAATTACCTGAATGCGACGCAGTTGGCCAGGTTTGGACTTCACAATGGTGCGTACGGCTTTTGAAGTGATTTGGGTAATTCCGTTGCTGAATGTGTCCAAAGGTGATCCGAACGACCTGACGCTGATCGACGGGAAGTGGGAGTCATTGGCGTTGGCTCCTGTTTATGATGACGATTTTCCGGACGATTACTTCTTGTTCACTGCTGTAAGTCGACGCAATAGTATTCATTGAAACATGTCTTGATCCCTATATCCAGGCAGACAATGATTTCATCAGCACCCATGGCGTTCTAAATGGCGTTCCTTTCAATGCTGGCCTCGATAGCAACAACCAGTTCATGGTATTCAGGTTGACCTTACCTACTGTGCCTCGCGGGAGCATCGCAGAGGCGATTGGAGCCAAAAGTGATGGCAACTAGTTTACACATGCCATACCCCAAAAGCTCAAAGCATCATCAAAAGTGACAGGCGTAAACTTTGGCGCTCTTATATCCTTATTCCTATATCACCTCGCTGCTGTGTCATGTTGGAACAGTTGGACTATTTCAGACATTTACAGTTGTGCCCTGTATCATTTCAGTCTTACATTTCAGTCTTTACTGTGTGCTATTGCCTGAAAAACGGCTCTCCTGTCCCGCTGTCAAGACTATATGCCATGGGAGAGCAAAGACGGAGCGAAGTGAGCGATTGGCAGCAGGGATATCCTTTGTGTGACCAGATATAAATGCAATATAAAAGGTGGAATCGACTGGACGGTACTCAAGCTCGACAGACGCGTGAACGAAGAGCTAAAGGAGAATCGTAGAGTGGTCAAAGATATCGTGATAGTTCATGAATTCCGCCCCGGGAGGGATTTGGCCATATATGCCTCAATATGAATAGGAGTGTCAGCAAATTAAACCAATCACCAACTGGCAGTGGCGACACATCATGATTCGACTCATTGGCAGCGACACTGCGTCCGTAGGACACAGTATGGACGCACTTAATGGCTAAGATGACCCACGAAGACACCGGGTAGATATGCAGCGCCGTCTTCTTCGAAGTTCAATACCGTACGTCAGTGCTGGAAGTCTGAAGACCGAGCGATAGCACACTCCTGCGCCTCGTCTTGCATCCTGCCATAGACCCGACAAATTCCTCACTTACAACATCCGACCATGTCATAACGTGAGTCCGAACTCGGAGGCATACCCAGACAACAGTCGCATCATAGATGAAGTATCCAACCTTCTGTATTTTATTTCCGCTGTCACTCTTCCGTGATACATGATCACCGGATTAAGTAAGGTCTGCATTTCCTGGCGTGAGCCTCTTTCTGAGCATCGTGTCGGAGCAACGGGGAAAGCCATCATTGGGACGTGGGATCCTTCACGAATCTTTCACCTGATCCTCCAGCCAAGTCCACAACTTTGCAGCATTCTCCAAATTCTGTGTTTCCTTTCTGGCAGTACCAAGTCTCGCCCAAGGAACCAAGTACTATCCCCAAAGGGCAAAAAAATTCAGCACCATTTCTGACTAGAAACACAATTGGACATGCCTTCCCGTTCACTTCACTCCCTTTGGCGGTAGTTCCAGCATAGAGTTGGGTTAGGGCACCCATAGGTGCCGGATAGAGCATCCAGTTCTGCGGAATGAGCTACCAACTTCCTTGAGAGAATATTAGATTCAGCGTACTGTGAGGAATCTCTGAAGGTGGGAAGTGTGCCGGTTCAACTCAGTCTGCAGATTGCCTTGTTGACCATTAACCGAATGATCGAAGAACCACCACGGAAATAAACGAACCTGGGTGCATTGAGACACTAACAATACCCTCCCCGCCATACCTCCTTGCAAGCTCATCCGAGAACACCACGTTTCCCTTAAAAAAACGCATCAGCATTGGTCTTCACATCACGCAAACAGATGTCTGACAAATTTACTCTGACAATACAGCTTCTGGGTCCCCAGCTTCTTCCTCTTGTCACTCTCCCTGAGTGTATCAAAATCTATCGTCGAAGCGAACCCATGGCCCATCGAGGAAGTATTAATGACTCGAGCAGTTCCGTCCGAAGACGACTTGGCAGTAGATAGCAGTGTGGGAAGGAGGAGTTTAGTAAAGTAGAAGTGACCTAGGGTAGTATTAATGATTGTGTGGGAAGAAATGAAGGGACTAACCGAGAACGTTCGTCCCAAATTGAAGATCATATCCGTCAGCTGTCAAGTGATCAAGAGGGGGAAACATGACACCCCCAGAGTTGAACAGAACATGGAGCTCCTTCTCCTTGCTTTTGTGAAACATGTCATGTTAGATTCAGCTCGAATAAAGGCAACAGAGCACACCTGGTGAAATCATCAGCTGCAGCTTTGATCGACTTCAAATCCGCCAAGTCCAACTTTATAAAAAGTGCCTCCTTTCCCGTCTCTTTCTTCAAGTCCTTGATAGCTTCCTCGACCTTTTCTGCATTCCTAGAAGCAATGTAGACTTTTGCATTGTGGTTGAGCAGAGCCTGAAGTCGTATCGACTTAACCGATGTTCAAGGATAAGCAGAAAACAGATGAACCTTGACGGTTTCCTTTCCAATCCCAGTGTTCCCTCCTGTAACAATCATCACCTTGCCGTTCAAGTCAGGGATGTCGTTGACACTTCAAGTGACTGATAAGCCTGATGGTCCGACAATAAAACGACTAGATATATACCTGAATGTCGGGCTTGGTGGGAATAGCGAACTCCAAGTAGCACCCATTTTGACTGAGTGACTTGGAATTATAAAGATGTTGGTGGGTGATGCAGTCGACTAGCGAGACCTGATGTTATATGCGTAATTATTAAGTCCGATCGTCAAGTCAACGCAACCGTGACTACTCCTGTCGATACGTCCAGGTGAACTAGACATTGAATTGCTGCGATTAGGACGAAACTGGACGAAGCAAGGTGACAAGGTGGCTAAATTTTCACATTTGTACTTGGCTTCTCCAATACAACCACAACATGTAACGGATGACGACAAATTTCGATTACTTTATAGTAATACTTGTTCTTGAAAATCAGTCTAGGCTGGCCATCCTATCCGAGCGAGTGAACTTCCGAGTGCAGAAGGCTGCACTAACATCCAGAATTTTGTCCAACCTCTACAATTACGATGTAATATAACGCAACCAATCTGTACCCTCCAGTTCACGACAGAGTCCAACCCCACGTTATCGAAGTTTCGGTCTTCAACCGTGACGTTGCACAGCCAACTTACTCGACGACATATCACCCGGGTCCACCGAAAACAAAAGGGCCAAAGGTGTGATTTGAGAATTTGACTCCTTAGTCGCTTACTGACGATAAAATCAAACGATTAGTCAGGCTAAACAGCCAATGTAGTTGCAACTGGACCATTGTCCGTGTCCGTGTATACACACGGTGGCAGTCTCATACACACAATGACACATTAGTATTCGGCACGTATGTATCTAGGTTGGGAACTCGCAGGCGCTCGGAGGTTCCGTTGCATTCGCAAGTTCAATTGACTCGAGGCACAGATTTTCCGGGGCCTTTGACACACGCGACGAATTATCGCCTTCGGCAGCCTGTTTTGTGAGCCACGTGCAGGCGCTAATCCTTGCACAGAAAATCATCCTGAAGAGGGAATTCTTCTTGCGTATTTGTCGGCATCCAAACCGTGAAGGTCGGAAACAAGCTGGTATGTGTATCAGATTGAAGTCTTGCGGATGACATTGGCGATGCACGATTCGGGCAGACTGAAGCTCCGCTGATGCCGGCATTAATATTTGTGAGTGAATCTTGACGATTAATGTCCCAAAACTCTCAGTAACTCATCTCCAGTTTAACTCCTACACTTCCACTACATGGATAATCTGACTGCGTCTGTCACGCGCCTCCAGGCCGTGAAGGTAGGGTGTTGTCTGTCTTCTTTTGCTTGCTCCAGCTTGACACGCCCTTATGTTTAGTACCTGAACGGTATGTCCTCTATGTTATTCGAAGGGTTCACAACTTGAGGTTATTGTGTGTGAAGTCGCTAGTATGGTAGTTTTGGTATGTGCTGTGTTGATGAGGTGTTCTGTGCAGACTACTCATTCGAACTAAAGGTCTTTGACTACTTTCTTACCCTGGATCGTGAAGTACGAGATGCAATCCATGTCCTGCAAAGGAAATATATAATATGGCCGCAGGTAACCCTAGTCTGGAACTCAACATGGGGGATGGGGAAAGTGCTCTTTTTGCTGGCACGTTATCCGGCATTTTTTGACGTTCCGTTTGTTCTGTACTGTACGCCTCACTTTTTCCAATCTCAAATCCAGCTTACCAAATTACTTCAGATGTTCTGACTCCGCATGTACCTCCAAATGTAAGTTGCCTTTTGTTTCATTTGTACCTTGGGCGTCACACAGGTAACTTACCCACAGAAATGTTTATCTATGTTCGTGATAGCTTCTTGTAAGTGGATATCTAGAGTTTATTAAATTTCCCCTTGTTCCTGACACCTTTCTACCACTAGGGGCGACTGTAATTGGGATCGGCATAGCAGAAGGTTAGTAAATATACTTGTTCATGGATATACATCAAAAATTCGAGTCTAGCCATTCTCTTTCTTCGGACCTATGCTTTATATTCCAACAGCCGAAAAATGCTCGCCTTTTTACTGGCACTATTTGTGGTCTGTGGTAGTTCTTTAGCCTGAGTCTACTTTTGATTTGACTTTATACATGCAACAGGGAGGTTACATTCCAGTCATAGTTGCTACTGAGTTATTCCTCCGTTCTGTGCAATGTTTGTTCTTCTGTTGTTTTTGATGCAGTGTACTTCATATGTTGCAGTTCATCCGCCGCCGTCGCCTTTGATGTCTGGCTGTGATAAGGGCACTGGCAGCAGCATCATTTTCATCGACTTTGTGGTGATTATGTTAGTAGAAACAAGTAAGTCATTGATTTTATATAGTCATTGAATGACTCACCATTACTGTTATAGTTATTCTTTGTCTCACTCTGTTCCAGGCAGTCAAGACAAGTCACATAACTAATCCTTTGTTGAAAATCCTTTATCGAGATGGGTTCTTTTATTTTGTCTACCTATTCCGTAAGTCCCCACAAATGGCCAACAAATAGCAGCTGGTCTCAATCATGTGTAGTTATTTCCGCAGGGAATGTCATAGCTTTAATTGTGGGACCTGTGTGTGTGATCCCTTTCGCTAGCTTGGTAGTAAGCTGACAACCATTTATCACTAGCCGGAACTCGTAGGCCTTTTAAAGTTGTGCGTTCCCTCAAAACACCTCACTGCAAATTATGGCTCTAATGTAAAGCCCTAGATTTCAACGGGTCATGCACAGTGTTCTTTCGACAAGGATACTACTGCATATCCGCGGTGCTGTCCATGTAAATGGCTCTAGTTTGGCCCAAGTGGGTAAACCAAGTCTGTCTCGAGCTGGAATTCATTGCCATGCTTAGTTCACAACCTTAAGCACTTTTGCCTTTGGGAGTCCTGCTGAAGTACAGAGTGGTGTAGATATACCTTGAGCTTTGTGACTATGTGGTCACAATTATCACCCAATTGGAACTTGAAGGCAAGATTGCCAGTGTGTGCTTACTGTCGGATAATATATCCTGTCCGTTTTTCAAAATAAAATTGTTATTTCGATGACAACTTCGATGTTTAAATTTGCCGACAGTGACCAAATCTTGCTAGTTGCCGGAATGGAAGAATCATTGGTAGTCCAAAGATGCAGAAGCTGTTAATGGTGCCACAGCAGCAAGAAAATCACGATCATACAATATATGATCACCCTCGAGAACACTGGCCAGCAGAAAAGGAGAGATTGGGTCTGGGCTTATGCCATGGAATATTGCCATCATAATAAGAGTGCCAAATGCTTTGATCTGAACTCTGCATGATGGCGAAGATTCCAGCCTCGGAGCTAGGCTATAGTAGTCCTCCTCAGACTTGGGAGTCGAGGGCGCGGTCAATGACAGATTTGGCGATGGAGGGGTCTTCAATGGGAGCCTGATAGCGGTATTGTGGCTGGGATGGGGGAGCGGTCTGTGAAGTATGGGGGAAAAAAGCGGTCGGGTTTGATGGTCGGGTTTTTGTGGGTGGGACGAGGGTAACCAGGTCTTCAGAAGCGGGTTTCGTGGGAGTTTTGTCGGCGGCGGGTGTCGATGGTCAGCTAGCGGCAGCGGTCGGGTTGGTCAGGTATACTTCCCTAGCCTTTCCCTTTCCTTTAGAGGGAATCTCTACACCATCAAACCTTACCCATTTGCGAAGTTTCTGTACCTCGGCTTCCAAAACCTTCAACCTTTCTTTGGCTTCGTCGCCGTCGGTGTGGATTGAAAGATATCCGTGTAGTCGGTTATGGGAGTGTCGGGTTCAGCATCGGCTACTGATACAAAGTTGGTGGCGACGTGAGGCGGGGTGTCGCGTTGGAATGGTTCCGTAGGTGCATGAGGAGTGACTGCACAATTGTTTGGGTTCTGGGCGTGCCAGAGATTGAAACGTTCCTTCATAGTTTTTCCGACGATGTACTTGGGGAGATACATGCCGTTCGGCAAGACGATACGACCCTGGTCGTTCCTGCAGCAGGTACCGTCGTGGATGTACTGCTTGCAGATGGGACACTCTCGAATACGATGTAGGTTGCTGTTGCAGAAGAGACAGCTGAAGTTGGCATGGTTGTGTGGGGCGGGTTGTGGCTCGAATCTGTCGTTGGCAGGGCGAGTGGCGGGTACGTTATTACGGTTGGTGAGAGCTTGAGTGAGGACTGAAAGCTGTTGAGATACTAGCCGAAACAGGTCGGAGACGCTTGGTTCAACATGCTCCACCTTTGTGACGACAGGGTCATGGACACTGATAGTCATGGGCGAGTAACGGGTGGCAGGTGCAGGTGGTGACGCGAAGCGGGTTGCAGCGTTGGTGGAGGATGGGAGCCAGGAAGCGGTAGACGGTTCAGCGGCTGTTCCAGCTAGGAGGAAGTGGGCGCAGTCGTGGAAGATTTGGAATTTGTAGGGATCGCTATGGAAATGATCGGGTTTCTGGTATTGGAGGCGGGTTTTGATATCCCGTTTGAGTTCGGCATGGAAGCCGTTCTCGTAGGTGATGTTTCTTTCACAGGCAGAGAGCCGACCTTTCTCTACCAAGAAGCCGCAAATATGGATGAATTCACGATAGTACTCACCTAATTCTGCGCGAGTACGGACACCATAGGTGGCCTGGGTTTGGATAAGTCTGTCGAGATCTGTTACTGTGTAGCAGTGGTCGTCTTCAGTGCCAGGATACAACACGAGTACTGCTCTTTTGAAGGCGGCGTAGATGGTGCTGGTGGTGGACGGTAGGCGGGCCCAGAGCTCGTAATCGCTGAGGGAGGCGTATCACAGACTGTGCTTGATATGACCAGCATCGTTGAGACCGGCGTCAGTGGCAAGAATCTCTACTTCCTCAAAGAAGCGGTGTAGATTAAGCAGGTTACCATCAAACATTGGAGCGGTCGAATGACCACGAGCGGGCATTGAATGGGTAGTGACATGAGGAACAGGTGTAGATCCAGAGGCGCCAGACATTGTAAGAGAGTTGGTAGACGGGTTTGACGATTGTGTGAGGTTTGAGTGTGTGGATAACAGATGTACGGGGGTTGATGGTTCGAGTGATGGGTAATCGGTTGACGGGTGTTCAGGTGTCGGGTACGAAGTTGACGATAGGTCGGGTGACGGCTGATCGGATAGTGGATATTCGGGTGTCGGGTACAAAGTTGACGATAGAGACGCTGACGATGACGATAACGTAGACAAATTTGATGATGTGTTACGGATCGTCTGCGGGACGGCTCCGACAACAAACAGACTCAGGCTGACTTCGGACGATGAAAGGGAGAAGGAGATATATTGGCAATCCGGTGGGATAAACCAGACTAAACGTAAAGTACATTGTACATACATCAACGATATATAAAGAAAACAACTTGAGGGGAGGTAATAACCTATCGACCAATAGCATAACTCCCTCTTATCTCTGACCAATGGCAATAAGCTCTCTAATCTCCAACCAATGGCATTAAGCCCTCTTATCTTGGATGAGTAAGCGCGATGTGATTGGACGATAACCAGACATGTGATTGATCGTACATGTGGTGATGTCAAAGCGCGAGAACCTGGAACCGAAGGAGTGGTAGCCAATAGGATCGTGGGACTTGGCACTTCTCCGTGGGAAAGTGGCCGTGGGAAATGAGCGATGAGTAAGCAGGGCGAAAAGGTAACAATACCCCCCCCACAAGGTTCGCGTCCGCGCGAACAAGAACGGGCAAGAGAAAGGAAATTAAACAGAACGAATAGAGGGTATATCAGGGACGGACCATGTGCCATACATGGCGGCCAGCAAGGCTGCTTGGGGCAGACTGTGTCGGGGGGTCGCAGATCTGGCGGATAAGTTATATCGTAGCCAACAACAGAAAGGGGGTCTCCAAACCCCCGACTCTGTACATCATAGTTTAACGTCGTCGCGGACGCACGAGCATCAGAAGATGCGGAGGAAAGGGTTGACAGGGTGATCGGAGAGGAGACGGGGTGGCACCTCACAGAAACGGAGAGGGGGCAGAACGTCGTACCGATCCCACAATAAAGCCGAAGGAAGGGGGGTACGCATACGATGCATCATGGCAACCGGATACGCATATGTGGACAACCGGCCATCGTTGAAGGCGAGATTGCTGAGACCACCCGCGACATCACGGAGATGACCACGGGTACTCGGTGTACCAACTGTGATGACGTGAGTGATGGCGTTCACCTCCCCAAGTTCGAACAGCCACAAGCGACGGACAGAGGTCGGGAAAGCGAACGACTGAAAGTCATGATTTTCCTGTCGTGAGAGTAACGAAGTGATGAATTTAGGTTCGACGGACACAATGACATCGCTTGCGGGTGAACGTAGCGGAGAAGCATTGACGGGACGAGGGATGATCGAGATGCGAAGATTAGCCGATGTCGGTGCGCGAGGGTGTAACCGATGGAACTCGGAGACGAGTTTCTTACAATTCTTTGTCTCTGTTGCGGGTATCCACGAGTCTTCTTCGCGGGGATAACCCAACCAATGAACGAGGTAGAACAAACGATTCCTACGGATGACGGAATCAATGACTTCTTCAACCTCATATTCTTCTTGTCCATCAACGATCTCAGCAGGTGGTTGTGGCAACGTAGCAACTTGCTGTGGGAAGGCGGGTGGAACATAAGGAGACAGAAGTACTTCGTTGAAGATGGGATATTTTTTGGACCATGTGGAGGGAAGTTTCAGCTCATAGGATGACCGTCCAATCTTCTTTACGATGGGGAAGGGGCCATATCGTTTATCGTCCAACTTTTTGGATGGACGGAGAGAGTCAATATTTGTAGACTCCAACCAAACTTTGTCGCCAACGGTATATTCCGGGGCGGGACGATGTTTCCTGTCATAGAATTTCTTCATCTTTTCTTGTGCGACAGCCAATGCATTGGTTGCCTGTTCCTGTATACGGTTCATTCGGTCTACAAAAGAAGCGGCAGACTCATTGACGACTTCTTCCTTGATCGGTTCCTTTCCTTTCCAGGGATGAAAACCCATTGTCGCATAGAATGGGGACATGCTGGTAGACGATGATTCGTGATTGGCTAAGGCGAACTCTGCCAGAGCTAGCCATTCAGCCCAATCATCTTGTCGTTGATTAATGAACAAACGGAGGTATGTTTCGATTTCGGCATTAGCTCGTTCAGTTTGTCCATCCGCTTGTGGATGATAGGCAGTCGTTGGATGTCCGATAATTCCCAGTAGGCGATTCAATTCCTTCGTGAAACCGGATACAAACTGCGTCCCGAGATCAGAGATGATGACACGAGGTAATCGAAATCGTTTGAAGACGTGATCACGGTATAGTCGTGCAGATCCTTCTGATGTCAATGTAGTGGTGGTGGGGATGAGAACAGATTGTTTCTTTAGCTTATCCATCACCACCAGAATAGCGTTGAAACCTTGTGATTCAGGTAAAGGACCGATTAGGTCCATTGTCGCAGTATGCCATGAATACGGAGGGATCGTATGTGGATGTAACAATCCCGGTTTCTTTCCTCGATGAACTTTCTTCTGTTGACATGGCAAACATGCTGCGACATATTTATTAACGTCAGCACGGAGAGATGGCCAAGTGAAATGTCGTGCGATGGCTCTGAATGTATTTTCTTGTCCAGGATGTCCGGATAAAGGGGTATCGTGATGTTCTTGTATGATTTCACCTCGAAGATGGTCATCTTTTGGGACATATAATAGATCGTGATGATGAATAAGACCATCATCCATACATTTCCAAGGAGAGCTAGGGTCTTTCAATCCTTCGACAACCTGTTCATCCAACTGGAGTCCATGTTTGATGAATTGTTCTTGCCACTGGGGGTTCATCGTGGTGGTATCGAGGAAAGCCATGAACAGAGAATCCGGAAGTGCGACAATGTTTTTATTGTCGTCGAGACCTCGGTCGTGGTCGACACGCCGTGAGAGCAAGTCTGCCTTGCGGTTCAGGGTGCCAGGACGGTGATGGAGTTGGAAATTATAATCTTGGAGGAATGAGATCCATCGGGCCTGTCGTCAAGTCAGATTTTGCGGCTGCCTGAAGTACGTGAGGTTTTGATGATCGGTATAGACGTCGATAATTTCCGGTGCACCAAGAAGGAAATGTCGCCATTGTTCAAAGCATCGGATGATCGCGAGTAATTCCTTATCATGGACATCATAATTCCTTTCCGCAGGGGACATGCTGTTTGACAAAAAAGCCACTGGGTGCCAGGTGCCGTCGTCTTGTTGTTGTGATAAGATGGCACCAGTAGCGAAATCTGAGGCGTCACATTCGATCTTGAATTTCCCGTGATTGTTAGGGATAACGAGAACGGGATCCGTTGTGATGATCCGTTTCAATTCTTCGAATGCGACTTGCTGTTCCATATTCCATTCCCAATCCTTTTTGCCGGTTAAGGAATTTAGGGGCAATGCGACCTGTGCGAAATTCCGAACGAATCTTCGGTAGAAATTGAGGAAGCCCAAGAACGACTGTAATTCCTTCTTATTCTTTGGGATCGGCCAATCGGTTATTGCGTCAGTTTTGGTCGGATCCATTCGTACTTTTCCATGTTCAACAATGAGACCTAGATATTCCACTCGTTGCGTATCAAAGGTACATTTTCCGATCTTTAGGAATAACTTGTTGTCTCGGAATTTCTGTAAGACTTGACGTGTTCGTTCCTGATGTTCTTCCAGATTCTTGGAGAAGATGATGACATCGTCCATATAGATATGTAGCCAACCAGCACGTATTTCATATCGGAAGATGTGATTCATCATCCTTTGAAAGGTCGGAGGAGAATTCCGCAGACCAAAGAACATCACTGTCGGTTCGAACAATCCTTTTGGTGTCAAGAATGCGGCTTTATGCTGATCGCCTTCCTTGATCCGTATGTTGTTGAAACCCCAACGAACATCTAGCTTCGTGAAGTACTCTGCACCATCGAGTTGATTTATGATATCGTCAATTAACGGCAACGGGTAATTATCCGGAATGGTATGCTCGTTCAGTTTTCGATAATCCTGTACACCACGTAGTTCGGTAGCATCCTTCTTGTGCACATAGAAGAATGGTGAGGCGTAAGGTGATTTTGACGGTCTAATCTTGCCAGCTTTTAGGTTTTCGTCGAGGAACTCGTCAAGTTTCTCGCGTTCTGGGGGTGATAGCGGATAAAGCTTGCAATTCAAGTGGTCGGGGGCATCCGGTTTCAGGTTGATCGCATGATCCCATGGTCGTGATGGTGGCATTGAGTCGGTGGCTTTGGGATCGAAGACGTCGGCATAATCTTTGTATACGTCCGGTAATTGGTCGACGATGGACTGTTCTGGTTTGACACCTTCATTGGTCATTTTGGCGCGAGCCAGTTCTGTAGATTTTGTCTGGAAAGCGCGATACCAAGCAGGCTTGTCATAGATTGTGGTCTTGAATATAACACCTTCAATTTTGCCAGGGGAATGACCACAGACAGAAAGACAACGAGTAAAGTCGACCGTCTGGGTTAGCCAATCGATCTCAGGGTTGTGTTTTTTCAACCAATCAAAGCCAAGATAGATGTCGATCTTCGCGAGGGGGATTACTGTGAGATGTATCCGTTCTACATGTTCACCAAGCCGTAAGTTCATCTCAACGTATTCCGTGATTAATCCGTCTTTAGACATTGTACCATCCCCATTGTAGCTAGGGAAAGGTTTCTCGTATTTCTGTGTCGTAAGATGATGTTGTTGTACAAAACCGGAATTGATGGCTGAGACGGTACAACCTGAATCCAAAAGACAGGTGACAGAGAACCTTCGCTGATCGTCGATAGTGGTGAGTTGACCTTTGACACTGATCGACATCATCATGGTACTGTCATCTTGTGATGCAACCAATTGTTCGATCCGTTGATTGACTTCCCGAAGTCTCCATTTTGCGGATCGTTTATCGGCTTTCGTGATGAGAGGTTCCATTTGTCGCATTTTGTGGATTTTAACTGCGGTAGGCTTTGTAATCGGTTCCGTTTTCTGTGCTGGGGGTTGCTGGTATATCTGGGGGAGTTCTGTGACCAAATACTCGATAGCCTTGTCGATAGGCATACGCCGTAATTTCACGATTAACCCCGGACCGATTTTCATGGTATGCTGCCCATGGATATCCCAATCATTCATGAGATCGAGGGCATTATACATATCGGTATTCATGATGGCAACCATCGTTTCCTCCGCATTAAACTCACTCTCAATGATAGGTTGACGTGATGCGACCGCAACAGGCATAGTTTTCTTTTCTACTGGCATCTCAGTATACTCGGATCGTATTTCCACTACCTGTTGATGTTTGGATGGCAACTTAGAGTCAGGCCATCGTTTCGTTTGTTCCTTCTTCATTTCTTTTTGCATGTCTTGTCTCATTGTCTGAAGTTCGAGCAAAATACGGTCGAATTCGATAACAATCGGCGTATTTACAGCGGGGGCGGTAGACAACTGAGACGTGGTCGAAGAGTCCATGCGTTTCTTCGACCGTTTTAAAAATCCTTTTTCATAGCGGCAAGTTCGTCTTCGAGCTGAGCGCAGCAGACTTCAAGCATCTGGATGATGTCTTGACCGCTCGACGTGGGTTCGGTATTCATGGAGCGTACGTGTTGCTCCTGTTCGACATTTAATACGCGCACACGTTGTACGCGGGACGGGCAATTGCGAGAGAGATGTCCAGGCTGTTTGCAGTTAAAGCATAAGCCGGCCTTCATCAACTCCGTTCGTTCAGCAGACATCGGCTGCTTGAGTTTCTCAGCCGCGACAGCGGCTCGGTCGACGTCCATGGCGTCGGGGTCTTTTGTTCGTACAGGCACTGCGGCAGCTGTAATAGAAACGGAAGTCGTCTTTGACTTCTCGTTCTTCTTCATCGGGTTACTTCCACCCGTAAGTCTTTCGATCTCGTTGCGACGTCGCCATTGACGGTCCAACAAGATGGTCTTCACCTTCCATTCTGCTACAGTAGTCGGCATCGGGTCCAGACTAAAGATGCGATCGACGAGAGGTTTATTCAAATGATTTTCGAGGAGCGGGATGAGTTGCTCTTGTTGGGTGACTGGATGCCATCCAGCGCGTTTGTATAGGACTTCGAATTGAAGCCAAAACTCGTCCGCCGTCAACTTGCCTTGACGGAGCGCGTTGAGTTTGATCGCGGCGTCTCGTTTGTTGTCAGGTTTGTCGAATTGCGCCTGCATCGACGCAGTGAAGACGGGCCATGTTCCCCAATTCATTTGCGGGGGGTCCGGGTCTCCAGGGGTGTGTGCGGCCAGACGAATGTGGTAATCGACTGCGATGGTGTCGCAGAAGTCGTTTGCCCATTCGGCAGCAACACCCTTGTCCATTAGTGACAAGACGAGAAAGATTTTACGTTCATGACGAACTTCGATGGGGAGAGGATTATCCGTAGTCCCGAAGTCCTCGAAGTACGTGGCGTTGGCAGCCAAGAAAATGATGACCGCTCGCATGAAGGAGCGAAATTCTTCTTTATCGCCATTGAATTTGGGGGGAAGGGGGAGGAGTGATTTCATGGATGCCATGACTTAATGTTTCCGTCTGGATGCACAGTTCTTTCGTCGGAGGTAGTGGTCGTAGGCGGGGCTGGTGGTCCAATTGGAGATGTATTTTTTCTGGCGTGATCCGAGACGTTTGATCAGTCGCTGTAACCCGAGATCGCTATTTAATGCTCGTGTGTTACAGAGACGTGTGATCCGATGATCGAGGCGTGTTAGGGGGTCAGGGAGCCAACGGACAGGACCGCCGTAATCAGATCGTAAGACCCGAGGAAAATGTGCGGGGGGAATGGGGAGAGTTTCACGGTAATCTTCGTAAGATTTCTTCAGGCCTGAGTGTACGAGGACCTTCCAATCAACAGGGAAGTGGTCTTTGAATGGGATGTATTCTTTCGCCCAAACGACTGTACGATAATACGGGTAGACCAAGGGTAAGTCGGTCACCAAGAAGGATTTTCTGGGGACACCGATGACGTCGGGGAATCCTTGTTCTTCGAGATATCGGCCTGCTTCCCACCTCCAGTAGATGAGGCGATGTTGGAAGGGGGCGTTATGGGGGTGGAGGAGACGACGAACAGTCGAGATATCCAGCGTTTGACCGAGCGATGGAGAGATGCAGTGGCTTTTGCGTGATGTCGGATGAAGTTAATAAACTTCTGCGGTCTCGATTGGATGACACGAGTATCGTTTGTGGCGATGGGAACGTCTCGAGTCTGTTGGGTGGGGACCACAGGCAATTTTTTGCGTTGCCACTCAGTTTCTTCGTTCAGACCGGTTGCGATGTCAACTGGGTCTCTTCCTAATACCGGCGTGGTACCGTGGAAAGAGTCGAAGAAGTGGGTGTAGGGATCGGGTGGGTTCGTGGAACGGTAGAACGGCCAAACTCTGGGTCGATCAGGCGTTACAACACGGACAGGTTCAACTATTGTTTCGATGGGTACGGTTTCGATCAATTCTTCTGACCGTACGGAAGGTGTTGGTGAGGGTGTGGGTAGAGTGGACGGTTGATGATGGTAATCGTAATCTGGATGGTCGGGGTCGTAGAGGTAGGGAGGGAAGGAGTTACAGGGTAGGTGATATTCGGAGTTTTTGTAACCGTCCTCGAAGTAAAAGTACTCCGCCGTGGTGGGCTACCGGGTTCGGGTTCGGGTTCGGGTTCGGGTTCCTTGCACAGGCTTTGTATCGGATAAACCGATTACAAACGCAGTAACTGTGGCCAAGGTTCTTCGTGACGTGAGTCGGTTTGTCGGGGGAGAGAGGAACATTTAGTCTTTTGTTACGGATCGTCTGTGGGACGGCTCCGACAACAAACAGACTCAGGCTGACTTCGGACGATGAAAGGGAGAAGGAGATATATTGGCAATCCGGTGGGATAAACCAGACTAAACGTAAAGTACATTGTACATACATCGACGATATATAAAGAAAACAACTTGAGGGGAGGTAATAACCTATCGACCAATAGCATAACTCCCTCTTATCTCTGACCAATGGCAATAAGCTCTCTAATCTCCAACCAATGGCATTAAGCCCTCTTATCTTGGATGAGTAAGCGCGATGTGATTGGACGATAACCAGACATGTGATTGATCGTACATGTGGTGATGTCAAAGCGCGAGAACCTGGAACCGAAGGAGTGGTAGCCAATAGGATCGTGGGACTTGGCACTTCTCCGTGGGAAAGTGGCCGTGGGAAATGAGCGATGAGTAAGCAGGGCGAAAAGGTAACATGATGGGAACGATGATGAAGATGGCAGCTGTAGCGAAGATGGTTCTAGAGATGGGGGCGATGACAGATGTGAGCTAAGTTTGGAAGAGTTGTTAGATATAGTGATAATCGGTGTTATGTCTGAGTTGAGACTGTTGGATGAAAGATTCAGAGGTGTGAGCGGCTGGAGATTGTTGTGACAGGTAAGATGATCAGGGACGATTTGAAAGAGGTCGTTGTTGTTGTGCGATACGTCGAGGGCGGCTAATGTAAATTCTTGTTGTATGAGAGTTCTTTGAGATGGGTTTCGAAGACGTCGGTCAGAGGTAGAATTGTTAGTAGATGAAGAAATGGTGACACTGAATTACCCTCGCGGTGGGCTCCAGATGTAAAAGCGTGTTCAGGGTGGCTTCAGAATGAATGATCCTAACCAAGGGGGTGTCAGCGTAAAAGTGACAAGGTAATTAGTGTTGTGAGTTGTAGTAAAATGGTAGTAAGAGAATATGTATGAAGCCGCCGTGTAATACGGCGATAACGGGTGGAAAATAGGGAAGCTGACAATACCGACAACGTCGGGTACGGCGGGTTGGATTGGGTACGACGAGCGGGTAAAGATAAAGCAAGATAAAGTGGTAGAATAAAGACGGAAGGTCTACGGGTTACGACGACGAGAGGTTCTAAGGAGTTCTGAACGATTCTGAGGGAGATAAAGAGGGGGGAACTGGATTGTTATTATTATATGGCTGTCGGTCACCGTTTTATAGAAATCTGTCAAGAGTGCTACTTCGGTATAAGTTACTTCGGCCGATAGTAACTACAAAGGAGGTATGAAATAGGAAGGAGAAGATGGGAGTCGCAAGGCAATGAAGGAACGGGAATGGAGAGGAAAAAGATATAACGAAAAAGATGAAAATAAAGAACCTATGTCCAAAGAGGACAGGGGGTATAAGTCCGATGTCGGTATGGGAGTCCGAGGTGTCACATGTGATCGTTTTGGGTGATATGAATCATCGGTGTCAGTATACGATTGGCCGTCGGTAGACGGTATACATCAGGTACAACGGGTGATGTCGGTTTCGAGTACGAGGAAGTAGAACGTGTCGGGTACGTGACTATCTGTGATATATCGATGATACGTACTCAGAGCGTCGTCAGACCTCTACACCGCCAGAGCGTCAGCAGATGAGTGCCCTAATTCTGCAGCAGCCATTCATCCTTTCATGGGCAATAATGTCACAACTGTGTTGCACAACATGTTTTCTGATGTTCTACTCCGATGCATATGGTTGTGTGTCATCCTTCTCAGATATATCCGATCCACTCCAACATCACTGGCAGATAAACCCGCCACAGATGCAGGCAGTCCCGAGATCGTCACAATGTCCATTTCCCTGAGATTGTGAACGGTGGTAGTAATTCAGTTGTTAGCATCCCAAACTCGATTCTTTTCGTTGGACCTTCAATTATCATGAACGTGTAGATTGATGGAGTTATATTGCTGGTATGTGAAGCATCATTTGTAGCAGACATTTTGCAGGCGAATGTGATATCATGTACATTGGACCTACAGTTGTTCCACCCAGTCTTCGTTCTTTTTTTATCGGCCTCTGCCTTGATCTTCTCTTAAACAGTACTTTGTTGATGGTGTACACTTAATCTGACCACCATGTATATGAATCAAGTAGCTACTGATGAGATCAGAGAGGTGCCGAACCATATTCACGACCTCAGGAGTCAGGATCAGTAAGGAAATGAAAGAGATGCCGAGGGTAGACAGTAGGTTCCACGAGTTTATTAATAAAGTACTGGCCAGAATTATTATACTAAGAATAATTATGAAATATTCCAATAACAATGTTAACACATTAACATGTTCCGTTCGCAAAGCAATCAGTCTACTGACACTGTGGTGGTAGCTATTTCAATTGCGCGTCCCACAACTCCCCTTTTGGCACCTTGGCTATCATCAACTTCAGCCTCTTGGTGAGTTGTGATTTTAGCATGGCGGCTTGTGGGCTGTGCATGGCAAGCATGGCATCATCTGTGACAGTGATCCCATCAGTTGCAGTTGTGTCATCCCCAATGGTAGACACTACAGTAGCAGTGTCGTATACTGGGGTGTTCTCATCTGCGAAGGGAGAGGTCTGAGCGATTGTGTCCATGGTAACATGAGTCATCAACAGGTACAGCACAAAATGACCAGTTGTCTCATTATTCAAATGAAAACCAATTCAGTCAATGCCACCACCGGTGCCATAGCCAATGGAGAGACATTGTCCGGATTGTAAAGGGGGTTTCATTTTGCCCACAGGGGGCAGATATAATGCCTGGTGAGTGGGAAAAACAGCATGTCATCAAGATGAAAACCAAAACAGACCTGGATGGAATAGTCTGCTGCATCCAAATAGAATAGATATGGGAAGAGATCATGGTTGGAATTGTTCACAAACTTAATGCCATAGACTGCTGCCAGATCAAACTGAATTCTTGCATTGGAGAGGAGGTTCCCACCGCTTTCCACAGGTCTGTATGTGGTGTTGCCCGTCTCCCAGTTGGTTGAGTTGTTGTTTGTCAAACACAAGAATTCGAATGTGACCTTGTCCCGGAGCACACTAGGAGGTGGGTGCTTAACACAGCACAAATGGTGATTGAAATGTGCGGCTGCGTCCAGGACCCTAGCTACGCCATCCCAACTGATTTGGTGACTGGGGTGGACATTGGCATGATGTTTGATAAGGGGATCGTTTCTTCAGATATCGACCATGCCATTGTCATCTTGGACCAGGAGGATCTCAGCCCCAATAGAGTTCCGTACAAAGGTGATGGCAGGATCAGTTGTAGACAATCGAGTCACAGCCACATTCTGCAAGTGGACCTTGAATGCAAGGTTTGGATCATTCCAGTTAGACACCTGGGCAAAGGCAAATGGAGGAATGGTTTGTCGTCCTGTTTCAGGGCCAATGTAGATGACACACTGCCAACTTTGTCTGCCACCAATGTCCCGATCCCTGTTGCAGACATTTTTTTGGAAAGGACAGTAAACTTGATTCCACAAATGATTCCATGAATCTCCCCAGCATCTAACTTGTAGCCTCCACCTCCAGCATCCGGTACTGCAAAAGAATGGCTCTCTGGTGCCAATACACTGAACATGAACGGCCTCTTATGGCTCCCTTCACATTGCAGTGTCTGGTTCGGCAACTCAGGCAGGCTGTGTAGAAACTGATCTTAAGTGAGCTGGTGGAGAGGGAGTCTACTGAATGCCCAGAGAACTGCAGCTGAGAATGCTCCATGGGTCACACCATCAGTTGTTGTCGTTTCATATGCAAGTTTGTCTCTCCTGCAGGCAGAAAGCAGGATGTGGGTATCCATGATGCAATGCTGGAATGAAGGCTTCGTACACTGCATGATATTCTTGGGCTGGGAGGGACGGGGCTCACAGGCAATAGGTTTGTGTGCACTCCCAGAATAGCAGCAATCAAAAATCACTACCTTGTAAGTCCACAGTAGCAGTCAAATGCGGTGTTAATGTCAGCTGAGGAAACATGGCAGAAAAGATGAACAACATTATTGCCTTTCTTGTTGGCAAGACCATGAAACAGTACACAGAGCATGCTATCCAGGATTACAGACATCAAACCCAAACCATTCTCACTCGTTTCTGCATCATCATGATTTGGGTCTATGTTGCCCTTCTCCCCCTTGCACACTTTTGCCCTGCCCCCTTGGGCCCCTCCGACTACCAAGCCGAACTGTTCCCCATCATGATAGCCATGGCCTGCATAAAATATCATAATGGCATCGTCCTTCTGAATGTCAGTGTTATTGGTGAGGTGGTGCTGGAAACTGGTGAGTATGGCCTCTCTAGTAGTGTCACTGTTCGCAAGGAACTTGATGTGGGTTGCAGGTACATTGAGTTTTTCAGTGAGGAAATTTTGTATCACACATCCGTCATGTACACAACCATGCAAAGGTGGAACAGATGGGACCTGATACTCATCAATCGCTACAATGAAAGCAAAAAGCTGGCTGCTAAATATGAGTAGTGGTAAGCAAATGTCTGGGAATTCGCGGATTTTGACATACTTCATCGTGGTAGGTGTTAGGAAGTAGTGTTGGGTGATTGTTTGCCATTATATAGAATGCATATGTTTCACTTACCACGGGGCAACTGCGCGCACTTCGTTTGCTGAATGATTGGGCTTGCTTCGAGACAGCTGCCATATATCGTTATTACTGATAATAATAACTTGCAGTAACCATTCTGTCGTTTACCTCTTGTCCAGACTGCCTATAAATCTTGTCATGTTGCAAATGGTACAATGTTTACTATATTTGTGCTGCGCAATCTGCGCAGGCACGTGACAAGCGTCGACCAAACACATGTACACATGTTACCTCAGGGATCCAGCTCCCAGAGCCTCACCACTTGCTGTGCAGGTACAAACTTGCACTCAAGGCAGCCTCATGTTCAATTGCTTGAGTCTGTCTCAATTAATGTCCTCCAGAATGAAATTCTATGATAAGCTGTATAGTATTTTGTAGCTGGGCATGTCAAAGCTTGTTGGAATCAGACTAACTGAAACCTGATGAACAACTCTATGGAAAGCGGCACTGATCTGCTCTAAAACGTGACACAATGTGTGATAGCCGAAGGCGATAGTGTACGGACCCCGTGTACACCTCGTTATCAATATATGTAAATGCCTATTTGAATACAAAGTGTTTTCGTCATAGCAAAAGGTTCAAAGATCATGTATACATAAATTTCTCAGTATGATGAGAGTAAAAGGGTGATCATTTCAGGTAACTATGTAGGCATAGACAACTATTATAAGCTATTGTAATACTGGAGGGGTAGAGGGTTCAGGGAGGGATGCAGGAGAGCATGGGGGTGGGAGCATGCCGGGAAATGTGCGTGAGAGCATGTGGAGGTTCAGGAGGGCGCTGGAGGGTGTGGGAGGGCTCAGGAGGGCACTGGAGGGCGCTGGAGAGTACTGGGGGGTGCTGGAGGGTGCTGGATGGCTCAGGAGGGCGCAGGAGGGTGCTGGAGGGTGCTGGAGAGTACTGGGGGGTGCAGGAGGGTGCAGGAGGGTGTGGGAGGGTTGGAGGGTGCAGGAGGGCTCAGGAGGGTGTGGGAAGGTGCAGAAAGGTTCAGGAAGGTGCAGGGGGTGTGAGAGGGTGTTGGAGGGTGCAGGAGGGTACTGAGGGGTGTGGGAGGGCTCAGGATGGTGCGGGATGGTGCTGGAGGGTGCGGGAGGGTGCAGGAGGGCGCTGGAGGTTGCTGGAGGGTGCATGGGGGTGTGGGAGGGCAAAGGAGGGCGCAGGAGGGTGCGAGAGGGTGAAGGAAGGCACAGGAGGGTGTGAGAGGGTGTTGGAGGGTGCAGGAGGGTACTGAGGGGTGTGGGAGGGTGCGGGAGGGTGTGGCAGGTGGCAGGCGCAGGGAAGGGTGCAGGAGGGCTCAAGAGGGCACAGGAAGGTTCAAGATGGCGGGGAAGGCCACAGGGGCGCAGAGGTGTGCAAGGGTAGATTGTAAGTTGGAGTTTAAGAGAAGAGGGATTAGCGAATACTACTGTGAATCAGGCCACTAACACACCAAGACCGTACTAGTATCCTCCACACACTGGGACCATTGATGTACCCAGCCAGAAGACTTGCATCCCAATGAGATTGCACTGCGCAATTCAACTTTTGAGCTGCTGTCTGCAAACCTCACGGTGCTGGGCAAGCATAAAGGAACTTTGAACCAATCATCTTCATGTTCATCTCAACAGTCAACAGCCTTTGTTGTAATGAAGGGACAGAGGTTTGTTTTGTCACGTGTACGCCCAAATCGTTGAAATACCATAAGGCTTTGCAATAAATACAACCAACCTCTTCCTCGTCCCCTCATTTTGTGCCCCGACGTGAGGCAACGAAGGCTGTTGTGGAGATGAACATGAAGACGATTGGTTCAAAGTTCCTTTACACTTGTCCAGCGCTGTGAGGTTCGCAGACAGCAGCTCAAGAGTTGGAATGCACAACACAATTGCATCGGGATGCAGGTATGCTCTCCCGCACCTCCCGCGCCCTCCCTCCTCTTCCCTGCGGCCTCTTGAGCCTTCCTGCACCCTCCTATGCTCTTCCATGTGCTCGCCATCTCCCACACCTCTCACACTCCCCATGCCCTCTCGCACCCTCTCGCGCACACTCCCAACCTTCCCTGTGCCCTCCTGCACCCTCCTGAGCCCCCCCGCACCCTCCTGAGCCCTCCCGAGCCCTCCCACACCCTCCTGCACCCCCCAGTACTCTCCAGCACCCTCCAGTGCCCTCCTGCACCCCCCAAGTACTCTCCAGCACCCTCCAGCACCCTCCCGCACCCTCCCGCACCCTCTCACACCCTCCTGCGCCCTCCCACACCCTCCTGCGCCTTCCTTCGCCCTCTCGCACTGTCCTGTGCCCTTCTTTGCCCTCCCACACCCTCCAGCAACCTCCAGCACCCTCCCGCACCCTTCAGTACCCTCCTGCACCCTCCAACACCCTCTCACACCCTCCTGCACCTTCCTTTGCCCTCTTGCACCCTCCTACGCCCTCCTTTGCCCTCCCACACCTTCCTGCACCCTCCAGCAACCTCCTGCACCCTCCTGCACCCTCCAGCACCCTCCTGAGCCCTCCCGCACCCTCCCGCAGCCCTCAGTACCCTCCTGCACCCTCCAACACCCTCTCACACCCTCCCGCGCCCCCATGCTCTCCTGCAACCCTCCCTGAACCCTCTACCCTTCCAATATTACAATAGCTTATAATAGTTGTCTATGCCTACATAGTTACCTGAAATGATCACCCTTTTACTCTCATCATACTGAGAAATTTATGTATACATGATCTTTGAACCTTTTGCTATGACGAAAACACTTTGTATTTAAATATACATTTATATATATTGATAATGAGGTGTACACGGGGTCCATACACTATCACCTTCAGCTATCATGCAATGTTTCACGTTTTAGAGCAGATCAGTCCCGCTTTCCATACAACTCAGCTCAGCTCTCACAGAGACCGACTTGTAAGTCACATTCTTTTTACTGATTACCAGATGTTCTAACTACTGTATGGCTGTCATTTTATTATAGGTAGTTCTAATATACCTCAGCTCTCACGTAGAGAGAGTCCTGTCTTTTATTATATGTCAAATTTTGTTCATTATGTAATGTAAGACAGACCATTATGTAAAAGCAATTACTCGAACCTTGTCACGGTGCATGTCACGGATTTGCCATCCTGTTTACCGACACTCCTGTTTACAGCTTTATAATACGAAGTTTCGATTCGCAATGCGATTACGCAGTCGTCGTGGATGCCAAATCCCACCTGAACTTATCGACTATATCATTGACCACCTCCATGATTCTCCCTCGGCTCTTCGCATTTGTTCACGCGTCTGTCGAGCTTGGGTACCATCCAGTCGATTCCACCTTTTCTATCGCATTTATCTCTCTTCACACAATGGAGGTCCCTGCTGCAAATTATATGACATTTTGCAGGAATCTCCTGGTATTAGGCTCTACATCCGCCAGCTTTGCTTTTCAGAGGAGAGGGGCTTGCCACGTTGGGATGCTCGGCTGGTGGACGTTTTGCCCCGCTTACTGGGCATGTTTACGGAATTGCGAATGCTAGAACTTTCAGGAATAAAATGGTTGAAGTTATCACCTCAAATACGATGCTCACTTCGCGCCGTCTTTGGTCTCCCATCTGTCATTCACGTTAAAGTGACTTCGCTCGTGTTTTCAAAACTGAAACATTTTACGGCCCTACTTTGCCCCGCTTTGAAACGGCTCACAGTGTCTTTCAGATTGGGAATAGGCTTGTCACTTGTGGAAGCCAACCATATCATAGACAAGGAAGATGCACACGCGAAGTTGCAGGCACGGGAACCGTGCCAGCTTGAATGTCTGCGTTTCGAGAGCCACGTTCCCAGCGACTTTATCAATTGGCTCCTTGGAGGACAAACGATCATTGACATTTCGACTATTCACACTTTGGACGCGTTGTGTAACACCACGGGTGCAGATGATGGCGCGGCAAGAATGATGCAGGGCCTAGGTTTGTCCCTTAAAAATCTAACGATCAGGTATCCCCAAACCACAATCCTATGTACGACAGCTCCCATTCCCCCATTCCCCATACTCACTCTGGTGCTTTTGTTCAGATGGGTCGCTCCTTAACGTCATTGGTTCCGGATGTAACCCAAACATCGAAAGACTGACCCTGATCACTCAGCATGATGCAGAAATGGTGCCCTATCTCAAACACCTTCTCACTCGTCTTGAGGCACCCAATATACAGCGAATTCTCTTCGATTTCAGGACAATATCTCTCAAACAGCTACTTCGGTGGGATTGGAAGGAGATTGACCACGTTTTGGCCGGCATCAAGTTCGGGGCCCTTAATGAGGTTGTAATACAGGTGGAGAGGAGTTCGACCACAAGGTGCATGGAGGCCGTTGTTCGGCGGATTGTTGCCGGACTTGCCTTAGTAAATGCTAAGGGGGTACTGCATGTCATTATGGTGGATATTCGTGACCCCAGTTTGCAATTGTGACATTTTGGGGTTCGAGGCTTATACTATCATGGCAGCGCGTGTATCTGCATGTAAGGGTACTTCTCGTGGTTTCCGGCCGGAAACTAACTTGACGCCCCATACCAACCCAAGGTGTGCATTCTGACACCATTGTTCATCTCACTCATCTCCGAGAATCCTAGTGATGCCGTGATCAGCTGCTATCGATAACAGTAGGCATTTATGTTTAGTCCAATGAGGAAAGGGTTATATCACCCGAGGGCTTTATTTGCGGCATCACGATTCCGTATCACCAACCATTGAATTGATATCTTTCGAAGTTGCCCTGATTTCGTGCAGTCGGGCAAAGTTGGATAAGCGGATTGAGATCTCTGACTCTCACACTAGGAGACATCGATTCTACATTGCCGGCACACCCTGTCTAGGCTCGTTATCGCATCAATGATGTACTGGATCAACGGTCTTGGCTCTATACCGCGATTGGTGGTCTTTGTGAGGCAAGATCCGAATTTCCAGAAGGTTCATCACTTCAGCGGCATGCACAGTATTTGATGTGGCAGAACTTGTCCCGCACATCCACCTCCCAATAGGATTTGCTAAGCTTGGCTCTTGCTCACAAATACACACTGCCATGCAAGGCAGGTTATGGATGAGGTGACGTGAAAAGACATCATCATCGAAATCGTTTAGTAAGCTAATTGTCCTCGTTCAACTTCATTGGAAAATAGGGTGAGAAAGAGCCACTGGATTCAATTCGCTCCGTCATTCAAATTTTGGTCGCATACACCCGTCAGATTACGGATACCACGGCCAGAAAGGGAGCATCTTGGTACCCCCGCTTGAAAACAATTCCGTAATGGATCACTAAGCGAGTACGTGGTCGTGTTGGACTATCTGAGTCAACCGCACAAAAAGGGAATGGGTTGACAATCGGGTACGATCCTCATTACAGAATTTTGATGTTATTACTACCAAGTTGCGTGTACGCCACATCCCACGTCAAGATAAAAAGCGGATATCACTCCCATCAAGACAAACGACTCTTATCCTCCAACACCAACAACCTACAGCTTGAATCAACATGCCCTCTTACGTTGTTGCAGGCGCTTCTCGCGGACTCGGTGTACGTAGCATCACTCTACTCTGGTAACCAAACGGTTCTCACCACTGCTCGTCCTTTCGTCCTCTAGCTTGAGTTCGTCATTCAGCTGCTTTCCAAAGGTCACATCGTCATCGCTCTTGTCCGTAACCCTACATCGGGGAAGGGCTTAACTGAGATCAAGGACGAGAATCTTCACGTTGTCAAGGGTGACATCACAGATGCTGTCTCTCTCAAGGTCGCACATAAACCTTCCCTTTCCTCTTCTGCCATACCGCTCATGCTTCATGTTTGGTTCAGGCAGCAGCTGTCGAGGTAGCCAAGATCACAGGCGGCTCTTTAGATGTCCTCATCAACAATGCTGCGTATCAGAACCCTAGCCACGCTTTCCATAACATTGTTCAGTTGTGAGTGTGGAATTAGCATCACAACTCGAGCCATACCCTGATGGTCATGCTTAGCTCGGACGACGCGGCGTTGGTCGACGACTTCAATACCAGCTGGTCGACGAACGTAATGGGTCCGATACTCACCACGAACGCCTTCCTCCCTCTCCTGAAAAGAGGCACTGTCAAGAAAGTTTTGACTATCTCCTCCGGTCTCGGGATTCCGGATCTCAACCTCCAATCAGGATTCGCAGCTCATACTTCGTACTGTGTCTCCAAATGTGCTCTCGAAATGGTTAATGTCAAATATGCGCGTGAGTAGTTTTTTTTTTAAATAGTACAACGGCTCAGTCTCACTCTTGCATTTTCGCAGTCGCGCTCAAGGACGAAGGCTTCATCTTCCTTGCTCTTAGCCCAGGTGTGGTTAACACCGCTGAAGTAGCGCGTGAGTCTACTTATCCCCTCACTTGTCGTCGCTCACACCTTCCACTAGCTCCCCCCGAAGTGATGGTCGAAATACAGAAACAAGCAGCTGCCTTCTTGAAATTATATCCGGACTGGAAGGGCCCCATAAACCCTCCCGAGTCCGTCAGCCTCCTGCTGAGCGTATTCGACAACGCTAAACCGGAGGATAACGGCAAGTTCCTCAGTCATTTGGTAAAAAAATTTCCTTCTTCCGTATACCGTAACATATTGCTAACCTCTGTTGGGTCTTTTTTTTTTTTGCCAAACAAAATCAGGGAAACAAGGAATGGTTGTAAATTGATGGATGTTGGAGGCACTCGGGATCATGACTTTGGTCAACTTGTACTATTATTGCTTGGCACCGGCGTATACGATTCGATGAGATTGTGGCAAACTTGTATATGAAATATTGCTCCAAAACAGTTGTAAGATTACATAATGTCACCTTCCGCATTTATTATAAGTTCCTAATTAGGGACAGCCGATTAGGCGTATATGAGAAGATTTGCACCGCGACATGGTTCAAGGAACGCGAGTGGAGGGTGTGTCTGCCCTGATCTCTTCAATGTGTATATGACCATCCAACCTGTCTTACCCCCAAGGTCCATCGCAGGCTGAACAATTACTGCGAGTCACATCTGGCATCGCAACGGAACTCATCAAAGCCCATGATGCCAACCAGAGCGTCTCGCTGAACGAGATTCGCGCAAAAATCAGCAAAAAGTTTGCGTTCGGAGGTGTCCCGCGGTTGGTTGATATCATCAGCGCTATTCCGGATGAGTACAAGAAAGCCCTCCTTCCAAAGCTCAAAGCTCGTCCGATACGAACGGCCAGCGGCGTGAGTTATGTGAATCGGTACGCACTGTGTCACAGTAGTGCTGATCGTGGGGATATTATCAGATAGCTGTGGTGGCCGTGATGTGTAAGCCTCACCGATGTCCACATATTGCGATGACAGGGAATATTTGTGTGTAAGTGTATTCCGTGAATTGAATATGACCATGTCTGATCATTTATTGCAGGTACTGCCCGGGAGGCCCTGATTCCGACTTTGACTACAGTACGCAAAGCTACACGGGCTATGAACCGACGAGTATGCGAGCCATACGTGCACGATATGACCCTTATGAGCAGACTCGCGGACGAGTGGAACAGTTGAAGAGTCTCGGCCACAATGTCGATAAGGTTTTTCTTTCTCTTTCTTTATGGCATATCTTCTCTGCTAACTGTTGATAGGTTGAGTTCATCGTCATGGGTGGCACATTTATGAGCATGCCGGAAGACTACCGTGCCCAATTTATCGCCCAGCTGCATAATGCAATTTCTGGATTTACGGGAACTAATCTGGACGAAGCTGTTCGGTACAAATCTCCTGTGGACTTTGTATATTGTAGTGTAATCCAAACTCACATTCTACTTGTAGATATTCCGAAAGGGGCAAGTCAAAAGTCATCGGCATCACCATCGAAACAAGGCCTGATTACTGCCTACGTCCACATCTTAGGTGATGGATCCATTCGTTATCAGTGACTGGTCATTGAACATTTCCGCCGTAGCCAAATGCTCCGGTATGGCTGTACTCGCCTCGAAATAGGGGTCCAGTCCGTTTATGAAGACGTTGCCCGCGATACCAACCGTGGACATACCGTCCGCGCTGTCACTGAGTCCTTCCATCTTGCAAAAGATGCTGGGTTCAAGGTAGTCGCACACATGATGCCGGATCTGCCCAATGTCGGCGTTGAGCGGGATCTTGAGCAGTTCAAGGAGTACTTTGAGAATCCCGCATTTAGGAGTGACGGGCTGAAGATTTATCCCACGTTGGTGATCCGTGGAACTGGGCTGTACGAACTTTGGAGGACGGGCCGGTACAAGAATTATACGCCCAATGTGCTAGTGGATGTAGTTGCCCGTATATTGGCATTGGTGCCACCTTGGACGAGGGTTTACCGTGTGCAAAGGTATGTGTTTGTGTGAGGTCATGCATTTCACGATGGATCCTTAATGGATGTGGTAGAGATATTCCTCTGCCACTGGTCACTAGCGGCTGCGAAAATTCAGGGAACCTGCGTGAATTGGCTCTAAACCGAATGAAAGATTTTGGCGCCGAATGTCGAGATGTACGATTCCGTGAAGTTGGGGTATTTATTTATTTCATTCGTTTTGCAAAAAAAATTCATTCATTCCTCCCATCTTGATCGTCTCTCCTCTTTTAGATACATGAAATTCATCACAAGGTTCGGCCAGAGTCGGTGGAGCTCCTCCGGCGAGACTACACTGCCAATGGTGGGTGGGAGACGTTCCTCTCATACGAAGATCCTGAACGGGACATTTTGATCGGGCTGCTACGGTTGAGGAAGTGTTCGGAGGAGGGAACGTTCCGTCCAGAGTTGGTAAGAAAGGAGGGCGATGAAGGCGGGTGTAGCATCGTCAGGGAATTACATGTGTATGGTACGGCTGTACCGGTGCATGGGAGAGATCCAACCAAGTTCCAGCATCAGGTGAGAGTGTATATTTGATATCACACCCATCCCCCCCTAATTTGAACATTATTTCTAGGGATTTGGGACATTGTTGATGGAAGAGGCCGAACGAATAGCTAGAGAAGAACACGGTAGTATCAAGCTTGCAGTCATATCTGGTGAGTGAAGGAGATCCTGCGCATTTCTTTTTGACTCGTTTGATTCCTGTAGGCGTTGGAACACGAGATTACTACCGAAAGATGGGATATGAGCTCGATGGGCCCTACATGAGCAAATCTCTACTGCAAGTATAAAAATGTTGTATGTATTTACCAGGTTGCAATACAGTATACCATTATATATGTGCCTTCTACCGCTCTCCCAGTACCAGAGTATGAAAATTGGGGAAGACAAGTTCCTCTTCGACAGTTTTCCGTACCACGTCCTGTATGAACCGCTCAATACGCGTGACGTTCTTCAGCACATGTTTGTCTACCTGTCCAATCTCACTCTCAATGTAGATGGACGGCAATAAGCGTTGACCGACAGGCAGTGGCTTTGAAGGACGAGGAGGTAACCCCGGCGCAGGCAAGTCGTCATCGAGCTCCGGGGGCGTGCTGCTTGCGGAATCGCGTTTCAAACGGTCACCAGTGGGGCCGTACGGATCGAGGTCGTCGAGGATGCAAAGATGCACACGCTGACGTTCGCCCTCATACGCCACCGCCAGTTCGCCGGTGAAGAGCAGGCCGGTGACGGAGAGCTTGATGGGCAGTGACATGAACATGGGTGAGGGGTAGTTGATCAGGAGAGATGTGGTTAGCGTGATGCGGAGGTCGGAGTGCCAGTTGATGTGCAAGTGCAGCTGGAGGTTTGGGGGTGGATCTGGGGAGGGCTGAGGCAGTTCGGCTGGTGTTGGCTCTGATGACGTTTGCGAGGGGTTTGTATAAGCGGCATTGATGGGTGGGTCGTTCGCCAGTGGTGGTGGTGGTGGTGGTTCCTGAGGCGAGTGCAGAGGAATCGAGAAGGGCGTCGAAGGGGTGGGACACCGAAAGTGGGGCACCGATCTAAAATCTGGCACGCTCATGTTACCGTTCCACACGGCGCGGGGCGCATGCAGAGTGGGCAGCGACGCGAACATATCTGTAGGGCTGCGCCCGTAGCGGACGTGTGGAGGAAGATGGTGATAAGCGAGCGGCCCCTCCGTCCCTGCTACTCTCCTGGACACCCATTCGAACCCGTCATCGTCGTTTGCGCTTTCTGTCGCTTTGACGGGCTCTCTAGCCAAGTCGTCGTCTTCGTTGTCTTCGAGGAAGTCGCGGTAGATGTCACGGAGGTCGACGAGCTCAACGTCTGGAGCGACCGAGCCAAAGTCTAGGGAGGTCACCTCGACTGGTCCTATGAATGAGGGCCGTGTGGTGTTATCTAATTGCCTGTTGAGAACATGAACGAGGTGGGAGGCAAGAGACGAGTCTAGTTTGCTCCAGTCCAGGTCGATCGACATACAAGGCTTCAGACCACCAAAATAAAATTTTAAAAATGGCCCGTTGATAAAATCTTCGTCTACTACATATCTTCTTCATATTTCCCTATTACCATGACATACTCAGTAACCTAGTAAGTAATCTAGGATTGGCAGGCTGACGCAAAAAAAAAGGAACAATAGAAAGACCGTAACATGAATAAGTGATGCGTCGTTTAACTAGAAGTAGATAACGTTACGAATTGCATTGAGGGGGCGTCTAAAAGGGAAGGGGGGGAGAGGAGGGTATAATGCTAGAAGAAAATCCATCGAGTTAGTTTCCAACATTTCATGAAAAACCAACATTGTATAATAAAAAAAGGAAAATCGAAACGTTACTGAACCCGTCGTCGCCCGTCGCTGCTGCCGTTGCTGCTACCCATAGGTGTCATCAATGGGCTGGGCGTGCGCGACGGATACGGTGAGCCGTACGGTGACTCAAGGTACTTCGGCGTGCCCACCGTCGCCGAGAAGTATCCACTGCTATTGCTTTCCGCTGTCGTGATACTTTCGGGGTTGCCAAGACCCAGCGCACTCGCGATAGCCCGCGGGTTCCCGAACGATGACGGCTTTTTGCGTGGGAACTGACCAAGGATAACAGAGTCTGATTTGACGGGCGGCCCAGGGAACGACACCGAACTTTTTCCACCCGAGCCATTCGCTGGGGTCACAGGGGGCTCTTTCCCCAACGACGGCTGGTTGTACATCCATGTCGCCACCAATACCATCGAAGCGCCGATGATGAACGACGGCGTTATACGGAATGCGAATAGCGCCACGGACGCCAGAAAGGACAGGATTATAGACAGACTCGTCGCGAATCCTTTCAGAATGTTATCCGAGTATTTGATGACCACAGCTGTTATCAGCCCGCCAAAGACCTGTATCGCGACCGTCGCCCATGCCCATCCACCGAAATTGCGAAATATGTCGATCAGGAAGCCATGTGAATTTGGCGGTCGCCTTGCGTAGATGACGGGGAGGAGGGCGGGGACGAGTGAGAACAGTGACAATTGAACGTTCCGTACCCAGAGGTCGGCTTTTGAGTTCTTGAGCACCATTTCAAAGTAGACCCCGGCGAGGCCAGAGGTGAAGCAGGCGGCTACTACGGCTGCGAATCCAGTGAGGGGGCTCATCTCGTGCAAGTGATGGGGTGCGGAATCATGGGCACTGCCGACGGCCATGTCTTTCAGGATAGGAGGGGCGGGGGCTGCGGTTGAAAGTTGGACGATAGCGACGCCGATGGCCAGGAAGAAGAGTGAGAGCCACTTGGTAGAACCCAGCCTCTTCCGCAGAAGGGCGACGGAGAAAGCGGCGGTCGTGAGGATTTTCATCTGGTACGATACTTGGAAAGAGGCGACAGGTAGGTTGCTAACGGCGACGAATTGGAGGGAATTTTGGACGACATAGAGGATGGCTGGAATGGAGAGTTTCCAGCAATCTGGGCTGAAAACCTCCAAACATACTTGTTGGAATCGGTATGACTGGATTCCACCAAAAAAGGGTTTCCGCCCTGGAGGCGCATCGGGGACTTCTCTCACCCTCATTAATGCAATCATGAACGATATCGAGCCCTTGAGAATCTCGTTGAGCAATACGGCTGAGGCTGGAGAATACGACAGGGAAGGAGGAGTGTAAACGCGGGAATAGTGCATGACAATCGAGAGTGCAGCATTCTGGACAGCCAGAGTCACTAGTCTTGGAATAAAACATGGTTCAGACGGGGCGGAAAAAAGCAGTGGTAGTCACACTCACGAAACGTATTTTAGGGGCAAACCGAATATCGAGGGGACATTTTCTTGTACGGCACCAGTTGTGGGACCGATAACAGATCCATTGTTCGAATAGCTGTTGACCATGACGGACGGCAATAAAGGAGTGAGGCGAGGGCTTGCGTGCAAGTTGGTAGGCACGCTAGAAAGCATGGAAACAGAACCTGAGCGAACGATGGGTGGGGAACGGTGGTAGATTTCTGCTGGCGAAGAAGGCGTCGATTTACTGACAGAGGACCTCCGCTGAATATTGGCACGCTCCATGGTTCGAGCCCACTGAGCCAAGGAAGTGATACGACTGTGAGCTGGAACTGAGAAAAAAATGGTTGGAGACTGCAAGACTTGCCTAGAAATCGCAAGTGGAGTACAAGAAAATATTGAAAGGAGGGGGAGGTCGACTGGGAAGGGCTTGTGAGCTCAGGCGATGGGATTATTCAAGTTATTACGCAAAAACGATTGCCGAGTTCGCACATGGCCCTGGCCAAATGCACGCGCATTTCCCACAAAATAACATATTTGCTTACAGACACGCTCTCCGCCATTGCCCAGGCCAGTGTCGACGTCTGCGACGGTAACGATGTGCATAGCAGAGTTACAAATCGGTATTACATTCTACAACCAGCCCAACAGGAAATTCAACGTGGAACAGACAAAAACGGCAGCTACCCCACGTCTGCTGACCCTCCATCCCGAAAGAAGCAACGCCAATGGAAATACCTACGGAAAAAGAAAGTGAGCGATGAGAAACGCAGATGCATAGTGAAAGCGTGAGTCTCAGCCTCGCCTTCCAATCTCCATTCACACCCAACTATCAAGGCTTCACCAAGACACCCAATCGGTGATGGGACTCCTCCATGAAGGAAAAGCGGGGTGTGTGCCTTTACCAGGTTTCTCATCTTCGGTTCACGCTCGCAAAGAGCATTACGAGCAAAGATAACTCACATTGGATTACTCGCAGAAACCAGATATTATGCGAATGTAGGAACTCTCCAGGTGATCGTGCGTCATTGCCCCTCGACCAGAGGGAGGAGCAGTCAGCAAAGATTGTTTTCGAGAAACCCCTCGCAACGAGCTGTTTTATGACGCTTGTCTGGACTATCGATCCTTGGGAAAGCAATCCCCGTGAAGGGCAGCAACAGGAGGATAGCAATTTAACGTCGGTATTGACTTGTTCATTGTCCGAGTTTGCTTCTTATAATTTATTGAAGCAGCGATTAGAGCGCCGATTAAATAGTAAACCTAAAGGGGATACAACTACCGCGATTGCCAATTGGTCCCTTTCCTGTTATCTCAGTTACTTGGGTAGGCCTTATTTAAGTCGTGCGTTGTCTAACATCGCCATCAATTCCCATCTTACAGAATACCATGTCTAGCTCCACCGCTCACCGCGTTCGAGTTGTCTGCGTCTCTGATACCCATAACGATGATCCCACAGACCACATCCCCACTGGAGATGTCTTTATTCACGCAGGAGACATGACGGATAACGGTACACCTGAGGAACTGAAAAAAGCGCTCGATTGGATCAGAAAACTGCCGCATAAGCTGAAGATCGTAATTGCCGGTACAACCCATTTACCCAACCATAAGCGAATTGTCGTCCGTATCTGACTTGTGTTCCACAGGGAATCATGACATGGCGCTTGACCAGTCCCACAAATACTACAACGAAGCGTCTCACGCGCTTTTCACCTCTGCTAGCGCCCGCGCTGATGGTGTCGTTTACCTGGACAATGCAGAGCCTCAGCATCTCCACGACAACCTCCTCAACGTATACGCCAACCCTACCCAACCTGACTTCCTCAAGCTTGGTTACGCCTTCGTATACCGCCCTTCCCCTTCTCCGGACGCAACAGCAGCCTGGGCCTCTGCGCCTGAGACGAGCAGAGGGCCGTTGGAGCTTTGGGTGTCGCATGGTCCTCCCAAAGGGCGACTAGACAATGCCGGGCCACCTTTAAACTTCTTCATGAAAGGCTGCGAAGCCCAACGTCGCAAGATCGCTGCAGCGAAACCTCTAGTGTGCGTATTTGGGCATTTCCACTACAATCGTGGTGTGGAAGTGGTGACATGGCGGGATGGTGGTGACGATGTGGAGGCCGGTAATGAAGTTGAGGCGAGCAAGATTATTAATGTTGCAGAAGAGCAGATTCATGATTTCACGGGTTTGAAGCCAGGGAAGGAGACGATATTTGTGAATGCGGCGTGGATGACGGCGCTGGGGCCACATATCAAGAGACGGAACAACCCTATTGTGTTTGACTTGGAGTACGCGCCTTCTTCCTAGTCACTTGAGCTTTTATGTAAAACGATCTGAAAGCTTATTGGCCCTCCACTAGATAAAATCGCTGTAAATTTGGCAGATCTATTCAAACGGTTTTTGTCTGTAATACCTGAGGAACTTGAACGCCGACGAAGCCAAGACAGTCTCGTCTCCACAGATCTTCCCTTTATACGACACGAAGCAATTCATTCATACCCTTCCCTTTCCCTACCGCTGGGTCACCCGTTTCCGCACCTGTGCTACCCCCAAGAATCAACTGTACCCCACTGCACAATCACATCCGCCCCTCGCCCCGTGGACCTGAGTCATCACCCACCGCTCATTCACCACCACGCTCGCCACAGTCGCATGCACCCGTACCCACAACACATGCCGCCCCTTGCGCTGCGCCTCTACGAAAGCAGATCCTAAACCAGAGCCAGCACCATACCGCGGGGCAATGAACGCTGGTCCAGGTAAAGCGGTACCGAGATCCCATGCTATGCTGAACTCTTTGCTGGATACGATTGAGCGTGGTACTGGCGTCAGCTCCATGGGCACACGGAAGGGGCTGCGTGGTGTCTGTGTGTTACACACCGACGTGGAAGACAAAGCAGAAAATGGTCTGTCGGGGCAGGTCGCATCAGGGTATGTCTGGGTGACCGTAGCGAATGCACATGCAGCAAGGGAGATGAAGGCGCCCCATAGGCGGAGGAGTGTGCAGGTGTCCATGCAAGCGTAGGCGTGAGGATGAGGGCCTCAGGTGCGAGAATGCACCATGCACCTCCTGCATCGAGGTCGAGGATGACGGGCATGCTGGGGTGATGGTGGTTGGTGTTGTGCCAGAAGGCAATGGAGAGGAGGGCGAGGGCGTGTATAGCTACGACGCCTGCAAGACATGGCTGCTGCAAATGCGCCGCCTGCGAGCCATGACCCTGGGCGTGCACAGGCAGCAAAGAGGAGAACGAGGTAGAAGTTGAGACGCTGGAGGAGGGCGTAGTGGCCGCTGAGGGGGAAGGGGCAGAGAACGGCAGTGGAAGTAGATGGGGTGATGGAGACGGAGACTGGTAAAGTGGGAGGGTGGGCGAGGTGGGTACACTAACATTGTTTGTTTTCATCCTTCAAATCACATAGTATCACGATTCACAAGTACTAGTACATTCCAAACGTGAATTCCAACATAAACCTCCGTGCACTTCTCTTGAACCCAGAGATCCACTGAATAATACTGCAACGTTTTAAACATGGATAAGCTTGTAAAATACATATATATACATACCACATGAAATAAATACAGTGTTAATGTTTGAGCAATGATCTTTTAGTTAATCTGCAACAGAGCCTTTATTAATAAGAGTTCAAAAAGAAGAAAAATAGGCAATTCACCGGTTAACAAGTGATCGAAATCTCCAGCCATAGGTGGATTTCCAAGAATGAAAACTCTATATGAGAATGTCATTAAAAAACTGAATGACATTCATAAGAGTAACATAACTTACTGACTGCATTGACAGCAAGTGGAAAACAGTAGAATACAGCAAAACAAAGATTGAAGATGTAACACTTACAAGCTAGATGATAAGATGACAAGAGTGGAATAGGAAGTTAAAATAAAATAGTGGATATGTTACTCACAAACTGTTGTATACAAGCATGATAATGAGTGGGGAATCCAGGATTAGGTCAAGACTTACATGCTGGCAAAAAGAGTAAATGAGACATCAAAGTATGACTTACTGTAAGGAGATACATACATTCTAAATTGTGAGCCAAGATATGAAACAAAAATGACACTAAATAATGGAAAGGATTTACTTACAACCTGAAGCAAAGTCATGTCAGCCCATAAAACTGAGTTTTCAAATGGCTTACATCCTAAAAGACCATATTCAGAAAATTAAATATATGAGCAATGAAGAAGGCCTACTGTCTGAAAGAGTGGGACAAAGTTAAAATAACTTCAATATATTATATAAATAAAATCTTACCATCTAGCAGAGAATGAGTTTCATGAATGAAAGGAAGGATGTATGACATACAGCCTGCAAAAAATGTGAACATAAAGTCCAACATAGAAGAAAGGAAAATTTAGATACTTCCTGGAATGAGAAAAAGGGAACAAAGCATGAGTAATGTGCAAAAAAAAGTAGAATGATGACTTACTTCCTGAGGAAATGCAAATGCCACCAATGAATCAGTTTGGCTTCAAGCAGGAATACAGAATGATCACTTACTGTCTGAGGACATGCAAATGTCACCAATGCATCAGCTCATCTTCATGCAGAAATACAGAATGATCACGTACTTTCTGAGGAGATGCAAATGTCACCAATGCATCAGCTCATTTTCATGCAGAAATACAGAATGATCACGTACTCTCTGAGGACATGCAAATGTCACCAATGCATCAGCTCATCTTCATGCAGAAATACAGAATGATCACTTACATACTGAGGACATGCAAATGTCACCAATGCATCAGCTCATCTTCATGCAGAAATACAGAATGATCACTTACTCCCTGAGGACATGCGAATGTCACCAATGCATCAGCTCATCTTCATGCAGAAATACAGAATGATCACTTACTCCCTGAGGACATGCAAATGTCACCAATGCATCAGCTCATCTTCATGCAGAAATACAGAATGATCACTTACATACTGAGGACATGCAAATGTCACCAATGCATCAGCTCATCTTCATGCAGAAATACAGAATAATCACTTACTCCCTGAGGACATGCAAATGTCACCAATGCATCAGCTCATCTTCATGCAGAAATACAGAATGATCACTTACATACTGAGGACATGCAAATGTCACCAATGCATCAGCTCATCTTCATGCAGAAATACAGAATGATCACTTACTGTCTGAGGACATGCAAATGTCACCAATGCATCAGCTCATCTTCATGCAGAAATACAGAATGATCACTTACATACTGAGGACATGCAAATGTCACCAATGCATCAGCTCATCTTCATGCAGAAATACAGAATAATCACTTACTCCCTGAGGACATGCAAATGTCACCAATGCATCAGCTCATCTTCATGCAGAAATACAGAATGATCACTTACATACTGAGGACATGCAAATGTCACCAATGCATCAGCTCATCTTCATGCAGAAATACAGAATGATCACTTACTCCCTGAGGACATGCAAATGTCACCAATGCATCAGCTCATCTTCATGCAGAAATACAGAATGATCACTTACATACTGAGGACATGCAAATGTCACCAATGCATCAGCTCATCTTCATGCAGAAATACAGAATAATCACTTACTCCCTGAGGACATGCAAATGTCACCAATGCATCAGCTCATCTTCATGCAGAAATACAGAATGATCACTTACATACTGAGGACATGCAAATGTCACCAATGCATCAGCTCATCTTCATGCAGAAATACAGAATGATCACTTACTGTCTGAGGACATGCAAATGTCACCAATGCATCAGCTCATCTTCATGCAGAAATACAGAATGATCACTTACTGTCTGAGGACATGCAAATGTCACCAATGCATCAGCTCATCTTCATGCAGAAATACAGAATGATCACTTACATACTGAGGACATGCAAATGTCACCAATGCATCAGCTCATCTTCATGCAGAAATACAGAATGATCACTTACTGTCTGAGGACATGCAAATGTCACCAATGCATCAGCTCATCTTCATGCAGAAATACAGAATAATCACTTACTCCCTGAGGACATGCAAATGTCACCAATGCATCAGCTCATCTTCATGCAGAAATACAGAATGATCACTTACATACTGAGGACATGCAAATGTCACCAATGCATCAGCTCATCTTCATGCAGAAATACAGAATGATCACTTACTGTCTGAGGACATGCAAATGTCACCAATGCATCAGCTCATCTTCATGCAGAAATACAGAATGATCACTTACATACTGAGGACATGCAAATGTCACCAATGCATCAGCTCATCTTCATGCAGAAATACAGAATGATCACTTACTCCCTGAGGACATGCAAATGTCACCAATGCATCAGCTCATCTTCATGCAGAAATACAGAATGATCACTTACTCCCTGAGGACATGCGAATGTCACCAATGCATCAGCTCATCTTCATGCAGAAATACAGAATGATCACTTACTCTCTGAGGACATGCAAATGTCACCAATGCATTAGCTCATCTTCATGCAGAAATACAGAATGATCACTTACTCTCTGGGGAGATGCAAATGTCACCAATGCATCAGCTCATCTTCATGCAGAAATACAGAATGATCACTTACTCCCTGAGGACATGCAAATGTCACCAATGCATCAGCTCATCTTCATGCAGAAAAAGAGATCATACATACAAACTACATCCAACCAGCCACTTTTTAATCAATATCTTCATGCAATACACAAAACACTTACTTTCTAACATCATAACCATATCCATGAACCTTCAGCACCATATCTCTGAGTATTAACACATACCATCTGCCCAAATTATTCGTCAAATGTGCTGTACTGATCAATATGTTGTTACCCACAAACTATAGCCAATGGTTCGGTGACCCATTTGTTAAATAGTGCTTTGCAAGTCGAACAATGTTATGCTTACATCCTAGTGACATACAAAACAGTCAGCCTATGCCATCTTCACCCAAGACGATAAATTACTCACATCAAGAACCTTCGATATCCTCTTTAGCTCCCTTTGCAGTTCCTCGGCTTCTGTACATATTGCCTTCATATGTCAAGATTGTTAGTTGGGTGCATGATCATATTTGGTCTACTCACCCTTGATGACGGCAAATCCACAATGATATATGGTTTTCCAGCAAAGGCCAACGCATTTACCATCCAGTATTTCAACCAATCCCAATCAATCTTCTTCGTCTCTTCATACGCATGATAACAAAGTTGCCGGAAATCTTGACTGGTATTCGCCTCAGATATCAGAGCAGAACAATGGTGGTACCATGCTACGAAAGCATAGTCAGGTGGTTTTTCAGTTTTCGGCAACCCCTCGGTAATCCCCTTTATGCATCTGATAGCAATTCGTGCATGGAATTGAGCTGGAGCACAATAGAAATCTCCTGATCGCCTCTGGCTGGTGAGCATATCCTGCAATGACGCATGATAGGGTCGAATTGGTTCATCAGCATCGGCCTCTGGAACGACAAGGATAGAATGGCATCGATCCAAAGCCATCCGAATGTTGGGAACAGCGAGATCAAGCAGTTCGGCCAGCTGAGCCACGGTGAGTGGGTACCGAAGATACATTATGGTTCCCATGACCTGTTCAAAATCCTCCGACTGTCGAGCCTCGCCTATGACCTGCTTGTAAAGAGGGTCCACGCCGTCGTGCACCTTTAAAACCTCTCGCAGCCTATATTGGGGAGCTTTCCGTCCGTCATCCAAATATTGCAAAAGAGTCGATGCATAGATGAAGAGACCCTGCGACTTGGTAACCAAAGCTTCGAGGTCTGATTCGGACGGCCATGGTATCGGTTCATCTTTCATGACTGAGTTATACTTGCGGCGGATATCCATAAGACGTGCCTGCAGAAGTTTCTGAACATCGTCCACGGAGTCTTCAAGAGCAAGCTGGTATACTGTTCTGCGTGGCAAATGTGACTGAAATGCTGCGCGGATTTCGGTCTCCGGCCGACTCGTGAGGAGGAAACGAAGTGGAGGAGGGTCAGTGGCGAGTGTCTGGCCAAGCGACTTGATCAGCTGTACGATTCCATCCATTGCGGCGCACTCATCAAGCCCATCGATAATAATCAAAGATCGATTCGGTTGCTTGACATTACTCAGGGGTTCGAGGATGAGTTTCGAGAACTGTTCCCCTAATGTGCAGTGAAGAATCGATCGGTTTTGCCGGAGGACTTCACGCATCAGCGGCTCTGTCAATGGGATACGCTCCACAATCTGATATGCAAGGGTAGGAACGAGTTTGTTGATGTCATCGCGATCTCCTTTTCCTCGAGAAAAAAAGAAAGACGCTGCGAGTTCTCCGTCCTCGTGGCATTGCTTCGCTATCGTTTGCGCTATCGTAGTCTTCCCGGTGCCTGCTGGCCCACGCAACCAGCATACCGCACTCTCAGCACTTCGAACCCAGCCATTGATGTTCCCTAAGACTCTGGTGTGAGTGTCGGGATGACACGTAGAAGCACGTTCTTCCTCTCGCTTCCGAGAGTTGTAGAAGGCGTCTTTAGTGATATGGCGCTCCAGCATGCTGAAAACCGAGTCGACTAGAGCACATGAGGTCTAGTGTCCAGATAATCCAAATACAACATACCGTTCGAGTGTTTGTTCACAGTAAAGGTGTGTCGGCCACCAACGATACTATCAGAGATGGGGCCTTCGTAGATATCGCCGGTGTTGAGGCGAGACTCGGATGCGCCAAACCGTGTGTGGTCATCTTCCGCTCGAGCTTTGCCTCGATTCATGCTGTTTTCGGGTAAGAAGAAGCAGTGGATGAGGTACTGAACCGCTCGTACCTTGAAGCTGTGGTTAGGCGCGAGCGCTTGTGTAGAACCTCGTGGCTGCAGCGCTGACGCGGACATCTATTTAACTTATGTGCTCAGCATCCAGTTGTCATCGTGCCAATCATCTTTGACCTTGCTCTTGTACATGCCAGGCATTGCCGTCGCCCAACACACCAAAGCTTGTGGCCCAGATTAGTGAGTCATGGCTATGGTTTGCATTCAGACAGCAGCCGTACTCATGTCGTCCCTAGTCCCAATCACAATTCCCTGTTAATTGTCCCCCGTGCTTGTGCCTCTCTAGAGTCTCTACCATCCGTTGAAATCCATCTTCTCTTTGGATTTTCTTTCTGGCCGTGCCTGTGAACCGCAGTCCGCAGTCTCGGAGTCGAAACTGCGTCTTTGAAAAGAAGCGCTATCCTGTTTACCGGCAGAGTTGTAGGGGCCCAATGTATCCACTACTCCTCCTCGCCTTCCTCCTCGCCCTCCCCACCCTCTCAGTCTCCATTTCCATCACCCCATCTACTTCCACTGCCATTCTCTGCCTCTTCCCCCTTAGCGGCCACTACGCCCTCCTCCAGCGTCTCAACTTCTATCTCGTCCTCCTCTTTGCTGCCTGCGCACGCCCAGGGTCGTGGCTCGCAGGCGGCGCATTCGCAGCAGCCATGTCCGTTGCTGGCGTTGCAGCCATACACGCCCTCGCCCTCCTCTCCATTGCCTTCTGGCACAACCACCATCCCAGCGTGCCTGTCTCCCTCGACCTCGATGCAGGAGGTGCATGGTGCATTCTCGCACCCGCGGCCCTCATCCTCACACCCATGCTCGCATGGACGCCTGCACTACGTGGCTCCCCCGCCCGGTCACTCCTCCGCCTATGGGGCGCCTTCATCTCCCTTGGTGCTGCGTGCGCATTCGCCACGCTCACCCGGACCTATCCCGACGCGACCTGCCCCGACGGATCATGTTCTGCTTCGTCTTCCACATCAATTTGTAACACACAAACACCACGCAGCCCTCTCCGTTCGCCCATGGAGCTGACGCCAGTACCACGCCCAATTGTATTCAGCAAACGGTTCGGCATAGCATGGGATGTCGGTATCGCCGTTCTCTGCGCTATCACACTCATCACGCTCCCTGTATGCGTGCTTGACGCCGCCCGCTTTACCAGACCTGGACCAGTGTTCATTGCCCCACGGTATGGTGCTGGCTCCGGTTTAGGATCTGCTTTTGTAGAGCCGCAGCGCAAGGGGTGGTATGTTTTGTGGGTACGGGTGCGTGCGGTTGGGGCAACTGCGTGTGCAGGGTTGTTCGTGGCGACCGTGGTGGTGAACGAGCGGTGGGTGATGAGTCAGGTCCCACGGGGCGAGGGGGCATATGCAATTGGGCAGTGGGGTGTGTGGGCCGCTACTGCGCTGGTGGTGATAGCAGGGTTGATTCTTGGGGGTGGTAGCACGGGTGCGGAAATGGGTGCCCCAGTGGTAGGGAAAGGGAACCGTATGGATGAACTGATTCGTGTTGTATAAGGGGAAGGTCTGTGGAGACGAGGTCAACGGCTGACCGTCTTGGCTTCGTTGGTGTTCAAGTCCCTCATGTATTACAGACAACTGTTTGAATAGACCTGCCAAATTTACAGTGATTCTATCTAGTGAGGGCCAATAAGCCTTCAGATTTTCTACATAGTGAAAGCTCGAGTGACCAGGAGGCGTGTACTCCAGGTTGTTCCATCTCTTGATATGTAGCCCTCTAATAAAATAAGTTATTACACTCACCAAGAAATAAATTGCTTTTACCTCGTTAGTCTGATGTGAAGAGGGAATTAAATGCACTGTGCAGGCTCCTCTTCCTTCGGGAAGGTCATGCCTAATAAGGCAGAAACATCATCACGTGACGTGGCGCTACACTCCATCGCCGCCATACCTATCCACTTATACCACGGAGACGGACAACGAATCTACCCGTAATCTGTAGTGAATATCGGTACTGGAGGAGGTCACTGTATTTTTTACTTCTATGTTGTCATATCAGTTTTCAGGTCATGTCCTAACCTGGATATCAAGTCAGTGCCTTGCACATGCTCTGCACAGCCGTAATGGACGGAAAGGGTTCTCTCGTACGCATCAACAAAAATGATACAAAGGTCCCGAGCGCATCTGGAAGGAGGTTTCCCAGGTTGTTATGGCCCCGGTAGCTCCAACCTCGAGTACGTCCTTTCTCAATCTGTTCACTCGTCCCGTCACTAAAATGTGTTTCCAGATGGTACCAGTACCCACTCGGGTAGCCAACATGCCCCAGCAGCTTGGTCTGGCCAGCTTAACCCGGCTGGAGTAGACCTCGTCGCCATGCTTGTCAGCGATTCCGGACTTGCAAGCAGCGAGCCCCAATGGTGGAACGCCTCCGTTCCAGGGTGCATCTTGATTGGCCTCCAGCCTCGTGGGGGATGGCAAGTCATGCAAAGAACTGTACAATGGGGTGAAGATCATCTCGCCACCACGTTCGGCGTCACTTGCTCGAAGCCGATCTTGTATGCCTACTTTGCGTGCAGCATGAGAAATCGGCTTGAACGATGGGACTCCAAGGCTTGGGAATCGCCGATGGAGGGACAGGGAGAAGGAGAGTCGTGGAAAGCTATTGGGAATTCGCACACAAAGAGGCCGGGCAAGTTAATCGACGGGAGTCGGGGTGGCCAAGGCTTCATCTCTAGCCTGCTTCGACCCAAGGACGGGGCGTCCTATTCTATCGTAGAGCAAGCTCGTATGCAGTTCAGAAGCCTCGTTCTGGTCGCTGCCGGTTTGATGAACACTGAAGGCTTGGAGAATTTGGAGTCGGTCATGAGGGAGGACTTCCAGCTTAATGATAGTTTGGGGGTCATCTTTCACCGATTGCTTGTGGGCCTCATCATCGTGAACATCATTGTCATTGCTCTCACTATCGCCTGCTTTTATGCCATCTTCCAAGACAACATTTTCCGCGGAGCTGCACCATTCGTCGTCCAAGGGTGCTCTTTCTTATTGTGGGCTGTTGGAGCGATAGGGTTGTTGATGTTGGGGGGTCATCCTCGCGTGAAGCTCGTGGATTCGGACTTGCCCGACCACATTCTCGAACGACTAACGGAACTTGAAGAGAATAACGAAAAATTAGACGAGAAATCAGACAAGGTCCCCGAAATCCAGATTGAATTTGGCTCGATCCACGGTTCCGTCTACACCGCCGACCGTGGCTACTGCACCCTCCCCATCGATGTGGTGCGGAAGATATGCCGATGGGACCTGGAGCTCAAGAGGCCGAGGAGATGGAAAATTGGTTTCGTCTGGTGGAGCTTTTGTCTCCTCTTGAGCATTGCGATGCAGATAACAGGCTCCCAGACGGCGACGCTTGCGTCGGAAATATTCTCCGTTATCCTCTTGCTGGCGCTGTCTTTGGCGAGGGGATACGGTGTTGCGGGACCTGAAGAATGGTTGATACCGAGATGGAAAAGTCGTCGGGGTGCAGGGTACGGAGCCACACTTGTCGGACAAATGAAATCGCGAGCGGCGGCTGCCTGATGGATGGGACTTAGGGTTCACAATTGGCATCGACAGCTGTGTATGTTTGACTTTTTTTTATTTCGGTATTTCTTGGGAAAGGGAAAGGATCTACGCAAAGGGAATATTGCTCAAAACTGTTTGTAAGTGTAATGAATAAACTGGTTCAAATGGGTGGAGGTGAATACTCCAAATCTATAACGATGGGCATATTGCGTTTCTCGACTTGACCTTTCTCCATCGTCATCCATGCCGCATTGATAAACACCGTCTCCTCCCGTGGTTTGAGGCCGGTGAAATCGTAACGACCCTCAGAGGTCTCACCCGTCAAAATTACACTCTCCTTCACTTCGTCGCCTTCGGGCATCTCACCGGTACCACCATCTCGCCATACAACCTTTTCCACACCGTAACTGCAGTGATAATGTCCAAACACACACACCAATGGCCGAGCTGCGACGACTTTCTTGCGATATGCCTCGCATCCCATCAAACCGGGGATGTGGATTTGGTCCAATCGCCCCTTTGGCGCACCATGCGACAGCCAGAGCTCCAATGGGCCCCGACTTGTGTCGGGCGCAGATGCCCAAGCTGCTGTAGCTTCCGGAGAGGGATAAGGATCGTACTTGAAGGCGTACTTGGTGTTGAGAAAGTCCGGTTGGGTGGGATTGGCGTAGATGGAGAGGAGGTCGTCGTGGAGGAGGGTGGGCTGAGATTGATCGAGGTAGATGACACCGTCGGCGCGGACGCTGGGTGTGAAGAGGGCGTGTGTTGTAGGATCGTAAGCCGGGTGGGATGGATCCAGTCCTGGATCATGATTTCCTGCCAAGGCCGATCAGACAGAGAGGCCTCCCAGGGACGATCAATGAAAACAGGCAAATTATTCTGTACATACCAGCGATGACCACTTTCAACTTGTGTGGCAGCTTTCTGATCCACGCTAGCGCCGTCTCCAGTTCTTTGGGTGTACCATCGTCCGTCATGTCTCCTGCGTGAACAAACACATCTCCGGCGGGGACATGGTCTGTGGGGTCATCGTTATGGGTATCAGAGACACACACGATGCGGATGCGGCGAGTGGTCGAACCAGACATGATGGTTTACGCGGGAAGTATAGTAGCAATATGAAACGATGTGATCGATCGATTTGATGCTGTCCTAGACAATCCGAAAGACGAGGCGCAGTTGATCTTCCCCCACACGCTTGCAGGTAACGCGGTGTTCCAGTTTCTCCTTGGGTGGTAGATCCTGACCGTTTTGGCATTGTGGCAGCTACTGCGGAATCCACTCGCCCGCATCGGTTGTAAAATGCCTCATCTGTGTCAAATGGTTCTGTAATTCCCGTGGCAACACCTCGGCTTCCCACATCGTGAACCACCTCGTGCGCGCCAAACACAAAGAAGTCATCTTGCATGCCGAGAGAGTCCCCTGGGTGAGACCACCCCAGAGTGTTGCAACTGCGGTAGCAAGAACGTGTCTGTTGTGCCGGTCCGTATATGCTCAATTTTGGCCGCGCGATTCGCTCACGACAAGTTTTTCTGTTCAGTCAACCATGCGCTGCTATATCCAAAGATATATCTTGGAACGCCTCCCGGGCACCCCTCATTGACAACCGTTCCTTGGCTCGTGAAGCCTCCTAGTCAAACCGCTCAGGTCCCGCCAGATCTCATTTGCTTCGAAGACCTCTGGCGCGAGAATGCCAACGCAACCCTCGAGGACCTAGCTAAACTCGGTGTCGACGACGAGCCCCCCCCCTGTCACGCCTATCAATAGTTGGACCTCTCGTCAAAATCAAAGCGGACTACGACAAACGTCTGAAAGAGCCACGGCGGAAACACTTTTTTGGTGGAATCCAGTCATACCGATTCCAACAAGTATGTTTGGAGGTTTTCAGCCCACATTGCTGGAAACTCTCCATTCCAGCCATCCTCTATGTCGTTCAAAATTCCCTCCAATTCGTCGCCGTTAGCAACCTACCTGTCGCCTCATTCCAAGTATCGTACCAAATGAAAACCCTCACGACCGCCGCTTTCTCCGTTGCCCTGCGGAAGAGGCTGGGTTCTACCAAGTGGCTCTCACTCTTGTTCCTGGTCATCGGCGTCGCTATCGTCCAACTTTCAACCGCAGCTCCCGCCCTTCCTATCCCGAAAAACATTGCCGTCGGCAGTGCCCATGATTCCGCGGCCCATCACTTGCAAGGCGTACCACCCCACTCAAGTTTGGGCAGACAAGATGTCAGTCTGGGCCTGGAGGCGCATCGGGGACTTCTCTCACCCTCATTAATGCAATCATGAACGATATCGAGCCTTCGAGAATCTCGTTGAGCAATACGGCCGAGGCTGGAGAATACAACAGGGAAGGAGGAGCGGGAATAGTGCATGACAATCGAGAGTGCAGCATTCTGCACAGCCAGAGTCACTAGTCTTGGAATAAAACATGGTTCAGACGGGGCGGAAAAAAGCAGTGGTAGTCACACTCACGAAACGTATTTTAGGGGCAAACCGAATATCGAGGGGACGTTTTCTTGTACGGCGCCAGTTGTGGGACCGATAGCAGATCCATTGTTCGAATAGCTGTTGACCATGACGGACGGCAATAAAGGAGTGAGGCGAGGGCTTGCGTTCAAGTTGGTAGGCACGCTAGAAAGCATGGAAACAGAACCTGAGCGAACGATGGGTGGGGAACGGTGGTAGATTTCTGCTGGCGAAGAAGGCGTTGATTTACTGACAGACGACCTCCGCTGAATATTGGCACGCTCCATGGTTCGAGCGCACTGAGCCAAGGAAGTGTAAGCTGGAGCTGTGCAAAAAATGGTTGGAGACTGCAAGACTTGCCTAGAAATCGCAAGTGGAGTACAAGAAAAGGTTGAAAGGAGGGGGAGGTCGACTGGGAAGGGCTTGTGAGCTCAGGCGATGGGATTATTCAAGTTATTACGCAAAAACGATTGCCGAGTTCGCACATGGCCCTGGCCAAATGCACGCGCATTTCCCACAAAATAACATATTTGCTTACAGACACGCTCTCCGCCATTGCCCAGGCCAGTGTCGACGTCTGCGACGGTAACGATGTGCATAGCAGAGTTACAAATCGGTATTACATTCTACAACCAGCCCAACAGGAAATTCAACGTGGAACAGACAAAAACGGCAGCTACCCCACGTCTGCTGACCCTCCATCCCGAAAGAAGCAACGCCAATGGAAATACCTACGGAAAAAGAAAGTGAGCGGCGAGAAACGCAGATGCAGAATGAAAGCGTGAGTCTCAGCCTCGCCTTCCAATCTCCATTCACACCCAACTATCAAGGCCTTGCCAAGACACCCAATTGGTGATGGGACTCCTCCCGGAAGGAAAAGCGGGGTGTGTGCCTTTACCAGGTTTCTCGTCTTCGGTTCACGCTCGCCAAGAGCGTTACGAGCAAAGAGAACTCACATTGGATTACTCGCAGAAACCAGATATTACGCGAATGTAGGAACTCTCCAGGTGATCGTGCGTCATTGCCCCTCGACCAGAGGGAAGAGCAGTCAGCAAAGATTGTTTTTGAGAAACCCCTCGCAACGAGCTGTTTTATGACGCTTGTCTGGACTATCGATCCTTGGGAAAGCAATCCCCGTGAAGGGCAGCAAGAGGAGGATAGCAATTTAACGTCGGTTTTGACTTGTTCATCGAGTTTGCATTTTTTTTATAATTTATTGAAGCAGCGATTAGAGCGCCGATCAAGTGGTGGATACAACTAACAGCGATTGCCAATTGGTCCCCTTCCTATTATCTCAGTTACTTGGGTAGGCCCTTTCGTGTGTTGTCAGACATTGCCATCAATTCCCATCTTACAGAATACCATGTCTAGCTCCACCTCTCACCGCATTCGTATCGTCTGTGTCTCTGATACCCATAATGATGATCCCACAGACCACATCCCCACCGGAGATGTCTTTATTCACGCAGGAGACATGACGGATAACGGTACACCTGAGGAACTGAAAAAAACGCTCGATTGGATCAGAAAGCTGCCGCATAAGCTGAAGATCGTAATTGCCGGTACAACCCATTTTACCCAACCACAAGTGAATTGTCGTCCGTATCTGACTTGTGTTCCACAGGGAATCATGACATGGGGCTTGACCAGTCCCACAAATACTACAACGAAACTTCTCACGCGCTTTTCACCTCTGCCAGCGCCCGCGCTGATGGTGTCGTTTACCTGGACAATGCGGAGCCTCAGCATCTCCACGACAACCTCCTCAACGTATACGCCAACCCTACCCAACCTGACTATCTCAAGCTTGGTTACGCTTTCGTATATCGCCCTTCCCCTTCTCCAGACGCAACAGCAGCCTGGGCCTCTGCGCCTGAGACGAGCAGAGGGCCGTTGGAGCTTTGGGTGTCGCATGGTCCCCCAAAAGGGCGACTAGACAATGCCGGGCCGCCTTTAAACTTCTTCATGAAAGGCTGCGAAGCCCAACGCCGCAAGATCGCTGCAGCGAAGCCTCTAGTGTGCGTATTCGGGCATTTCCACTACAGTCGTGGTGTGGAAGTGGTGACATGGCGGGATGGCGGAGGCCGGTAATGAAGTTGAGGCGAGCAAGATTATTAATGTTGCAGAAGAGCAGGTTCATGATTTCACGGGTTTGAAGCCAGGAAAGGAGACGGTATTTGTGAATGCGGCGTGGATGACGGCGCTGGGGCCTCATATCAAGAGACGGAACAACCCTATTGTGTTTGACTTGGAGTACGCGCCTTCTTCCTAGTCACTTGAACTTTTGTGTAAAACGACCTGAAAGCTTATTGGCCCTCCACTAGATAAAATCGCTGTAAGTTTGGCAGAGCGATTCAAACGGCTGTCTGTAATACATGAGGAACTTGAACGCCGAGACAGGCTCGTTTCCACAGATCGTCCCTTTATACGATACAAAGCAATTCATTCATACCCTTCCCTTTCCTACCACTGGGTCACCCGTTTCCGCACCTGTGCTACCCCCAGGAATCAACTGTCGTGGCAGCCCACACACCCCACTGCACAATCACATACTCCTCTCGCCCGCCCCGTGGGACCTAAGTCATCACCCACTGCTCATTCACCACCACGCTCCCCACAGTCGCCCCAACTGCACGCACCCGTACCGACAACACATGCAATTGCGCTGCGGCTCTACAAAAGCAGATCCTAAACCAGAGCCGGCACTATACCCCAGGGCAATGAATGCTGGTCTAGGTTGGGTAAAGCGGGCGGCGTCGAGCGTGCGTGATGATGAGCGTGATACTGGAGAGAACGGCGGTACCGACATCCCATGCTATGCTGAACTCTTTGCTGAATACGATTGAGCGTGGTACTGGCGTCAGCTCCATGGGCGAACGGAGAGGGCTGCGTGGTGTCTGTGTGTTACACATCGACGTGGAAGACGAAGCAGAAAATGGTCTGTCGGGGCAGGTCGCATCAGGGTATGTCTGGGTGACCGTAGCGAATGCACATGCAGCAAGGGAGATGAAGGCGCCCCATGTGGAGGAGTGGCCGGACAGTGGAGCCACGCAGTGTAGGTGTCCATACAAGCATAGGCGTGAGGATGAGGGCCGCAGGTGCCATGCACCTCCTGCTTCGAGGTCGAGAATGACGGGCATGCTGGGGTGATGGTGGTTGGTGTTGTGCCAGAAGGCATTGGAGAGGAGGGCGAGGGTGTGTATGGCTACGACGCCTGCAAGACGTGGTTGCTGCGAATGCACCGCCTGCGAGCCATGACCCTGGGCATGCGCAAAGAGGAGGGTGAGGTAAACGTTGAGACGCTGGAGGAGGGCGTAGTGGTCACTGAGGGGGAAGAGGCAGAGAACAGCAGTGGAAGTAGATGGGGTGATGGAGATGGAGACAGAAAGTGGAGGGTGAAGAGGACGGCGAGCTGGAGTAGTGGATACCTTAACATTATTTATTTCCACCCTTATGTAAATCGCATATACCATCGTGATTCACAAGTACTAGTACATTTCCAAAAATGAATTCCAACACAAACTGCATAAACCTCTTTACACTTCTCTTGAACCCAGAGATCCACTGAATAATACTGCAACCTTGTAAACATGGATAAGTTTATAAAATACATACATATACATACCACATGAAAGAAATATGTTAATGTTTGGGCAATGATCTTTTGGTTAATCTGCAACAGAGCCTTTATGAATAATAGCTTGAAAAGAATAAAAGTAGGCAATTCACTGGTTAACAAAAGACTGAAATCTCCACCCATAGGTGGATTTCCAAGAATGAAAACTCTACATGAGAATGTCATTAAAAAATAAATGACATTCATAAGAGTAACAATAACTTACTGACTGGATTGATAGCAAGTGGAAAACAGTACAATACAGCAAAATAAATATGGAGGATATAACACTTACAAGCTAGATGATAAGAGGAATAGGAAGTTAAAATAAAATATTGAATGTTTTAACTCACAAACTATTGTATACAAGTGTGATAGTGAGTGGGGAATCCAGGATTAGGTCAAGACTTACTTTCTGGCAAAAAGAGTAAATGAGACATCAAAGTACAACTGACTGTAAAGAGATACATACATTCTAAATTGTGAACCAAGATATGAAACAAAAATGACACTAAATAATGGAAAGGATTTACTTACGAGCTGAAGCAAAGTCATGTCAGCCAGAAAACTGATTGTTGAAATGGCTTACATCCTAAAAGACCAATGTTGGTAAATATTACATATATGAGCAATAAAGGAGGCCTACTGTCTGAAAGGGTGGGACAGAGTTGAAATGACTTCAATATGGTGTATAAATAAAACCTTACAGTCTAGCAAACAATGAGTTTCATTATTGAAAGCATGAACATGTAACCTACATTCTGCAAAGAATATGAGCATAAAGTTCAACATACAAAAAAATAAAAATTACATACTTGCTAGAATGAGAAAAGAGCAACAAAGGCATGAGTAACATGCAGAAGATATGTAGAATGATCGCTTACTGCCTGAGGAGATGCAAATGTCACCCATGATATCAGCTCATCTTCTTGCAGAAATACAGAATGATCACTTACTACCTGAGGAGATGCAAATGTCACCAATGCATCAGCTCATCTTCATGCAGAAATACAGAATGATCACTTACATACTGAGGAGATGCAAATGTCACCAATGCATCAGCTCATCTTCATGCAGAAATACAGAATGATCACTTACAAGCTGAGGAGATGCAAATGTCACCAATGCATCAGCTCATCTTCATGCAGAAATACAGAATGATCACTTACTTCCTGAGGAGATGCAAATGTCACCAATGCATCAGCTCATCTTCATGCAGAAATACAGAATGATCACTTACTCTCTGAGGAGATGCAAATGTCACCAATGCATCAGCTCATCTTCATGCAGAAATACAGAATGATCACTTACTTCCTGAGGAGATGCAAATGTCACCAATGCATCAGCTCATCTTCATGCAGAAATACAGAATGATCACTTACTTCCTGAGGAGATGCAAATGTCACCAATGCATCAGCTCATCTTCATGCAGAAATACAGAATGATCACTTACTCTCTGAGGAGATGCAAATGTCACCAATGCATCAGCTCATCTTCATGCAGAAATACAGAATGATCACTTACTCCCTGAGGAGATGCAAATGTCACCAATGCATCAGCTCATCTTCATGCAGAAATACAGAATGATCACTTACTACCTGAGGAGATGCAAATGTCACCAATGCATCAGCTCATCTTCATGCAGAAATACAGAATGATCACTTACTTCCTGAGGAGATGCAAATGTCACCAATGCATCAGCTCATCTTCATGCAGAAATACAGAATGATCACTTACTCTCTGAGGAGATGCAAATGTCACCAATGCATCAGCTCATCTTCATGCAGAAATACAGAATGATCACTTACTCCCTGAGGAGATGCAAATGTCACCAATGCATCAGCTCATCTTCATGCAGAAATACAGAATGATCACTTACTACCTGAGGAGATGCAAATGTCACCAATGCATCAGCTCATCTTCATGCAGAAATACAGAATGATCACTTACTCCCTGAGGAGATGCAAATGTCACCAATGCATCAGCTCATCTTCATGCAGAAATACAGAATGATCACTTACTACCTGAGGAGATGCAAATGTCACCAATGCATCAGCTCATCTTCATGCAGAAATACAGAATGATCACTTACTTCCTGAGGAGATGCAAATGTCACCAATGCATCAGCTCATCTTCATGCAGAAATACAGAATGATCACTTACTCTCTGAGGAGATGCAAATGTCACCAATGCATCAGCTCATCTTCATGCAGAAATACAGAATGATCACTTACTCCCTGAGGAGATGCAAATGTCACCAATGCATCAGCTCATCTTCATGCAGAAATACAGAATGATCACTTACTCTCTGAGGAGATGCAAATGTCACCAATGCATTAGCTCATCTTCATGCAGAAATACAGAATGATCACTTACATACTGAGGAGATGCAAATGTCACCAATGCATCAGCTCATCTTCATGCAGAAATACAGAATGATCACTTACATACTGAGGAGATGCAAATGTCACCAATGCATCAGCTCATCTTCATGCAGAAATACAGAATGATCACTTACATACTGAGGAGATGCAAATGTCACCAATGCATCAGCTCATCTTCATGCAGAAATACAGAATGATCACTTACTTCCTGAGGAGATGCAAATGTCAACAATGCATCAGCTCATCTTCATGCAGAAATACAGAATGATCACTTACATACTGAGGAGATGCAAATGTCACCAATGCATCAGCTCATCTTCATGCAGAAATACAGAATGATCACTTACTCTCTGAGGACATGCAAATGTCACCAGTGCATCAGCTCATCTTCATGCAGAAATACAGAATGATCACTTACATACTGAGGAGATGCAAATGTCACCAATGCATCAGCTCATCTTCATGCAGAAATACAGAATGATCACTTACATACTGAGGAGATGCAAATGTCACCAATGCATCAGCTCATCTTCATGCAGAAATACAGAATGATCACTTACTTCCTGAGGAGATGCAAATGTCAACAATGCATCAGCTCATCTTCATGCAGAAATACAGAATGATCACTTACATACTGAGGAGATGCAAATGTCACCAATGCATCAGCTCATCTTCATGCAGAAATACAGAATGATCACTTACATACTGAGGACATGCAAATGTCACCAATGCATCAGCTCATCTTCATGCAGAAATACAGAATGATCACATACCTGTTGAGGAGATACAAATGCCACAAATCCATCAGTTCATTTCATGCAGAAAAAGAGATTATACATACATACTACATCCAACCAGTCACTCAATAATTAATATCTTCGTGTAATGCACAAAACACTTACTTTCTAACATCATAGCCACCTCCATGAACCTTCAGTACCATATCCCTTAGTATCAACACATACCACCTGCCAAAATTTTCAGTCAAATGTGCTGCACTCATTAATATGCTGTTACACACAAACTATAGCCCATGGTTGGGTTGCCCCATTTGTCAAATAATGCTTCGTGAGTTGAATAATTTTATGCTTACATCCTCATGACACACAAAACAGTCAGCCCATGCTATCTTCACCCAAGACGTTACAGTACTCACATCAACAACCTTCGATATCTTTTTTAGCTCCCTTTGCAGTTCAGTACGTACTACCTTTATATGTCAAGAATGTTAGTTGGGTCCATGGTCATATTTGGTCTACTTACTCTTGATGATGGCAAATCCACAATGATATATGGTTTTCCAGCAAAGGCGAATGCATTTGGTATCCAGTATTTCAACCAATCCCAATCAATCTTCTTCGTTTCTTCATACGCATCACGACAAAGTTGCCAGGAATCTTGACTGGTATTCGCCTCAGATATCAGAGCAGCACAATGGTAGTACCATGCTACGAAAGCATATTCAGGTCGTTTCTCTCTCTGTGCCAACCCCTCGGTAACCCCCTTTATACACCTGATAGCAATTCGTGCATGGCATTGAGCTGGAGCGCAATAAAAATCTCCTGATCGCCTCTGGCTGGTGAGCATATCCCGCAATGACGCATGATAGGGTCGAATTGGTTCATCAGCATCGGCCTCTGGAACGATAAGGATAGAATGGCATCGATCCAAAGCCATCCGAATGTTGGGAACAGCGAGATCAAGCAGTTCAGCTAGCTGAGCCACGTCGAGTGGATACCGAAGATACATTATGGTTCCCATGACCTGTTCAAAATCCTCCGACTGTCGAGCCTCGCCTATGACCTGCTTGTAAAGGGCATCCACGCCGTCGTGCACCTCTAAAAGCTGTCGCAGCCTATATTGGGGAGCTTTCCATCCGTCATCCAAATATTGCAAAAGAGTCGATGCGTAGATGAAGAGACCCTGCGACTTGGCAACCAAAGCTTCGAGGTCTGATTCGGACGGCCATGATATCGGTTCATCTTTCATGACTGAGTTATAATTGTGGCGGATGTCCAAAAGACGTTCCTGCAGAAGTTTCCGAACATCGTCCACGGAGTCTTCAAGAGCAAGCTGGTAGACCGTACTGCCCGGCAAATGTGCCAGAAATGCTGCGTGGATTTTGGTCTCCGGTCGACTCGTGAGGAGGAAACGAAGTGGAGGTCGACGATCAGTGGCGAATGTCTGGCCAAGCGACTTGATCAGCTGTACGATTCCATCCATTGCGGCGCACTCATCAAGCCCATCGATAATAATCAGAGATCGATTTGGTTGCTTGACACTACTCAGAGGTTCGATGATGAGTTTCGAGAACTGTTCCCCTAATGTGCGGTGGAGAATCGTTCGGTTTTGCCGGAGGATTTCACGTATCTGCGACTCCGTCGATGGCATATGCTCCGTAATCTGATACGCAAGTGTAGGAACGAGTTTGTTGATGTCATCACGATCTCCTTTTCCTCGAGAAAAAAAGAAAGACGCCGCGAGTTCTCCGTTCTCATGGCATTGCTTCGCTATTGTTTGCGCTATCGTAGTCTTCCCGGTGCCTGCTGGCCCACGTAACCAGCATACCGCACTCTCAGCACTTCGAACCCAGCCATTGATGTTCCCTAAGACTCTGGTGTGAGTGTCGGGATGACATGTGGAAGCGTGTTCTTCCTCTCGCTTCCGAGAGTTGTAGAAGGCGTCTTTAGTGATATGGCGCTCCAGCATGCTGAAAACCGAGTCGACTAGAGCACATGAGGTCTAGTGTCCAGATAATCCAAATACAACTTACCGTTCGAGTGTTTGTTCACAATAAAGGTGTGTCGGCCACCAACGATACTATCAGAGATGGGGCCTTCGTAGATATCGCCGGTGTTGAGGCGAGACTCGGATGCGCCAAGTCGTGTGTGGTCATCTTCCGCTCGAGCTTTGCCTCGATTCATGCTGTTTTCGGGTAAGAAGAAGCAGTGGATGAGGTACTGAACCGCTCGTACCTTGAAGCTGTGGTTAGGCGCGAGCGCTTGTGTAGAACCTCGTGGCTGCAGCGCTGACGCGGACATCTATTTAACTTATGTGCTCAGCATCCAGTTGCCATCGTGCCCATCGTCTTTGACCTGGCTTTTGTACATGCCAGACATTGCCGTCGCCCAACACACCACTCATCGTGGCCCAGATGTAGTGAGTCATGGCAATTGGTTTGCATTCAGACAGCAGCCGTACTCATGTCGTTCCTAGTCCCAATCCCAATCCCCGTTTCTTGTCCCCCCTGCTTGTGCCTCTCTACCGTCCGTTGAAATCCATCTTCTCTGGATTTTCTTTCTGGCCGTGCCTGTGAACCGCAGTCCGCAGTCTCGGAGTCGAAACTGCGTCTTTGAAAAGAAGCGCTATCCTGTTTACCGGCAGAGTTGTAGGGGCCCAATGTATCCACTACTCGTCCTCGCCTTCCTCTTCGCCCTCCCCACCCTCTCGGTCTCCATTTCCATCACCCCATCTACTTCCACTGCCATTCTCTGCCTCTTCCCCCTAGCGGCCACTACGCCCTCCTCCAGCGTCTCAACTTCTATCTCGTCCTCCTCTTTGCCGCCTGCGCACGCCCAGGGTCATGGCTTGCAGGCGGCGCATTCGCAGCAGCCATGTCTGTCGCCGGCGTTGCAGCTATACATGCCCTCGCCCTCCTCTCCATTGCCTTCTGGCATAATGCCAACCACCACCCTGTCATCCTCGACCTCGATGCAGGAGGTGCATGGTGCATTCTTGCACCTGCGGCCCTTATCCTCACGCTTATGCTTGCATGGACACCTGCACTACGCGGCTCCCCCGCCCGGCCACTCCTCCGCCTATGGGGCGCCTTCATCTCCCTTGGTGCTGCGTGCGCATTCGCCACACTCACCCGGACCTATCCCGACGCGACCTGCCCCGATGGACCATGTTCTGCTTCCTCTTCCTCATCGATATGTAACACACAAACACTACGCAGCCCTCTCCGTTCGCCCATGGAGCTGACGCCAGTACCACGCCCAATCGTATTCAGCAAACGGTTCGGCATAGCATGGGATGTCGGTATCGCCGTTCTCTGCGCTATCACACTCATCACGCTCCCTGTATGCATGCTCGACGCCGCCCGCTTTACCCGACCTGGACCAGCCTTCATTGCCCCGCGGTATGGTGCTGGCTCTGGTTTAGGATCTGCTTTTGTAGAGCCGCAGCGCAAGGGGTGGCATGTGTTGTGGGTACGGGTGCGTGCGGTTGGGGCGACTGCGTGTGCGGGGTTGTTCGTGGCGAGTGTGGTGGTGAATGAGCGGTGGGTGACGACTCAGGTCCCACGGGGCGAGGGGGCATATGCGATTGGGCAGTGGGGTGTGTGGGCTGCTACTGCGCTGGTGGTGATAGCAGGGTTGATTCTTGGAGGTGGTAGCACGGGTGCGGAAATGGGTGCCCCAGTGGTAGGAAAAGAGAAGGGTATGGATGAATTGATTCGTGTTGTATAAGGGGAAGGTCTGTAGAGACGAGGTCAACGGCTGACCGTCTTGGCTTCGTTGGTGTTCAAGTCCCTCATGTATTACAGACAACTGTTTGAATAGATCTCGAAATTTACAGTGATCTTATCTAGTGAGGGCCAATAAGCTTTCAGATTTTCTACATAATAAAAGCTCGAGTGACTAGGAGGGAGGTGTACTCCAGGTTGTTCCGTCTCTTGATATCTGGCCCTCTGAAAACAGCATCACTCTAATAAAAGTCAACAAGATAAGTTATCGCACTCACCGGATAAATTGCTTTTACCTGTTCAGTTTGATGTGAGCACCGAGCGGGAAGGTCCTAATAAGGCACAAACATTATCACGTGAGGTGCCGCTACACTCGATCGCCGCCATACTTATCCACTTATATACCACAGAGACGGACAACGAATCTACCCGTAATCTGCAGTTAAACATCGGCACTGGAGGAGGTCGCTTTATTTTTTACTTCTATGTTGTCATATCAGTTTTTAGGTCATGTCCTAACCAGGATATCATGTCAGTGCCTTGCACATGCTCTGCACAGCCGTAATGGATGGGAAAGGGTTTCTCTTATACATCAACAAAAATGATACAAAGGTCCCGAGCGCATCTGGAAGGAGGTTTCCCAGGTTGTTATGGCCCCGGTAGCTCCAACCTCGAGTATGTCCATTCTCAATCTTGTTAACCCGTCCCATCACTAAAATGTGTTTCCAGACGGTACCAGTACCCACTCGGGTAGCCAACATGCCCCAGCAGCTTGGTCTGGTCAGCTTAACCCGGCTGGAGTAGACCTCGTCGCCATGCTTGTCAGCGATTCCGGACTTGCAAGCAGCGAGCCCCAATGGTGGAACGCCTCCGTTCCAGGGTGCATCCTGATTGGCCTCCAGCCCCGCGGGGGATGGCAAGTCATGCAAAGAACTGTACAATGGGGCGAAGATCATCTCGCCACCACGTTCGGCGTCACTTGCTCGAAGCCGATCTTGTATGCCTACTTTGCGTGCAGCATGAGAAATCGGCTTGAACGATGGGACTCCAAGGCTTGGGAATCGCCGATGGAGGGACAGGGAGAAGGAGAGTCGTGGAAAGCTATTGGGAATTCGCACACCAAGAGGCCGGGCAAGTTAATCGACGGGAGTCGGGGTGGCCAAGGCTTCATCTCTAGCCTGCTTCGACCCAAGGACGGGGCGTCCTATTCTATCGTAGAGCAAGCTCGTATGCAGTTCAGAAGCCTCATTCTGGTCGCTGCCGGTTTGATGAATACTGAAGGCTTGGAGAATTTGGAGTCGGTCATGAGGGAGGACTTCCAGCTTAATGATAGTTTGGGGGTCATCTTTCACCGATTGCTTGTGGGCCTCATCATCGTGAACATCATTGTCATTGCTCTCACTATCGCCTGCTTTTATGCCATCTTCCAAGACAACATTTTCCGCGGGGCTGCACCATTCGTCGTCCAAGGGTGCTCTTTCTTATTGTGGGCTGTTGGAGCGATAGGGTTATTGATGTTGGGGGGTCATCCTCGCGTGAAGCTCGTGGATTCGGACTTGCCTGACCACATTCTCGAACGACTAACGGAACTTGAAGAGAATAACGCACCTTAGGCAGCACTCTAGGGATGTTCCCACGGCCTCAAAGGGGGGGTTCTTATGTGAGGGAGAAGTGGCCTTCGAGGCCGGGTCTCGGGAGGTTCCTTCGCCATAATTTTTGCTGACCTCCCAGAGCATTTTCTGGGGTCTTATAAATATGTTTTCTGAGCATTTGATGAGCATCCACATATGTCTTATAAGTGAATGTTTTTTCTTCGAGCCTCCTAGACATTTTTTGAACCTCCTAGAACTTCCTAGGCATTACATAGCTACTATAATAGTACTAATTCCACTCCCATGCCCCTGTCAATCGGTAGTATCCCGAGAGCAGGCGCTGTTGCTGAGTGGCAGTCACAAGCAGATGACCATCGGCCCCAACGTCGCCCTCCACCTCCCGGATTCCACCTGAGCTGCTCTGGCCCTCGGTGAGGCAATTGAACCTCTCAGACACTAGAGGACCTCCCAGTACTCCAGGGCCACCGTCCAGCGGAAATGCTGTGTGCACCTAAATTAATGAGGGAGAGGGAGAGGAGAGAGCAGGGAGGGAGCAGGGAGGGAATGGGGAGGGAGCAGGAGGGAGCGGGGACAGAGAGAACGAGGAGAGGGAGGAAACCGGCAGCCTGAGGGAGCGGGAGGGAGCAGGGACAGAGCGGGGGAAGGAGGGAGAGGGAGAGAGCATGGAGAGAGCATGTGGGGAGGAGAGGGAGAGAGAGGGAACAGGGAGGAGAGGGAGAGCGCGAGTGGAGGAGCAGGGAGAGGGAATGGGGGAGGGAGAGAGCGCGCATGGAGGTGGAGGAGAGAGGGAATGGAGAGGGAAGAGAGAGAGCAGAGCAGGGAGAGAAATACAGCGGGGGAGAGAGGGACTGGGGGACGGAGAGCGGAGAGGGAGGGAACGGGAAGCGGAGAGGGAGCGAGGTATCGGGGAGCGGGAGGGAGAGAGAGAGCAGGGAGAAGAGGGAGAGGGAGAGAACTGACCTCGTCATCCGTCGTCGTCGTCCCCGTCCCCCTCCCCCTCGTCCTCGTCCTCATCGTTGTCTTCTTTGTCGTTGTCCTCGGCGTCTCCCTCATTAATATTGTCCTCGTCCTCGGCCTTGGCCTCTTCATCTGTGGTATCCTCACCATATTCCCTCTTCTACCCTCCCTGAACCTTTCCGGCCTCTTTTCGGTCATTAGTTTTGGCAGAATGATTGGAAGGTGAAAGGGACTTACAGGACGCGTGGGTGAAAGAGAGAGGCGCGACAAGAAAACGCGACGCGTTTGTTGGTTGATTGATCGTTGATTGACGTTGATCACCTGACCACCTGCAACATGGAAGGTATAGGTGGGGAGAGGTGCGAGGTTTTGGGAGAGGTTCGAGAGAGGTCCGGGAGAGGTGCGGAGAGGTGTCGGAGATCGACAACAATTGATCAACCAATGAGAAATCGTTTAACGGTGCACTGAATGTAAAAATACACATATTCGACAACCACTGCGTCAAAAATCAAGAAAAAAATACCAAGCACTTCAACAGTCACTGCTGCTCATGCTCCATCCTGGATATTACTTGGAGCCGCGACTTTGGTACGTTAGTGCATCCGATGACCCCTGCTAACCAAACCCGTGACTAAACATCAAGTATTCCTATTAGTACTACTACTACGTATACTAGTACATGTTTGCTCGGTGAGTTTCTCCACCCTCGTGTTCTGCCTCTCACATCTTTGCGGCTCATTGCACCCATTTCAGAGCCGTTTGCACCCTCATCCGACCACAACTTCACTTGCTTTTTGCTGAGAACACAACCAATGGAAGCAAGGACGACGAGGACAAAGAGGATGACACCGATGGGCACGGTGACAGAGACGACAAGGAGGGAAAGGATGACGACAAGAATGCAGACGACAATGAGGAGGGGAACAGCAGGAACGATGGGAACACAACGGTATCCGCCCACTCTTCCTCTCCCTGCTCACTCATTCCTCTACCCGCTCACTCTCCCCGTCCCCACTCTCGCCTCGGTCCCACACTCTCTCCCTACTCCCCCGCCCTCCTCCCACTCTCTCTTTTCCCTCCCCGCACCTCTCCCGCACTCTCCCTCTCCCCTCTCCTCCCCATTTCCACTCCCCACTGTCTCGTTCTCTCTCCATTCCCTCTCTCCGCTCTCACTTCCTCCCTGCCATTTCTTCTTCCCTCAGCCCCCTCTCTCTCCTCACGCCACACCGTCTCCTCCCCACACTGTCCTCCCTCCACTCTGGCTCCCTCTCCGCTCTCCAATCAACAAACCGCGACAATGACGACACCGACAACGACGATGGGGAGCATGGAAAGCCGGGTCGGAGGTGTGGTGCGCCCACACTCTGGCCCAGGTATGTTTTTTTCCATCTACTTTCGCCATCTGCTCACTCACTCCCTCCTCGGTTACCTCGTGAACACAAGCGCATGTCGAATGACCTGCGCCTTGTGCTTTCGAGGTGACAGCAATGAGGTAACAAAGAGGCACCAGCACTGACACCACCCCCGAGATCCTCGCGAGGGTTAGGCCCACGTCAATTGACGTCGACGGCCACCCTCGCGAGGTGAGGAGGCAAAACATACCTCGCGAGGCTAGGCCCATGTCAATTGACATGGCCGGCCATCGTGAGGTAGCGGAACACCTAATTGGTGGTGAAATCGCGGGTGTGCCCCCTCCGCGGTTTGGCCATGAAATCGTGCCCGAAACGGGTCGGGTTGCCCAAGACCCGTTCCGGGTACGGTTTACAAGGGTTCGGGTTTGTTGTCGTGCCACTCCGACCCTTACCCGACCCATGATGCAGTGTCTCCACTCCCTGTTCCCTCCCTCCCTCTCTTCCTTCCTCCCTCCGCTCTCCCTCCCCGCTCTCCCTCCTCTCCTGCCCCATTCTCTCCCTCCCCTAGTGTCTAAGATGAAAATTTATTTGCGTACAACGGTTCAGAATGACTATTATAGTAGCTGATGTAGTGTCTAGGAGGCTCAAAAAAGTTCTAAGAGGTCCGAAAAAGTGAAATAAAATAAAATATGTAGTTAAAAGACATATGTACATGCTCGGAAAACATATTTATAGGCCCAGAAAATGCTCTGGGAGGTTGACGAAAATATGGCGGGGGAACCTCCCAAGCGCCAGGCCTCTAAGGCTACTTTCTCATCACATAAGAACCCCCCCTAAGAGGCTGTGGGAACCTCCTGAAAGTGCTGCCTAAGGTGGAATAACGAAAAATTAGACGAGAAATCAGACAAGGTCCCCGAAGTCCAGATTGAATTTGGCTCGATCCACGGTTCTGTCTACACCGCCGACCGTGGCTACTGCACCCTCCCCATCGATGTGGTGCGGAAGATATGCCGATGGGACCTGGAGCTCAAGAGGCCGAGGAGATGGAAAATTGGTTTCGTCTGGTGGAGCTTTTGTCTCCTCTTGAGCATCGCGATGCAGATAACAGGCTCCCAGACGGCGACGTTGGCATCGGAAATATTCTCCGTTATTCTATTGCTGGCGCTGTCTTTGGCAAGGGGATACGGTGTTGCGGGACCTGAAGAATGGTTGATACCGAGATGGAAAAGTCGTCGGGGTGCAGGGTACGGAGCCACACTTGTCGGACAAATGAAATCGCGAGCGGCGGCTGCCTGATGGATGGGACTTGGGTTTCAAAAATGGCATTGACAGCTGTTGTATGTTTTTGACTTTTTTTCATTTCGGCATTTCTTGGGAAAGGGAAAGGATCTACACAAAGGGAATATTGCTCAAAACTGTTTGTAAGTGTAATGAATAAACTGGTTCAAATGGGTGGAGGTGAATACTCCAAATCTATAACGATGGGCATATTGCGTTTCTCGACTTGACCTTTCTCCATCGTCATCCATGCCGCATTGATAAACACCGTCTCCTCCCGTGGTTTGAGGCTGGTGAAATCGTAACGACCCTCAGAGGTCTCACCCGTCAAAATCACACTCTCCTTCACTTCGTCGCCTTCGGGCTTCTCATCAGTACCATCACCTCGCCATACAACCTTTTCCACACCGTAACTGCAGTGATAATGTCCAAACACACACACCAATGGCCGAGCCGCGACGACTTTCTTGCGATATGCCTCGCATCCCATCAAACCGGGGATGTGGATTTGGTCCAATCGCCCCTTGGGCGCACCATGCGACAGCCAGAGCTCCAATGGGCCCCGACTTGTGTCGGGGGCAGATGCCCAAACTGCTGTAGCTTCTGGAGAGGGATAAGGATCGTACTTCAAGGCGTACTTGGCGTTGAGAAAGTCTGGTTGGATGGGATTGGCGTAGATGGAGAGGAGGTCGTCGTGAAGGAGGGTGGGCTGGGATTGATCGAGGTAAATGACACCGTCGGCGCGGACGCTGGGTGTGGTGAAGAGGGCGTGTGTTGTAGGATCGTAAGCTGGGTGCGATGGATCCAGTCCTCGGTCATGATTTCCTGCCAAGGCCGATCAGACAGAGGCCTCCCAGGGACGATCGATGAAAAAAGGCAAATTATTCTGTACATACCAGCAATGAAAACTTTCAACTTGTGTGGCAGCTTTCTTATCCAGGCTAGGGCTGTCTCTAGTTCTTTGGGTGTACCATCGTCCGTCATGTCTCCTGCGTGAACAAACACATCTCCGGCGGGGACATGGTCTGTGGGGTCATCGTTATGGGTATCAGAGACACACACGAAGCGGATGCGGCGAGTGGTCGAACCAGACATGATGGTTTACGCGGGAAGTATAGTAGCAATATGAAACGATGTGATCGATCGATTTGATGCTGTCCTAGACGATCTGAAAGACGAGGGCGCAGTTGATCTTCCCCCACACGCTTGCAGGTAACGCAGTGTTCCAGTTTCTCCTTGGGTGGTAGATCCTGACCGTTTGGCATTGTGGCAGCTACTGCGGAATCCACTCGCCCGCATCGGTCGTAAAATGCCTCATCTGTGTCAAATGGTTCTGTAATTCTCGTGGCAACACCTCGGCTTCCCACATCGTGAACCACCTCGTGCGCGCCAAACACAAAGAAGTATCTTGCATGCCGAGAGTCCCTTGGGTGAGACCACCCCAGAATGTTACAACTGCGGTAGCAAGAACGTGTTCATGTTGGGTTTCATCCCAGCCAAGAGTGATACCGTTGTCGTGCTGCTGTGCCGGTCCGTATATGCTCAAATTTGGGTCCGCATCGCTCACGACAAGTCTTTCTATTCAGTCAACCGTGTGCTGCTATATCTAAAGACATATCTTGGAACGCCTCCCTTTGGGCGCCACTCATTGACGACCGTTCCTTCCTTTCTTGGCTCGTCAAGCCCCCTAGTGAAACAGAACAGCTCCGGTCCCGCCAGATCTCCTTTGCTCAGATAAACAGACTCGAAGACCTCTGGCGTGAGAATGCCAACGCAACCCTCGAGGACCTTGCCAAACCCGGTGTCGACGACGAGCCCCAGCCTATCCTGTTGCGGTACGAAGACGCCTATCAATATCAGAACATCTTTGGACCGCTCGTCAAAATCGAAGCGGACTACGACAAACGTCTGAAAGAGTCACGGCGGAAACCCTTTTGTGGTGGAATCCAGTCATACCGATTCCAACAAGTATGTTTGGAGGTTTTCAGCCCAGATTGCTGGAAACTCTCCATTCCAGCCATCCTCTATGTCGTTCAAAATTCCCTCCAATTCGTCGCCGTTAGCAACCTACCTGTCGCCTCATTCCAAGTATCGTACCAAATGAAAACCCTCACGACCGCCGCTTTCTCCGTTGCCCTTCTGCGGAAGAGGCTGGGTTCTACCAAGTGGCTCTCACGCTTCTGCCTGGTCATCGGCGTCGCTATCGTCCAACTTTCAACCGCAGCTCCCGCCCTTCCTATCCCGAAAAACATTGCCGTCGGCAGTGCCCATGATTCCGCGGCCCATCACTTGCAAGGCGTACCACCCCACTCAAGTTTGGGCAGACAAGATGTCAGTCTGGGCCTGGAGGCGCGTCGGGGACTTCTCTCACCCTCATTAATGCAATCATGAACGATATCGAGCCTTTGAGAATCTCGTTGAGCAATACGGCCGAGGCTGGAGAATACGACAGGGAAGGAGGAGTGTAAACGCGGGAATAGTGCATGACAATCGAGAGTGCAGCATTCTGCACAGCCAGAGTCACTAGTCTTGGAATAAAACATGGTTCAGATGGGGCGGAAAAAGCAGTGGTAGTCACACTCACGAAACGTATTTTAGGGGCAAACCGAATATCGAGGGGACGTTGTCTTGTACGGCACCAGTTGTGGGACCGATAACAGATCCATTGTTCGAATAGCTGTTGACCATGACGGACGGCAATAAAGGAGTGAGGTGAGGGCTTGCGTTCAAGTTGATAGGCACGCTAGAAAGCATGGAAACAGAACCTGAGCGAACGATGGGTGGGGAACGGTGGTAGATTTCTGCTGGCGAAGAAGGCGTTGATTTACTGACAGAGGACCTCCGCTGAATATTGGCACGCTCCATGGTTCGAGCGCACTGAGCCAAGGAAATGATACGACTGTAAGCTGAAGCTGTAAAAAAATGGTTGGAGACTGCAAGACTTGCCTAGAAATCGCACAAGAAAAGGTTGAAAGGAGGAGGAGGTCGACTGGGAAGGGCTTGTGAGCTCAGGCGATGGGATTATTCAAGTTATTACGCAAAAACGATTGCCGAGTTCGCACATGGCCCTGGCCAAATGCACGCGCATTTCCCACAAAATAACATATTTGCTTACAGACGTTCTCCGTCATTGCCCAGGCCAGTGTCGACGTCTGCGACGGTAACGATGTGCATAGCAGAGTTACAAATCGGTATTACATTCTACAACCAGCCCAACAGGAAATTCAACGTGGAACAGACAAAAACGGCAGCTACCCCACGTCTGCTGACCCTCCATCCCGAAAGAAGCAACGCCAATGGAAATACCTACGGAAAAAGAAAGTGAGCGGCGAGAAACGCAGATGCAGAGTGAAAGCGTGAGTCTCAGCCTCGCCTTCCAATCTCCATTCACACCCAACTATCAAGGCCTTGCCAAGACACCCAATTGGTGATAGGACTCCTCCAGGAAGGAAAAGCGGGGTGTGTGCCTTTACCAGGTTTCTCGTCTTCGGTTCACGCTCGCCAAGAGCGTTACGAGCAAAGAGAACTCACATTGGATTACTCGCAGAAACCAGATATTACGCGAATGTAGGAACTCTCCAGGTGATCGTGCGTCATTGCCCCTCGACCAGAGGGAAGAGCAGTCAGCAAAGATTGTTTTTGAGAAACCCCTCGCAACGAGCTGTTTTATGACGCTTGTCTGGACTATCGATCCTTGGGAAAGCAATCCCCGTGAAGGGCAGCAAGAGGAGGATAGCAATTTAACGTCGGTTTTGACTTGTTCATCGAGTTTGCATTTTTTTATAATTTATTGAAGCAGCGATTAGAGCGCCGATCAAGTGGTGGATACAACTAACAGCGATTGCCAATTGGTCCCCTTCCTATTATCTCAGTTACTTGGGTAGGCCCTTTCGTGCGTTGTCAGACATTGCCATCAATTCCCATCTTACAGAATACCATGTCTAGCTCCACCGCTCACCGCGTTCGAGTTGTCTGCGTATCTGATACCCATAATGATGATCCCACAGACCACATCCCCACCGGAGATGTCTTTATTCACGCAGGAGACATGACGGATAACGGTACACCTGAGGAACTGAAAAAAACGCTCGATTGGATCAGAAAGCTGCCGCATAAGCTGAAGATCGTAATCGCCGGTACCACCCACTTTACCCAACCACAAGCGAATCGTCGTCCGTATCTGACTTGTGTTACACAGGGAATTATGACATGGGGCTTGACCAGTCCCAATACTACAACAAAACTTCTCACGCGCTTTTCACCTCTGCTAGCGCCCGCGCTGATGGTGTCGTTTACCTGGACAATGCGGAGCCTCAGCATCTCCACGACAACCTCCTCAACGTATACGCCAACCCTACCCAACCTGACTTCCTCAAGCTTGGTTACGCTTTCGTATACCGCCCTTCCCCTTCTCCAGACGCAACAGCAGCCTGGGCCTCTGCGCCTGAGACGAGCAGAGGGCCGTTGGAGCTTTGGGTGTCGCATGGTCCTCCCAAAGGGCGACTAGACAATGCCGGGCCACCTTTAAACTTCTTCATGAAAGGCTGCGAAGCCCAACGCCGCAAGATCGCTGCAGCGAAGCCTCTCGTGTGCGTATTTGGGCATTTCCACTACAACCGTGGTGTGGAAGTGGTGACATGGCGGGATGGTGACAACGTGGAGGCCGGCAATGAAGTTGAGGCGAGCAAGATTATTAATGTTGCAAAAGAGCAGGTTCATGATTTCACGGGTTTGAAGCCAGGAAAGGAGACGGTATTTGTGAATGCGGCGTGGATGACGGCGCTGGGCCCACATATCAAGAGACGGAACAACCCTATTGTGTTTGACTTGGAGTATGCGCCTTCTTCCTAGTCACTTGAGCTTTTGTGTAAAACGACCTGAAAGCTTATTGGCCCTTACTAGATAAAATCGCTGTACATTTGGCAGATCTATTCAAACAGTTGTCTGAACTTGAACGCACCCGTTTCCGCACCCCCCAAGAATCTCAACCCTGTTATCACCACCAGCGCAGTAGCAGCCCACACACCCCACTGCACAATCACATCCGCCCCTCGCCCCGTGGGACCTGAGTCATCACCCACCGCTCATTGACCACCACGCTCGCCACAGTCGCATGCACCCGTACCCACAACACATGCCGCCCCTTGCGCTGCGCCTCTACGAAAGCAGATCCTAAACCAGAGCCAGCACCATACCGCGGGGCAATGAACGCTGGTCCAGGTAAAGCGGGCGGCGTTGAGCGTGCGTGATGATGAGCGTGATACTGCGGTACCGAGATCCCATGCTATGCTGAACTCTTTGCTGGATACGATTGAGCGTGGTACTGGCGTCAGCTCCATGGGCACACGGAAGGGGCTGCGTGGTGTCTGTGTGTTACACATCGACGTGGAAGACAAAGCAGAAAATGGTCTGTCGGGGCAGGTCGCATCAGGGTATGTCTGGGTGACCGTAGCGAATGCACATGCAGCAAGGGAGATGAAGGCGCCCCATAGGCGGAGGAGTGTGCAGGTGTCCATGCAAGCGTAGGCGTGAGGATGAGGGCCTCAGGTGCGAGAATGCACCATGCACCTCCTGCATCGAGGTCGAGAATGACGGGCATGCTGGGGTGATGGTGGTTGGTGTTGTGCCAGAAGGCAATGGAGAGGAGGGCGAGGGCGTGTATGGCTACGATGCCTGCAAGACATGGCTGCTGCAAATGCGCCGCCTGCGAGCCATGACCCGCGCAGATGCAAAGAGGACAAGATAGAAGTTGAGACGCTGGAGGAGGGCGTAATGGTCACTGTGGGGGAAGAGGCGGAGAACGGCAGTGGAAGTAGATGGGGTGATGGAGATAGAGACTGAGAAAGTGGGAGGGTGAAGAGGACGGCAAGCAGTGACATTAACATTATATGTTTTCACCCTTCAAATCACATAACACAATTCACAAGTCATCAGCAAACTGTACATAAACTTTTTGACTTTTTAACTTATTTGGTCAAGCACAAGTAAAAAAGTAAAAAAGTGGAAAAGCTAACATAGACCCATATGCCCAGAACACCCATAAGTTCAACTTTGCAGAAAAAGTAACAAAAAGTTTTCAAAAGCAACAAAGCGACAAAAAGTTTTCAAAAGTGACAAAGCGACAAAAAGTTGTAATAACAACACAGATCATACTCGTGTTTCTTTGGCTAGACTGATAGATGTGTATACAGAGTGATATAATACTAGAAAAAGTGTGAGGTCTCTAGTCCGTAGGTTTTGGGGGAAATCGGGAGACGAGGAAATGGGGCTAGAACGAAAGAGAGAGTCCTACATTTTCTCGAAACACGATCTGGGTTGTGCTGTACAGGTGGAGACGATCTGCCCAAAAAGAGATGACAAAGGAGACTGACAAAAGGCGAGCCTGAACGGAAACCCAAAACCAAAACCTGAAACTAAGGAACTAAGAAATGAAGGAAAAGGGTGAAGAAACGAGAGAAAACGCCTAACGAAAGATCATAGAAGAGACATGACGGCGAGATGGGCTGCACGACGCCGCTACAGATTCAGGGGGAAGAAGGAGTTCCGTGTAAAGGGGGGCAATCAATTCTAAGGATCTCCAGTACCGCAAAAAGGCATCTGACGACCAACGGCCTAGCATTTTGACAATGTCCGTTGGAACACCACGAAGGAGCAACTCCGTAGTCCCCCTGATGCAAAAACAGTGACCTGTAAAGATGGGGAAACCCAATGATGACCAAATGCTATTGCAATGAGCAAGAAATTTTCGAGCTGAGAGCGCGAGATGCCCGGAAGCGGCAATGAAGGAGAAAAGTGGAAAGTGAGAGGGAATCTGGTTTACGGTAAGATGATTCTCAATTGCAGATATAGGGTCGGCGGGGCCAGACTGACGGCAGATGATGATGTCTGCTCCTTTCGAGCGCTTCGACTTGTCCCACGGCAAATGTAGTTTCCTAGAGCCAAGAGCTGAAGAAGGACCCTTAAGGTCAGATACCGAAGGGAACAAGTTAGGATTGTGGAAACTTTCTTTCTCTGGGAGGATGTTGCCCAACCGACATTGACCCCAAAAGGCTGACATAGCTGCTGCAAGAACAGCAGCATCAAATGGATCAGAAAGCGAGAGGCGCGAGTAAAGCGCCATAATCATTTCGTGAGTAACAGGGAGACGGGATGGGCATTTCGATGAAGCCGGAGTGAGATTATCAACACCACGGAGGACGTAAGAAAGCCGCACAGAGCCGGCATAAGGGACGTTGTTGATTATATGCCACGCCCAAATACCTGAAATGTCGTTCCGGACTGAGGAACCACTATGGACGCCTGTGGAAGAAGCTGCGAATGAGCAAAGCAGGGCTTCCGATGCTGGCAAGTACTCGGAGCTGGGGATTGAGTTCGACAAGCAAAACTTGATAAATCTTGAGACGCTGCCGCTGTAGCCCTTTCGGGTTGTAGCCGCCCATGCATGGGCGATCGCGAAGTCAATTGAAGGCGAAGAGGTAGCCAGTGTTGAAGACATGGCAGTTGAAAGGCCACTCGACAGAGCGAAGGGAGCAACTGATGTGGATCTGGATGTGTAAGTAGGAATAGAATGCGAGGAGGCAACGAAAGACGATACGGAGGACACGACGAAGGAGGCCATGAAAGAAAGTGTAGCGTCATCAATGGGCATCGCAGAGAAGGAACATAAGCACTAGCAAGAGTGCTCGAGACTCAACGGAGAGATTTTGAGACTCAATGGACTTGAGGTGACAACGCCACAATAGCAACTAATGAATCTCAACAGACACAGTATCAACAGTGGCAATGTAAAATTTTGAGATGGAAATTGCAACTACAAAACAATAAGCGAGAAAGCTAGAGAGAGTTGCAACTACGACAAATAAGCGTGCGGGAGAAAACTAGAGAGAGACGGCAGGAGCGACAAAGGATTGTAAGAAAAACGGAACTTGGGGAGAGACGGAAACACGGTGTGACCAGGGAGGGAACTTTCCCCGAGAGGGGCCATCCGCCAAAGTAAGCTTGGACACCACCCAAGCGATGTCGAACCAAATGTCGAACTCACGAAACAGAAGAAGAATATGGCACAGGATGGCGTTCTGGTGCTGGTTACGAGAGAGGCCTGCGCTGAATGCCCCAACAACCCCGGTATTGTCAGAACGCAATGCAAAGGTAACTGAGCGAGAACCATTAGTGATAACGCATAAGAGGGCGAGGTAGACGGCCACAATCTCAGCCCAACCAATATCTCTTCCCTTGGATTTCCAGCCTGGCAGGAAAGGCCAGGCGAGCCAATGCTCGTCCCAGACAAGGCCGATTCCCCATGACAATGACGCATCAAAAAATACTGTAGATGAAGAGGGAGCAGGTCGAGGAGAGATTTTCATACCGCACCAAGGCTTCAAAAGCTCACTATGCCACCACAAAACATCTCTCTCGACCTCCGAAGGAATGTGGAGCTTGATGAAAGGAGAAGGGCGGGAGGAAAAAGTGGAGAGAAAACAATATAAAGATGGGAGGTGAGTGCGGCTCAACAGGATAACGACTGAGCAGTGGTTCAAGGAACCAACAAGAGACTCGCAATATTTTCTAGTGACGGAGGAGCCAGGAACCCAACCTGACAGCTTGTTGAGGAACTTGACTCGTTTAGAATCGGGAAGCGAGACTGTACGATCAGTGAGGTTCCAATGGAAGCCAATATAGTTGAATGAAAAAGCGAAAGGGAGACACTTGTTTGGCTTCTTCGACCACGGCCAACCAAGCGTGGACGCGACATCCCAAATAAGCGACTCACCGAATGAATAGGACCAGGGACCCTCACGGGAAGGGGGGGGAGGCGCCAAAAGATGAAATTGTCTGCCCATTTTAGAATGTCATCAACCTTTTTGAATAAATAGATGTGTACGATACCGTCTGAGCAGCGGCCAAAGATGCCGGAGGAACTGGAACAGCCAAAACAGCAGCAATGGTCCATGTGAACCCGATCACCCCAAGTGATGCAAACATGGAGACGATCTTCAGGCGCAACGGGCATGCAACGATGGGCGGCATCGACATCAAAGACAGCTACCTGGCAACCTGGTGGAGCGTTAAGAACACGGGCGAAGCAGTCAATAAAGCTGCCCCAATCGCAGATGAAGGCGGAGTCGATTTCTGAATTCACCGAGGACATGGCAGGGTCATTGCAAGGGAAGGAATGGTCTTGAATTATACAAGGCTTTTCAGGCTTGTTGAAACAGATGCCAAGAGGGGCAGTGCGGTAAGGGCCGAAGAGGGACAGGAACGCCTCATGGGTGTAGCCATGGGAATACCTCCCTTCTTCGATTTTCTTCGCAATATACTCATCAATGATTGATGGATTTTCGAGAGCGGAACAATGGTTACTAGGACGAAAGACGTGGGAAATGTACGAAGAGACACCGAGATGAAAACCGGAATGAAGACCTTCAGGGATATCACGAAATTCATTTAAAACATCGGCTGCAGAAAGAAGCTCAAGCCATCTGTCAGGAATCAAAGGGGTAACTATTGGAAAATATTTAGACTTGAGGATGGGATTGCACATTATGCTCAAGAGAACCGCAGATTGAGCAGACATGTGCGTAGAGGCACGCATCGGCAAATGAGCATCCGAGGTGGCCGTTGAAACAGAAGCAAACTCTGACGTCTTCAGGAGTTTTCGGTCCTCGCCTTTCGTGAGGAAACTGTTCCCGGGATCAGGGCATTTACGGCCACTGTGGGAGCGAGGGAGACAGACGAAGCAGAGTGTTGGGACATCTGAAGACTTGGAATTGAAGGAGGAAGTATGCTTTGAGATGCTGGAGACCTGGGAGGAGGAGGAGCGGCCACGAGATTGACCGGACGGCGCGGACCTCGATGCACTGGACGGTTGGGAACGAAAGGAGGAGGGGCGGGAATGATCACCCGAACCACGTGACATCATCACAGCAAACTGCTGAGAACGATCGGTGTCCACGATTTGCTGCCACAGCTGAGAGTGGAATACAGCTGGCGTGAAGGTGTTAGAGCATTGAACAAAGGTTTGGCGTACACGCGAATCGTACAAGACATAGAGACGAAAAAGCTCTGCGAAATCAGTGCGGGAAGTGATAAAGCGATAAAGCGTACGAAATGCGTTGGCGATCAATTCCCTCTGAGGGGAGTTAAGGTAAGTCTCGATGAGATTGCAAAGATGCGGCCATGCCTCCCAAAAATCCGAAAGAGAAATCTGAAGCTCCCCGACAGAGTCGAGGGAAGATGACTGGATTTGCAAGCGGCCACCGTCGCCAACAGTGAGGGTTTCAAGCGAAGACGACCCAGAGTAGAGTGACGCACGACACCTCGCATTAGACAGGAGATGCAGGGGAATATGCTTCTGCCATCCTTGCTCCAGAACCCTCACAATAATAGGAGGGTATAAAATATCGTTAGGATCCAACTGCGCATCCGTAGTGGCCAGAGTGTGGAAACCAGGGGCTGCGAGGGAAATGGCCGCAGCGCCAGGAAGGGAGAATTGGCCTGGATGATCTACCAGGGAAAATGGGGTCATGAGAACGGACCCAAATGGAAGGAAAGACAACACGCTCGGATATATGCACACACAACCCGCCCAAACAACGCAGGCTGAGAGACCCAAGCGCTCAAGAACAGCGTGAGGGGAGAGGAGCGCTCAAGACTGCGCGAGGGAAATTTGAGCGCTCAAATTGCGCGGGGTATGCAAGGACAAGGGGAGAAGGGGGCTCACCCACAGTATGAATCGCCACCGGGGGCAGGGGGGGGGGGCGGGTGGGCGAACCTTGAGGCGAGTGAGGGGCTTGAGGTATGAGTGGCCTGTGAATGAGCAGGAGGAATGGTGGCCTGCATGAGGTTGCATGCAGGACCTGGAGCGACACGATCCGCCGGTGATGAGACGAAGGCCGGGTGACTGGAGGGGTTAACGGCTGAGTCAGGACCAGGAAGGGCCGGGTGACCGGAGGGCGTAGCGACCGAGCCTGGACTAGGAAGGGCCGGTGTGCCTGCAGGCAGGGGCGGAGCACCTGTAAGAGGAAGGGGAGGCAAGGACGGCGGCACATCCGCAGACGATTGGGTGACAGAACCAGAGGCCAGAGAGGATCCTGAAGGGCCCGGAACTGCATTCATGTGAGGGGGGATCAGAATCTGGGGTAACGCAGCCCCAGGAGCAGGAAAAATGGGGGCAGATCGCTGCGGGGCCTTCCCTTTCGCTGCACGGGTCAGTCTAGTGGACAGGTAACGGCCCTAGCCGGAACCCTACGAGCCTTCTTTGCTGGAGGAGCACCGGGCAAGGTAGATGCGTCCTCGTCCTCCATAGGATCTGGGGACGGAACCGTGACGCGTCGAGGGGCGTTGATGAGCCGATCAATGTCGTCCAAATTGAGTCCATCAGGATCTGCTTCCGGTTGCGTTGGAGACGACCTCCCTGTGATGGTGGCTGCGGGGGAAGAAGGGGCAAGAGATGGAAGGGGGCGAAGGTCAATGGTGGGGCCCATGATCGACATGAGCGAAGGCAGAAAGAAAATGACGAGTCCGACGAGGCAGAAAACCGAGAGAGAGATGACCTGGAGGGGAGCGTCGTGACGGTGCCTGATCTGGGAGTCAGATGGATCCGAGATCAGGTCGCTGCCTTTATAAAGGCAGCTCGCGGAGTTTAGAGGTCACGCCGCATCATGAGTCTGTGCACTCCTCACGTGTTTCTGAGTGCGCCAAGTTACAACCGTTTTCGAAAACCTTGCTCGCGGTTTCAATTTGTGTGCAAATAAAATAAAATAAATCGAAAAAATCAGAAAAATACCAAAAATCCTCAAACTCACCCTCCTGCCTCTAGTTCTTGCTTACAAAGGGCCCTTTCTTCTCAGTTCATCATGGTCTATCGCAGGATTGGTGCTGACATGAAATATCGGGCCCTGGAACTCCTGCTGGAAAGGTGGGAGGTGGCCTCTGTAGCAGAGGTTCTCGGCGTGTCAGAATGGAGCCTGGCACGTTGGAAAGACAACTTGGAGAAAACAGGAGCGATTTCTCGGCAGCCTATACATCAGGGACGTGTTCGTATTCTCAATACCGCTGTAATTGAGGACATACAGGGCCTGATCAACGAGACACCCTCTTTATATCTGGACGAGATTGCTGAATGGCTTGCTCTTAACAATGACATTCCGATTTCGATTTCTGCACTGCACAAAACCCTCCTCGATGTGGGGTTGACATATAAAGTTTTAAAGCGTTACGCGGCTCAGAGGGATGAGGAGGCATGAGCAGCCTGGCGCAAGACTGTACACCATCATTTTACTCGAGAACAATTTGTATTTCTCAATGAATCCAGCAAGGATGGGCAGACATTCCATTAAAAATATGGACGTGCACCAGCTGGGGAACGAGCTATCGAGGAGGCACCATTTGAATGTGGCGATCGGTGGAGTATTCTCCCTGCATTGTCGCTGCAAGGCTACATAGCCATTCATGTCGTTCCTGGTTCTGTTGATGGTGGTGTGTTCTTTGATTTTGTCGTTGATGATGTGGTCTGTTATCGCCAGTGCCGCATTAACATGCATGCTAACAATCTGATTCAGTTACCTCAAATGCAGCCTTATCCTCACCCTCAAAGTATCTTAGTCATGGATAATTGTAGCATACACAAGAGTGAGGCTCTTCAGGTGGCTGTTGAAGCAGCTGGTAAGTCTATTGAAATGGATTTAATCTATACTAAACCTGATTACAGGCTGTCGGCTGTTATTTATCCCACCGTATTCCCCGGACCTCAATCCGATAGAAGAGAGTTTTAATACCAGTGTGGTTGGTCATTTTGAGAATTTTCACCACACTGATATTGATATTCAAGTCAAAAAATATCTCGAACGCCATTGGCAGTGATTTGAAGATGCAGAGTTTCCTGAACTTGAACTATTAGAAGCTTGCATGGCTGCTGTCACACCAGAGAAAGCAGAAGCTTGGTTTAAAGACTGTGGATATGTATAAAAGGACTCGAAGTCATTATCATTATATACACAACTTCAATGTAATACAACACGTTGAAGGTAGCCTGAACGACAGGCTCGTTGCCACTGGCCTGGTCACTTTTGCGGGGCCGGCCACGTTTACGCTTTGGGCCTTGCTCCTCCTCAGAACACAAAAGCCGCTGTTTAAGTTTGATTTTTAGAGGGCTCGGGCTCGGGTTGTGTCTGTCTCCTGCAAAATACTTTGTCAGTGGATGACAAGCCAATGTAGCGGTGAGATCATTGCACCTTGTTCTCCATGTGATTCCTCATCACTCGTGGATGTCTGAGAGGGAGAATCATCATGATTCGTGGATACATTGATGGCTTCTTGGCAGATTCCACCGTCTAGATCACAATCCTTCCCTGATGTTTGTGGAGTTTCCCCAAATGAGTGGATGGCCATTACGGCCTTTTAAGAGGTTCTGCGTCAAGAAAGAATGTTACAGAGGATGAAATGAATTGAGGAGGATGGCTGTCAAGTGCTGGGAGGATTTTTGGTATTTTTCTGATTTTTTCGATTTATTTTATTTTATTTCCACACAAATTGAAACCGCGAGCAAGGTTTTCGAAAACGGTTGTAGAAGCTCGTGAGCATGGTTGTCAATGAATTGGTTAACAAAATAAGAAATCCAAGCATCCAGAGCATCAGTGTACTTCAATTCCACCAGAAGAAACCCTTCGCCATAGCAAGGTAGGAGGTGTGCACCACGCAAGATGGAGTCAAGGTGAATCACCTGAATGGGATGTCGACCATCTATAGATTGCTCACGCTGCAATTTCCACATTCCAGTCACTTTGTCACTTATCGTCTTGATGAATAAACCAAGTGACGAGGGCACATGGGACTTCCTCGCCATGATAGGGATCAAAATAGGAAAAAAGGAGCTACACTAGGGCAACCAGAAGCCCACCCATGGCCTCCATTTCATCACCAACAGTGACAAAAACAGTGTCAAAGAGAGGTGAACCGCTGTGATTGGGGTTTGCGTGGATGACTTCTCGATGCATCCCAGCTGCTCCACATAAATCACTAGGGGCATAGAATTCTACTTTAGCCGAATGGAAAACACGAATGGGACAATCAAATGATTGGTCAAGGGATGCCAGAGGGTCAGAGCCTGGATGGTTCTGTTCATGGATAAATGTTTGAAGAGTGCGAGGAAAGTCAGGCTGATGAATGAATGCAGCAAGTTCCATCAGACGGGAAGGATATTTGGTCTCTAGAATCAGAAATCAGCAAACAATCTTTGAGCATGCTTAGAACCTACGATGTCGAGAGGCACATATATTAGTCTTTGTTCTTGGGCCGGGAACCGGTTCTTCATCATTGTCAGTTTCATCATCGCTATCTGATCCATCACTCAAGTCTATCAATGCACCGCTCCAAGGAAAAATCGGTGGCAATCTTCCTGCAAACTGCTGAGCCATGTAGTCAGCCACACTCCCAACTAGCATACCACGCTGTCTGAATACACATTGCAGTGCTGTGAGCTTGTCCATACGTGTGAGAGTTGTGACCATTTGAGGTAATGGTTTGTTGTGGCTAGATTGGCGCCAGAGATCCTTTACAGCTTTTTTATGCTTTGCTTCGGTGATACACATCATACGATCCTATGCTCCGAATACGTGAATCGGATGTACTATACCTCTTCATCAACCACATCCCGATATCTCACGATCTTACGAACATCTGCGAACTCTTCTGACACCTCTCGACAATGATCGATTACTTCCGAACTTGTCGCAGCATTAAGACAAAGCCATCTCGTATCGGACCAATCCCGCCTTTATCAGAGGTTCATTCCCCCTATCCCATCCACCTCCTACCTCACTTTCGATCATTTTGGACGTATTTTCATATTAGTTTCTCTTTCTTATTCAATTTACCTTTCATCTTCCTTTGTTCTTTGTTCTTCATCTTATGTTTCACCTTCTGATTCCTTTATCCCCTTCCCCTTTTAGTATCATTACTACTCCTTTCTATCATTTTATACCGTTCCGATCCTCCGATCGAGGTAGTATATAAAGAGATGTAGTTTAGATACATAGACACAGAGACAGAACCCTCTCCTCCTTTACAGAGAGAAATCTACGACTTCCCTCCCATTCGATCTTAGTCTCAGAGCTATAAAGCTCCCCCTTTAGCTTCAAACTCAAGTTATAGTCTTGAGTTTGTTTATCCTCATCACCCGATATTGATATCTTCGTCGCGACCGTGTTCGCGAAGTTGCACAGTTGATCGCAACTGTCGCACGTACGTTCGCATCATTCAGAAACTTTATAGTAGTTTCTATCTCCCTCTATACCTTTCTACGTGTAGTAGACATCTTCGCCTCCTCACATTCACCTAATAGGTAGTTTGTTTGGGGATCTCCCCCTTTACAGCCTCCTATAGCATATCATCGGTCTGCGAAGTGCAGGTACCATTTGGAGAGCCGAACTGCTCAATGGCATTTGGGTAATGCATCAGAGCATGTTGACGTGGGAGGGAAACATCTTCCTGAACACCTGTTGTAATAAAAACTTGCCAAAGTTGATGGAAATCTGCAAGTTGTTTTTGTTATGGATCGCTAGATCAGCGGGCTCCAGCAACAACCAACTAAACTAAGTCGAGGTCAGACCAGAGGAAACACAAGGAATAAGATGTATTCATAGTCAACCACTACTATACAACAAGTAGCAGTCCAGGGGAGGGAGGAAGGCTAGGTAAGCGAACCAGGGGGAGGAAACCAGACTAAACGTGAGGAAAGGGAAGGGAAAATGAGGAACAGTTTGAAGATAAAGGTTTAAGTAGGGAACAGATACGAAAGACAGACTACCAGGTCTGTACGTACAAATATGGAGAACAAAAAGCAATAAAGCTGTCCTGAGGATACAGCATTTCCACCAGTGTTTCAAGGAGTGATTGCAATGCAATGGTTCGGAGCAATCAAGGGTCCAGACCCTGCACCTCATGGTTGCCTCATGGTAAGGAGGTGAAACAATCCATGAGTGGATGTGTCAGCAGGCACATGATAAACATGAGGTGGCCATGTGGATGTCATGTGGCTGAGTTCCTAGCTTGGGAATGATGAGATTGGTTTGTCTTCCTGATGGTTTGCATTGGCAGTGGATGCCTGGCCAATAGCAGCATACGACTACAAGTATGTGCATGCGGGATCGGGATGGAAAGGTGAATGTGATGCTTCATCATTGGAGGCAGGGGAGAAGGTGAATCACTGAATGGGGAAGAACCATGATGGGGGCAATGCAATGAACACTGGTAATCATACACCAGCAACTGTAGTTCCTGCAGTACGATAAGCAAGGGTGCTTCATATAACCCTTCTTGGCTGCAGGGTATTGGATGACTGGGATGTCGACTAGGTATGGATATTCTTGACCAGTGGACTGGTACACAAAAGTGATGAAACATGTCAGAATGCAAGTCTTTGTGGAGCATCAAGGGGACTTGTCATACATGCAAGTTTGGGTTGTTAGCTGGGCACTGGCAGTCAGCTGATGAGAAGAAAGGCGAATGAATGTGGAGGCAACATGTGAAGAAGAACAAGATGGTTGGCCAAGATAGGTCCAAGGAGTCATTGGTTGTCGGCAACTATGATGGATCTGATGTCTGAGTCATTGTAGGGAGGTTGCATTATCCGAATATAGGTTGCATAGATATAGACGCCCACAAGGGTGGAGATGCCAATAGAACATATGACAATTGTGGCGATGAGCTGGGCGTCAAAGGTAACCATGAGGATTGGGATGACATGTTGGTCTTCTTTGAAATAGGAAAGTCGATCAGTCATCAGGCACAAGGAACCATGTAGGTGAATTGTGAAAGAACAATAACAATGTCATAAGCATATGGGTGTGGACATATGATCAGTCGGCGGAGAACCAGAGTATTCCGATTGCTGGGTATGATCAGTGGTTGGGTCATGGAGTATTCTTGTCTCCAGGTATGCGCACTGGTCATGGGTTGTGACAAGAACGGAATGGTCAGGTTCAGATTGTATCGTCTTTAGGTTCCTTCAGCTCCTGGTTGTGCATGAATGATTATGCATCTTCAAGTCATCCAATGAGAACGTGGGGTCAACCCAAGAGTTCGGTAACGAGGTATCGTCCAATCAGAGTGTGGGACTTGGCACATCTTTGTGGGAATGTAGAGGTCAATGGGTATCACGTGCTGTCAAAGCAAAAGACAGGGGCAAAAAGGTAAAAATCATAACATGTTGCCGAAAGGTGGCAATGTCTGAGGTGTCAATTATGTTGCGTCGAATGATGTAGCAACAGTTCATAAATGCAGAGATACATTGGACCATCTCATCTGGGACGTGACCATGGATCGCCGCAATGTATACCTTGGACTATAATTAGTGAAACACCTCACTGAGATATAGATGAAACTCACCTTCATCAACACCTTGGAATCATCACCTGTCCATTGATTGAAGTCTCAGCCATCTGGGAAGCGGCGAAGCCCTGGATATGATGGAACAGCTGATATCCTAACTGTAGTCAATTCCCAATCAAATAGGGTTGAATGAATAAGGCCTACCTTCGGTCAATGTCCTGGATGATGCGGAGTCCGCGGGCTTTTCCATGGTGAAGGATGAAATATTCCTGCACCCACAATACTAAATGATCTTTGAAGACGCCTTTGATGAGTTGATGCAGTAGATCGGGGGTGATCAGTTCATGAATGTTAGCACGTGGAAATCCATGGGTAAATGGCTGATGAAACCATGATTGAGACATCTTGACAAACAGGAAAAACCACTCACAACAACATCAGACCGTATCCCATACTTGTCCCAAACAGTGCCAGGGTCAAATACCTCCAAGAGGAAGTCAGCCTTCTCATGCGCTCGTAGATGGGCACTGAAATCGTCCAGGTTGTCCGGGTGGGCCTCACATCTATGTAGTTGTATATCAGTAGAGTTAAAGATAGAATGGTAGCAGATCACCTATGTGGAACACCAACCTGAAACAATAGCAGTTAGCCAAACCTGTTCAGGATAATTGGCGATGTAGGGGCCAATTGAGTAGATGGCTTGGCGAAAATGTCCATCAGGGCATCGCACAACCTCAGGAGATGTCATTGCAGGCTTGAGGGGTGCATAGATGTAGGCAAGGCAAGCATGGTAAAGTTGGCGGCAAAATCATTGGTATTCGACAGTTGTTCGCTCCTGTGGACCAGCTTTAAAGGTCTTTGAACACCAATAACAGATTACAGTTAAAGAATCATACCTTTGGGGATGGGGAGAAATGCACATGGTAAAATGCCAATACCATGAGCTCATCTAGTTGGATTATCGATATTTCCAGGGCCAATATACAGTGGATGAAATTCTTGATGACTGGTTGCAACAGAAGCAACAGTTTTGTCACTTCCTGCAACTATGCTGACAAACATCGCACCATGGGTTGAAGGATCTTTGGAAATTTCATCCTGCTGAGCTAGTGAATGAGTTGCAGGTGTGGTATATAAATTACGCATGGCCTGTTTTGCAGCCCAATCACCTGACATGAGCGTTGTCCAGGCACGATCTCCATTATCTTTGAATTCAATGAAGGGAACGTAATCCCAGTGGCCATGAAAGTCTGGACAGGCTATCTGCTCGTGGAGAAGGCAGCGGATATCACAGGTGACAAGTACATAATCCTGTGTCATCCACTTTGGCGAATCTTTGGTTACCGGACCTTGATAACGAAATGGAACACTCTTCCAGGGATTAGCACCCTGCTGAATCTGATCGATTGTCTTGTACACATTACCAGAAGATCTCCAAGGTACGTCACTGTACCCATTTTTGGCTGACTGAGCTGCCCAAAGCTGCAGTGCCTCATCGATTGCCGGTCCTGAAGTTTGTTGTCGGGAGAAGTGGTAGTCAGCAAACTCGAATGCAAGTCTATCTTCAAACGGATGAAAAGGATTTTCTTCTGTTGCATCGAGAGGTTCACGAGCTGGAGGAGGTGTCGTTGGCAATATATGGTGTCCATCCTTATCGCATACCTGAGCTGACTGCTCCATCAGTCAGAGAGATCTCAAAATTCAAAAATACTTACCTATAAGGTGAGGGTGCATCCATCTTGATGGAGGGATACTTGATTGACCACGTTTGTGAGAAGCTGACGGTGGTTGACGGTGAAAAGCGTTGATGTGCTGGGTAAGGCCATGGGCAGACTTGCATTCTCTCATGCAGCCTCTCACTGGGCAATGGTAGGCCATGGACATTGGGAGAAGAGGGCTGACGCGTCCTCAGGCTGGGACGGACTTGGAAATTTCCGAAAACTTTATTAAGTTGTGGCCCCAGTTCTCACCCTGCTCCCATCATTCACTGAATCAGTATGCCTCGAAAAAAGAAAGGACCAGATTTACCTGAGGACCCTGCAGCTGCTAGTACCGCACTAGAAGCGCCACTGCCATCATCGCCTCCACCTCCACCACCTGCGAATGAACCAAAGACGATGAAAAAAAGAGGCCAGAATTTGACGGATACAGAGGACATACCTGCAAAAAAGGTTTGTTATTGCAGATTAGTCCAGCTACAGCGTTGATTTGTACAGACCAGGAAAAAAGTTGATCCACCCCCCCAGGAGGCGCTGCCTAAACGGCAGGCAAGGAACGAGGATCCTGTGGGGAAACAGGCCAAAGCCGCCAAAGCTGCCAAAAACAAAGCCACCAAGGAAGCAAAGGCAGCCAAGAAAATACAGAAGGTGGCTGACACTGATGCTGCAAAAGAAAGGCTTGCGCAGATGGAGGCCAATGAATCATTTTTCCAGGCTCGGGAGCAGGAGGCCCGCATTCAGCGACTGTCAGACATGAAAATGAGTGTCGAGGAAGGGGGGAGTGGTTTGGAGAATGATGGTGAAAGTGATGGGGAGCCAAACATCAACTTGAAGCGGGCAAGAAAGAAACAAAATACTATGGTCAGTTTCAGTTTATAACAAGCATAGAGACTTACGATTTTATTTACAGTAATAATAAGGCACAGCCCAAAGTGAATGAGGACGACAAGAGTGATCAGTCTCAGACTGATAAGGATGATGCTGGCTCCAAGAAGAAGAGCAGTGCTGAGGTCAGTTCCACCATAGAGAATACACCAATATAGAAGCTCACCACTACATCCAGGGGAAGAAAAAAGTGCAGACCAAGCTGCGAGATGAAATCACACAGAAGAAAGGTAGTCTGAAAGGCAAGAAGGGGATCAGCGAGACTCGGGAAGAGTGTGTGTTATTTCCTAATTTGACCATCACCGACAACTCACCTCTGGCAGCTCACTCACCTCTGGTTTGAACACAGCGTGGCTCGCAGTCCAAAAGTCCAAGAAGAAATGCGCCCCTGACATCATGGACAAGATGGATGATGAAGCAGTGCTTTCAACCAGACCAGACTTTCCGCTCTCACCCAAATTTGACCGTAAAGCTGCAAGTGTGCAACTTGCAAAGGCCAAGCTGGACAAGCGCAATACTTCAAGGAAGAATACTGTGGGTTTTTATGTGTCATTACTAAAGTACTCTAACGCTCAGTCTGGTTATTTCCAGCTCGTTGCTCCTGTCCCTGAGGACTCTGACTCTGACTCTTCGCTCTTGGTCACCGTCCCCCACGTTGTCAAGCCCCACATGCCTTCTGGTAGCCGAAGCAAACAGTTTGCAAAGCCTGTTGATCAAGGAGTTAACAAGCCTCAGCTGGCTCACCACGCTAAAAAAACTACACGTTGAGGGAGTGATGCCGGCAACCTGGCCCACCATTCTCCTCTGGACCGTGGTCATATTGCCATCATGCCAAAAGGCGGTAACAGTTTGAGCCTCTTGCCGACCATCCTCTCTTCTATGAAAAGCAAGTACCTTGCTACACTGTACAGTGCCCTGTATGCTTCTGAGGAGCCATTCGACCACTTCGTCAAGACTTCATCCACATTTCTCGAGATCTCTCGGCGGGCCTTTGAGAATGTCTGGCCCCATCTCAAAGTTACAGTTGAAACTGATGATGTATTATTCAACATTGTAAGTTTTTTTATCATCGTTGTTGCTTGTGATTTACACTTGATATGCAGGGTTATCAATGTGTACTTGAAAAGCGGGGCAGGATCCATGATGCCGTGAAGGCATCCATCGAGCACCATTTCCTATCGAATCAGTATTCAACAAGCAATATTGTGCAATGGGTGAAGTGGTTTTGCAGCACACATGGAAGTCCCATCTTCTATGAGACGCCAGTTACACAGGATGGCATCTGGGATGCTGCTCATCCAGATTACAAGGTATATTCGATTTATTTTCGCTTGGAGAAACTCATTATTCGTCCCAGAAACCTCGCGGCTTGTTGAAAAACAAGTTTGTGATTAGCATCGGCTCCCGTTTCATTCAAGATATCTGGGACACCGCATTTGACTTTGGGCCACCACGGGGTTTGTTCGTGCTAATTCTCACAGCTGTAAGTCATTATTTTGGCTCTTGCAGCACTTTGCGAGTGTTCACAGAACTCTGCAGTATGAGAAAGTCATTCGTTCCTACTGGACTGGTGTCTATGTCTCTACAACCGAGTTTCGCGCTAAGTCCTGCAATACGTGGATTAGGCAGTACAATAAGAATTTCAACAAGAAGACTGCTGAATGGTGGGAGAATATCCTCAAACACTACGCCGCCACACCCAAATCTGACAGTGAGCACGAGATGGTCGGAGAGATGTCAATTCTCGATGAAAGGCGGGGAGCTCTGCCCATGAGTAGTAGCCCTTGAGGCTTGGGTCATGCTGTGACACTTGATGTCCTAATTTTTTGCCTCCCTGGACTTTTACATCGTGATCTGGCTAGTATAGATACTCAGCGGGCGTTTGTGCAATGGTGGAACATTTTGGCTGTTACTTTCTCACTTTTACCGCTTTCAGGACTTTTTCCAACTTTCCGCAACTTTTTTTCACTTGAATACTTTTTGGATACATAACCGAGCCAACTTTTGGCCGGATGTAGGTTACTTGTAGACTTTTCAACTTTTGTCAACTTTTCTGCTTGTAGATGCTTGTCCGAGCTTGTCCGAGCTCAGACAAGTCCAAAAAAGTTTAGTGCAGGGTTCCTGATGAAGTACTAGTACATTCCAAACATGAATTCCAATGCAAACTGCATAAACCTCTTTGCACTTCTCTTGAACCCAGAGATCCACTGAATAAAACCACAACCTTTTAATCATGGATAAGCTTGTAAAATACAATATACATACATATCACACAAAAGAAATATGTTAGTGTTTGCGCAACGATCTTTTGGTTAACCTGCAACAGAGCCATTATTAATAATAAGTGTGAAACGAATAAAAGTAGGCAGTTTACCGCTTAACGAAAGATTGAAATCTCCACCCATATGTGGATTTCCAAGAGTGAAAACTCTAGTTAAGAATGTCATTAAAAATTCAAATGACAATCAGAAGAGTAACATGACTTACTGACTGCATTGATAACAAGGGGAAAACAGCACAATACAGCAAAACAAATATGGAAGATACAACACTTACAAGCTAGATGATAAGATGACAAGAGAGGAATAGGAAGTTAAAATAAAATATTGATATTTTAACTCACAAACTGTTGTTATACAAGCATGATAATGAGTGGGGAATCCAGGATTAGGTCAAGACTTACATGCTGGCAAAAAGAGTAAATGAGACATCAAAGTATGACTTACTGTAAGGAGATACATACATTCTAAATTGTGAGCCAAGATATGAAACAGAAATGACACTAAATAATGGGAAGGATTTACTTACAACCTGAAGCAAAGTCATGTCAGCCCATAAAACTGAGGTTTCAAATGGCTTACATCCTAAAAGACCATATTCAAAAAATTAAATATATGAGCAATGAAAGAGGCCTACTGTCTGAAAGGGTGGGACAAAGTTAAAATAACTTCAATATGTTATATAAATAAAATCTTACAGTCTAGCAGACAATTAGTTTCATGAATGAAAGGATGGATGTATGACATACAGCCTGCAAAAAATGTGAGCATGAAGTCCAACATAGAAGAAAGGAAAATTTACATACTTCCTGGAATGAGAAAAAGGAAACTAAGCCTGAGTAATGTGTGAAAAAAAGTAGAATGATGACTTACTTCCTGTGGAAATGCGAATGTCACCAAAGAATCAGTTTGGCTTCAGGCAGGAATACAGAATGATCACTTACTCTCTGAGGACATGCAAATGTCACCAATGCATCAGCTCCTCTTCATGCAGAAATACAGAATGATCACTTACTCTCTGAGGACATGCAAATGTCACCAATGCATCAGCACATCTTCATGCAGAAATACAGAATGATCACTTACATACTGAGGACATGCAAATGTCACCAATGCATCAGTTCCTCTTCATGCAGAAATACAAAATGATCACTTACTGTCTGAGGACATGCAAATGTCACCAATGCATCAGCTCATCTTCATGCAGAAATACAGAATGATCACTTACTGTCTGAGGACATGCAAATGTCACCAATGCATCAGCTCCTCTTCATGCAGAAATACAGAATGATCACTTACATACTGAGGACATGCAAATGTCACCAATGCATCAGTTCCTCTTCATGCAGAAATACAAAATGATCACTTACTGTCTGAGGACATGCAAATGTCACCAATGCATCAGCTCATCTTCATGCAGAAATACAGAATGATCACTTACTCTCTGAGGACATGCAAATGTCACCAATGCATCAGCTCATCTTCATGCAGATATACAGAATGATCACTTACTCTCTGAGGACATGCAAATGTCACCAATGCATCAGCTCCTCTTCATGCAGAAATACAGAATGATCACTTACTGTCTGAGGACATGCAAATGTCACCAATGCATCAGCTCCTCTTCATGCAGAAATACAGAATGATCACTTACTCCCTGAGGAGATGCAAATGTCACCAATGCATCAGCTCCTCTTCATGCAGAAATACAGAATGATCACTTACTCCCTGAGGACATGCAAATGTCACCAATGCATCAGCTCATCTTCATGCAGAAATACAGAATGATCACTTACATCCTGAAGAGATGCAAATGTCACCAATGCATCAGCTCATCTTCATGCAGAAATACAGAATGATCACTTACATACTGAGGACATGCAAATGTCACCAATGCATCAGCTCATCTTCATGCAGAAATACAGAATGATCACTTACTCTCTGAGGACATGCAAATGTCACCAATGCATCAGCTCATCTTCATGCAGAAATACAGAATGATCACTTACTACCTGAAGAGATGCAAATGTCACCAATGCATCAGCACATCTTCATGCAGAAATACAGAATGATCACTTACATACTGAGGACATGCAAATGTCACCAATGCATCAGTTCCTCTTCATGCAGAAATACAAAATGATCACTTACTGTCTGAGGACATGCAAATGTCACCAATGCATCAGCTCATCTTCATGCAGAAATACAGAATGATCACTTACTGTCTGAGGACATGCAAATGTCACCAATGCATCAGCTCCTCTTCATGCAGAAATACAGAATGATCACTTACTCCCTGAGGACATGCAAATGTCACCAATGCATCAGCTCATCTTCATGCAGAAATACAGAATGATCACTTACATCCTGAAGAGATGCAAATGTCACCAATGCATCAGCTCATCTTCATGCAGAAATACAGAATGATCACTTACTACCTGAAGAGATGCAAATGTCACCAATGCATCAGCTCATCTTCATGCAGAAATACAGAATGATCACTTACATACTGAGGACATGCAAATGTCACCAATGCATCAGCTCCTCTTCATGCAGAAATACAGAATGATCACTTACTCCCTGAGGACATGCAAATGTCACCAATGCATCAGCTCCTCTTCATGCAGAAATACAGAATGATCACTTACTCCCTGAGGAGATGCAAATGTCACCAATGCATCAGCTCCTCTTCATGCAGAAATACAGAATGATCACTTACTCCCTGAGGACATGCAAATGTCACCAATGCATCAGCTCCTCTTCATGCAGAAATACAGAATGATCACTTACATACTGAGGACATGCAAATGTCACCAATGCATCAGCTCCTCTTCATGCAGAAATACAGAATGATCACTTACTCCCTGAGGAGATGCAAATGTCACCAATGCATCAGCTCATCTTCATGCAGAAATACACACTGATTACATACATGCTGAGGAAATATGAATGTCACAAATCCATCAGTCCATTTTCGTGCAGAAAAATATATTATACCTACAAACTACATCCAGCCAGTCACTCATTGATTAATATCTTCATGTCATACACAAAACACTTACTTTCTAACATCGTAATCATATCCATGAACCTTCAGCACCATATCCCTGAGTATTAACACATACCATCTGCCGAAATTATTAGTCAAATGTGCTACTGATCAATATGTTGTTACCCACAAACTATAGCCAATGGTTCGGTGACCCATTTGTCAAATAGTGCTTTGCAAGTCGAACAATGTTATGCTTACATCCTAGTGACATACAAAACAGTCAGCCTATGCCATCTTCACCCAAGACGATAAATTACTCACATCAAGAACGTTCGATATCTTCTTTAGCTCCCTTTGCAGTTCCTCGGCTTCTGTACATATTGCCTTCATATGTCAAGATTGTTAGTTGGGTGCATGATCATATTTGGTCTACTCACCCTTGATGACGGCAAATCCACAACGATATATGGTTTTCCAGCAAAGGCCAACGCATTTACCATCCAGTATTTCAACCAATCCCAATCAATCTTCTTCGTCTCTTCATACACATGATAACAAAGTCGCCGGAAATCTTGACTGGTATTCGCCTCAGATATCAGAGCAGAACAATGGTGGTACCATGCTACGAAAGCATATTCAGGTGGTTTCTCAGTTTTCGGCAACCCCTCGGTAATCCCCTTCATGCATCTGATAGCAATTCGTGCATGGAATTGAGCTGGAGCACAATAGAAATCTCCTGATCGCCTCTGGCTGGTGAGCATATCCTGCAATGATGCATGATAGGGTCGAATTGGTTCATCAGCATCGGCCTCTGGAACGACAAGGATAGAATGGCATCGATCCAAAGCCATCCGAATGTTGGGAACAGCGAGATCAAGCAGGTCCGCTAGCTCAGCCACGGTGAGTGGGTACCGAAGATACATTATGGTTCCCATGACCTGTTCAAAATCCTCCGATTGTCGAGCCTCGCCTATGACCTGCTTGTAAAGGGGGTCCACGCCGTCGTGCACCTTTAAAACCTGTCGCAGCCTATATTGGGGAGCTTTCCGTCCGTCATTCAAATATTGCAAAAGAGTCGATGCATAGATGAAGAGACCCTGCGACTTGGTAACCAAAGCTTCGAGGTCTGATTCGGACGGCCATGGTATCGGTTCATCTTTCATGACTGAGTTATACTTGCGGCGGATATCTATAAGACCTGCCTGCAGAAGTTTCTGAACATCGTCAACGGAGTCTTCAAGAGCAAGCTGGTGGACTGTACTGCCCGGCAAATGTGACTGAAATGCTGCGCGGATTTCGGTCTCTGGCCGACTCGTGAGGAGGAAACGAAGTGGAGGTCGAGGGTCAGTGGCGAATGTCTGGCCAAGTGACTTGATCAGCTGTACGATTCCATCCATTGCGGCGCACTCATCCAACCCATCGATGATAATCAAAGATCGGTTTGGTTGCTTGATATTACTCAGAGGTTCGATGATGAGTTTCGAGAACTGTTCCCCTAGTGTGCGGTAGAGAATCGTTCGGTTTTGCTGGAGGACTTGACGTATCTGCGACTCTGTCGATGGGACATGCTCCGCAATCTGATACGCAAGTGTAGGAACGAGTTTGTTGACATCATCGCGATCCCCTTTTCCTCGAGAAAAAAAGAAAGACGCTGCGAGTTCTCCGTCCTCGTGGCATTGCTTCGCTATCGTTTGCGCTATCGTAGTCTTCCCGGTGCCTGCTGGCCCACGTAACCAGCATACCGCACTCTCAGCACTTCGAACCCAGCCATTGATGTTCCCTAAGACTCTGGTGTGAGTGTCGGGATGACACGTAGAAGCACGTTCTTCCTCTCGCTTCCGAGAGTTATAGAAGGCGTCTTTAGTGATATGGCGCTCCAGCATGCTGAAAACCGAGTCGACTAGAACACATGAGGTCTAGTGTCCAGATAATCCAAATACAACTTACTGTTCGCGGTAAAGGTGTGTCGGCCACCAACGATACTATCAGAGATGGGGCCTTCGTAGATATCGCCGGTGTTGAGGCGAGACTCGGATGCGCCAAATCGTGTGTGGTCGTCTTCCACTCGAGCTTTGCCTCGATTCATGCTGTTTTCGGATAAGAAGAAGCAGTGGGTGAGGTACTGGACCGCTCGTACCTTGAAGCTGTAGGGCGCTTAGAACTTGAACCTCCGAGTCGTGGGTGCAGCGCTGACGCGGACATCTATTTTATTGTAACTTATGTGCTCAGCATCCAGTTGCCATCGCCCATCGTCTTTGACCTTGCTCTTGTACATGCCAGACATTGCGTCGCCCAACACACCATTTCTTGTGGCCCAGATTGGTGAGTCGTGGCCATGGTTTGCATTCAGGCAGCAGCCGTATGTCATTTTTAGTCCCAATCAGTCCCAATCACCCTGTTCCTTGTCCCCGTCCTTGTGCCCCTCCATCCGTTGAAATCCATCTTCTCTCTGGATTTTCTTTCTGGCCGTGCCTGTGAACCGCAGTCCGCAGTCTCGGAGCCGAAACTGCCTTCAGTTTGCTCCTAGAAAAGGAGTTAGGAGTCCTAGCCTGTTCGCCGGCAGAGTTGTAGGGCCCAATGTATCCACTACTCCTCCTCGCCTTCCTCTTCGCCCTCCCCACCCTCTCAGTCTCCATTTCCATCACCCCATCTACTTCCACTGCCATTCTCTGCCTCTTCCCCCTTAGCGGCCACTACGCCCTCCTCCAGCGTCTCAACTTCTATCTCGTCCTCCTCTTTGCTGCCTGCGCACGCCCAGGGTCATGGCTCGCAGGCGGCGCATTCGCAGCAGCCATGTCCGTCGCTGGCGTTGCAGCCATACACGCCCTTGCCCTCCTCTCCATTGCCTTCTGGCACAACCACCATCCCAGCGTGCCTATCATCCTCGACCTCGACGCAGGAGGTGCATGGTGCATTCTCGCGCCTGCGGCCCTCATCCTCACGCCTATGCTCGCATGGACGCCTGCACTACGCGGCTCCCCCGCCCGGCCACTCCTCCGCCTATGGGGCGCCTTCATCTCCCTTGGTGCTGCGTGCGCATTCGCCACGCTCACTCGGACATATCCTGACTTGACCTGCTCCGACGGACCATGTTCCGCTTCGTCTTCCACCTCAATGTGTAACATACAAACACCATGGATCCCTCTCCGTTCGCCCATGGAGCTGACACCAGTACCACACTCAATCGTATTCAGCAAACAGTTCGGCATAGCATGGGATGTTGGTATCGCCGTTCTCTGCGCTATCACACTCATCACACTCCCTGTGTGCATGTTCGACGCCGCCCGCTTTACCAGACCTGGACCAGCATTCGTTGCCCCGCGGTATGGTGCTGGCTCTGGTTTAGGATCTGCTTTTGTAGAGCCGCAGCGCAAGGGGTGGCATGTTTTGTGGGTACGGGTGCGTGCGGTTGGGGCAACCGCGTGTGCAGGGTTGTTCGTGGCGACCGTGGTGGTGAACGAGTGGTGGGTGATGAGTCAGGTCCCACGGGGCGAGGGGGCATATACGATTGGGCAGTGGGGTGTGTGGGCTGCTACTGCGCTGGTGGTGATAGCAGGGTTGATTCTTGGAGGTGGTAGCACGGGTGCGGAAATGGGTGCCCCAGTGGTAGGAAAAGAGAAGGGTATGGATGAATTGATTCGTGTTGTATAAGGGGAAGGTCTGTGGAGACGAGGTCAACGGCTGACCGTCTTGGCTTCGTTGGTGTTCAAGTCCCTCATGTATTACAGACAACTGTTTGAATAGACCTGCCAAATTTACAGTGATTCTATCTAGTGAGGGCCAATAAGCCTTCAGATTTTCTACATAGTGAAAGCTCGAGTGACCAGGAGGCGTGTACTCCAGGTTGTTCCATCTCTTGATATGTAGCCCTCTAATAAAATAAGTTATTACACTCACCAAGAAATAAATTGCTTTTACCTGGTCAGTCTGATGTGAAGAGGAAAAGAGCTGGTGCACTGTGCAGGCTTCTCTTCCGGAGCAGTGAGCTTATGATAGCAGTTCTTCGGGAAGGTCCTGCCTAATAAGGCACAAACATTATCACGTGAGGTGCCGCCACACTCGATCGCCGCCATACTTATCCACTTATATACCACAGAAACGGACAACGAATCTACCCGTAATCTGTAGTGAACATCGGCACTGGAGGAGGTCACTGTATTTTTTACTTCTATGTTGTCATATCAGTTTTCAAGTCATGTCCTAACCAGGATATCATTTCAGTGCCTTGCACATGCTCCGCACAGCCGTAATGGACGGAAAGGGTTCTCTCGTACGCATCAACAAAAATGATACAAAGGTCCCGAGCGCATCTGGAAGGAGGTTTCCCAGGTTGCTATGGCCCCGGTAGCTCCAACCTCGAGTACGTCCTTTCTCAATCTGTTCACTCGTCCCGTCACTAAAATGTGTTTCCAGATGGTACCAGTACCCACTCGGGTAGCCAACATGCCCCAGCAGCTTGGTCTGGTCAGCTTAACCCAGCTGGAGTAGACCTCGTCGCCATGCTTGTCAGCGATTCTGGACTTGCAAGCAGCGAGCCCCAATGGTGGAACGCCTCCGTTCCAGGGTGCATCCTGATAGGCCTCCAGCCCCGCGGGGGATGGCAAGTCATGCAAAGAACTGTACAATGGGGTGAAGATCATCTCGCCACCACGTTCGGCGTCACTTGCTCGAAGCCGATTTTGTATGCCTACTTTGCGTGCAGCATGAGAAATCGGCTTGAACGATGGGACTCCAAGGCTTGGGAATCGCCGATGGAGGGACAGGGAGAAGGAGAGTCGTGGAAAGCTATTGGGAATTCGCACACCAAGAGGCCGGGCAAGTTAATCGACGGGAGTCGGGGTGGCCAAGGCTTCATCTCTAGTCTGCTTCGACCCAAGGACGGGGCATCCTATTCTATCGTAGAGCAAGCTCGTATGCAGTTCAGAAGCCTCGTTCTGGTCGCTGCCGGTTTGATGAACACTGAAGGCTTGGAGAATTTGGAGTCGGTCATGAGGGAGGACTTCCAGCTTAATGATAGTTTGGGGGTCATCTTTCACCGATTGCTTGTGGGCCTCATCATCGTGAACATCATTGTCATTGCTCTCACTATCGCCTGCTTTTATGCCATCTTCCAAGACAACATTTTCCGCGGAGCTGCACCATTCGTCGTCCAAGGGTGCTCTTTCTTATTGTGGGCTGTTGGAGCGATAGGGTTGTTGATGTTGGGAGGTCATCCTCGCGTGAAGCTCGTGGATTCGGACTTGCCCGACCACATTCTCGAACGACTAACGGAACTTGAAGAGAATAACGAAAAATTAGACGAGAAATCAGACAAGGTCCCCGAAGTCCAGATTGAATTTGGCTCGATCCACGGTTCCGTCTACACCGCTGACCGTGGCTACTGCACCCTCCCCATCGACGTGGTGCGGAAGATATGCCGATGGGACCTGGAGCTGAAGAGGCCGAGGAGATGGAAAATTGGTTTCGTCTGGTGGAGCTTTTGTCTCCTCTTGAGCATCGCAATGCAGATAACAGGCTCCCAGACGGCGACGCTTGCGTCGGAAATATTCTCGGTTGTCCTCTTGCTGGCGCTGTCTTTGGCGAGGGGATACGGTGTCGCGGGACCTGAAGAATGGTTGATACCGAGATGGAAAAGTCGTCGGGGTGCAGGGTACGGAGCCACACTTGTCGGACAAATGAAATCGCGAGCGGCGGCTGCCTGATGGATGGGACTTAGGGTTCACAATTGGCATCGACAGCTGTGTATGTTTGACTTTTTTTTATTTCGGTATTTCTTGGGAAAGGGAAAGGATCTACGCAAAGGGAATATTGCTCAAAACTGTTTGTAAGTGTAATGAATAAACTGGTTCAAATGGGTGGAGGTGAATACTCCAAATCTATAACGATGGGCATATTGCGTTTCTCGACTTGACCTTTCTCCATCGTCATCCATGCCGCATTGATAAACACTGTCTCCTCCCGTGGTTTGAGGCCGGTGAAATCGTAACGACCCTCAGAGGTCTCACCCGTCAAAATCACACTCTCCTTCACTTCGTCGCCTTCGGCGAGCATCTCAACGGTACCATCATCTCGCCATACAACCTTTTCCACACCGTAACTGCAGTGATAATGTCCAAACACACACACCAATGGCCGAGCCGCGACGACTTTCCTGCGATATGCCTCGCATCCCATCAAACCGGGGATGTGGATTTGATCCAATCGCCCCTTGGGCGCACCATGCGACAGCCAGAGCTCCAATGGGCCCCGGCTTGTGTCGGGTGCAGATGCCCAAGCTGCTGTAGCTTCCGGAGAGGGATAAGGATCGTACTTGAAGGCGTACTTGGTGTTGAGAAAGTCCGGTTGGGTGGGATTGGCATAGATGGAGAGGAGGTCGTCGTGGAGGAGGGTTGGCTGGGATTGATCGAGGTATATGACACCGTCGGCGCGGACGCTTGGTGTGGTGAAGAGGGCGTGTGTTATAGGATCGTAAGCTGGGTGGGATGGATCCAGTCCTAGGTCATGATTTCCTGCCAAGACCGATCAGACTGATAGAGGCTTAACGCCCTCCCAGGGACGATCAATGAAAACAGGCAAATTATTCTGTACATACCAGCGATGACCACTTTCAACTTGTGTGGCAGCTTTCTGATCCACGCTAGCGCCGTCTCCAGTTCTTTGGGTGTACCATCGTCCGTCATGTCTCCTGCGTGAACAAACACATCTCCGGCGGGGACATGGTCTGTGGGGTCATCGTTATGGGTATCAGAGACACACACGATGCGGATGCGGCGAGTGGTCGAGCTAGACATGATGGTTTACGCGGGAAGTATAGTAGCAATATGAAACGATGTGATCGATCGATTTGATGCTGTCCTAGACAATCCGAAAGACGAGGCGCAGTTGATCTTCCCCCACACGCTTGCAGGTAACGCGGTGTTCCAGTTTCTCCTTGGGTGGTAGATCCTGACCGTTTTGGCATTGTGGCAGCTACTGCGGAATCCACTCGCCCGCATCGGTTGTAAAATGCCTCATCTGTGTCAAATGGTTCTGTAATTCCCGTGGCAACACCTCGGCTTCCCACATCGTGAACCACCTCGTGCGCGCCAAACACAAAGAAGTCATCTTGCATGCCGAGAGAGTCCCCTGGGTGAGACCACCCCAGAGTGTTGCAACTGCGGTAGCAAGAACGTGTCTGTTGTGCCGGTCCGTATATGCTCAATTTTGGCCGCGCGATTCGCTCACGACAAGTTTTTCTGTTCAGTCAACCATGCGCTGCTATATCCAAAGATATATCTTGGAACGCCTCCCGGGCACCCCTCATTGACAACCGTTCCTTGGCTCGTGAAGCCTCCTAGTCAAACCGCTCAGGTCCCGCCAGATCTCATTTGCTTCGAAGACCTCTGGCGCGAGAATGCCAACGCAACCCTCGAGGACCTAGCTAAACTCGGTGTCGACGATGAGCCCCAGCCTATCATATTGCGGTACGAAGACGCCTATCAATAGTTGGACCTCTCGTCAAAATCAAAGCGGACTACGACAAACGTCTGAAAGAGTCACGGCGGAAACCCTTTTGTGGTGGAATCCAGTCATACCGATTCCAACAAGTATGTTTGGAGGTTTTCAGCCCACATTGCTGGAAACTCTCCATTCTAGCCATCCTCTATGTCGTTCAAAATTCCCTCCAATTCGTCGCCATTAGCAACCTACCTGTCGCCTCATTCCAAGTATCGTACCAAATGAAAATCCTCACGACCGCCGCTTTCTCCGTTGCCCTTCTGCGGAAGAGGCTGGGTTCTACCAAGTGGCTCTCACTCTTCTTCCTTGCCATCGGCGTCGCTATCGTCAAACTTTCAGCTCCCGCCCTTCCTATCCCGAAATACATTGCCGTTGGCAGTGCCCATGATTCCGCGCCCCATCACTTGCAAGGCGTACCACGCCACTCTCAAGCTCGGGCAGACAAGATGTCAGTCTGGGCCTGGAGGCGCATCGGGGACTTCTCTCACCCTCATTAATGCAATCATGAACGATATCGAGCCTTTGAGAATCTCGTTGAGCAATACGGCCGAGGCTGGAGAATACGACAGGGAAGGAGGAGTGTAAACGCGGGAATAGTGCATGACGATCGAGAGTGCAGCATTCTGCACGGCCAGAGTCACTAGTCTTGGAATAAAACATGGTTCAGACTGGGCGGAAAAAAGCAGTGGTAGTCACTCACGAAACATATTTTAGGGGCAAATCGAATATCGAGGGAACATTTTCTTGTACGGCACCAGTTGTGGGACCGATAACAGATCCATTGTTCGAATAGCTGTTGACCATGACGGACGGCAATAAAGGAGTGAGGCGAGGGCTTGCGTGCAAGTTGGTAGGCACGCTAGAAAGCATGGAAACAGAACCTGAGCGAACGATGGGTGGGGAACGGTGGTAGATTTCTGCTGGCGAAGAAGGCGTCGATTTACTGACAGAGGACCTCCGCTGAATGTTGGTACGCTCCATGGTTCGAGCGCACTGAGCCAAGGAAGTGATACGACTGTGAGCTAAATCTGTGAAAAAAATGGTTGGAGACTGCAAGACTTGCCTAGAAATCGCACAAGAAAAGGTTGAAAGGAGTAGGAGGTCGACTGGGAAGGGCTTGTGAGCTCAGGCGATGGGATTATTCAAGTTATTACGCAAAAAAACGATTGCCGAGTTCGCACATCATGGGCCCAGGCCAAATGCACGCGCATTTCCCACAAAATAACATATTTGCTTACAGACACGCTCTCCGCCATTGCCCAGGCCAGTGTCGACGTCTGCGACGGTAACGATGTGCAAAGCAGAGTAACAAATCGGTATTACATTCTACAACCAGCCCAACAGGAAATTCAACGTGGAACAGACAAAAACGGCAGCTACCCCACGTCTGCTGACCCTCCATCCAAGCAACGCCAATGGAAATACCTACGGAAAAAGAAAGTGAGCGGCGAGAAACGCAGATGCAGAGTGAAAGCGTGAGTCTCAGCCTCGCCTTCCAATCTCCATTCACACCCAACTATCAAGGCCTTGCCAAGACACCCAATTGGTGATGGGACTCCTCCATGAAGGAAAAGCGGGGTGTGTGCCTTTACCAGGTTTCTCATCTTCGGTTCACGCTCGCAAAGAGCATTACGAGTAAAGAAAACTCACATTGGATTACTCGCAGAAACCAGATATTATGCGAATGTAGGAACTCTCCAGGTGATCGTGCGTCATTGCCCCTCGACCAGAGGGAAGAGCAGTCAGCAAAGATTGGTTTTGAGGAACCCCTCACAACGAGCTGTTTTATGACGCTTGTCTGGACTATCGATTGCCCATCGGTCCCTTTCCTGTTATCTCAGTTACTTGGGTAGGCCTTATTTAAGTCGTGCGTTGTCTGACATTGCCATCAATTCCCATCTTACAGAATACCATGTCTAGCTCCACCTCTCACCGCATTCGTATCGTCTGTGTCTCTGATACCCATAATGATGATCCCACAGACCACATCCCCACCGGAGACGTCTTTATTCACGCAGGAGACATGACGGATAACGGTACACCTGAGGAACTGAAAAAAGCGCTCGATTGGATCAGAAAGCTGCCGCATAAGCTGAAGATCGTAATCGCCGGTACCACCCATTTTACCCAACCACAAGCGAATCGTCGCCCGTATCTGACTTGTGTTCCACAGGGAATCATGACATGGGGCTTGACCAGTCCCACAAATACTACAACGAAGCGTCTCACGCGCTTTTCACCTCTGCTAGCGCCCGCGCTGATGGTGTCGTTTACCTGGACAATGCGGAGCCTCAGCATCTCCACGACAACCTCCTCAACGTATACGCCAACCCTACCCAACCTGACTTCCTCAAGCTTGGTTACGCCTTCGTATACCGCCCTTCCCCTTCTCCGGACGCAACAGCAGCCTGGGCCTCTGCGCCTGAGACGAGCAGAGGGCCGTTGGACCTTTGGGTGTCGCATGGTCCCCCAAAAGGGCGACTAGACAATGCCGGGCCACCTTTAAACTTCTTCATGAAAGGGTGCGAAGCCCAACGCCGCAAGATCGCTGCAGCAAAACCTCTAGTGTGCGTATTTGGGCATTTCCACTACAGTCGTGGTGTGGAAGTGGTGACATGGCGGGATGGTGGTGACAACGTGGAGGCCGGTAATGAAGTTGAGGCGAGCAAGATTATTAATGTTGCAAAAGAGCAGGTTCATGATTTCACGGGTTTGAAGCCAGGAAAGGAGACGGTATTTGTGAATGCGGCGTGGATGACGGCGCTGGGCCCACATATCAAGAGACGGAACAACCCTATTGTGTTTGACTTGGAGTACGCGCCTTCTTCCTAGTCACTTGAGCTTTTGTGTAAAACGACCTGAAAGCTTATTGGCCCTCCACTAGATAAAATGACTGTAAATTCGGCAGATCTATTCAAACAGTTGTCTGTAATACATGAGGAACTTGAACACCGACGAAGCCAAGACAGTCTCGTCTCCACAGATCTTCCCTTTATACGACACGAAGCAATTCATTCATACCCTTCCCTTTCCCTACCGCTGGGTCACCCGTTTCCGCACCTGTGCTACCCCCAAGAATCAACCGTAGTAGCCCACACACCCCACTGCACAATCACATCCGCCCCTCGCCCCGTGGGACCTGAGTCATCACCCACCGCTCATTGACCACCACGCTCGCCACAGTCGCATGCACCCGTACCCACAACACATGCCACCCCTTGCCCTGCGCCTCTACGAAAGCAGATCCTAAACCAGAGCCAGCACCATACCGCGGGGCAATGAACGCTGGTCCAGGTAAAGCGGGCGGCGTTGAGCGTGCGTGATGATGAGCGTGATACTGCAGAGAACGGCGGTACCGAGATCCCATGCTATGCTGAACTCTTTGCTGAATACGATTGAGCGTGGTACTGGCGTCAGCTCCATGGGCGAACGGAGAGGGCTGCGTGGTGTCTGTGTGTTACACATCGACGTGGAAGACGAAGCAGAAAATGGTCTGTCGGGGCAGGTCGCATCAGGGTATGTCTGGGTGACCGTAGCGAATGCACATGCAGCAAGGGAGATGAAGGCGCCCCATAGGCGGAGGAGTGTGCAGGTGTCCACGCGAGCATAGGCGTAAGGATCAGGGCCGCAGGTGCGAGAATGCACCATGCACCTCCTGCATCGAGGTCGAGAATGACGGGCATGCTGGGGTGATGGTGGTTGGTGTTGTGCCAGAAGGCATTGGAGAGGAGGGCGAGGGTGTGTATGGCTACGACGCCTGCAAGACGTGGTTGCTGCGAATGCACCGCCTGCGAGCCATGACCCTGGGCATGCGCAAAGAGGAGGGTGAGGTAAACGTTGAGACGCTGGAGGAGGGCGTAGTGGTCACTGAGGGGGAAGAGGCAGAGAACAGCAGTGGAAGTAGATGGGGTGATGGAGATGGAGACAGAAAGTGGAGGGTGAAGAGGACGGCGAGCTGGAGTAGTGGATACCTTAACATTATTTATTTCCACCCTTATGTAAATCGCATATACCATCGTGATTCACAAGTACTAGTACATTTCCAAAAATGAATTCCAACACAAACTGCATAAACCTCTTTACACTTCTCTTGAACCCAGAGATCCACTGAATAATACTGCAACCTTGTAAACATGGATAAGTTTATAAAATACATACATATACATACCACATGAAAGAAATATGTTAATGTTTGGGCAATGATCTTTTGGTTAATCTGCAACAGAGCCTTTATGAATAATAGCTTGAAAAGAATAAAAGTAGGCAATTCACTGGTTAACAAAAGACTGAAATCTCCACCCATAGGTGGATTTCCAAGAATGAAAACTCTATATGAGAATGTCATTAAAAAATAAATGACATTCATAAGAGTAACAATAACTTACTGACTGGATTGATAGCAAGTGGAAAACAGTACAATACAGCAAAACAAATATGGAGGGTATAACACTTACAAGCTAGATGATAAGAGGAATAGGAAGTTAAAATAAAATATTGAATGTTTTAACTCACAAACTATTGTATACAAGTGTGATAGTGAGTGGGGAATCCAGGATTAGGTCAAGACTTACTTTCTGGCAAAAAGAGTAAATGAGACATCAAAGTACAACTGACTGTAAAGAGATACATACATTCTAAATTGTGAACCAAGATATGAAACAAAAATGACACTAAATAATGGAAAGGATTTACTTACGAGCTGAAGCAAAGTCATGTCAGCCAGAAAACTGATTGTTGAAATGGCTTACATCCTAAAAGACCAATGTTGGTAAATATTACATATATGAGCAATAAAGGAGGCCTACTGTCTGAAAGGGTGGGACAGAGTTGAAATGACTTCAATATGGTGTATAAATAAAACCTTACAGTCTAGCAAACAATGAGTTTCATTATTGAAAGCATGAACATGTAACCTACATTCTGCAAAGAATATGAGCATAAAGTTCAACATACAAAAAAAATAAAAATTACATACTCGCTAGAATGAGAAAAGAGCAACAAAGGCATGAGTAACATGCAGAAGATATGTAGAATGATCGCTTACTGCCTGAGGAGATGCAAATGTCACCCATGATATCAGCTCATCTTCTTGCAGAAATACAGAATGATCACTTACTACCTGAGGAGATGCAAATGTCACCAATGCATCAGCTCATCTTCATGCAGAAATACAGAATGATCACTTACATCCTGAGGAGATGCAAATGTCACCAATGCATCAGCTCATCTTCATGCAGAAATACAGAATGATCACTTACATACTGAGGACATGCAAATGTCACCAATGCATCAGCTCATCTTCATGCAGAAATACAGAATGATCACTTACTCCCTGAGGACATGCAAATGTCACCAATGCATCAGCTCATCTTTATGCAGAAATACAGAATGATCACTTACATACTGAGGACATGCAAATGTCACCAATGCATCAGCTCATCTTCATGCAGAAATACAGAATGATCACTTACATACTGAGGACATGCAAATGTCACCAATGCATCAGCTCATCTTCATGCAGAAATACAGAATGATCACTTACTCTCTGAGGAGATGCAAATGTCACCAATGCATCAGCTCATCTTCATGCAGAAATACAGAATGATCACTTACTACCTGAGGAGATGCAAATGTCACCAATGCATCAGCTCATCTTCATGCAGAAATACAGAATGATCACTTACTCTCTGAGGAGATGCAAATGTCACCAATGCATCAGCTCATCTTCATGCAGAAATACAGAATGATCACTTACTCTCTGAGGAGATGCAAATGTCACCAATGCATCAGCTCATCTTCATGCAGAAATACAGAATGATCACTTACATACTGAGGAGATGCAAATGTCACCAATGCATCAGCTCATCTTCATGCAGAAATACAGAATGATCACTTACATACTGAGGAGATGCAAATGTCACCAATGCATCAGCTCATCTTCATGCAGAAATACAGAATGATCACTTACATACTGAGGACATGCAAATGTCACCAGTGCATCAGCTCATCTTCATGCAGAAATACAGAATGATCACTTACAAGCTGAGGAGATGCAAATGTCACCAATGCATCAGCTCATCTTCATGCAGAAATACAGAATGATCACTTACATCCTGAGGACATGCAAATGTCACCAATGCATCAGCTCATCTTCATGCAGAAATACAGAATGATCACTTACTCCCTGAAGAGATGCAAATGTCACCAATGCATCAGCTCATCTTCATGCAGAAATACAGAATGATCACTTACTCTCTGAGGACATGCAAATGTCACCAATGCATCAGCTCATCTTCATGCAGAAATACAGAATGATCACTTACATACTGAGGACATGCAAATGTCACCAATGCATCAGCTCATCTTCATGCAGAAATACAGAATGATCACTTACCAACTGAGGACATGCAAATGTCACCAATGCATCAGCTCATCTTCATGCAGAAATACAGAATGATCACTTACATCCTGAGGACATGCAAATGTCACCAATGCATCAGCTCATCTTTATGCCAAAATACAGAATAATCACTTACATCCTTAGGACATGCAAATGTCACCAGTGCATCAGATCATCATCATGCAGAAATACAGACCAATCACATACATGCTGAGGAGATGCAAATGTCACAAATCCATCAGTTCATTTTCATGCAGAAAAAGATATTATACCTACAAACTGCATCCGGCCAGTCACTCATTAATTAATATCTTCATGTAATACACTAAACACTTACTTTCTAACATCATAACCATATCCATGAACCTTCAGAACCATATCCCTGAGTATTAACACACACCATCTGCCGAAAATATTAGTCAAATGTGCTGTACTGATCAATATGTTGTTACCCACAAACTATAGCCAATGGTTCGATGACCCATTTGTCAAATAGTGCTTTGCAAGTCAAACAATGTTATGCTTACATCCTAGTGACATACAAAACAGTCAGCCTATGCCATCTTCACCCAAGATGATAAATTACTCACATCAAGAACCTTCGATATCTTCTTTAGCTCCCTTTGCAGTTCCTCGGCTTCTGTACATATTGCCTTCATATGTCAAGATTGTTAGTTGGGTGCATGATCATATTTGGTCTACTCACCCTTGATGACGGCAAATCCACAATGATATATGGTTTTCCAGCAAAGGCCAACGCATTTACCATCCAGTATTTCAACCAATCCCAATCAATCTTCTTCGTCTCTTCATACACATGATAACAAAGTCGCCGGAAATCTTGACTGGTATTCGCCTCAGATATCAGAGCAGAACAATGGTGGTACCATGCTACGAAAGCATATTCAGGTGGTTTCTCAGTTTTCGGCAACCCCTCGGTAATCCCCTTCATGCATCTGATAGCAATTCGTGCATGGAATTGAGCTGGAGCACAATAGAAATCTCCTGATCGCCTCTGGGTGGTGAGCATATCGCGCAATGACGCATGATAGGGTCGAATTGGTTCACCAGCATCGGCCTCTGGAACGACAAGGATAGAATGGCATCGATCCAAAGCCATCCGAATGTTGGGAACAGCGAGATCAAGCAGTTCGGCTAGCTGAGCCACGGTGAGTGGGTACCGAAGATACATTATGGTTCCCATGACCTGTTCAAAATCCTCCGATTGTCGAGCCTCGCCTATGACCTGCTTGTAAAGGGGGTCCACGCCGTCGTGCACCTTTAAAACCTGTCGCAGCCTATATTGGGGAGCTTTCCGTCCGTCATCTAAATATTGCAAAAGAGTCGATGCGTAGATGAAGAGACCCTGCGACTTGGCAACCAAAGCTTCGAGGTCTGATTCGGACGGCCATGGTATCGGTTCATCTTTCATGACTGAGTGATAATCGCGGCGGATGACCATAAGGCGTGCCTGCAGAAGTTTCCGAACGTCGTCCACGGAGTCTTCAAGAGCAAGCTGGTAGACCGCACTGCCCGACAAATGTGATAGAAATGCTGCGCGGATTTTGGTCTCTGGCCGACTCGTGAGGAGGAAACGAAGTGGAGGTCGAGGATCAGTGGCGAATGTCTGGCCAAGCGACTTGATGAGCTGTACGATTCCATCCATTGCGGCGCACTCATCAAGCCCATCGATAATAATCAAAGATCGATTTGGTTTCTTGACATTACTCAGAGGTTCAACGATGAGTTTCGAGAACTGTTCCTCAAATGTGCGGTGGAGAATCGTTCGGTTTTGCTGGAGGACTTGACGTATCTGCGACTCTGTCGATGGGACATGCTCCGCAATCTGATACGCAAGTGTAGGAACGAGTTTGTTGACGTCATCGCGATCTCCTGTTCCTCGAGAAAAAAAGAAAGACGCTGCGAGTTCTCCGTCCTCGTGGCATTGATTCGCTATTGTTTGCGCTATCGTAGTCTTCCCGGTGCCTGCTGGCCCACGCAACCAGCATACCGCACTCTCAGCACTTTGAACCCAGCCATTGATGTTCCGTAAGACTCTGGTGTGAGTGTCGGGATGACATGTGGAAGCGTGTTCTTCCTCTCGCTTCCGAGAGTTGTAGAAGGCGTCTTTAGTGATATGGCGCTCCAGCATGCCGAAAACCGAGTCGACTAGAGCACATGAGGTCTAGCGTCCAGATAAACAAAATACAACTCACCGTTCGAATGTTTGTTCACAATAAAGGTGTGTCGGCCACCAACGATACTATCAGAGATGGGGCCTTCGTAGTTATCGCCGGTGTTGAGGCGAGACTCGGATACGGCAAATCGTATGTGGTCATCTTCCGCTCGAGCTTTGCCTCGATTCATGCTGTTTTCGGGTAAGAAGAAGCTGTGGGTGAGGTACTGGACCGCTCGTACCTTGAAGCTGTAGTCAGGCGCGGGCGCTTATGTAGAACCAGGAACCTCGCGGGCGCAGCGCTGACGCGGACATCTATTTTATTGTAACTTATGTGCTTAGCATCCAGTTGTCATCGTGCCAATCATCTTTGACCTTGCTCTTGTACATGCCAGGCATTGCCGTCACCCAACACACCACTTATTGTGGCCCAGATTAGTGAGTCCTGGCCAGTTTGCATTCAGACAGCGGCCGTACTCATGTCGTTCCTAGTCCCAATCACAATTCCCTGTTAATTGTCCCCGTGCTTGTGCCTCTCTAGAGTCTCTACCATCCGTTGAAATCCACCTTCTCTCTGGATTTTCTTCTGGCCGTGCCTGTGAACCGCAGTCCGCAGTCTCGAAGTCGAAACTGCCTCTTTGAAAAGAAGCGCTATCCTGTTTACCGGCAGAGTTGTAGGGGCCCAATGTATCCACTACTCGTCTTCGCCTTCCTCTTCGCCCTCCCCACCCTCTCAGTCTCCATTTCCATCACCCCATCTACTTCCACTGCCGTTCTCTGCCTCTTCCCCCTCAGCGGCCACTACGCCCTCCTCCAGCGTCTCAACTTCTATCTCGTCCTCCTCTTTGCTGCCTGCGCACGCCCAGGGTCATGGCTCGCAGGCGGCGCATTCGCAGCAGCCATGTCTGTCGCCGGCGTTGCAGCCATACACGCCCTCGCCCTCCTCTCCATAGCCTTCTGGCACAATGCCAACAACCACCACCCTGTCATCCTCGACCTTGATGCAGGAGGTGCATGGTGCATTCTCGCACCTGCGGCCCTCATCCTCACGCCTATGCTCGCATGGACACCTGCACTTCGCGGCTCCCCTGCACGGCCACTCCTCCGCCTATGGGGCGCCTTCATCTCCCTTGGTGCTGCGTGCGCATTCGCCACGCTCACCCGGACATATCCCGACGCGACCTGTCCCGACGGACCATGTTCCGCTTTGTCTGCCACATCAATTTGTAACATACAAACACCACGCAGCCCTCTCCGTTCGCCCATGGAGCTGACGCCAGTACCACGCTCAATCGTATTCAGCAAACAGTTCGGCATAGCATGGGGTGTCGGTATTGCCGTTCTCTGCACTATCACACTCATCACGCTCCCTGTGTGCATGCTCGACGCCGCCCGCTATACCCGACCTGGGCCAGCATTCATTGCCCCGCGGTATGGTGCTGGCTCTGGTTTAGGATCTGCTTTTGTAGAGCCGCAGCGCAAGGGGTGGCATGTTTTGTGGGTACGGGTGCGTGCGGTTGGGGCAACCGCGTGTGCAGGGTTGTTCGTGGCGACCGTGGTGGTGAACGAGTGGTGGGTGATGAGTCAGGTCCCACGGGGTGAGGGGGCATATGCCATTGGGCAGTGGGGTGTGTGGGCTGCTACTGCGCTGGTGGTGATAGCAGGGTTGATTCTTGGGGGTGGTGGCACGGGTGCGGAAACGGGTGCCCCAGTGGTAGGAAAAGGGAAGGGCATGGATGAACTGATTCGTGTTGTATAAGGGGAAGGTCTGTAGAGACTAGGTCAACGGCTGACCAATCTTGGCTCCATTGGTGTTCAAGTTCACAGACAACTGTATAGATCTCGAAATTTACAGTGATCTTATCTAGTGAGGGCCAATAAGCTTTCAGATTTTCCACATAGTAAAAGCTCGAGTGACTAGGGGGGAGGCGTGTACTCCAGGTTGTTCCGTCTCTCGATATGTAGCCCTCTGAACACAACAATCACTACTAAAATAAGTTATTACACTCACCAAGAAATAAATTGCTTTTACCTGGTCAGTCTGATGTGAAGAGGAAAAGAGCTAGTGCACTGTGCAGACTCCTCTTCCGGAGCAGTGAGCTTATTATGAGGCATTTTTCTGGACAAAAGTACAATTATCAATAATGAAAGTAGTGAAAACACTGAAATCCCCAGGGTTTTTGGCCTATCCCTAGGGATCCCTAGCCCATCCCTAGGGATCCCTAGCCCATCCCTAGGGATCCCTAGCCCATCCCTAGGGATCCCTAGCCCATCCCTAGGGATCCCTAGCCCATCCCTAGGGATCCCTAGCCCATCCCTAGGGATCCCTAGCCCATCCCTAGGGATCCCTAGCCCATCCCTAGGGATCCCTGGGGCCCATCCCTACCCATCCCTAGGGATCCCCGGGGCCCATCCCTAGGGATCCCCGGGGCCCATCCCTAGGGATCCCTGGGGCCCATCCCTAGGAGGGATCCCTACCCATCCCTAAGGATCCCCAGGGCCCATCCCTAGGGATCCCTACCCATCCCTAAGGATCCCCAGGGCTCATCCCTAGGGATCCCTAGCCATCCCTAAGGATCATGAGGGCCAATCCCTAGGGATCCCCACATCAGCAAAACCTGATTTTGGGTTATAGTAAATCGGCATTTCCATAATAGTACTATAGCACTTATAGCAACAGCCTTCCTACACAGCACTTCATAGTGCCACAAAGCTTTGGTTGCACCTACATAATCCTCTCTACTAGTATGGACAACAATTGTGCTATATGGCACCCTAAAGGTTGCTTTCACGAGTGTCACCCCACAGTGACTCCGAGTCCCCATTCTCAACCTCAAGCCTCAGGCTCCACCATGGCTGTCAGGTGCAGTCTTGTATCTTTTGCCAAATTATTCAAAGTTTGAAGTTGCCTTGTTGTGCACTCACACCCAACTCGGACTCGAACTTGCCAGTTTCTGGCTCACTGGCACTCTGCTGGCACCCATGCCCTCACTCAGCGCAGCAGTCTCATATCACTGTCTTTCTCCTGCTACATGTTGCTTCTGAGTCCAACCCACCACCATTTTCCCAGTACTCCTCCACCATCCGCTTTCACTGGCAGTTTTTTTTGCAGCCGCTGCCTTGGGGCACCAGCACCATGTCGACCCAGAGGACGACAATGATAACAGTAGTGACTCACAGGGCATGGAGGTCCCCAGCAAGCAGGATGAATGGTGAGGGTGATGGTGCATGAAGTAGGTGCCAGCCCTTTCTATAACCTTTGCTCACTTGCTGGCAGGCGATTGCACAAGTCCTCAAGACTGCATCTACAGATACCATGAAACTTGTTATCAGACTCCAAGTACTTGATCCCATGTCCATCCCCCAACTCATTTCTATGCACCATCCACCCAACTGTTCTCCATTCAAGTTTCCTCCCCTCCTTGTGGGCATAGAGGACTTTGCTCCCCACCTGATCTGCAATGGCTGGTGTACAGCCCATCAAAAACAACACTCATCCTGTACATCAACGCACACCTTGTGAGGAGTATTTGTCTGGGTCTACATGTGGGAGGGTGCATGGACTGATGAGTTTAAGCACATCTGAACGGTGGTAAATGTCTGTATGAGTCGATTTGTATTTTTCATGCAACATTCAATAGTACACTGTTGCTTTTGTTGATGTTGAGGCCTTGTGTCATTTATTGTGCAACATTTCGGTTCTTTTGAGTGCAGTTGAAGATAATGATTTGAAAAGAAATGAGGCGTTGTTGTCAGGATAATTACAAGTAGCCTCGCTTTTTAGCATCCCCACAGAGCCTCTCGATCACATTCTCCCTGCTGTCCATGCTCGAATTGACCACTGTCGTCACCAAAACATTGCCGTGTGGTTTCCCATTCTTCTGGACAACGACACTATACTTGCCGTTGTTGTGGAATCGGCCTTGGTCGATACAATGATATCATGATCTTTCTGTTCTTACCTTCATTTTTCAGGCCTGTAGTAGGGTGAGGAAAAGGCTAAGGGGGGTAAAGTATCTGACTTACTGGACCTTTGTCTTATTAGTTGCAGGGTGGAAGTTGTCATGAGAGTGTGGTGAGTTTGAAAAATGGGGACACACCTGGTGATATGCAATTAGTAGCTATAAGAGGGGAGAACCCTAATAAACTACTAAAAGGTGTATGCGAGAATGTGAAGGTAGCTACTACACAGATAAAGGTTTGGAACAAGGGGGAAACTACTACAAAGTTTCCAAACAATAAAACATACACTGCAACAGTTGTGACCAACTGTGCAACTTTGTGAACATGGTTGCAACAACAATATCGATATCAGAGGGACGAAGACTGAGGGCTCAAGGCTATAACTTGAGCATGAGCAATATAAGGCTATATGGTGCTGATACTAGAACTAGGAGGAGGGAAACATTGTGTTTTTCTCTGCAGGTAAAGCTAAATTACATGAGTTTTTATACTACGATGATCGTGGACGTTCATAAGATCAGATGGTATTGGGATATAGTTGATGGAGAGTTAGAGTATGTCAGATTCACATATTTGGGGCATAGGATCATATGGTGCATATTGCCAGCCATGCAGTACTGACTGAGTGTAGGTATGTCATCTATATGCTACTACATTCTAGATGCAGTCCTCTTGTGTCACTCTACTGACAGGGCTTTGGTATTTTTGACTAATATCTTCTTACCTCTCTCATTGCATATATATCTACCCTTTTCACAATATTTGATCCAAGGCCACTGTTCCACTCAATCTAGAGGAATTCCCAATTCTTTTCATACAAGTCTCACCTGGGAAAATCATGACATTCCACACTGCACTGTATTAACCAGTTTGAAAAACAAGTCCATAGACACTATGTAAATGAGACTAATTTTTGCCAATCTGGTGAGATTATAAGAATTATTCTAAGCTACAATTCTTTGAGATTACGTTGAGGTGAGCTCAGATTGCAGAAGGGGAGAAGGGGGCAAGGGAAGCACAAGATAGGGTAGCTACTTTGTAAGATTTCGGAGAAGTAGGAGAGGAGAATGAAGAAGGGGATTGGGTGAAAGCCGAAAGGCTTCCCGGCCCCGGTAAGGAATGAATCTAGTCTGTGGGAAGGAACCGAAGTGAGCAGCGAGGGCGGGATGGGCACCTTGCATGGTTTGGATCACAGGGAGAAACATACTTGCCCGGGCAGCAGTTAGCAGCGCTGAGGTAACAGGAAGAGGCAAGGCGAGGAAAGGAGAGCGGTGGGTGGGTGAAGAAAATGAGCCGCAATGTCGATGACAGCAAAGACACAGAGCTGACTCTGTGTCACACCTGTCACTCGCTCAGAGACCATATCTTTTGTCACACTCCTACCTCGTTTAGACTTAAGCTTGCGAATTATGCAAATTTCCACAGAAGGGTTTGCCTGATGCTGGGGATGGGCCCTGGGGATCCCTAGGGATGAGCCCCGGGGATCCCTAGGGATGGGTAGGGGTCCCTGGGGATTGGCCCTCATGATCCTTAGTAGGGATCCCTAGGGATGGGTAGGGATCCCTAGGGATGGGCTAGGGATCCCTAGGGATGGGCTAGGGATCCCTAGGGATGGGCTAGGGATCCCTAGGGATGGGCTAGGGATCCCTAGGGATGGCTAGGGATCCCTAGGGATAGGCCAAAAACCCTGGGGATTTCAGTGTTTTCACTACTTTCATTATTGATAATTGTACTTTTGTCCAGAAAAATGCCTCATAGCTTATGATAGCAGTTCTTCCATCACAAAATCATTTGGAAGCTGGTAGCAGTTGGCTATGACGTTCCGCCTGCACATTTATTTCTCCGCAGTTCCCGCAGGTTGCGCAACTCGCGCAGCTCCCGCAACTTTGGCTGACAGTTGCGCAGGTGGTTAAATAGATATACCACATACTCGCAATTTGAAGCTACTTGTACTATACAATGGAGAATCACATCAAACTTAAGCCCAATGAGACCTAATTCAGTCAAGACCTAATCTTTGCGCAAGCAACCAATTGCTTTGCGAACAGCTTGTCTACGCTCCTCCTGTGAAGCCGGTAGGGGGGTAGGTCTGGGATAGTACCCTTGGAACTAGTCCCGAAGTCTCGCCGGATTAAGTGTGTTAATTACATCAACAGAATCCAGTAGAGGAAGCACCTTAGGCAGCACTTTCAGGAGGTTCCCACAGCCTCTTAGGGGGGGTTCTTATGTGATGAGAAAGTAGCCTTAGAGGCCTGGCGCTTGGGAGGTTCCCCCACCATATTTTCGTCGACCTCCCAGAGCATTTTCTGGGCCTATAAATATGTTTTCCGAGCATGTACATATGTCTTTTAACTACATATTTTATTTTATTTCACTTTTTCGAACCTCTTAGAACTTTTTTGAGCCTCCTAGACACTACATCAGCTACTATAATAGTCATTCTGAACCGTTGTACGCAAATAAATTTTCATCTTAGACACTAGGGGAGGGAGAGAATGGGGCAGGAGAGGAGGGAGAGCGGGGAGGGAGAGCGGAGGGAGGAAGGAAGAGAGGGAGGGAGGGAACAGGGAGTGGAGACACTGCATCATGGGTTGGGTAAGGGTCGGAGTGGCACGACAACAAACCCGAACCCTTGTAAACCGTACCCGGAACGGGTCTTGGGCAACCCGACCCGTTTCGGGCACGATTTCATGGCCAAACCGCGGAGGGGGCACACCCACAATTTCACCACCAATTAGGTGTTCCGCTACCTCGCGATGGCCGGCCATGTCAATTGACATGGGCCTAGCCTCGCGAGGTATGTTTTGCCTCCTCACCTCGCGAGGGTGGCCGTCAATGTCAATTGACGTGGGCCTAACCCTCGTGAGGATCTCGGGGGTGGTGTCAGTGCTGGTGCCTCTTTGTTACCTCATTGCTGTCACCTCGAAAGCACAAGGCGCAGGTCATTCGACATGCGCTTGTGTTCACAAGGTAACCGAGGAGGGAGTGAGTGAGCAGATGGCGAAAGTAGATGGAAAAAAACATACCTGGGCCAGAGTGTGGGCGCACCACACCTCTGACCCGGCTTTCCATGCTCCCCATCGTCGTTGTCGGTGTCGTCATTGTTGCGGTTTGTTGATTGGAGAGCGGAGAGGGAGCCAGAGTGGAGGGAGGACAGTGTGGGGAGGAGACAGTGTGGCGTGAGGAGAGAGAGGGGGCTGAGGGAAGAAGAAATGGCAGGGAGGAAGTGAGAGCGGGGAGAGGGAATGGAGAGAGAATGAGACAGTGGGGAGTGGAAATGGGGAGGAGAGGGGAGAGGGAGAGTGCGGGAGAGGTGTGGGGAGGGAAAAGAGAGAGTGGGAGGAGGGCGGGGGAGTAGGGAGAGAGTGTGGGACCGAGGCGAGAGTGGGGACGGGGAGAGTGAGCGGGTAGAGGAATGAGTGAGCAGGGAGAGGAAGAGTGGGCGGATACCGTTGTGTTCCCATCGTTCCTGCTGTTCCCCTCCTCATTGTCGTCTGCGTTCTTGTCGTCATCCTTTCCCTCCTTGTCGTCTCTGTCACCGTGCCCATCGGTGTCATCCTCTTTGTCCTCGTCATCTTCATCGCCTCGTCATCCTTGCTTCCATTGGTTGTGTTCTCAGCAAAAAGCAAGTGAAGTTGTGGTCGGATGAGGGTGCAAACGGCTCTGAAATGGGTGCAATGAGCCGCAAAGATGTGAGAGGCAGAACACGAGGGTGGAGAAACTCACTGAGCAAACATGTACTAGTATACGTAGTAGTAGTACTAATAGGAATACTTGATGTTTAGTCACGGGTTTGGTTAGCAGGGGTCATTGGATGCACTAACGTACCAAAGTCGCGGCTCCAAGTAATATCCAGGATGGAGCATGAGCGGCAGTGACTGTTGAAGTGCTTGGTATTTTTTTCTTGATTTTTGACGCAGTGGTCGTCGAATATGTGTATTTTTACATTCAGTGCACCGTTAAATGATTTCTCATTGGTTGATCAATTGTTGTCGATCTCCGACACCTCTCCGCACCTCTCCCGCACCTCTCTCAAACCTCTCTCAAACCTCTCCCAAAACCTCGCACCTCTCCCCACCTATACCTTCCATGTTGCAGGTGGTCAGGTGATCAACGTCAATCAACGATCAATCAACCAACAAACGCGTCGCGTTTTCTTGTCGCGCCTCTCTCTTTCACCCACGTGTCCTGTAAGTCCCTTTCACCTTCCAATCATTCTGCCAAAACTAATGACCGAAAAGAGAGGCCAGAAAGGTTCAGGGAGGGTAGAAGAGGGAATATGGTGAGGATACCACAGATGAAGAGGCCAAGGCCGAGGACGAGGACAATATTAATGAGGGAGACGCCGAGGACAACGACGAAGAAGACAACGATGAGGACGAGGACGAGGGGGAGGGGGACAGGGATGACGACGACGGATGACAAGGTCAGTTCTCTCCCTCTCCCTCTTCTCCCTGCTCTCTCTCTCCCTCCCGCTCCCCGATCCCTCGCTCCCTCTCCGCTTCCCGTTCCCTCCCTCTCCGCTCTCCGTCCCCCAGTCCCTCTCTCCCCCGCTGTATTTCTCTCCCTGCTCTGCTCTCTCTCTTCCCTCTCCATTCCCTCTCTCCTCCACCTCCATGCGCGCTCTCTCCCTCCCCCATTCCCTCTCCCTGCTCCTCCACTCGCGCTCTCCCTCTCCTCCCTGTTCCCTCTCTCTCCCTCTCCTCCCCACACGCTCTCTCCATGCTCTCTCCCTCTCCCTCCTTCCCCCGCTCTGTCCCTGCTCCCTCAGGCTGCCGGTTTCCTCCCTCTCCTCGTTCTCTCTGTCCCCGCTCCCTCCTGCTCCCTCCCCGTTCCCTCCCCGTTCCCTCCCTGCTCTCTCCTCTCCCTCTCCCTCATTAATTTAGGTGCACACAGCATTTCCGCTGGATGGTGGCCCTGGAGTACTGGGAGGTCCTCTAGTGTCTGAGAGGTTCAATTGCCTCACCGAGGGCCAGAGCAGCTCAGGTGGAATCCGGGAGGTGGAGGGCGATGTTGGGGCCGATGGTCATCTGCTTGTGACCGCCACTCAGCAACAGCGCCTGCTCTCGGGATACTACCGATTGACAGGGGCATGGGAGTGGAATTAGCACTATTATAGTAGCTATGTAATGCCTAGGAAGTTCTAGGAGGTTCAAAAAATGTCTAGGAGGCTCGAAGAAAAAACATTCACTTATAAGACATATGTGGATGCTCATCAAATGCTCAGAAAACATATTTATAGGACCCCAGAAAATGCTCTGGGAGGTCAGCAAAAATTATGGCGAAGGAACCTCCCAAGACCCGGCCTCGAAGGCCACTTCTCCCTCACATAAGAACCCCCCCTTTGAGGCCGTGGGAACATCCCTAGAGTGCTGCCTAAGGTGAGAGGAAGTTCAGCCTTGACGAGAATTAATAAGACTAGATCAGAGATCAAAAGGACATACCTCAGTCGGCCAACTGAAATCATGAAATGGCACTTCTGCTAAGGGTAAGATGTCTCCACGGCCCACCGATAGGTTGTAGGCTATCGCGCTCGAATGGCTAATGCGTCTAAGAATTCCCTCTAAACTATCCAGGCGCTCATTTATCTCCCCTAAACCATTCAGACGCTGATTTATGTGTGCCATGGCAGTCCGAAACCAGGGGGGTGCAATCTCTGTATGCAACTCTTGGTTAGTGCCATGGCAAATTGAACATTCCACAACAACCTTCGTCTCCAACGGCTTGGAGAATCTTTGAGTGATAAACTTGAGCATTTCGCACATCGGTTGCAGAGGCAGTGCCACGACCTGTGGTATTACAATGAGTGGGTGACACTTCTTGGATGAAATGAACCAGACAACCTTCGCATAGTAAAATGTCTTTGGTGTAATAGGTCGCTTTCAGTAAATCATTGTCCGTTGGGGGATTCTGGGGAGCAGGCGGCAAGTTGATAATATTGCCCAGAGGAGCTACAGGTAGATCGATGGGCTGATTAATAGGCTCAGCGTCCGAGTGGTTGTTCTCAGCGTCCGAGTGGTCGTTGTCAGACATTGGCGAAATTGATTTTCTCACGTATCCTGCATCCGATAAGAATATGACTATTAAATGTGATTTATTCTAAGGAAAACGAGGGTCGACAACTAGCAACAACTAGTGAGATCACTATAAAGGAGTGTAAGATGGTGTCCAGATTGAGCATCAAAAGCAAGAAAAAGAACAAAGAAGGACGAGACTGTGGGCTGACGAAAAACAATAAAGAATGAAACCAAGGTAAAGGAACAGAAACGAAGTGACAGTGGGGGATCAGTCAGATACCTGGCGAATCTTATACTCTGGGCACCATGGATTAACAAATTCCACTGGAGAGCCCACCGAAAAATAGTTGGGGTTGCCAATTCGCAAAGATGCTTCCTCGCTACGTTGGAGGAATTGTGGGGGAAGTGAGATAGCTTGGCGAGGTTTCGGAATACGATTCGGTTCTACCTGAGCAGTCGAAATAATTGATGTGCCAGAAACCTTTTGGGAAGGTTGAATCGATACTTCTGAATCTGAGCTCATCAGAAATACTAGAAAGAATATTAAGGTATAGTGTTGATGATGGCTGAGGCGTGAAACATACAAGCAGTAGAACTCCCTTCGCCGTTATTCATCACCATTGCTTCAAAGCCGGCTGTGGGGGAACAGTTTAGACGAGAAGGACACAAAACTGAAAGGATTAGGTACCTGTTTTGTGCTTCTTTCGGATGTGCACTGCCTTCTGATTTTTCGCTCCCTCAGTTTCTGAATCAGAGGATTCAATGCGCCGGCGCTTGGAGACTCTGCGTGCTTGAATATAAACGAAGATTAACATTGGTTTGAGATTTACCAAAAGCGTGACACTACCTTCACGCCTTGCAGTTTCAGAGTTGTCACCGTCCGATTCAAGTTCTTCAGGTGTCTGGTTATCACTCCTGTCTTCCAACCACAAGTTATACACCTTGATGGGAACAGTGACTCGCAATGCTATTGAAGCAATCAATGCCAATGTTCAAAGCGATGCCTGTGGGGTTTCTTACCGACATAAATGTGAGACCCATCAAATCCACATTTATCTCTGCCTTTGTACCACAATAAATCTTTTCCGGAAGCCTTTTTAACCACAACAGAAAGTCGCTTGTTCTCCTTGAACAAAAGAACCCAAGATGTCTTTGGGTTGCGAATTGGTCGAGCTGATGTGGTGCTTGACAATAGGTTATCGACATACTGGAATGGCACTGGGAGAAGCTTTCGCAGGAACTCGTCAACTTCATCATGCGACCAGCTGGGATCAAATACGATCTGGTCGTCATACTCGCCAGCAATCTTGGCACATCCTCGACTTTCCATTCTGGACAACTCAGTCTTTCCTGGAGCGGCACTTCTTTTCAACTTGCCAGCAATCTGGTGAAGCCATTGCATCAGTACGGCTCCGAGACTATACTTCGGCATTCACTGACATCAAGACCACAGACCATAACCACAACAGAAGCAACACGAACCCACTTCGTAGGTTTCTTCGATGCTGGAATTTCCTGACATTGATGTCAGTGGTGAATATCATGCCGTAAGTTGGACCATACCTTTGATACATTCTTGGAACTTCCGGAACCTGATGACTTGCGATAGCCTTTCATTATTTCTGAGCGTGCCTCAGAAACCGTTGCCTTTGGTTCCTCTCCACCTCCTGCTGCATTGCCGGATATTCTTTTAAAGATTCCGAGGACGCTTTCAGATTTTGCAGGGGGAGCAGATTCAGTACCTTTGGGATGCTTGCTCTTTCCATGCAAGCACTCGGCACATCGAGCAGGTTGCGAAGGATCCGGATTCACTGGAGGTGAGTATTCCTCACACTCGCATTGAGTGCCGTTAACCATTACACGACAGCATTCAGCCATGGCAACTTGAGCGAGGAAGTCCCCAACTTCGAAGATTCTGGGTCTCAAAATTTGGGGCAATTTCTCCTTTTACCGCAGACTAATATGTATTTTTATTAGTTTTATTTTTATTATTACGGAATATCGAAATGCGAAAGCACATTCAAAGCCTGAACCCAAAGCTTTGCTCAGTCTTTCCAGATTGGATGGGATAACGAAATTTGCATCTCTTTCCCCCCTTTCCGTCCACCCCGTATCACCTCAAATACAGGATAGCTGTCGCCATCCCACTCATCTGGGAGTAAGCCATATCCTGCTGGCGTGATATCCTTCTCCACGACTTGGGCGAGCACCTGAAAGAAAAGATCTTCTTGTGCACTTCCGAAAGGACTTGCATGTTGAGGAACGTCAATACCTTCGTGCCGGATATTTGCTTGCTGGTCAGCGGCAATTCGCTCAGAAAGCTCTTCATGAAGCACTGGAGTTTCGCCCTCAGGAGTGTTGACATCGTCAGCTCCATCGGAATCGGCATCGCTGTCATCATCTTGGCCAGCGCCTCTTTCATGTACACTGTAGTATCGATTAATTGTGTCTGGATGCACATTCTCGCAGTCATCTTTATAAATTCCAAGTTGGGTCTGACCGAGGAAACGTAGATCCTGTGATTTGCTTAGATGAATGGTATAGTGTCTGAGATGTCCTTTACTTACGTTCGGGCTCTTATCATTTGTTTTTGGGCCGGCAATCGGGTGTGAATTCCACTCCTGTTGAAAGCTGGAGCAGTCTTCGTTGATAGCGTCAAGGAAAAGTGTGTGTAAGAGCCATAGGTGCCCATTCTGAGTAATGTCGAGACCATGAATATTCTCCAATCGTGTGAAAAATGCTCTCCATGCTCGAGCAAATTGTGACCCGACCTTGACCCATAGCCGCTCAATACGTGTATTGCCTGTAGACCTATTAAGTGTAAATTTCTGATATGAAAGACTCAGTTATATTTTAAACCTACGATCCCCACATGAACGAAGCACGTTTTGGACCATTTCGTATGATCATATAAATAGCCACCTTCATATTTTCGCCACCACAATCTCCACGCATATGGGATGGCATTCCAAATGACTCAACTGCGGAGATGAAGAGTTCCAAAACTGTTGCTGCTCGATTGTTGGTACTGGCCCGAATCCCAGTTATCTACAAGGTTAGAGTTAGTCTGGATGCAGGATCATATTCAAGACTGACCGTTCTGTCAAACCCATCTACCATTCCGTGGATAACAATGCCCCATCGAATTAATTTGCGGTGGCCGTCAACATGCCATAGCGCATTTGATCTTGTGACAAGGTACTGTTTCCTCTGGATAACCTGGCGATTTCTCAATGTACAACCAAGCCCATCAATCCGTCTCAGTGATGCCACTACTCGGCGACGTTGAATTCGGAGCCCATGACAGCGAAGGAAACCAATGAGGTATCGCAATCCACTTGCAGGCTTGCGACGTTTGAAGATCTTCACCAGTCTGTCAAGATCGGTGTTGCTCAGATTTGAGTAGGCCCTCGTCACATTATGTCGTTTCATATGCTGATACAATGTGTTTCGATGGACTCCAAGGGCATCTGCAAGCTGAGTTAACTTAATCTGACGGCGGCTAGATGTTGCCTCCCGAAGATATTCAAGGTCAATGTGTTTTCGGGGTCGTCCACGACGTTCTGTATGAATGAGGGTTACTGGTTGTGGGATGACAACTTTGGCGTCCTCCCTGCGAAATGAAAGGTGAGAAATGTTTCATTATAAAATTGAATGGGTATAAACCATTGTTTAGCACGCTCTGTGGACGACTGTAAAAGACCCACAGCGTTCCCCAAGATTGTCGCACACTCGTGCAACCAGTTATCAGGTAAGCGATCTTCGGCACTTTCGCCTTCATTTTCTAAAGCCTCCAAAATAGTCATGGCATCAGACGATATTGCATTGATGTGGAATGCGATCTGTGAGATGTCGGTGTCGTCTTGGTGAATAACCCGGAGTGCGTGCTCATATATCTCGCTGATGACCTGATGAGCAGTACAGATATTCGCTGCCCAGGGTTCACATATGGCGCCTGAATGAGGGAGAGGAGGAAAAGTTGTTGGCAGTGACACGTCGTCCATATTTTCCAGAAAGAGGCACGAGGTGGGAAATCAACCACCTGCTTTTCACATCATGACACCTTCGAAACATCCCAAGTTCTGGCTCAATGACGGCACCCACATTTTTCTTGTATGTATTCTGCTGTGCTTATTATTTTACAACTGAAAATCCTCACGATAAACACAGGTTGAGAATACGCTGTATAAACTTCATGGTAGCATAAGGTGTTACGAGTCCCTATTAGGGAATCATTTTGTATACGGTCAGTTTTCACTTCAGGGTCGCAAATGCCACAAATGCCAATTCGCCATACCATGGGAATAAATTTAACAAACTGTGGGAACAAATTTGAAGTCCTGGGAATAATTATGAAACCGTGTGAGTTTTTCCTCTTGTAACTGTGAGAACTTGTTGACCTAATCAGTAAGAACAATAAGATAGCTGGATCAAAGCTACCGAATTCATCAGAGCTGCTGAATTTGGAATGTGGAATGAGCTCCATTCTCCCAACTTGCTTGGTTAATTGAGTGTAGGAAGTGTAGTAAGAAGAAACTCCAGAACTCACATGATGGGCTGGCATACAGACTTTCAAAGTTGAAGATTTGTTGCTTGTTTAGGTCTTGAATTACAATGGAGCTTGGTCTGGATTGGTCTGATAGAACTGTTGTAGGGTCATCCATAGCATATCTAACACATGCGCATGACATTGGTTGTGCTCATTTATCCACTGGCCACAAATAAATTCCACAACCATTGACAACATATTAGTTGGATGTTGATGACATTTGTAGGATTTATTTACTTTGTTATGACTGGGAACCCCCTGCCAAACAGTTGACGAACAGCTGAATGGCATTCGAGAAGGGTGTGTAAGGTCATACAGAATTTGCTTATATTTATTTCCTTACCAACAGTCACACAACTGTTGTACAGCCATCTTAAGCATATTCAATACATGGGCATGGCAAGGATGTATTGATTCTGTTGTCCACTGGCCACAAATAAATTCCACAACCACTGACAGCATATTAGAAGGATGTTGACGACATCTGTAGCATTTATGTAATTTGTCATGACTTGGAAAGCCCTGCCAAATGGTTGATGAACGGATTGAATGGCGTTCGGCAAGCCTTTGTAACCTCATACAGAATTTGCTTGTATTTATTTCCTTACCAACTAGTCATACAACTGTTGTACCACCATCTATAGTGTATTTACTACATGGGCATGGCACGGATGTATTGATTCTGTTGTCCACTGGCCACAAATAAATTCCACAACCATTGACAGCATATTAGATGGATGCTGATGATGTTTGTAGCATTTATTTAATTTTCTATGACTGGGAAACCCCTGCCGAACGGTTGACGAACGAATCGAATGGCGTTTGGCAAGCCTTTGTAAGCTTATACAGAATTTGCTTATATTTATTTCCTTACCAACAAGTCATACAACTGTTGTACAACCATCTATAGCACATTTAATACATGGGCATGGCACGGTTGTATTTATTCTGTTGTCCACTGGCCACAAATAAATTCCACAACCATTGACAGCATATTAGATGGATGCTGACGATGTTTGTAGCATTTATTTAATTTTCTATGACTGGGAAACCCCTGCCGAACGGTTGACGAACGAATCGAATGGTGTTTGGCAAGCCTTTGTAAGCTTATACAGAATTTGCTTATATTTATTTCCTTACCAACAAGTCATACAACTGTTGTACAACCATTTATAGTATCTTTAATACATGAGCATGGCACAGTTGTATTGATTCTCTCATCCACTGGCCACAAATAAATTCCAGAGCCATATACAGCCCACAATTTGGATGGATGTTGAAAGTTTTTGCTGTACTTGTTTAATTTCTAATGGCCTGCAAATACCTGTTGCACAAGGTGAAGGAATGACAATCTAGACTGGTCAATAACTGTTCAGGAGAATTTTCCTATTCATGAGCAATCAAGATAATTGCATGCAATGTCATCAATATCTGTATGATATGCTGGCAATGGTTGTGGAATTTATTGGTAGCGAGTGTATAAGGGGATCAGGACAACCAATGTCATGCCCATGTGTTCAATATGCCATATGTATGACCATACAAGTGTTGTATGACTAGTTGGTAAGGAAATAAATATAAGCAAATTCTGTATAAGCTTACAAAGGCTTGCCGAACGCCGTTCGATTCGTTCGTCAACCGTTCGGCAGGGGTTTCCCAGTCATAGAAAATTAAATAAATGCTACAAACATCGTCAGCATCCATCTAATATGCTGTCAATGGTTGTGGAATTTATTTGTGGCCAGTGGACAACAGAATCAATACATCCGTGCCATGCCCATGTAGTACAGATACTATAGATGGTTGTACAACAGTTGTATGACTTGTTGGTAAGGAAATAAATATAAGCAAATTCTGTATAAGCTTACAAAGGCTTGCCAAACGCCGTTCGATTCGTTCGTCAACCGTTCGGCAGGGGTTTCCCAGTCATAGAAAATTAAATAAATGCTACAAACATCGTCAGCATCCATCTAATATGCTGTCAATGGTTGTGGAATTTATTTGTGGCCAGTGGACAACAGAATCAATACAACCGTGCCATGCCCATGTATTAAATATGCTATAGATGGTTGTACAACAGTTGTATGACTTGTTGGTAAGGAAATGAATATAAGCAAATTCTGTATAAGCTTACAAAGGCTTGCCAAACGCCGTTCGATTCGTTCGTCAACCATTCGGCAGGGGTTTCCCAGTCATAGAAAATTAAATAAATGCTACAAACATCGTCAGCATCCATCTAATATGCTGTCAATGGTTGTGGAATTTATTTGTGGCCAGTGGACAACAGAATCAATACAACCGTGCCATGCCCATGTATTAAATATGCTATAGATGGTTGTACAACAGTTGTATGACTTGTTGGTAAGGAAATAAATATAAGCAAATTCTGTATGAGCTTACACGCCCTTGTCGAATGCCATGCAGCCGTTTGTCAACTGTTTGGCAGGGGTTCCCCAGTCATAAAAAATTAAATCAACACAAGAGATGTTGTCAACATCTGTCAAATGTGCTGTAGATGGCTGTGTAATTCATTCATGGCCAGTGGGTTTGAGAATCAATTCAACCAATGTCATCCCGACATCTCAAATATGTTGCAAGGGGTGTACAACTGTGTTATGGCTAGTTCTTAGGAAAACAAATATATCCAAAATCTGTCACAGCTCCCAGGCCCCTTGTTACCTTTTCGCCCCTTTTCGCCCTGCTTACTCATCGCTCAATTCCCACGGCCACTTTCCCACAGAGAAGTGCCAAGTCCCACGATCCTATTGGCTACCAATCCATCGGTTCCAAGTTCTCACCCTTTGACATCACCACATGAATAATCAATCACATGTCTGGTTATCGTCCAATCATATCGCGCTTACGCACCCAAGATAAGAGAGCTTATTGCCATTGGCTGGAGATAAGAGGGAGTTATGCCATTGGACGATAGGGTATTGCCTCCCCTCAAGTTTGTTCCTATATATATCATCATTATATGTACATTGTACTTTACGTTTAGTCTGGTTTATCCCACCGGATTGCCAATATATTCCTTTCTCCTTTTCATCGCTCGAAGTCAGCCTGAGTCTGTTTGTTGTCGGAGCCATCCCGTAGACGATCCGTAACACCCCTGATGAACAGTGTTTGGCCTGTTCATTAACTGTTCGGGAAAGGTTTCCCAGTTACAAAAATCTAAATACATACCAGAGATATTGTCAACATCTGTCAAATAGGCTGTAGATAGCTGTGGCATTGATTTGTGTCAAGTGGACAAGAGACTCAACATGACCAAGGTCATCCCCAAGCATGAAATGTGCTGTAGATGGACATACAACAGTTTTATGAGTAGTTGCTAGAACAATAAATATCAGGAAAATATATAACACCTCCCAAGCCCATAATGAACAGTGTTCAACCCTTTGTCAAGTGTTCGACAGAGGTTTCCCAGTCATAAAGAATTACTGAAATGCAAGAAATGTAATCACAATCTACTACCACTCTAGATGGTTATGGAATTTCTTTATGACCAGTGGACAAGAGAATCAATGCAATCCATGTCATGCCAATGTGTTAACCATGCTGTAGATGGTTGTACACCTGTCTCATGGCTAGTTGATCAGAAAACAAATACAACAAAAATGCATAACAGCACTCACACCCTTGTTGAGCAGTCTTCAGACTGTTTGACAACTGTTGGCAAAGCTTTCCCAGTCATGAGCAATTCAATACATACAAGAAATGGCCTCAATTTCTGTCAAATTGGCTGTAGATGGTCATGGAATTCTTTTGTCATCCATTGGTAGGACAACAGATCTCATGACCATTTGTGACATAGGTTGTAGATAGTTATACTACCCCATTCCAGCCAGTGTTCAGCCCCTTTGACAACTGTTCCACAATGTTTTCCAAGTACTTAGATATCAAATAAATATAACATTGTCACAAACCATTGTCAAATAGCCTGTACATGGATGTGCATTTTATTTACAGCCAGTGGGTCAGAAACTCAATACAGGAAACATGTAGAAAACTTGCAACACCCTGGTTGAATGATGTTTTACACATCTTCAGCAGTGATCTTTGATACCAAGTAACCCCAACAACTTTCCTGAACACATGTCAACTTCTTTATGCAAGATTTGTATGGCTCTTTGATAATAAATTATAGGAATATTACCCACTTGTCGAATCATTCAGTGAGTCTTTCAATAATGGGTAATAGCATCTGGGTTATCAATCCACTGAGTGTGCTGCCATTCTATAATTTCCCATTCTCATATAGTTCTGAATGTATTCGCTTCCATTTAATTGACAAGATGGCTTGCAATAGTGGAGCTCATTCCAGCTGGAGCTGAGCTTTTCTTGTTGTTACTGATTCGGACAACATTCTCACAACCACATGGCAGATGCTCATACAACTTTTTGGTAACAAGAGAACTGGAAATATATGGTGGACAAGATACTGCACCATGGACGAATAATGTTCAGACTGTTCAAGAATGCTTGTATAGGCACTGGAAATAACATAAGTACAACAATGTGGTGAAGTTATATCAACAAGTCTGTACATTGTTGTACAATTTACATGGCTAATTTGAAACAAAATAAAATGCAAGAAAAGTGTGGAACATTTTCATTGACTTGCTGAACACCACTGATTGCATCTGCACGTTCTGACCTTGTAAACATGCCATTTTACCTATTCTAATTTTAGACACACTTTTATGCACTCCACCTATTCCCCACAGTCATCTGATGCACAGTGCATCACTTAACAACTTCCCATTTCTTCTACTATCTCTTCACTCACACATTGCACCACTCCAACAGACATCACACTAACTTTCTAGCTTAGTCAAGCATTTAGTGCTCAACTCAGCTCATCTCTGACATTATCTGATCCTATGTAGGCCCTGTGCATGGCTGCGCTTTAACTGGCTGTCAAATAGTGGATTTATCAGACTGTTTCACACAGTTAGGGGTATTATTCCAAATACTATTCTTCAAATATTTTCTATGCATCTCATCTTGTCTCACTTATTGACCCTATTGCACCATTGCTTTGCCTTCATTTCACATATAGCTAGCTTGTGTTTCCCTATTTTCATAATAGCTACACTATGGCAACCCTATCATATAAATACTGACTGTATTTAGCATACAAAGAGAGAATACCATCTCCTTTGTCCCAGCTCCTTTCTGACTGCATCCCTGAGTCTTCTTTCATCTCTGAGTCTCCCTTCACCTCTGATTGCTGTGAAACACTATGAATGACCATAGAGTCCATTTAGTAATTTTTGTTTTAGTTGAAGTCATGGTAGAGAGAAGTCATGGAGATTCACTGTAAGCATTGATATACCTTTACAGAATGTTGTTTGCAAATGTATTCCAATAGTTATTCTCAAAATACTTGATGAAAGCCAGTGAAAATTTTGTAAATTGGCTTTATTTGAAGTCCAAACAAGTAAAAGGATGAAAGCAAAGTGCCAAAAGTGTTTAAAAGTGTATGCAAGCCATCTCCACATTGTTGATAGTATTTCAAATTTTTGCTTCAAAACATTTGTAGTATCCTTTCAAAACATTTTGTAGTAGTGCTTCAAAACCTTTGTGGTAGTGCTTCAATACATTTTGTAGTACTGCTTCAAAACCTTTGTAGTACTGCTTCAAACTTTTTGTAGTAGGTTTCAAAATCTTTGTAGCACTGCTTCAAACCTTTTGTAGTAATGCTTTCATGATGAGCAGGGACAAGCAGGTCTGCCCATGGGATCATGGGGCTGGCCCATTATTGTCAAGACAAACATGGTCTTCCCTGGGACCATGGGTGAGACCACTATTACTAATGGGACAGACCAAGCATCCCTGGGTCAATGGACCAGGATTTCTTTGAAATACACTTTGCACAAGCTAGGCCTGGGACATCCCAAGCTAGAGCCCAGGGACCAATATTCAACCCCTGGAAAGACCAGCACATTTTATAGCTCTTAGCTGCATCTTTATAGAAATTACAACAAACTGCTAGGGAATTGGGGTAACTGAAAGTGTTACAACTTGCAAATTTGTCAACAGAGTTGTGTGTTCAGGATGGTATATAAATAGTATTGTTTTTGTGGTAATGAAGGGAACATAGATGACTTTGCGGGTATTGGTTTACTATCATGCAGTGGTAATAATGTTACAGTGTTCATATATCAGTCTTAATATACCTGATGTTCTCATTGCCAAAAAGGGACGAGTAACTTGCCATGCAAAGCAATGGCCCACACCCCACTAGTCACAGGTAGTGTGTGGGCCAGCATTTATAATATAATACCTTTCATTAGCATTACGACAGATTTGCAGTATAGATATATATTAATGACAGGCAATGGCACATCCATGGACTAGCTTAGCAGGCATCACAAGTAGTGGGTGGCCCTGCATTCAAGTTTATAATATAATATCTGGTACTAACATCTTCACGACAAAGTAATGTACTATGTCACAGTTAGTTTGTGGGCCATTAGAAACCAGGAGAAGTAGTTGTTTTGTCTTATTCCTGAAGCAAATAGTATTGTTTTGAATAATCAAATTTACACCTCATATCCTGTTATCTGGTGTACTGTACATGTTGCACTGGTGGGGAAAGAATGATTTGGAACATTTCAAAACCAAGTCATTATATATGACCTCCACTCCATGTTATGCACAAGTCCATTGACTTGTGTTCATGCTGATGAGGTGTAGTGGAGTCAAAGCCCAGGACGGGCAGCAGTTATCTCACCCACTGTGAACAAAACATCAAAGTGCTGCTTGGGGTGTTTTCTTGTGCACAAGCACCTCCTCTTCATTGTCCATTGCCTCTCTGACTTCACCATTTATCCTGCCTCTCTTACCCACCTCTACCTCCACAGCCCATTCCCACCTTCTACATTGTATCATTGCCTCCATCATTACAGAATGCCGAAATCCAGTGTGAGTCTGATTTCTTGTACTAGTATACTTATTCATCCTGGTCTTCACAGTCTGCTCGACTTGCAGCCACTACTCCCATTGTCGCAAACGGTCACTTCCAGGTATGTGATTGAGCCAATTGGACACGTATTGTATTGATGTCAGCCATGGAAGACAGGGGACTCTGTCAAAGTTCATTTTGGCAACGAGTGGTATTTGGAGATGTACATGAAGCTTCTGAATTGGGTCAGTTTTTTTCCTGATAGCTCATTCTGATGCTCACTGTGCTTGCAAGGGAAATCACCATGTTGAAATTCAGGTGGAGACTTTAGGTGATGTCATGGTAGATGTTTCTCACTATGACGTGAAAAAATTGTAGTTGTTTCATTGTCAAGATAATATCTGAGCCATCTCAATGTTGAACAAGTGATCATTAGATCGATGAGTTCATCGGTCCAAATTCTCCAGACTCCATTGACGGACCGTATTCAGTAAAGGTCTCAAAGTCCTTAATGTTGCTAATGGGGACAAGACGGACGGGTTCACTCTGCACATCCAGTGGTAGTAAAAATGGTGTGTGTGCGAGAGTGCAAACTGCACATAGTTCAGCCCCACCTGGATCCTGTCTGATAAACTTTTATTGACCCATTGATGACCTGGTGCCCCCATAAGATTGGAACCAGAAAAACAGAAAAAGAAAAAGTACATTTGACCTTTTCAACACAATGCCATTGAGTGAAGAAGACTGGAACAGTGTCGTGCCTCTACTGACTTTCCTTGGCACCTTGCGCATTGCATCCACAACCCTTGAATTGCATGTCACAGGCATGACTGGCAATGTAAATTGGTTTTGGTGGACTGAGGGTCAATCAGTGTTAAATGGAAGGATACTTGATAGGACTTACTTTTTGTGCTACGGATGATGAAAGGAGATGTGTGAAGGCAGATGAGAACTCAAGTGTGTACTGAGTGTTGACGGAAAAGGTCAAAAGACAACCTCACACCCCTACCTTCATAGAGTTGAAATGAATGTAGATATTGCATCATAGATGGACATTATTACATAAACCACCACAATTCTAAGTGTGGAAAGGTGTGAGAAGTCAGTTCCATATTATGCCCAGTCAATAGGCTTCCTTTACAGAGTGACCAAGTAGCAAGAGTTTGCCAAAAAGGGTCTACGTGTTACTATCTGCACACATGCCTGGGTGAATACAATGCGAGATGGATTACCGGCCAACCACGTTGTGTCATTCATTATCCCAGTTAAAATTTTAAACCATTTGTTTTGCATTGGAACAAATAACGACCACTTGTTACTCCGGTGGCTATCTGGAAAAGTGAGGTCCTGTGGGAATAAGTCAGATAAGTGGATCATGGGTTGTTGTAGAATGTCTCACTCTGGTGAACACAAAAAAAAACTTGTTAGCAAGGACAATAGCATTCAATACATAGATGACAGGCAGTCAGCATGTGCGAGAAGGAATGGAATGAAGATGTGTGGGTAGAGGGATGAGTAGTATAAAGCAAAGAAGTGAAACACTTACACCATCAGTATTGACCAGATCAATCATACACTTCATAGTTTTGTAGGTCACCGTACATCTCATCAAATGCCAAAGCATCTACATCAGAGTAAGCTTCCTCCATGTCCTCAGAATCTCTGCTGTCACAGTCAGACTGGAATTCCATGTCACTATCATCATCTGACACGACATTGTGCTCCACTGTGGACATATCTTCTTCCTGGCGTTGATCAACCCCATCATCTACCAAGTCGTTGTTCATAGCTCCATTGATGTCACTCATGTAAGGCGAATTAACCCCACTTCCGTCGTGTGGTTCTGATCACTGCTGAGCATAAACATGACCCACTGCAAAGCCCCAGTGATAGCGCATCACCATATCTCGATCAACAAAGCTGGGGGACAAATAAGGTTTTGTTGTTCTGTTTGATGACTACTCACTGGCCCACATAATATTGACGCCAGTCCTGGGAATCCCGAGTACACTCCAATATCCCCTTGCCACCCGCAGGTTGTCTTCCCATTGCAAAGCGTGGCATCATGTGAGCGCCACACAACACGCTGGCGGGATCAACAAACCCAAAAGCATCTTCAGAATTGATGGGTAGAAGCCGTAAACAATTGAGTTGCCGCCTATCCCAGCTTCTCTGCACTGGCTCATCAATTGTGTTTATGAACCACCGAACCTATAGAAATTCCATTCGTTGGGCCTGAAAATTCGACGAGCGGGATCCAGCATATATAACATTTACGTGGTAGATGCCAAGGACACGAGCATAGGTGTACTGGTGATTTTGGGAGCCAGGATCCTCTGCAGAGAGCATTATTATGTCTCCATGATCTGTGTTGGGGTTGATGGTATCCTGGGCACACTGTACATCATATGTGGTATAATTAATCCTCATGATGTTGTGTTTATACATGCAATCTTTTTTGAAGAAAAGTCTGTCTAGTTCTGTGGTGGAATTGGCCTCAGAGACATATCGTTGGCCAGCAGATGATGGATCAAGATCTGCCTGTGCAGCTTTGATTCGAGATAACAAATGTTTCTTAAGCTTCATCCAGAAGTCCTGCTTGAAGGTTGGTACATTATTATTGTATTTGAATGAGTAGTGCCTACCGATACTGCTGGATCACCATCGTGTGATCGGAAAAATGAACCAAAATGCTGCAGACAATTTTCTGTGATACCAATGTGATGGTGGGCCTCAGGATTGATCGGGACACGTTCCGCTCCCGCGACAGAGGATGATGCTTCAACTATCTTCTGTCGAAGAAATCTGATATGCTTTTGTCGTCGCTCAATTTGAGTTAATTGCTGCACAAAGTTCTTTTTGCTTGTCCTCTTGAATCTTCCTTTGGAGTTTCGGTGTTCCAGCTCACCCTGCGGTTACAGTGACAGTTAGCCTTCCAAAGCTTGTAATTGGTGGATAACTCACGATTGCTGATGTAAAGGAATCTGTAGTACCAAGATGCTTTATGGTGGATACGTAGTCTCCCAATGAGTGGGCTTTGTAAGTCTGCAGATTAAACCCCTTGGGTCGGCGCCCTCTGGCATTCTGCTGGTGGGTTGATGAGCTGGTTTTCTTTCTTTCATAGTGTTCCCTGGCCTTCATCTCACGCATGAGTTCGTGGGTCTGATAGGTGGAACAAGTAGTTGATTGGAAATCGCGAAGCTGATTGCCTAGTGCTGTCGTTTCATTGTCAAGTATTGCAAGTGTGGAATCGGTGTGCATCCGCAACTTTGCCAAGCCATGCCAGTGCGCGAACATGAACAAAAGTCGAAGAACTTTTTTGTTGTGTGGTTCAGGCAGAGGGCCCTCAAAAACCGGGATGGCACACTTCCAAAATGATTAGCAACTTCTCCAAGTAAATATGGTGTGACCTACCTGCAGAAAATCCTCATAATTCCTTGCTGCCATTTGCTTCAATTCAGACGTATTGGATCTGAAACACCAAATTGTATCTCTCCCAAATGTCGGCACCAATCGAAAGCTGCTAGGCTTAATATAAATCACCATTAGAAATAGCAGTAAACTAACCGTCTGTCAAGTTCATGCAAAAGGTTCTCATCAACAGCCTCCAGGATCTGGAGAATATGGATGAACAGGGCCTTCCATACACCCAGTTCAACCTCGTGCAAGAAATCAACTACAAATATCATAAAAAAGTTGAACTGAAATTTGGACAGCTTATCAGAAAATGCATTCTACAGCAAACAAATTCAGAGTGACAATCAATCTTACAAAGGTCAATTCCTTACAGAAGTGGGCACTAGAGATTGTGGTTTCAGCATGCGTTCTATGGGTGCACTGTCAACATCAAAGTTCTGCTGGTAAATAGCCTTTCGTGCGGCTGACACCAGTTGTTGGCGTTGAGGACTGTCAATGCAAGCCAGTTTAGTCCTGGCTATCCGGTTTCATTTTGTGCCAACTAAATGGGTCTTTGATAATGGTGTGGTGCATCGAGGGCATGGACATAGTCCCCTGTTTTGAATAGTAGCCATAAGAATCCTGGGACCATCAATAAGTTAGATAGATAGAAATTGCAGGAGCAAATATTTCACTTTTCAGGATAGTCTGCTGAGTACGTAAAGATGTGAGGATAAAACCTGCGCCATTCACCATCACAGCACTTGATCAAAATGCCGTGCTCATAGGCATTGACAAAGTCATCATCCAGAAGTATTACCCACTGAGCGTGTGTAAGTTCACGATGACAGTGGGCCATGAAGTGTGACTTCAGCTTCTTGTTGCCTGTGTACATGGTGGCAAAGTCTTTGAAAGAATCAGGCAGCTACGCACAATGAGAATGAAATTTGTGAAGAACATAGAGTGTGAACCGTTTCAAAATAAGCCACATGTTCACATAAGTTGCAGGATGGTTTTCCCCGACGGTATTTCGATTCATTACCAAAGAACATGTACAGTGGCCACAATTTTGCTTGTCCAAAATTTGTCAGGTGAGTACTGTCTGACCAGAACATTAGAGCAACGATAACACAAGGGAGTTCACAGCCCGGTTCACTGGGAGAATCCTGTAATGTATTATGAGCTTCTATAAATGCTGGTGACGTGTATAATTCGCCATGGATGCGAACAGGATCTTGGTTGTCGTGAGGCTGCCAGAGAAGTTCATAGGGGTCAAAGTGGAAATGGGCGGTGTCATTCTCATTAGAGAGTTTTTCCCGTATGACTGACACTAAAGAACGATGGTGGAAATTGGTGGTCACGAAATTTCGGGGTCCAGGATTCTGTATATAACGATGAAATGGTACAGAGATATTTATAGGTGAAGTCACCCATCCAGCCATGTCATTGACCCATTCACCTGTGTCACAATCTCCTTCCACCAACTGTTGGTTGATTTTGTCCCAATTTGTAGATTGAATTTCCGACGGTTGAAAATCAACATCGCCAATGATGTTCACCAGCTCCTTAAAGTCCGCCTGAGACTTCTGAACACCATGATTCCAATACCACTCGCCTAAGCGGAACGAGCTCTTGTTGAGATATGGGCCATAAGTCAGGATTGGCGGTTCTGTTTCAGCGCCAATGATATTTGAAAGGCTTGAGATATCAACCTCACTTTCAGGATCATGAGATGGGAATTGTTGTGAAAAGTATCGTCAAAATAAGCCAAAAGAATTGCGGCTTGTCTCCAGCACCCTGCGAAGTCCTCCGATTAATCCAGTACCGTGGGGGTTCAGGAAGCCGGCCAGACTGGGTAGTCGGTCACCTTGAGATTTCGCTCAATTCTGCACCTTTTTTTGCAGAACAAAATACATTTTCCTATGTACCAGTACACTAAGGATATATATATACAATTTGGAGGTGAGGAAACCGGTGGTTCATGAGATATTACGAGCTTAAGGTGGGTGAGCCTAATATTTGTACATGTTTGCTTGAGCGCAGCTGACTTCTCGTCACATCCCTCATCGGCTTGTCCTTAACGTTCACTTCCCCCTGGTGGGGAGTGCCCCTCCCCTCCTTCTCAGGCCAGAGGGAGCTTTGTAAGTCCACTTCCCGCTGTGAATTCACAGTTTTCGTTTTGACGATACTTAGTTTTGATCTGCAGATCAGACATGCTTTATCTCAACGACGGCTTATATTTCCGGGCAGCGCCCTTGGTGGGTTGTTATACATAGTGGATATATGTGTAATCTGATACTCTCACATTTTTAGCGATTTTTTTAGCATCACAACAATGTTCGTTACTCAAGCCCTCTGCCCTGGTTCCACCACCATCGATGGCGTTCATATCATATCAGATGCAATCCGATATACTTCGTATGGCACTTGTATTACTCTACGAGTCACTAGATGACTAAATTATCACAAAATCAGTGCCCGATCATCACCATCATCACCAAATTTGGTCGCGGCACAGGCACTCGATAACTCAGCACGCTACGTTGCAGGTCATGTTTAGGTATGCAATTTCACAGTAAGGAACGATATATCCGTGCAACGTTACGTGCAACTCATTGTATTTAACCTGCAGCGGTCTGGCATGCTGTCTTCACCTCCCGCCATGGAATGCCCACTGGATATCGAGTCTCTCCCTCAAGAGCGGCGTATGGAACTCGCTCTAGAAGCAATCAAGGCCTCAGGACTAAAACCAGACGGCCAACCAGTCCTTGCCTTACGGCAGGCCGCCAAAAACTTCCATGTCCCCCGATCCACGCTTACAGGCCGCTTTCATGGCATTCCCACACGCAAAGCTGCACACGGACACCAACAAAATCTTGCACCAGCGCAAGAGACTGTTCTCGTGGAGTTTATCAAGGTCATGGGACGACGAGGTGTCCCTTTCACGCAACAGTCACTGCAGGACTTTGCATCCGACATCTGTGGAAGGCAAGTGGGCAGCTCCTGGCCCAAGCGCTTCCTTGCTCGACATCCCGATCTAAAAGTGAAGTGGACGACGCCTCTCGAACGCTGTCGGGCACAAGCCCTCAATCCCACAGTCGTTGGCGAGTTTTTCGACCTTATCCGAGAGCTCATCGATGAGTATAAAATACGACCAGAAAACATCTATAACATGGACGAAAAAGGCGTGCAACTCGGCATTGGATCGCGTGTGGCGGCGCTGATCGACCGAGATCAGAAATCTGTCTACCAGGTGGAGGATGGAAATCGTGAGCTGATCACAGTTATTGAAGCTGTATGTGCGGATGGAACGGCTTTACGGCCATGTGTCATCTTCCAGGGAATACGGAGGAACCTGGAATGGGGCCGTGATAACTCATGTGACGCAAGGTATGGTCCCTTTTTTATGTCATACATCTGCTGACACTATTTTGTTCATTATAGTATCTCGCATTCACCCAAAGGATGGACGGATCAAGAACTGGGTAGCGCATGGCTTGAGAGGGACTTTGACCCAATGACGGCTGCCCGCAACCCTGACAACGGCTACCGACTCCTCATTCTCGACGGACATAACTCACACTGCACATACCGCTTCTGCAAGTATGCGGCTGATCATCGGATCATCGTCGTCTGTTTACCATCACACACGACTCACGCCCTTCAACCCTGTGATGTTGGCGTCTTCGGACCCTTGTCCAAATGTTGGAAATCTCTCGTCAATAAGCTGACTCGTTCATACATTTCCGTCAGCAAAACAAATTTTATCAAATATTATGGTCAAGCCCGCAGCGAAAGCCTCAAAGAATCTACAATCAAATCGGCCTTTGCCAAGACCGGGATCTGTCCACTAAACCCCGATGCGATTGACATGACTCTTTTTGAACCATCAAAGAACACGACAACTGAGGCAGCACAGCCTCTTCCGGCGCGACTCCCGAATTTCCTGCTCCCACTCTTAACCGAGGATACCGAGGCCCAAACGGGACATGACAAGGTCAAGTACGTAACATCACCGTCTAAACGATCAACTGACAACTCAGACTCCAACCACCACCATCAAATGTCCCAAGATCAAGTCCGCTGCCTCCTCATCGGTCTCCCCCCCCCTCTCCCCCAAACTGCTTCACGTGGGGCCCTCCAACACCAACTCACCGAACTCCGTGCAATCGCTACTGCCGCCGTCGAACAAATCCAAAAGGACTACACCCAAATGGTACTTATGGACACCGAAAATGAACGACTTCGGCAGCGTGCGTTCAGCAAGCAGAAAAAGCAGCGCAAAAAGGAGACGACAGGCCATCCTCGACACATGACTGGCTCAGAAGCCCTGGAAGCCCTCGCACGAGCTGACTTTGAGCAGCAGATGAAGGCCCTTTTCAAGGAAGCTGGCAGAATCTTTCGCGAACGTCGCAAGAAAATCGACGCCCACGCAAAGGAGCTTGCTTCACAGGCAAAAGACCAACTGCGCGCAGAGAAGGCCCAGGAGCGTGCAGAGAAGGCTGCACAACGAGCTGCACAACAGGCGCAGAAACGTGCAGAAACTGCAGCCCACAAGCAGGTACGAAAGCCTGGGCGGGGACGAGCCCGGCGCCCCCCTAGTTCACCTGAAGCATACTCCCCGGCACGCTCAACACAGACTCGCCCCCGCCCCCGCCCACGGCGCATTACACGAGCTCAGCCGCCCTCCAGTCCTGTCACCCCACCTACAGCACACTCCCCAGCACACTCCCCAGCACACACTCCCCAGCCCCGTCCCCGTCCCCGTCCCCGTCCTCGCCCTGTCCGGCGAGTTCCCCCCAGTCCTGTCAATTCCCCCACTGCAGGCTCCCCTGCACACTCACTCGCACACTCCCCTGCACACCCAGCGCGCTCACCTCCGCACTCCCCCACTCACCCAGCACGCTCACCCCCACACTCCCCCACCCCCTTGCCCCGGCCCCGTCCTCGCCCCATCCCTCGCCCCATCCCTCAGCCTCCTCCCAGCGATCCTCAACAGGATCCAACGTTGCCAACTGGCACAATTCAAACATCCCTCATGCCAAATGAAGTTCCTCTGGCAGCTGGTGGGTTGCGACGGAGTTCTCGCCTGAGGCGTGGTGTTTGAAAGTTCATTATTATTATTATCATCATGTACCATGTAAACAATGCCCCCCCCGATGCTCGTTGATGCTTTCCGAGCATAAAAATTGAATTTTTTTGTAGCTATAAGGTTTTTCCCACGGGTGGCCGAGTAACCCATACTAGGCAGTCCTGGCATGTGGCTGCGAAAAAAATTCACCACGCATGCAATTCAACTCGTAAAAATCTCAAATTACAGGGATAGAGTCTTCAGACATATCCTCATAATATAAGACCCCAATTATAGGTTCAATGTTACTGGATGTGCTATAATACAGTAAAACATCTTAGGTGGCCAGGTACCTGACCTGCCACAGTAGATGGACCCTGACATGACTCACTGGTGATGACCACCTGTAATCATTAAAACAAGGCATTGCCCATTTGAGAATTGTGTATAATACCACGACTTTAATGATAATGGTTATCAGTGGTTATCATTGGCAATTTTCATTGCAATTATCATTGCATCCTGGGGCGTTATCATTGGTTATCATTGGCCTATTTTCATTGCAATTATCATTGCATTTTGGGGTGTTATCATTGGTTATCATTAGCCGATTATCATTGCAATTATCATTACACTCCAGGGGGGTAATGGGGGCTGGTGGGGAGGATAATGGAGAAGGGTGGGGAGGGTAACAGAGGACGGGGGAGGGTAACAGGGGATGGTGGGGGGGTAACAGGGGATGGTGGGGGGTAATGGAGGATGGTGGGGGGTCACAGGGGGTCACAGGGGATCATTGGAGATGGTGGGGGGGTCACAGATGGTGGGAGGGTCACAGAGGAAGGAGGGGTAGGGGTCACAGGGGTCATGGGAGATGGTGGGGGGGTCACAGATGGTGGAGGAGTCACAGATGGTGGGACAGAGGATGGTGGGGGATGACATAGGGATGGTGGAGGGTAATGAGATGAGCAGGCGATAGACCCCATCCCCCACCATCCCACATTATTTCCCACCATCCTACATTAGTTCACACCATCCACATCCTATCCCCCACCATCCCCCACCATTCCAAACCATCTCCCCTGACCCCTAGGCCATCCCCCATGACCCCCACACCATCCCCCACCATCCCCCACCATCCCCCACCATCCCCCATGACCCCCACACCATCCCCCATGACCCCCAGGCCATCATCCACCATCTCCCATGACCCCCAGGCCATCATCCACCATCTCCCATGACTCCCACACCATCCCCCACCATCTCCCATGACCCCCACACCATCCCCCACCATCTCCCATGACCCCCACACCATCCCCTGCTATCCCCCACCCCAACACCATCCCCACCATCCCCCACCACCACCTGTCATCAACCCACCATCCCCCATCATCTCCCCATTCAGCCCCCACCATTTCCATTCACCCCCACCATCCCCTCTCACCCCCCATCATCTTTCAATCACCCCCTATTTCCCTTATCTCCCCCCACCATCCTCCCCACCCCCTCCATTGCCCAATCTCCCCATTACCCACCAACCCAGCCTAATATCATCCCCCCAATCATTGTCCAATGCATTGCTTTAACTAGAGAAGCACCGACTTCGTTGGAGAAAACCATGCTTGGCCTAGTGATTACAAGACTGGAACTTACAACTGGTGAAATAGTAGTAGTAATTCTATAGTGATTACAGACTTGATATCTGAGGGAGTGTTAAAAACACCTAGAGCAAAATTTTAAACACCGCTTCTGACTAAGTACTAACATTCAGCATGAAGGTGAGACTGACATCCTGGAACTAGCACTGGTGAGTTTTGATGTATTTTCTTTTTTGAACTGTTTTCTACAGATAAATAGTGGCCCCAGCACCAAAAAATCATGAAAATAAACACAACAGTGATGTGAAAACAATGAAGACAATCATAAAGACAACATCAGCAATGGATGGGGATGGGAACAGGAACAGGTTTGGCAACAGTGCCACAGTGGGGACCGGGCCAGTGCAAAATGAGGGGAAACAACCAGGAGAGTGGTGCACCCCCAGTTGCCAGTGAGTTCCTCCCTCTCATCAACTTTATTCCTCATAACTAAGGACTCCTGTCCACACACAGGCGAGGTGCTCAGGGCTGCACCTGCCCCCCTCCCTGCCAACACACCCAACACCTGCAAGGACAAAAAGGTGGCATAGGGAATTCATGTCTGCAGACATTTTTATTTATTATTACATAATTAAATAGTATAATTACATAATAAATGGAGATAACGGGTGATATGGTTTTTGGCTTCGTTGTAGAGGTCCCAGTACCACCTTGTCAAGCAAGGTAATTCTCATACCAATATCTGAAAAGCTAATCTAATTTCATGCCATGGTATTAGCTTTGGTTCAAAGGTAGCAACCAGAACACTTTGGCAAATGACAATAGCTATGTAGTAGAAAGTGTTCAATGTTGTTTAAAGATGCTGTGACAACCCAGGTTAATGTATATACTTGTATTGCAGACTTAACTTATTCTAATAAGTAAGCTGGCAGGCATTAGTATGGGTTTGTTACATTATTACAGGTTTGTTGCATTAGTGCGGTTTTGTTATTTTAAACACGTTGAACCCTTTCGAGTATAAGACTATTTTCTTTTGCTGAAGTTGTATTTGAACCAAATATGATACCATGTGGGTAATGGTTGGGGGATAATTGGGAGAATAATGGGGTGAAGGTGGGAGTGGACTGGTGGGTAATTGGGCTGAAGATATGGTTGGGGGATGGGGTGGGGATAGTGGGGTCATGGGGGAAGGTGGGGGGGATGGGAGGAGACATGGGGGAAGGTGAGGGTGGTGAGGGAGTGATGGTAGGGCATGGTGAGGGGGTGATGAAGAGATGATGGGGGATGGTGGGGATGGTCTGGGATGGTCTGGGATGGTGTGGGGGTCATGGGGGATGGTCTGGATGCTGGGGGATGGTGGGGGATAGTGGGGGATGGTGTGAGATGGTGGGGGATGGTGTGGGATGATGGGGGATGGGATGGAGATGGTGTGAACTAACGTGGGATGGTGGAAATAATGTGGGATGGTGGGAAATAATGTGGGATGGTGGAGATAATGTGGGATGGTGGGGGATGGGCTCGGGATGGTGGAAGATGGTGGTGGCTGGATGGGAAGATAATTGGGAAGGTGATGGGGGGTCCATTGGGTGAAAATTGGGAGGGTGATTGCGATATAGAATTAATGTCTTCTAATACATCTCCATTACACTCCACATCATCTCCTCATGATTTCTCACCCTCCACTTGCTTCCCACCAACTCCTTACCATCTCTTTATCTCCTCCACCATCCCTATGCCATCTCCCACCATCCTCTGTCCCACCATCTGTGACCCCCCCACCATCTGTGACCCCCCCTCCATCTCCAATGACCCCCTGTGAGCCCCTGTTACCCCCCACCATCCCCTGTTACCCCCCACCATCCCCTGTTACCCCCCACCATCCCACGTTACCCTCCCACCCATCCTCCATTACCCTCCCCACCACATTATGCTCCCCACCAGCCCACATTACCCCCCCTTGAGTGCAATGATAATTGCAATGAAAATAGGCCAATGATAACCAATGATAACGCCCTGGGATGCAATGATAATTGCAATGAAATTGCCAATGATAACCATTATCATTAAAGTCGTGGTATTATATACAATTTTCAAATGGGCAATGCCTTGTTTTAATGATAATATTGGCAGACATGACCCCATGACTCGGAATTACTACTTGAGCCACCAGGCAAAGAGGAGGACCCGGACGGTTGTATTTGCGATGCTTGTTGGGACATTGACGCTACGATTTCCCAGCCTGCAGGAGGGAGTGCAGGTGGTGGCTGGGGGAGAACATCCTGGAATTTTTTATGGTGCATTTCTAAACCAGGCATACGGAAACGGCTTGGAAGCTGTCAACGGCGTTTCGCAGGCCTTAGTTCATCAGGGGGATCACTTGCACAGGACACCGCTGGAACCTGGACAGAGTAAGCTTTAATGGGAACTATGTTGAAAGGACATTGTTCAACTTCACCTCCACAAATTCAGAGTTCAGTATGAAATGGTCTTTGCTGACATCCCCATGTACAGCTCCTGATTCAGTGGATGTTTCTCTCCGTGTCCTTCCTGCGATGAGTTCTTTTGCTTTGGCTAAGGCGTTTGCCAATCTCTTTTTGCTCTTTTTGCAAGTCTTCTGATGGTTCCTCAGAGACCCAGGCTATGTAAACACCCTTCCGCAGGAGCAGACCTGGCTGAAAGAAGAACCACGATCCATCTGCGTGGGCCAAAATAGTGTGAGTGGACTTCAAGTTAGAATTGTAGAGTGGATCTACATACTGGAGAGTGGAGCAAATCTATGCACAGTTTGTATTAACCCAGCTGCACCTACAAATCGACTACTGACTCGCATTTAGTGTTGATACATATAGCAAACTACCAATACAATCAGATATTGTTATACTAGTTCATGAATGTTAAGTTGTGTTACGGTACCGGAAAAAGAGTAATCATGTGAACTTTCTTGCACTTTATAGTGAACTGAGTCATACAATTCCCACGCGGCCAAGAAATGAAAATAAATTCAACAAAATTGTAAAAAAATCAAGCAAATTTTGCATTCAAACTAGCTGCTAGTGCTGCCAAAGTTCAGTTCTGAACTGATCCGAACTCGGTTCGAACCCTGAACTGAACCCCAAGTTCAGTTCAGTTCAGGCCTCTTGGCTGAACTGAACCACTTAAAGAGTTCAGTTCAGTCAAATTCATGTCTGAACTGAACCAATTGCCTTATATAGTAAGAGTTCAGGGTTCATAGCCTAGGCTGAACTGAACTGAACTGAATTTTGCAGTTCAGATCAGAAACTCAGCTGAACTGAACTCCAAGTTCAGTTCAGGGTTCACAAAAAAAGGGTCTGAACTGGACTGAACTGAACTTTGGCAGCACTACTAGCTGCGATAAGGCATGGGGCTCTTGCGAGAATTAGGTAACAGGGTGTATAAACCACATGGACTCTGGACAATGATTCTTGGAACTCCGTTCACTTTATATGGTTGACAAATCCACTTATGTAAAACTTTTCACACTTCAAGTTGCTTCCACTGTCCCGGGCACAAGCCTGAGCCTACAGCATACTGTACAAGAGTTACATGTATGCGGGGTGAGTTTCTGTTGAATTTGATGAAGTCTTTGACTTGAGGAATTGAGATAAAATTGTGGCATGGCCAAACATTATCATTTCAAGTTTACAGTGCATGCCGCAAGAAGCCAATAAGATTTATGGAAGAATTTAAGCCAGGACAAAGAAGGGATGAGAGGAACAATTGGAAATGAAACAGAAAAGGAGGCGAGATGGGAAATGGAGGAAAGGGAGAGATGAGGGTCTCTCCAAATATAGATTGCTGTCGTGGATGACACCCGGGCCCAAGAAGGCAGAAATGTGGTTAAGCAGCATGGTTTGATTGACTAGCAATCTTAAGAAGGAAATGAAGGTGGTGGAACGCAGATAGAAATTCAAAGTGGTTATGAGCTGGGTGACAATGCAGATGTCTTCGACATCCAAATCAATCACCACTGGCACCAGTTAGATCGATGACAACTTCAGCTGGAGGGGCAGCCCTGGCACTCGTGCTCCTGAGCTGACCCTCTGGTCATATACGTGCAGCAGACTCGACAGTACGTAAAAAGACCACGAAACTGGGCTTCCGATAGGCCTGTCCCATGCAAGGAAAGCAGTAATAAGAATTCATATTTTTTCCTTAGTGCAGGGGAAGAGGGCTGGAATGATTGGATGGTCGGATTGATATCTATAAGTATTTCATTCAAATAAGTGCATGTTTTCATTGATGATGGATGAACTGTAGTAGGAGTGGTTTCCCACACAACTGAGATCATTGCAAGGGGTGGCTTTCGTTGTTTCAGCTGCACATAAATATCCGCAATGATTTAACTAACCAAGATCTGACAAAAGCAGACTTACTATGTTGGCCATGAAAAGTCACAGCAGAACCCAAGTTTTGAGCAGGGTTGTTGTTATCCTCACGAAGAGGCTGCAACTGTTTAGTTCATTAGCATGGGCATGTGCATTCAGGTTCTTGATTGGTCTTACTGTGCTCAAAGTAAAGATCGTACTGGGATTCCTCCGTAGGATTCAATTGGGTCGACATCGCAATGTAGGTGACTCAGGTGTGTTGGGGCGTGTTTTTGTACCATGATTCGAAGCCAAGAATCTTCTGATTCGTTGCAGACGAGGGGGTGTGGGGGCAGTGCGATTTTGTACAAGAGGCATCTGTTTTAGAATGATGGAGGGGAATGATGGAGGGGAAGCTCATCCGCATAACTGTGACTTTTTAAGGCCCTGGGTTCAACTTGAAGTCCTAGAATTTTCAGTTGGTAGGGAAGGACTCACCATCACATCCCAGATAAGCCCATACCAAATGTAGGACACAGCGAACACAGACTCAATTGAAGGAACCCTGAAAGTAAGTGCTCAATATGTTGCCATGCAGTGCTGATTGCTATATATATGCATAAGTTGATGCTTATGATGAATGTACTGACCGTAGTAGTACTGGAACAATGCACGTGAGGAGTGTGATTCGCTATAAAAGGAATAATTGTGGGGAGTAATGATGCCTCAGCTCCATTTGGTAGTAAGGTAAGATTGCTGTGATTGAAAGTTGAATATTGAAGGCTTGATCATCTTTTGCATCGATGGTTTCCCACACAAATATCATTAATGTCTTTGTCAGGCGAGGATCATGTCATATTCAAAAATTTGGGCTGGAACACAATTGCCGTATCTCCCTCAGGGCAATGTCACACTTTATCCACTATCTGTTTGAACCATTCATGTCTTGTGGACTGATGACAGCAGAGCACTGTTTTTCACACTTGAGAGGCAGAGACCACTTGGTGAAATGAAAAGAGCAAAATTCATAGCAAAAATTACATAATAATAAATTCTATCATGATAACATGTATTCATGGCCCATCCAACCATTCCTATCCTCTGCCCAGCTCTTCCCAGCATGATCAGAATGTAGGACAATAGATGCTCTGATACCCTTGTAGTGAAGATTAAAGTGAGTGATGCGTCCCGATGGGAAAATTGCTATGTCTCCATTTCGCAGACACAACAACAAGCCTGGCTCCAATAAGCCTAGCTCCCCACCCACATGTTCACCTATGACAAGAACTAGGCAAACTCCAAGGTCCTTAACGTCACGGTGACAACATGTGACCACGTTGATGTTGAGAACAAAGCCGCCAAATGGATGAACAGGTGAAGCCTCATTCCCAGGGAAGACATCAGCGAACACAGACAGGTCTTCATAGATATCGGGAAGCACTTCAAGTAACTGAAAAGGGATCACATTGGCACAAGTCAATAAATTAAAAGTGGCTAGTACCTTTTCTTCAACCCAGATAAAGAACTCCTCAAATGAATTACAGAGATTTGTGTACTCTCTAGTGTGTTCCATGAGTTCCTTCGAAACACGTGGTATCAGTTGATAGTAGTTTGTCCTTGAAAGTCCCTTGCATTGCATCATGTGGGGGTGCACATCAGAGGGTGCATCGTCTCCCTAGTTGAATGGTTTAGTGATGACGCTTAAATTGTTGAAAGCTAAGCACATACACGTGTTCCATGCCTCACATACATGTCGAAATGGATTGCTGGAAATTTATGCCCATTTGGAGCCACAGAACTATCAGTATTGACCAATGAAGAGCCACTTTTGACTAGTAGGGTGTTACGGATGTTATGCTCCAGTGAGGAACGCATGGCCACAGGCATATCTCCCCAGACAAAAACTCCCAATGATCCATCAGAGCAATTAAGCCTAACCTCTTTCCTGAAAAGCCAGGAAACATCAGCAGGCCTGTAATTCCAAGAGAAGAACAATATACACACTGATCAAAGATGTTCTCATCCATCAAAATATATCTATCTCCGATTTTCACACCATCCTCATCATATAACTTGGTCATCTAACAAAAGAACAACATTAGATATGCCACTCCAATATCAAGTTCAATATGCCATACCATTCGGGCAAAGTCAGCACTATCCTTTGGAACCTGGGCACTGGTAGCATATACCCTTTGCATATCTGTCCATTTCCTCCTATCTTCATCTTCCCGTGGATAAGGAACCTTCTTGTTCTGCTCAGCATCAATATTGAACCCAGTATCAAGTGCCATCTAGTTTGGACGTTTTTTGTTGGGAACCTGAAATGAGCCCATTGGTAGAGGCACCTGCATGTCATCATCATCGTTACTCAAACTTAGCTGAGGTTTGTCACAGTCCTGGATGTCATCATCGGAATCAGAGAAAGGTGACGGTGGATGCCACAATGCACTGATTGACATGAGTAGGTTCTGATTCATGATATGAAGAGGTATTGGCTCATCTCTCATTTCCTGATACTTCAGGCACTCCGCCCAGATTTGGCGGTTCCTAGTCAATGCCATAAAAGAGCTTGTAAAATAATTATATCACAATGCGGTCTACCTTGAAAACAAACCACTTACTTTGTTCGAATGCTGTCAAAAAATTTATCTGAAGCATCCAAGTCACCACAGTCTATGTTTCTAGTCAAATCTAAGTCGTTGAGAAGTGGCCTGGAGAACATGGTTGAAAGCTTCAAAGGAATTTGTTGACATATGTGGGCAATAAGCGGAATAAGGTGATTGCATATATCCTGTCCCATGTCTGTCTCTGAGGTCATAGTTGTTAATAAAGAGGGAATTGTTACAAATGGACATAGCAAGACTTGCTTGGGTCAGGCCAGCGAAGTGCGTTACATATGGCATAAATCTCATCAAATTTTAACTGTGAAATATCAGCCCTCTTTTTTCTGGCTGCAATGATCATTTGGATCCTGTGAAATGATATTAGCCACCATAACCATAACAATGGACAGTGGTGCTCACCAGCCCCAGCAATTGAAGCAAACTTCGTACCAATTCCTACCCATTTGCGAAAAGTGGATGGCTGTGGTGCACCATCCATGCCTGCAATGCAGTCATTAAACACACAGGTAACTGACTTCAATTTATTGATGCGCATAATGCTACAGGAATTCCATGAGAGTGGTAGTCAATAATAACAACTGGACATACCTGTCTGACTTTGCTGCCAGCTGCAGCATATTAATCATCGTCACAAGCTCCAGCCCAGCAGCTATCTCAAGGCTCCTTTTGCACCGAAGCACAATGGGCTGTAAGGAGTTCGTCACAAAAGCCCCATTCTTGTCAACCCATTCCTGCCCTACTACTAACGCCTTCATGGACTGGATCCACACTTGGCATGACGGATTCAATATGTTGCTCATTGCACCTTGCAATAAATTTGAGATAGCCTCTGCAGCCCTTGCTCCTGCAGTGCATTCAGGATGATCCATAACCTCCCAACATTCATCTTCATCAGCCTGCTGTTCCTTCCCTTTCCTTGTTTTCTTCCGTTTCTTATGCTTCACGCCTCCATGTCTACAAGGATCCTCGCCCTGGTTATTCACATTTCTACCCCTCTCCGCCCTATCATAAGGATCCTGGTCTCTCTGTTCCTCAATTCGATTCGACCATCGTAGCGTTATTCGTTCTAACTGGTTTTGTGCTGCAGGTACATCGGAGGCAGCAAAATCGGTGTCGACAATTGGGTTCAAGTCCACGCCAAGATTTGCAGCATAGGCATTGAGGCCTTGGGAGAAGGTGTTGTTCAGCTGTTCATTTGTGTGGACAGTCAGTTGTTCAAGTCAATGTCTGATTCAAGTTCAAGTTGTACCCACCAGATTGCTAGCGGTTTGAGTCCCATCGTCGATGCCTGGCCGCTGACCAAGACGGGAACTACATGCAACTCCAGGAGTAAAAGGGTGCGGAGGTGTTTCAGGTTGAGGAGTAACAAAGGGGGTTGGGTAGGCCAGTGGCACTGAGGATCCTGCCAGTGAATCATGGCTAGTACTAGCCTGCCGGTGACTAGGAGTAGGATCTTGAAAAGATTCTATTTTCTTATAAATTAAGAAAATCTCAGGTGGAAGATTGTGAGCACATTGATGTAGGTAAATAAGCAGGTCCGAAAGCTCCTTTTGAGAGTAGTCCATCAAAATATGCTGCACTGGCAAGTGTCTGCGTTGGTGTCCTAAAGAGGCATACATTTTATCACCATAAAATGGACACCTTTTTTGGAAATAGTGATTGCAGTTGTGTCACGTGATGTTCAACTTAGGCTGGTCATTGCAGTCACGGTGGCAGGCTCAGGCTTGCCAGTGAAATTAGGTTAGGCTGTTCCAAAATTCTCTAAATTAGCTGTCAACTTGAAGTTGTTGCAGAAATACCAGTTCAAGTTCACATGTCAACTTGCCAGTGAAAGTCCACAGTAATGGCAACTCTGGAGACGTTCATCCCAGCCATGCACTTTCCTCTACCTCCTGGGCATGACTTTCGAAAGTCCTCCACATCAACCACCACAGCTCCATATAATCTTGGTATACCACAGCCGAGTCAGGAAGCACGACCAGCTTTCATAATTTATGACCCATCCTTGCCGAATCACATGCTGGAATCCCTCAGAATCTACCTTCAAACAGCACCACAGAGAAATCTCGAACCCTCTGTAGTTCTTGTTCAAGCTCTTGCTGGCCTGGGTAGGTCCCTCAGGAATTTTCCTCTGGGCCATGAATCTACATCCAGTAGCCTCTTCAGCCAAGTTTTCACCCTGATATGCCATGCTGTTGAGGAAGTAGATGCAAATCCGACACAGCCAGAGGCTACTGCTCAGCGTACAGCTTATAATCAGACTCCTGATGCAGTCTACTGTCCTCATCAGGGCGGTGATCCACAGCTCCATGTTGAGTTCAAAAGCTGGACGGCATTCTCACATCATGCTGGAAATATATTACATCTGGGCCAAAGTCGTGCCATTCTGGAGCTGGCTCCCTCTGAGACAGGACATCAATCAATAATCTTCAAAGTGCGTTGGTCTTGTTTGTGTCACATCCTTCTACTCATCCGAGTCATCACCAATTTTGTTGTATAGATTGGTATATCTATGCTGTCAGGACCGACTACGATCCCATATGCAGTTCTCTTCGGTGGAGATCAGTACATGCTCTTTGCAGTTTACCCAGTCCCAGGTTCACAGCTGCATGGCCTCATTTGCTCCAACATTCTTTCAATCCTTGACTCAACTCTGCCATTCATGCCAATTATTATTTTCTGCCTTTTGCGTGCAGGTGCAGCTGTGGTGCTTCCACGGCAACACATTGACATTCCTGCCGTTGAAATACATCCACCATTGTCCCGAACGTGACTGGCTGCAAAGAATGCGCGTCAAGATGCTGGTTCTAATCTGTCTTTTAATGTGCCGTCAAGTGGCAGCACACTCTCCAATGTCAGCGCCTTCTCTCTTCCAATGTCTTCTAATTTATGACACATTCTTTAGTCCAAAACTTTGCAGCTGACATTTGATATCCATTGCTGCGTTCCAGCCAAGTATGAGCTGAGACGACAAGAAGTGGCAGCTCCTCCTCCACGCCGAAATGACACCTTTTCCTGTACTTCAAACATCATGGCACTCCTCTTTTCGGCCATTATCCATTGGGTGTGGTTTATTTCCACTTTTCTGTCCAACTCACGCTGAGAACTGCATCTGATGAAGTATCTGGGAAGTGGTTCTGTTGGGAATGTGTACCTGGGGAGCTATGGTGACATGCCAACAGACTACTGCGTAGCAAAAGTCGCCGTGCATCCGACATTGCAGGTGCTGCTCCAACACGAAGCCCAAATATATGTGATCCTCTCATCACTGCAGGGTTCTGCAATCCCCAAAGTGTATAGTCTATTTATCAGTGAGAGTTTTCATGTGCTGGTTATGCGATATGCAGGTGAATCCATCACCTCATTCTCCACTCTTTCTAGCCGCCAATGGTCCGTCGCCATCATTCTCCCCAATGGCCATTTCCTTTATGCTGGCTTACTTCATTTGGTTTACATATAGATCAGATCTTTGGACTGCTATACAGTCCCTTCATGCTGCTGGAGTAAGCCATCAGGACTTACGCCCCGACAATATTTGTTTATCTACCACAGGTGGAGTTACAACACTTGACTTCTCTCATGCTGTTTGCCATAACTGCACTGGAATAAGCAGATGTATTGAACTTCAGACAGTATCTCAGGCATTGGCAGTAGCAATTTGATGTGTACTATAGATTATGATGTACATTTGTATGGACAACACTGATTGGCTGATATAAACACATGGACACGGCTTTACCAATACCTGTCAACTTGAACTTGAACTTGAACTTGAATTGAAGTTATGTCAAAAACGTTACGACATACTCATGAGCATATCGTTTAACCTCTGCAGGACACCAGGGCTGACATATCATCAACTTGAAATAGCCCACTGCTGCCGCCGCGACTTATGGCCTCAATAACTTGAAGGTGGCTGGTGAGCAGAAAGTTGTATTCTTCAACCTTCAATTGGCGGAGGAACTTTTGATGTGTCCCTTCTGACCATTGAATAGGGCATCTTCAAGGCAAAAGTGATACTTGGGAGGTGAAGACTTCAATAATCGTCTTGTCCAGGAATTCAAGCTGAAACACAAGGAGGATATGTATCGATTCTGTTTATGCTAGCTGACTTTATTGATGATGAACACTCGAAATGATTAGATTTGTCATCTGAATGTGCTAAATGTGCACTCTCCTCTACCACTCAGACGTCCATCGAGATCAACTCTCTGTATGATGGCATTGACTTCTACAACCCTCTGACTGGTGCCTGCTTTGAAGAACTCTGTTGAGATCTCTTCCGCAGCACCCTTGAGCCCGTCAAGAAGGTCCATCGCGACTCCGAGATCAACAAAGCCAACCTCCACGAGATTGTATCATTTGGCGGCTCCACTCATATAGTCGAGCTCATGTCCAACTTCTTCGATGGCGAGGAGCTGAACAAGAATATTAATCCCGATGAGGCGGTTGCAAACAGCGTAGCAGTCCAGGCTGCCATCTTGTCGATACATCAGAAAAGACACAGGATATCACTCCATTGTCTCTTAGTATGTAAAACCCATTTATACCGTCCTGGCCATGTTTCTGACGTCAAAAAATGTAGAATTGAAACTGCTGGAGTCATGAATACGATCATCAGGCGCAACACTATGATTCCTTCTCGGCGTATTCGGCCAATCAACCTGGCATTCTCATCCAGGTTTACGACAATCTCCTCGGAAAGTTCAACTCTGGAATTCCCCCTGCTCCTCGTGGCGTTCCTCAGGTTGAAATTACGTTTGATATTGACACCAATGGAATCTTGAATGTGTCAGCTGCCGACAAAACAGTATTACCATTACGAATGATAGAGGTCGTTTGTCCAGGGAAGGAATCGATCGCATGGTCAACGAGGCTGAGAAATATAGAGGTAAGTTTACACTTTTTCATTGTTCACTGTTTTCTTACTTTTTTTGGCTATTCAGCTGAAGACGGGCTCGAATCCTATGCTTACAACCGCCGCAATTCATTGACTGACCACTGCAATCTCTCAGCACCCAACGCCTGGCCCTGCACCCCCTTTGCACCGCCCTCAGCTTCCCTACATTCCTCCCGGACCTCTCTATACTGCTCCTTACACCTCTGCTGTCTCCCCCACCCATACGTGTACCTTCCCCAATCACACACCCACCATCTTAGTGCCCTTACACAATATTTAGACATGACAATTTGATATTACAACTGTACATTTATTTCAATACTGGGTCCCATCCAAGCTGCATACATTTATTTAAGGTTTGATTATTGTAACTCCGTTCAAGTCCGTTCACTATAAATGCAGCATTGATGGATCATGTGAGACTTCTTCGCCTTACACTGATCCCTCAGCGTCGTGACCGGCCCAAATACTTTATACACAGAAAAGAGTACATAAATGCGTTTTGAACAGGGAGGTAGGAGGTTGAAAAACAGTGGTGAGCTCAGGCTACGTATTTGGAGAAAGTGGCTAAGGGGTGAGGCAAAAAACAGGTAAATGTATCAACGTACTTGAGGACAAGAGGAGAAAGCAAAGGGGACGTCCTTGAAAAATGGCAGGTCATACAAAATGGAGGGATTGTGCGGCTGATCCAGGAGAGAATGCCAGAGGCAGAGAACAATAAAGACTTGAGCATCATGTAAACAAACTTTATGAATGACTTTGTTGAGAGCTCAGGTTGGTTCCGAGTTTATTGTATGGATAGTCTTTTGGAGGCGGCCATTTTATTTCTTGTAGGGCCTAAATTAGTGAAGTTTTCATACAGAAGGACAACCATCTGTTTCATGTTATATCCTGGTATGGTCTTCCTGTCAACATGAACGGGACTTGATCATCACTGTTCCTTTTCAGAAGGTAGTTCTGACTATGATGGTGTGGACCCATGCCAAGAAGTGTACAAAGTTGGGGAAGCAAGATCACTCTAAAATACACTTGAAAAGATGCCAAGTACATCCAACAAGACAGACATGGCATAAACCTTACCCTGATGGCAGCCGCGTTCCAACAAGCAACAAGTCAAATTTCGACCTCTGGCTGGTCTGCATGAGCCTGGAGTCTTTTTTGTGGCTAAATGTGAGTGTCGACGGTGGACTTCCTGGAGGAGAATGCTGAGGGGGTGAAGTGTGGACATTTTGCAGTGGTGGAAGAAAGTGTATGGGGGAGGCGGGGTGGATGGCATATCCAGCAGGACCTATGGCTGCTGAAGAATTTTCAGAAAACAGCGATGAACAGCTCTACTAGTACAGTCGTCATAATTTCTACCGTGGACTAAATGAACTGGTTATCTTCTTGAGAGGCAAGTAGTTATTTCGGAGGAACAGTCAAATCAACCGCAGTGCCGGTGGCACATGGGTTCTGTATACGAGAAACAGTCCAGAGATGACTCCCTACTAAACCATTTGTAGCAATTCAATGTGTGGGAATTCCGCCTCTCGTGTCATGTGAATGAATTCAATTCACTACAAAAGGAAACTTCATTATTATAGTATGTTCTCCGTACTGTTGGAAGTGCCTACTTTTGTGATTAAAATTTTCATGTTCTGCATGACCGTAATTATGTTGAGTTGCAATGGCCCTTTTTTCCGACAAGAAATTTGTGGGGAAATTGGTATTTAAATAGATGACAGGTGGGGTGATCACTACAGGCTAGTATGTTTCCCAACTCTAACCTGGACTCCACAAGTTTTGCGCATGGGATCGACGACAACTTCAACTTCACCGGTACGTCCTGTGCATCCAAGTCTATACTCACCAGTTGCCAGCATTCAATGACATGTCACAGAGTTTCTCAATCAACAAATCGACTTACAGAATGTCGATACCAACCCTGCATTCTCAGTGCAAACAAGAACAAACCAATTCCAGAATCCGATGGCATACGACACAACATTTCAGTTGTCTACTAGTACTGGGTGTGTCGATGGTTTGACGTTGACCCCAAATACATCATCAACATTCATGCTCCTTGTTGGTAAGAATCTTACTAGCATTCCCTGGCACTGATCTGACCTCAGAGCAGCATCGGTATTCTCCACACAAAACGGGCTGAACTATCCCAATGATATGGGCTTCATGACATTCTCAGGTCAGCTACGTTCACATGATCAGTTTTGCCAACTGAATCCACAGAGGGTTTTCCAGAGAACGCAATGACCTGTCACATGCCGTTGTTCCTGGCGCCCAATGGTATCTATCCTACTTATCTTGCTATTCATGATCTGACCACCAAAGCAGATTCGCTGTTCTCCACCCAATCCGGACCACACAACCAGCGATCCTCAATTGCCCCTTACCGACCTGATGTCATGGGCTCTACCACAAGCTCCTCTTTGCCCACGGGGGGATTCTGGCCGCACGCACAACGATTCATTGATGATAGGCCTCCCAGTATGTACTTACATAAGTTTGAATGAACGCTGATCTGACTACAGATTCAGCGTCTGTTCCCTCCATGGCTATACATGGACCATCCGTTCCTGGATCATCGTCAATGCTGTATCCTCCACAGCGATCGATATCTTCTGCTGGTACCACACCACAGCTTTCCTTAATTCATGAATTGACCAAATTTATTTCAATATAGGGCCCAGCAAAGTTTGCAAAACATAACATCAATTTGCTGGTTCTTTAGGGGATGGCTGGGATTTGTTACAATACAAAGTGTCTGAAATCGCTAGCAAGAGATGGCCACTTCGTACCATCTGGCCATCAGATGATGAACTACAACTTACCATAAATAGGGATATTCCAGATGCTCTCGCATTACTGAGGAACGAGAAACAGGATCGTGCTTGGATTCCTGATAGTGAGTAGCATTTCATGTAATGTACACAATCTGATACTTTCATTTCTATGTGACAAGAATATATTACACCTGGAGGGAAAGAGTACATGCTTGGAGGCACATCGAAACTACCCAACGCCATCCTGGACCAGTTCGCCATACATACAAGATCAGCCCTTCAAAAGGCGCGAAACACGTTGAGGACAAAACTTGAAAGGAAGTTTGTTTCCCGTATACAAGAGGGAGAGTTTGGTGACTTTGCTGGGTTGTTGGAACAACTTACGACTGGCCACTTCTTTGACTTACTAGACAAGAACGTTTCTCCAGTCAAGGTTACTTCACGGGGAAGTCCATTGTTGGCTGCTGTAGTCCAACTGTTCACCGGGAAGGAAAGTTGTTTTTCCATTCAGTCTTACCTCTATGGTAATAGGCTCCATCCCAATGTATTGTGAACTGCTTCCCTTTGTGCAAGTATTCTCACCATCCACTGGCACGTATACCACTCTGTTAACTATCCTGCAGGTTTATTATCTTCTCATTGCTACTCAAAAGGCAGCTGAGGGGGGATATGAAGCTTCCATGGAATTTAGTTTTTCACAGGGTTCACTGGAACCCATGTACAATGTCTTAGAGAATCTGGTGCGGTATGTCCCAGTTCCGGCGACCGTGGAAGCAAGTTGGTTTTGTGACTAGATAACAAGTTTGCTTCTGGTATCCGCGATTAGAATATAAAGCCATCTATAAAGACCAGAACTAAAAGGGTTGAGGAAATATCTCCCAGAGATCTGACAAGATAACCAAAAATATCTACGGAAAGGTGGTGATTTCAGGAGACAAGGCCCACACAACAACCTGTTCTTCTTGGTCATATCGAATTTGAGATCAGAGATTTTATTGATTTCAACAATGCCCCTGCTTGCCCTTCCTTGCTGTTCTCAGAACCACTCACGTTTCTGCTCCACCCAGGCTCCGCTTTTCCTATTACATAGACTAAGATGAGGCAGGCACACTCCCTACCTTATGACATGCGAATACGCGGTGTCCTCTCAAATGAACGACATGCAGTATTCATGAGGAAGGGTTAGGTGGCGGGGTGGATGACAGGAAGTGATAACCGCAGGCTGACTGCCAGTGGATGGTACTTGCTAGTCCACCGTATTATATTCAAAGTACCGTGACCTGTATCAAATTTGAATATATCAAATTTGGATATTTTCAAGAAAGTATATTTTGTAGATTCAGAAAGTGTCAGAAATTCCTGAAAACTCTGTAAGTATGGTGAGGATATCCCAGAATAAATTTAGTACCGTTGTATATGTTGAAAGTATTTAAATAGATATACAGATATGCCAGATGGAGAGCACTTCACAGACACAAAAACATTCATATTAATGTCAAGAAAAATCATGATACTGACTTGGAAGTCACCAGAGGTTTCTTAAATTTTTCACGGTTCCGTAATTGCTTTCTGAAAAGGTATTATTGTTTGACATATCTTCCACATTTTGATCAGATCGATCCCCGATTTTCCCATGTAGGGATCAAAGTGTGGGATACAAATCCTTGCTACACAAAGTCGTGGTAGTTATTTGGCTGTGGCAAACAATCATGATATTAATATCGTCTTAGTGCCAGTTGTTGGAGTTAACCCTTCCTTACTAGTTCCACCACCAGTAGCTGCCATGGATCACAATTTCATGTCCATACCTGTCCCAAGGCTAGCGGTTCAGCTGGAATATACACCCACAACAGATCATCTCCATGTATGTAACTCGATGCATGCATCATGATTAGCTAACTTAATTATTTAGTGGATGTTTACAATGGGCCCTCGGTCCCAGCACCATCATTTACAAGAAGCGCTCTCTAAATTTCGTCAGATGTGTGTCGCTATGAGAGCCATGGAGAAGACCTTGGTTAGGCAGAGGCTTATTCTTGTCTGGATGGACTATGAAATCCTCAATAAATCAGGGCCGCAAATAGGATACAAACCCAACACTGGCACTAGCGCTCAGCCAGTCCAGCCACAAGGCGTCCCTTCATCCCACAACCTCCATTCTTCCCGACCTCCTCCACCACCAATGCAGCATGAACTATCCGAATTTCATGGGATGTGTGCCGCCACGAGAGCCACGGAGGATAAGCTGATCGAACAGAAGCTCGACCTACTTCGAATGGAGTACGAAATCCTCAAAATGTCACTGGAGACCCCCCAAGGTGACATCGGCGAATCGCTCACTGACTCAAATAACTTCCCTTCATTCCATAAATCCACTATGTCCCACGAGACATCTTCATCTTGCGAATCCTCTCCATCCCAACCTTCGTCACCAGTCAGTTTCAAACCTATGTCCCCCTCACCCTTCCACAGCGGCGTTCCTGGGTTCCGGATTGGGGAGCAGGTTGAAGTTTTATGAAGTCGTATACTGCCATCTGTAACTTATTCATTGATGGTCCAAGCCTGCAATTGAATTGTGATTCAGCACAACCAAAGTTCCTCCTGGGCAGTCAGCAACGCTGAATATATGTATACATGTGAAATAAGCTAATAGCAAAGACAAATTTTTGTAAAGCTATGACTAGAGATCGGGGCACATCATCGCCATTGACTGCCAGGGCCAGTATGACTATGATGGCACTTCTTCTATAACATCCCTTAATTCTATTGCCCAGTTTTTACTTTTCTTCAAGTTTGCGTCTTTGATTTTATCTTCTATGAGGCCTAGTAATGACATGACTCGGAATTTGTCCTACGAGAACAATTCAAATTTTAAGTCTACAAATAGTATGGAATATAACCCTGGTATTTCATATGATATATTGTTACTCCGTCTGGTAAACTTTGTAGGTTCTCAAAATTTGAATTGTACAAACTATTAATGTATTTGTGTTTTCGGTGCCCCTTCCACAAAGTACTGTCATGGTATGGCGACTGGCAATTGCCAGTGCCAGTGATATATCACACAGTCACATGACTGTGGGTGCATTCACTATAAAAGGGCTCAGCACTAAACAACAAACTTTCCTCCTTCCGTTCGATTGAATGTTGTGTATCACAAGTTTTACACTTCTAGCTATCAAGATGACATGCCTTTCAAGAGCCTGAGCGCAGTGAGTACATCCAACTGTTTCGTTTGAGTCCTCATTGAGCCTCCTTTGAAGCCCAAGCACAGTCTGTACCTCGACCTTGAAGCCGAAGTAGGTGTGGCGGATCAAGAGGACCAAGGGGAGGAAAGTGGTGATGATGAAAGTATTGATGGTACTACACCTTGTTTTTGTAATGTCAATGTTTTTTAACAAGTTCTCAGAATGGCTAAGTAGGGAGGATCTGACCACTCAGGATTTTCATGTCACTTCATCACCTCAGCATGAAGACCAGGCCAACTATCAAATCGTGCAGCGTTTATTGGAACATTATTCTGCTCGGTCAACTGAATTAGTCACGATAGATGATGCATTACAACACTATTGGATTCTAAAAGTTCATGTAAGTCATGAATTGTCATTGCATGTAATGTTCTTGACACACCAAATTCCAGTCTGGTCTGGAGGAGAACAACATTTGTGAATGTATGGCCACGTATACAGAAATCAAAGAAGTCACACATTTGCCAACAATGCCAGGTTTCCTCTTCGTCTGCTGTGACAACTTTGTGGCCCTCCGTGATGTTTGCCGTAAACTTGCGTTGATATGCGATGCCCAGTACTTGCCTGCAGAAGAACGCAACTTCCTATCAGATGCCTTGATGCGCCAAGATCAATTCCCAGTGGGCACTTGGGTACGAATTAAAGTCACTGGCAATAAGCTAGCAAGATATTGCAATGATCTTTGCATTGTTGCTAGCAAGCAGGCCACCTCAGATGTCTTTACCACTGTTTTGTTAATACCACGAATACCCCAATCCGCTGCTGACTATCCACCTGAATACCAAACTATGAGCAAGAAACAGCGGCAAATGTTCAAATTCGCTGCTAGAGTTTTTGACCACAACCAGGCCCAATGCACGGATAGCGATGGCATCGTTACGTCCATTGTCAATTCTGCTACTTTCCATAATGGTCTGCTTGCACAGCCATTTGCTCCAACACAGCTTGCGGTGGAGGAAAGCCCCACTTTTAGTGAAATGATTCCCTTTTGTCGTGCCAATTACCCCCCTCTTTGTGTCCAGATTTCAACTTTGATTCGGAAAGTAAGTGCTTTGACTCTGTGGTTGCCCGGAGACAAGGTCAAGGTTTTGCATGGATCTTTACAAGGGCTGCTAGGCCAAATTATCACACTGGATCACAGCCAATGGAGTGCGACTGTGATGATCAACCTCCTTTCATCTTCGAAGCAGGCCTTGGAAAGTGTCAGCCCAGAGCAGAACCACCAAACCTTCTCTATCGATGACCTGCAACGTTATTTCCAAGTTGGAGACGGTGTTGAGGTCTGTGAAGGAAGGGAGACAGGGCGACATGGCATAATTGTGTTAGCAAGTGAAGTGGATGTCACTTTCACAGAGGACAAGACAGGGGAAGAGGTGATAAAATTTCATCTATAATATGAGTTACTTTCTTAGATCCTGCATTTCTAGGTCCATTCCTCAGCGCTATACCTACGGACGTATCGTGAATCTACCCTTCTTATTTCATTGTTGTCATCTTTACATCGTCACCCTATGCATGATGCACGGGACCCGTCGAACGGCCAAATGGTCCTTGTCATCAATGGATTCATGAAGGGTTATGTGGGTGAAGTCAGAAGTAGCAACCTGGATCAAGTCAGTGCCTATTTTGCGGGATCAGCCAAAACGACTTCAATTAAAAGGGTCGATGTCATTTCCATGTAAATTTCACTCCTGTTATGACTTTTATGGCACTAATTCCTCCTTCACTATAAGGACAACAGGACTCCTTTTAAATGGTTGCACACCAGAGCCCAGTGTACTTGAAATTTGGCATCAGACACATCGCCGGCTTGAGGCTGTTCTCACACAACAACAGACTCCCCCCCCGGATGTGGTCAAGACTGATCCAGCATGGGATCCTGTGCATTCTTTACCACATGCAAGTCACTGCACAAGTTTTCCTCCCCCTTCGTATGGTTAAGTGTTGAAATATTGTTTATAATGATATAAACTTACAAAGCTATTAGAAGGTCCTGGTGATTTCTTATTAAATTCAAATATTTGGAGGAAGCTAGGACATCGACATATCTGTGTACGCTTTGGTCCAGAATATGAACGAGGACGATGGGATGGCCGCATGGCTCGAACAGAGCTCGATCGCTTCTTCGGACCCCATGGGCCTGTTGATGCAAAGACAGTGGCGATCTTTTGGACATGTAATGCTGGGGATCATAGGAGCGCTGACGTCAAAGTTGAGTGTTTGTCACCTTTTCCACCCAAGCAAAAAGGGGGCAAAGGGGTTGTGTTGACAGGCGAGCGCATTGGAGAGATTGTTACCATAATCAAATATAAAAGGAGTCAAAAGAGGGCAATTGTGCAGGTGGACGGTGACAACCTGCCCTGGGAAGACAATGAAAGCATGTTCTGTGCTGTTGTCGATCCTCTGCAAAACCACCAAAGTGCCAGCAGGGCTGTATCACAAATATCTAAACTTGCCCCTTCTTCCCCTATGCTGGAGAGTAGGAGCACTCAAGGTATCATTGGTCCATTTGTGTCAGCTACCGCATCCCTCCCACCACTCAATACAAACTCACGGCACGTTCTTTCCTCTGCCCTACCAACACCAAACACTCTCTCCATACCCATCCCTTCATACATTAACAGTGGCGATGACAAAGACATGGGCAATGTAGCTGTCGACCAGTACGGCGAGAATGCCGTTGGCATTCCCATAGAGAATTGGCATCAGGACAGTACAATTCCAGGTTTACCTGAATGGGACAAAGCTCCGGCCATTAGAAAGGAGTGGTGGGAGACTTGGGAGGAAGAGGAGGAGCATTGCTCATTCACTGATGAAGCGTTGGAGTAGTGGGACCTGGGCAGTCACGTGCTTGGGTTCCCACGGTTGAGTTAGTCAGTAGCCTTCCCGATGTAGTAGACAGATCCCATCCTATCCCATCCAGTCCATCCTCTCGAGTCCTGCGTGAGTCCCCGGAGAGGTACCTCGGTACCTCTCCAACGTGGTGATGAGAGTGCGATCGACCTGTGGATGCTCTTTTTAGACTTTTTCTCAAGATTTTCGTGAAGATGACTTTTTTTCACCCCCAACAGTGGTTGCTGCGCACCCCATTCCATTCACAACCGACTGTAGACGCTCGCGTTACCCCCCGGCACTCTCGCTCAGCCCACCAGGGCCCCGCGTCGACCATCATTGACCCGGAAACGCGGACTCGACCCTTTTTGAGCACCCAAAAGCCCCAGGCCGCTGATACGCATCATGTATCTCTGAGGTCCGATTCACATATTTTACCATTTTATTAGTTAGTTTCTCATATGTACTTATATTACTAATAAGTACAAATAGATCAGTTTCTCTCCCCTTTCACCTCATTTTCGAGAGCTCGAGACCTCCCTTGGATCGTACCTCGCACCCCACACTTAGAGATCCCCTCAGTGTATCATTTTGGAGCCCACCGCGAGGCATTCAACAGGTTTCAGCCCCCTTTCCAGCAGTTTGCCACTTATCTTGAGTGGCTCAGCCTCTTGCGCCAGCTTCGGCAGCATTCTCAGCCATTTTCCATTCAACAGTTATTGTCTAGGTCCTTCCCGATGTCTTACACCTCTCAGTTTTATTGTCTAGTGCCTGTTGCGCCTCTTGGGCTGCAAATCTCGGCACCTTTGTTACTTTGTCATGCCGTCACGCCGATGTCACACGGGGTTCAACATCCCCGCCCCTTCGCGCCTTCGATATATTCCAGTAATCCACCCCCCCCACACTCGTTTTACAACCCCAACGCACTCGGAACCCCATGGCCCTCACATCCCGAAAGAAAAACCGCGCCCGGAGAGCCCAGAAACAGCCCCAACGGCCGCCTCCAACATGGAGCGCCACCCGCGCGTCGAACATCAAACGGAGACCCGATAGTTGACGGAAAGCGTGTGCCGTGCAACGGGTTTAGCCCGTGCACCCCCAGGTACGCCCATCACTGCCGTTTCCGCGGTAACAGAGCAGGGAAACGCGTCCAGACGCGGTTTTCGACGCACCCAGGCGTATCCCCCCCCGTTTGGCCCTCGTTCGGCCCCCCGTTCACGCCCACACCCTCGCCGTCGTCCCCAGACGCGAACCGTAACACGCCCCCACCGTCCGAACCCATTCCATCCCCAGAAAACCGCGCTCGCGCCCACCAGACGCCGTCTTCCACGCACCCAGCCCCATCCGCCCCCGTTTCGCCCCCGTTTCGCCCCGCGTTCGCGTCCACGCCCTCTCCATCGTTCCCAGAGACCATCCGTCACACGTCCCCAACATCTGAGCCCACCCCGTCCCCAAAAACTCGGATTTCGACACACCCAGCCGCACCCCCCCCCATTTGGCCCCCATTTGGCCCCCCATCCACGTCAATGCACTCGCGGTCATTCCCAGATGTGAATAGTGGTACGCCCCCGCCGTTTGAGACTGCGCCGGCCCCAGGAACACGCGTTCACGCCCACCAAACCCCGTTTTCGACAGGTTCCGCCGTATCCGCCCTCGTTTCGCCCTTGTCTAGGTCCCCGTCGTCGTCCACATCCTCTCCATCATCCCCAGCAACTAGCCATGACATGCCCAAGCCGTCAAAGCCCACGCTGTTGCCCAAATCGACATTTTCGACGCACCCAGCCGCATCCGCCCCCGTTTCGCCTTCGTTTGGCCTCCCGTTCGCGTCTGCGGACTCGGCTTCGTCTCCAGCAGCAACCTATGATGCTCCCCCACCGTCTGAGTCCACGCCGTCCCCAGGAAACCGTGCCAGCGCCCACCAAACCCCATTTTCGACCAGTACAGCCATATTGGCCCCCGTTTTGTCCTCGTTTCGGCCCCCGTCTTCGTCTACGCCCACGCCGTCGTCCCCATATATGAATTGTGACACACCGTCAGTGTCAGCGGCCGTGCCGACCCCGGAAATCTACATCCGCGCCCACCAGAACCCATTTTCCACCCATTTCGATAAATCCCCCCTCGTTTCGCACCCAAATCGCCCCCCGTTTACATCCACGAACTTGTCGTCGTCCCCAGAAGCAGACCCTGACCCATCCCCAGCATCCCAAGTCCCGCCATTGCCCCAGATGCCCTTGACACCCAGTTGCGAAAAGTCGCGACATTTTGTCGCGACTCAGTTTCGCAAGTTGAAAACTGTCGCCAAGTCCCCCGGAAGTCGCATCCCGGTTCTCAAAGGTTATCGCAGGTCCCAGACGACCCCCACAAGCCATCCGAAGGCCCTCGAATCATTTCCAGTACCAGATCACGAAAAGTCGCGACATTTTGTCACAGCCCCTTTTCCGATGTCGCGAACTGTCGCCAAGCCCTGTTGCAGTCTCATTCCCACTCTCCATGGTCGCCGCCTGTCGCCAACGACCCGAACAAGTCCTCGTCCTCATTTACTAACACCCTCTAGCCCATCTATCCCCACTTCGCCCTCTTTTTGCCCCCCATCTCCGCCTATGACTTCTTCGCTGACTCCCTCAGTAAATATTGACCCACCCACAGTTTCGCCATCCTTTAAATCGCCACCACCGCCTCCTTCATCCTCGCCACTACCCTTCCCACCATTGTCACCTCTCCTTTCGACATCCATGTACAAGATTCACGCCACGCCCTCATGTCCTCGACAGCCACCTCAGTTCTCTTCGGATGCCAAGATTCGCCATCAACAAGATTATTCGGAACTTGAAAAAGTTCAGATTGATTTTATCAATTTTCGAGCAAGTTATTTTTTGTTGGAAAAGCGAGTGAAGAGTTTAGAGATTCAGTTTGGTTCTTTGGACAATCGTGTTGCTGGTTTAGAGTAGGATTCTCCTTCGTTCACATTTTCTTTTGATTGTCTTGTTGATTTTCTTATTTCTTTTGATCTTTTGGTCTGATTTCACTTTCACTTTCACTTTTTCTTTTCTTCATTCACTCCCCCCCCCTTCTCCTGACTGGGGACAGTCAGATTTTCAGTGACCGGGAAGATGATACGCATCATGTATCTCTGAGGTCCGATTCACATATTTTACCATTTTATTAGTTAGTTTCTCATATGTACTTATATTACTAATAAGTACAAATAGATCAGTTTCTCTCCCCTTTCACCTCATTTTCGAGAGCTCGAGACCTCCCTTGGATCGTACCTCGCACCCCACACTTAGAGATCCCCTCAGTGTATCACCGCGTCACCATTCTTCGACCCCCCGTTTTTCGTGCACCCCAGACCCACGCATGTTGATCCAAAACCCCGCATCCACGCTCGACGACCCAACACCCCGGTTCTGCCCAAACGAACCCCTCGTCGCTGTCCATTCCAGACACCCGCACCCTGCCACGTCATCACCTCTCAACCCCCGTTTTTCCGCGCGTTACCACCCCACCCACACTCACTGGACCCCCGTGCCCGCGTTCCACCTGGCAGAACCCCCCACCACGCTTCGTTGCCCCAAACGAAGCCATCCCGCCCTTGTTGGTCACCACACGGATCCGCCACATCACCAACGTTGGACCCCCGTTTTTTTCGTATATTTCAGTTCAACCCACACTCATTCGACTCCCCGCATCCTCGTTCCGCTGGCCAGGACCCCCTGTTCCCCTCCATTGCGCCAAACGAGCCCCCTCCATCATGTTCAGACACCCGGGCCACGTGCCACGTCACCATCGCGCGGCCCTGTTCTGCCAGCGTAGCCGGCCCCAGTTGGACTCGCCCAGCTCACGGCCCACCTGTTCCCCACCCCAGAGCGCCCTCCGTTCCCCCACACGAACCGTTCCCACCGTTTTGGGACCCCCAGCGCCGTCTCGCGTCACCACCACGCGACCGTCTATCCCAGCGCCCCCAACCCCCTCACACACGTCTGTAGGACCCCCAACCTCGTTCCTAGCCCCTCGCGGCCCCTTCGCGTAGTACACCAACCCCTCGCGTCGAGATACTGTGCCCTTGTTAGTACAACCATATGCCCCCATCACTTATTATAGCTTTATAGCCCTATCCCCCTGTTCCCCCAATACTGGATATCAATTGCAATCTACCTACGAGCCATCACTACACTACATTCATGCACCTGTTTACCTGATCTCCACCAATACAGTTATATTCTGGATCACCTGAACCTTCACACTGCACTGAGTACTTGCCAGGACGATTCGAGCGTTTTTGGATCTTGCATTGTGAGCCCTAGCCCTTGTAAGGGAGGCATTTGGAGAGTTTGAGTTTGAGAGAGGAGTTCTACAGAGTCTGGTCATCTACCGCCTCCCATGATGAGGATGATTTCCCGCTTCACGATATAAGGCCCCAACTTCGATTTGAGGCGTTCTGAGGGACTGGGAGTTGTGGCTTTAGAGTTTTTTGGTCAGTTTCTGTTTGTTTTGTGTTCTTTTCTGTAGCAGTTGGCGACGAGGGCGTTGCCATGAGGAAGAGGGGCACTTGGAGTAGTGGGACCTGGGCAGTCACGTGCTTGGGTTCCCACGGTTGAGTTAGTCAGTAGCCTTCCCGATGTAGTAGACAGATCCCATCCTATCCCATCCAGTCCATCCTCTCAAGTCCTGCGTGAGTCCCCGGAGAGGTACCTCGGTACCTCTCCAGCGTATAAATTCTTGCTTGATCAATTATGTGCAGCAATAACGTAGTCCTGCTGTGGCTTTTGCTTGACAGACATCTTCCATATGTGGAACGTTTCATGGTCACTGCCAAACACTTCTCCCGCCGAAAATGGCGCAACGTACATGGAGTGGCAATGCATACCTTATGGGACAAGGTATGTCTATTGATATTGGCTAGGTTATGGAACTCAATGTCACGGACGGTATGGGCAGTTCCGGTCATTTGTTGGCCTGCTTACCGATGTCTGTGGGGTTATAGACAAAGCCAAAATAACCTCATTCCTGGACAACCCTGAGCGTTTGATTAAGGTGTTCCTGTCACGGAACCTCATCAGCACCAGAGTCATTTAGTGTGTCCTTACTTTTTTTTGGATCTCTTTAAGAGCTGATTTTAGGTTTCTTAGTTCGGAACATAAATGCAACATGATGGTTCACCTTGTCTGGTTGTTCCTCTGCTTCCTCCAACGTAACAGTGTCCTACCGGAAATAAGGGGTCTACAGGATGCATTAGCTGTTACACAGCTAGCAGTGGAAGAGCTGCCACTTATCGCACAGATTTTGAAATTGCTGCCTGATACTTTCCATGCAGGTTGTTGTGAGTGTTGGGGTAGCAAATGCGAAGGGTACACGATGAGCTGTGGTGAAGTTTTACTCAAACAAGGACCAACCAGCAAATGGAAGTGGCCTGATGTCTTGCAGGAGCAAGTTTCCCAAAGCATCAACGCCATGGACTGGACAGGCTCAAAGACTTCCATGGTGGCCCAGAAGAAACGGCCACGATATGATGTAGGAGGTATCACGGAGGCTGGGTGGACTACAGATACAATGGAGATATGTAACCCTGGGTGGGCCGTGGATGCTGGCGCTGTCCTTGCTATCGATACATCCATTTGGCAGCCACAAAAGCACTCCCTGTTACCACTGCTCGGTCCAACAGCATTACCGATAACACATTGTACTGGTGTTGTAGAGTCATCAACGAGACGAATTGCCTCAATTACCCCCCCCTCACCCTTACAGCCAACATCACAACAATCAGATTACTGTGGACTAAACCCAGAAGCTGTCGAAGTCAATCTAGTAGAACGCTTTGTCAAGGTGATTTTGATACCTTGGGTTGGGGGTAACAATATCCCACAGGCACAGATCCTGCCTACCTCTCAGAGTGTTGGAGAGGTTTCTAGGCCACATGATACTGACAGTGATGACATCACAGTGGTTGTTGAGCCAGGTATGCTGGCGAATTTGAAACTGGGGATGTACATTGGGGCAATCTGGGTCCAGCTTATTCGCCAAGTGCCTGGAGCTGGGGACTGTTCGATGGGGATGGATAAGGAGTCATGGAAGGGGAAGCAGAGACTGGAACCAACATACTGGTATATCGACCAGTTGTCAAGCATTCTACCCTCTTTTTATTTGGATTGATATGGGTTCCTGTCCTTTCTCTCTTAGCATCTGTACCTATCCTCTAGGTCCTCTATTACCCCAAGTGTCCTGTCATTCTCCATAGCTTATGTTCTAAAACCTTGTGTTTTGTTTTCCATCCAATTTACAGTCCTTCATCAGGAATGGAGCTTAAATGTAAAAGCTCCCCCTTTACATGAGAATGAACATGTTTGTTTAGTGTTCATATTATATGATCACATTCCAAAAAGTAAAAGAAACTTATGTCAATTGTCTATACATATTTCACAAACAACTAGAATAGAAATAGAAAATGGTATGGGAGAATGCCAATTCTGACAATGGGATGTCAGGAAGATATAGATTTGTAAGCACAGGGTGCACAGTAGCATACTATGTACTGAAGTATGTTGAATGTATTGTAAAAGTATACTAAATATTGTTATCATATTGTTGCACATAGTACTCAAAAAGTATTCAAAATGAGGATTCAATATTTTAAAACAAAGTACATTACTGGTATTGATTGACAATTGTACAGTACTGCTTCAATAATTTCCATAAATGTCTTGTTATTGAAGCAGTACTGTAACATTGCCATTCAATACTGGTAATGTACTTTGTTTCAAAATATTGAATCATCATTTTGAATACTCCTTGAATACTGTGTGCAACAATATGATAACAATATTTAGTATACTTGTCCAATAAATTCAACATACTTCAGTAAACAGTATGCTACTTTGCACCCTGTGAAGTGCTCGTTCCGATTACACTATTCATGTCCTTATGCAGTCTTCATAAAAATGCCCAAACTTGGGTCGCGCACAGACCCCATTAAACTCCTAGAATCACATCTTTTCTACATGCCTCAAACTCGTCACTTCTAGCTGTCCCTGATGCCCTGATCCTTTTGACCCTGCACTAATCAATGCCCCAACTTTGCATTCGAATTTTATGCCCCTACATGTGCACCCTTCATCAACACTAACTTGACGGAGGCAAAAGCCATGTGGCTGCTAATCAACGTCCAGAAGGCCTGCAACAATCTAATAAGTTCCATAACGATGTTCCATCAAGATCAAGCAGCTGTGGCCTGGGAGCAATGCGAACTGCAAGCCAGCAAAGGCACCAGGACATCCGAGAGAGCAAATGCAAAAGAACAAGAACAAACCAATCCTCGATCCTCTTTTGTCACGTTCTTTGCTAAAACTGTAAGTAACTCATGCATCGTGAGATGTCTAATATCTTGGGAGTCCGAGTCAGCTCCATCCAACTTCTCGACTGGGACTGGACACCACGGTTCAAGTTTGAAAAAACTGAGTTTTTCGCCAGATTTCCCTATCAGAACAAATTCCTTGTTGCCAGAAACTTTGCCTACATAAAGCATAGACCCTTTACATAATCACGCCAAAATGACCTGGAGCAATGCAGGTGAAACATCTGATCGCAGGCCAAAAGTAGATGATCATTCAATCCACATGATCATTCAATCCACTCGATCATCCAAATGTAGTTTGAATGTTCAACCAACCTTCAGTTGTCCTATAAATGGAAATATTGTTAAGCAACAGAAATTGCGGAGAGTTCACTATAAGAGCAGAGCAGTGTCGTCCGGGACTTGACTCCCATTTGTCTTCTTCAACTCTTTCACTCTCAACCTATGGCTGACTCTGAACAATCGTTAGGGTGAAGGCAACGTGTGGATGCACTCCATCAAAGTGTGAGAAAGAAACCATAAGTAATCATCTTTCTTTGAGGACACCATACAAGCAGAGAAACGCAGGACTCTCACCAACCCTCTCATCCATCATGGGCGCCATTTTGGTCAGGTTGTGCATACATTTTGTAATGTCAGCCTCATCACCAACGGTTTACTACACTTGGGAGATCCTGCTCCGCCACCATTGGAAACAATTACGTGCGTTATGTCTCACCTTCTAATCAACATGTTCTCAGGCCACAACAATCCAGGGATATTCGTGAGGATCTTGTATTCAAGGAACTCCTTAAGATTTGCCCAGGCCTGCAAGACAGACTCATAAACAGTTCTGAGGAAGAAATCGAACACATAGCTGACTTGGTATATCCGAACGTAATTCACTTTCTCCTACCAACCTCAATTATCTCATAGGTACAAAAGGGTATAAATGGAGCTCGTGCTGATGATACGAAAGGGCTGAAGAGCGCCATTGTTGACTGGATCACCCCACCAGGACAAACACTTGACCCTCCAATCAATCGTAAGATTAAGAGTGTCCGTGGTTTCCATCATGAGAGGACCGGTGCGTTGCTGTGTCCAGCAGGCTTAGACTGGTCTATAGTCGGGTAATGAATCTCAATCAATGATATGTTTTGCTTCTTACATGACTCTGAACACTTCACAGGATCAAAGAGAAGCTCCGGAGCAGTGAGATGCAGGTTTGTGGGGATCAATGGCCTCTTTTCCTCTATGCCAATTTAGCGTATGATCCGGATGACCCTTGGAACGGGCTCCTGCAGAGTCAGCTTTTGATCACAGTATGTTGATGTCATTGTCATTGTCATCTTCTGACACATTTATGTCAGGGCTTCAAGCATGTTTTCACGTCACCGAGTTCCATTGAACAGGAGGAAGTAAAAGCAACCAGAGCCGGGAATGCCTATATTCACAGTATGACTAATGTCACCAAGGCCTCTTTGGCGTACATCACAACGCAGGTGAGTCTCTTGCTTCTGAATATGATTGCAAATAATCGTGTCACATAGGTTCGCTTTGCATTGTGCTCTTCTAGCACATTTTCGTGCACAGATCTAGTCACTGACTCGGAAACGTTTTACAACAGCATTCTCGACCTTCTCCAGGAACCATCTGAAAAGGATGAGGTCCAAGACCTCCTTAATTGGTGGAATCGGTGAGCTGTTTTCCTTTGTGCTCTATTCAAACTTAGACTGAGTTCCCGCATAGTAAAATCTTCCCTCACACATACAAGGAACCGACGCCGGTGGCCAATAGTGCCCTTGCACGAATCAAAGAGAGGAGACTTGCCAAACAACTTGCTGAGGGTGCAATTGAGGCTGTTCAAGTTCCCACTCAGTCCTGAGACAGCTTCACACTATTCTCAATACCCTGTTGTCCTTCGCTTCTATGTTTGTGTTATTGATGTAGCACAATGTTTTCTTTCAGAATATCTATTTCCCTAACACTGATGACTGGAAAGTCCATCTAACTGATGTATTTACTATGAATGCACTTTGATGATGAATGGACATCATAACTATCTATTGCCAGCTGAATAATATATCATGCAATTCATGCTGCATCCTCTAACAATCTGATTGACATTATATGTTTTCACCATTACCATATTTGCCAACTCAATGATCATATACTTGTGCTTCATGGCGCATCTAGTAACCATCTGATTGACATGACATTTTTTCACCATTGGAACCTTTGCCAACTAAATGATATGTTATGGCCCATCCAGTAACAACCTGATTGACATGATGTTTTTTCACCGTTGGCACCTTTGTCAACTAAATGATATGCTATGGCTCATCCAGTAACAACCTGATTGATATGATGTTTTTTCACCATTGGCACCTTTGCCAACTGAATGATATGTACTTATGGGTTATGGTCCACCAGTGACAACCTGATTGACATGATGTTCATTTACCATTGGCACCTAGAATTATCCCTTGCTAAATAAATGCCATACCTGTGACATACTTGTAACTGATGGCACAATTAATGGCAACATGCATAACATGATTTGTTTCTACCATTGTAACGTCGAATTACCTAGCTTGATCAAGGTGTCATCATAATGATGTACTACGATACAAATTATATAGCAGATCTGTGATTGTAATGCTTTATCATTTTCCTATTGATTTCGTGATGTCGGGAAGTTGGCACACTCAGAAACACGTAAGGAGTGCACAGACTCGTGATGCGGCGTGACCTCTAAACTCCGCGAGCTGCCTTTATAAAGGCAGCGACCTGATCTCGGATCCATCTGACTCCCAGATCAGGCACCATCACGATGCTCCCCTCCAGGTCATCTCTCTCTCGGGTTTTTCTGCCTCGTCGTACTCATCGTTTCCTTTCTGCCTTCGCTCATGTCAATCACGGGCCCCACCATCGACCTTCACCCCCTGCCGACTCTTGACCCTTCTTCCCCCGCAGCCACCTTCACAGGGAGGTTGTCTCCAACGCAACCGGAAGCAGATCCTGATGGACTCGATTCGGACGATATTGATCGGCTCATCAACGCCCCTCGACGAGTCATGGTTCCATCCCCAGATCCTATGGAGGATGAGGACGCGTCTACCTTGCTCGGTGCTCCTCCAGCAAAGAAGGCTCGTAGGGTTCCCACTAGGGCCGCTTACCCATCCACTAGACTGACCTGTGCAGCGAAAGGGAAGGCCCCACAGCGTTCTGCCCCCGTTAGCGTTTTTCCTGCTCCTGGTGCCGCATTACCCCGGATTCTGATCCCCCCTCGCGTGAATGCAGTTCCGGGCCCCTCGGGTTCCTCTCTGGCCTCTGGTTCTGTCACTCAGTCATCTGCGGATGTGCCGCCGTCCTTGCCTCCCCTTCCTCTTACAGGTGCACCGCCCCTGCCTGCAGGCACACCGGCCCTTCCTAGTCCAGGCTCAGTCGCTGCCCCTTCCAGTCACCCAGCCCTTCCTGGTCCTGACTCAGCCGTTAACGCCTCCAGTCGCCCGGCCTTCATCTTATTGCCGGCGGAACGTGTCACTCCGGTTCCTGCACACAACCTCATGCAGGCTGCCGTTCCTCCTGCCCGTTCACAGGCCACTCGTACCTCGAGCCCCTCGCTCCCTTCTTTCATGCACGGTTCCTCCTTGCAAGGTCCCTCTTCAGGTCTAATCCATTCAGCCCCGCCTCTTTCTACCTCGGTTTCGCCCTCCATCGACCCGTCCGTCATATCTGTTCTTTCTTCTGCCATCTCCATGGCGATCGATTCTATGAAGTTGGGTATTGTGCCAGACGCTACCGACCTCCTCGCTCGCCTCAAGGTTCGCCCACCCGTCTCCTCTTTGGCCCCATTGGCGATTCATACTGCGGGTGAGTCCCCTTTTTCTTGTTCTTTCATGTCCCACGCAATTTTGAGCGCTCCAATTCCCTCGCGCATCTTGAGCGCTCCTCTCCCCTCGCGCTGTTCTTGAGCGCTTGGGCCCCTCAGCCCGCGTTATTTGGGCGGGTTGTGCGCGCATATATCCGAGCGCGTTGTCTTTCCATCCGTTTTGGGTCCATTCTCATGACCCCATTTTCTCTGGTAGATCTTCCAGGCCAATTCACCCTTCCTGGCGCTGCGGCCGTTTCCCTCGCAGCCCCTGGTTTCCACACCCTGGCCACTACGGATGCGCAGTTGGATCCTAACAACGTCTTATACCCTCCCATTATTGTGAGGGTTCTGGAGCAAGGGTGGCAGAAGCATATTCCCCTGCATCTCCTGTCTAACGCGAGATGTCGTGCATCGCTCTACTCTGGGTCATCTTCCCTTGAAACTCTCGCTGTTGGCGACGGCGGCCGCTGATACGCTATAGGAGACTGTAAAGGGGGAGATCCCTAAACAAACTACCTATTGGGTGAATGTGAGGAGGCGAAGATGTCTACTACACGTAGAAAGGGTATAGAGAGAGATGGAAACTACTATAAAGTTTCCGAACGATGCGAACGTACGTGCGACAGTTGCGATCAACTGTGCGACTTCGCGAACACGGTCGCGACGAAGATATCAATATCGGGTGACGAGGGTAGACAAACTCAAGACTATAACTTGAGTTTGAAACTAAAGGAGAGCTTTATAGCTCGGAGACTAAGATCGGAGGGGATAGAAGTCGTAGATTTCTCTCTGTCTAAAGGAGGAGGGGGTCTTGTCTCTGTGTCTATGTATCTAAACTACATCTCTTTATATACTACCTCGATCGGAGGATCGGAATGGTATAAAATGATAGAAAGGAGTAGTAATGATACTAAAAGGGGAAGGGGATAAAGCAATCAGAAGGTGAAACATAAGATGAAGAACAAAGAACAAAGGAAGATGAAAGGTAAATTGAATAAGAAAGAGAAACTAATATGAAAATACGTCCAAAATGATCTAAAGTGAGGTAGGAGGTGGATGGGATAGGGGGAATGAACCTCCGATAAAGGCAGGATCGGTCTGATACGAGATGACTTTGTCTTGGTGCTGCGACTAGTTCGGAAGCGATCGATAGTTTGTCGAGAGATGTCGCAAGAGGTCGCAGACGTTCGTTAGATTGTAAGATATCGGGATGTGGTCGATGAAGAGGTATAGTACATCCGATTCGCGTGTTCGGAGCATAGGATCGTATGATGTGTATCACCGCTTGCAAATCCAATCGTCTTCCCTTGACTCCGCCGGGGAGCTTCAGATTTCACTTTCGGATTTTTGGGAGGCATGGCCACATCTTTGCAATCTCATCGAGGCTTACCTTAACTCCCCTCAGAAGGAATTGATCGCCGACGCATTTCGTACTCATTATTGCTTTATCACTTCCCGCACTGATTTCGCGGAACTTTTTCGTCTCTATGTCTTATACGATTCTCGCGTGCAGCAAGCCTTTGTTCAACGCTCGAACACCTTCACGCCCACTGTATTCCACTCTCAGCTGTGGCAGCAGATTGTGGATAACGATCGTTCTCAGCAGTTTGCTGTGATGATGTCGCGTGGTTTGGGTGATCATTCCCGCCCCTCCTCCTTTCATTCCCAACCATCCGGTGCATCGAGGTCCACGCCATCCAGTCAATCTCATGGCCACCCCTCCTCCTCCCAGGTCTCCAACGTCTCGAAGCGTGCTTCCTCCTTCAATTCCAAGTCCTCTGATGTCCCAACACTCTGTTTCGTCTGTCTCTCTCACTCCCACAGTGGCCGTAAGTGCCCTGATCCCAGCAACGGTTTCCTCACGAAAGGCGAGGACGGTTACTGGAAAGCTCCTGAAGATGTCAGAGTTTGCCTCCACTTCAACGGCCACCTCGGATGCTCATTTGCCGACACGTGCCTCTACGCACACGTTTGCTCAATCTGCGGCTCTCTTGAGCATAATGCGCAATCCCATCCTCAGGTCTAAATATTTTCCAATAGTTACCCCTTTGATTCCTGATAGGTGGCTTGAGCTTCTTTCTGCAGCCGGTGTTTTAGATGAATTTCGTGATATCCCTGAAGGTCTTCGTTCCGGTTTTCGTCTCGGTGTCTCTTCCTATATTTCCCACGTCTTTCATCCTAGTAACCATAGTTCAGCTCTCGAAAATCCATCAATCATTGATGAGTATATTGCGAAGGAAATCAAAGCAGGGAGGTATTCCCATGGCTACACCCATGAGGCGTTCCTATCCCTGTTCGGCCCTTACCGCACAGCCCCTCTTGGCATCTGTTTCGACAAGCCTGAAAAGCCTCATATAATTCAAGACCATTCCTTCCCTCGCAATGACCCCGCCATGTCCTCAGTGAATTCAGAAATCGACTCCTCCGCCTTCGTCTGTAATTGGGGCAGCTTTATTGACTGCTTCGTCCGTGTTCTTAACGCTCCGCCTGGTTGCCAGGTGGCTGTCTTTGATGTCGATGCCGCCCATCGTCGCATGCCCGTTGCACCTGAAGATCGTCTCCATGTATGCATCTCTTGGGGTGATCGGGTTCACATGGACCACTGCTGCTGTTTTGGCTGTTCCAGTTCCTCTGGCATCTTTGGCTGCTGCTCAGACGGTATCGTACACATCTATTTATTCAAAAAGGTCAATGACATTCTAAAATGGGCAGACGATTTCATCTTTTGGCGCTTCCCTCTCCCCCCTTCCTGGGAGGGTCCCTGGTCCTATTCATTCAATGAATCACTTATCTGGGATGTTGCGTCCACACTTGGTTGGCCGTGGTTGAAAAAACCGGACAAGTGTCTCCCTTTCGCTTTCTCATTCAACTATATCGGCTTCCATTGGAACCTCACTGATCGTACAGTCTCACTTCCCGATTCTAAGCAAATCAAGTTCCTTAACAAGCTGTCGGGTTGGGTTCCTGGCTCCTCTGTCACTAGGAAAGATTGCGAGTCCCTTGTCGGTTCCTTGAACCATTGCTCCGTTGTTATCTTGTCGAGCCGCACTCACCTCCCATCTTTCTATCATTTTCTCTCCAATTTTTCCTCCCGCCCTTCTCCGTTCGTCAAGCTCCACATTCCTTCGGAGGTTGTGAGAGATGTTTTGTGGTGGCATAGTGAGCTTTCGAAGCCTTGGTGCGGTATGAAAATCTCTCCTCGGCCTGCTCCCTCTTCGTCCACAGTATTCGTTGATGCGTCGTCGTCATGGGGAATCGGCCTTGTCTGGGATGATCGTTGGCTCGCCTGGCCTTTCCTGCCAGGCTGGAAGTCTGAGGGAAGAGATATCGGTTGGGCTGAGATTGTGGCCGTCTACCTCGCCCTTTTATACGTTATCGCTAATGGTTCTCGCTCAGTTACCTTTGCATTGCGTTCTGACAATACCGGGGTTGTTGGGGCATTCAGCGCAGGCCTCTCTCGCAACCAGCACCAGAACGCCATCCTTCGCCATATTCTTCTTCTGTTTCGGGAGTTCGACATTTGGTTCGACATCGCTTGGGTGGCATCTGAGCTTAATTTGGCAGATGGCCCGTCTCGGGGAAAGTTCCCTCCCTGGTCACACCGTGTTGCCGTCTCTCCCCAAGTTCCGTTTTTCTTAGGATCCATTGTCGCTCCTGCCGTCTCTCTCTAGTTTTTCTCTCACGCGCTTGTTTTCGTAGTTGCAACCCTCTCTAGCTTTCTCGCCTATTGTTTTGTAGTTGCAATTTCCATCTCAAATTTTGCAATGCCACTGTTCGTTCTAGTCCAAAATTCATTAGTTGCTGTTGTGGCGTTGTCGCCACAAGTCTATTGAATGTCAGAGGCTTTCCGTTGAGTCTCTTGCCAGTTGTTGGTATTTTTCTGCACTGCAATGCCCATTGATGACGCTACACTTTCCTTCATGGCCTCCTTCATTGTATCCTCCGTATCGTCTTTCATTGCCTCCTCACATTCTATTCCTACTTACACATCCAGATCCGCATCGTTTGCTCCCTTCGCTCCATCGAGTGGCCTTTCGGCTGCCATGTCTTCGACACTGGCTACCTCTTCGCCTTCAATTGACTTCGCGATTGCCCATGCATGGGCGGCTTCAACCCAGAAGGGCTACAGCGGCGGCATCTCGAGATTTATCAAATTTTGCATGTCGAACTCAATCCCCTGCTCCGTGTACTTGCCAGCATTGGAAGCCCTGCTTTGCTCATTCGCAGCTTCTTCCGCAGGCGTCCGTAGTGGTTCCGCAGTCCGGAACAACATTTCAGGTATTCGGGCTTGGCATATAATCAATAATGTCCCTTATGCTGGCTCCTTGCGGCTCTCTTACATCCTCCGTGGTGTGGATAATCTCACTCCTGCATCATCGAAACGCCCTTCCCGTCTCCCTGTTACTCACGAGATGATTAGTGCGCTTTACTTGCGCCTCTTGCTTTCTGATCCATTGGATGCTGCTGTTCTTGCAGCGGCTACGTCAGCGTTTTGGGGTCAATGTCGGTTGGGCGACATCCTCCCAGAAAGAGAGAGTTTCCACAATCCAAACTTGTTCCCTTCGGTATCTGACCTCAAGGGTCCTTCGTCAGCTCTTGGCTCTAGGAAACTACATTTGCTGTGGGACAAATCGAGGCACTCGAAAGGAGCAGACATCATCATCTGCTGTCAGTCTGGCCCTGCCAACCCTATATCCGCAATTGAGAATCATCTTGCCGTAAACCAGATTCCCTCTCACTTTCCACTTTTCTCCTTCAATACCGCTTCCGGCCATCTCGCACTCTCAGCGCGAAAATTTCTTGCTCGTTGCAATAGCATTTGGTCGTCAATGGGTTTCCCCATCTTTACAGGCCACTGTTTTTGCATCGGCGGGACGACGGAGTTGCTCCTTCATGGTGTTCCAACGGACATTGTCAAGATGCTGGGCCGTTGGTCGTCAGATGCCTTTTTGCGGTACTGGAGATCCTTGGAATTGATTGGCCCCCTTTACACGGAACTCCTTCTTCCCCCTGCATCTGTAGCGGCTTTGTGCAGCCCAGCTCGCTGTCGTGTCTCCATTCAGGCTCGCCTTTCATCAGTCTCCTTTGTCGTCTCTTTTGGGCAGATCGTCTCTGCCTGTACAGCACAACCCAGATCGTGTTTCGAGAAACGTAGGACTCTCTCTTTCGTTCTAGCCCTATTTCCTCATCTCCCAATTTCCCCCAAAACCTATGGACTAGAGACCTCACACTTTTTCTAGTATTATATCGCTCTGTATACACATCTATCAGTCTAGCCAAAGAAACACGAGTGTCCTGCCTAATAAGGCACAAACATTATCACGTGAGGTGCCGCCACACTCGATCGCCGCCACTGGCATACTTATCCACAGAGACGGACAACGAATCTACCTGTAATCTGTAGTGAACATCGGCACTGGAGGAGGTCACTGTATTTTTTACTTCTATGTTGTCATATCAGTTTTCAAGTCATGTCCTAACCAGGATATCATTTCAGTGCCTTGCACATGCTCTGCACAGCCGTAATGGACGGAAAGGGTTCTCTCGTACGCATCAACAAAAATGATACAAAGGTCCCGAGCGCATCTGGAAGGAGGTTTCCCAGGTTGTTATGGCCCCGGTAGCTCCAACCTTGAGTACGTCCTTTCTCAATCTGTTCACTCGTCCCGTCACTAAAATGTGTTTCCAGACGGTACCAGTATCCACTCGGGTAGCCAACATGCCCCAGCAGCTTGGTCTGGTCAGCTTAACCCGGCTGGAGTAGACCTCGTCGCCATGCTTGTCAGCGACTCCGGACTTGCAAGCAGCGAGCCCCAATGGTGGAACGCCTCCGTTCCAGGGTGCATCCTGATTGGCCTCCAGCCCCGCGGGGGATGGCAAGTCATGCAAAGAACTGTACAATGGGGTGAAGATCATCTCGCCACCACGTTCGGCGTCACTTGCTCGAAGCCGATTTTGTATGCCTACTTTGCGTGCAGCTTGAGAAATCGGCTTGAACGATGGGATTCCAAGGCTTGGGAATCGCCGATGGAGGGACAGGGAGAAGGAGAGTCGTGGAAAGCTATTGGGAATTCACACACCAAGAGGCCGGGCAAGTTAATCGACGGGAGTCGGGGTGGCCAAGGCTTCATCTCTAGCCTGCTTCGACCCAAGGACGGGGCGTCCTATTCTATCGTAGAGCAAGCTCGTATGCAGTTCAGAAGCCTCGTTCTGGTCGCTGCCGGTTTGATGAACACTGAAGGCTTGGAGAATTTGGAGTCGGTCATGAGGGAGGACTTCCAGCTTAATGATAGTTTGGGGGTCATCTTTCACCGATTGCTTGTGGGCCTCATCATCGTGAACATCATTGTCATTGCTCTCACTATCGCCTGCTTTTATGCCATCTTCCAAGACAACATTTTCCGCGGAGCTGCACCATTCGTCGTCCAAGGGTGCTCTTTCTTATTGTGGGCTGTTGGAGCGATAGGGTTGTTGATGTTGGGAGGTCATCCTCGCGTGAAGCTCGTGGATTCGGACTTGCCCGACCACATTCTCGAACGACTAACGGAACTTGAAGAGAATAACGAAAAATTAGACGAGAAATCAGACAAGGTCCCCGAAATCCAGATTGAATTTGGCTCGATCCACGGTTCCGTCTACACCGCCGACCGTGGCTACTGCACCCTCCCCATCGATGTGGTGCGGAAGATATGCCGATGGGACCTGGAGCTGAAGAGGCCGAGGAGATGGAAAATCGGTTTCGTCTGGTGGAGCTTTTGTCTCCTCTTGAGCATCGCAATGCAGATAACAGGCTCCCAGACGGCGACGCTTGCGTCGGAAATATTCTCGGTTATTCTATTGCTGGCGCTGTCTTTGGCAAGGGGATACGGTGTTGCGGGACCTGAAGAATGGTTGATACCGAGATGGAAAAGTCGTCGGGGTGCAGGGTACGGGGCCACACTTGTCGGACAAATGAAATCGCGAGCGGCGGCTGCCTGACGGATGGGACTTGGGGTTCAAAATTGGCATCGACAGCTGTGTATGTTTTGACTTTTTTTTTTCATTTCGGCATTTCTTGGGAAAGGGAAAGGATCTACACAAAGGGAATATTGCTCAAAACTGTTTGTAAGTGTAATGAATAAACTGGTTCAAATGGGTTGAGGTGAATACTCCAAATCTATAACGATCGGCATATTGCGTTTCTCGACTTGACCTTTCTCCATCGTCATCCATGCCGCATTGATAAACACCGTCTCCTCCCGTGGTTTGAGGCCGGTGAAATCGTAACGACCCTCAGAGGTCTCACCCGTCAAAATCACACTCTCCTTCACTTCGTCGCCTTCGGGCATCTCACTGGTACCACCATCCCGCCATACAACTTTTTCCACACCGTAACTGCAGTGATAATGTCCAAACACACACACCAATGGCCGAGCTGCGACGACTTTCTTGCGATATGCCTCGCATCCCATCAAACCGGGGATGTGGATTTGGTCCAATCGCCCCTTGGGCGCACCATGCGACAGCCAAAGCTCCAATGGGCCCCGACTTGTGTCGGGGGCAGATGCCCAAGCTGCTGTAGCTTCCGGAGAGGGATAAGGATCGTACTTGAAGGCGTACTTGGTGTTGAGAAAGTCCGGTTGGGTGGGATTGGCGTAGATGGAGAGGAGGTCGTCGTGGAGGAGGGTGGGCTGGGATTGATCGAGGTAGATGACGCCGTGAAGAGGGCGTGTGTTGTAGGATCGTAAGCTGGGTGGGATGGATCCAGTCCTAGATCATGATTTCCTGCCAAGGCCGATCAGACTGAGAGGCTTACCACCCTCCCAGGGACGATTGATGAAAAGGCAAATTATTCTGTACATACCAGCAATGACAACTTTCAATTTGTGTGGCAGCTTTCTGATCCACGCTAGGGCTGTCTCTGGTTCTTGAGGTGTACCATCGTCCGTCATGTCTCCTGCGTGAACAAACACATCTCCTGCGGGGACATGGTCTGTGGGGTCATCGTTATGGGTATCAGAGACACACACGATGCGGATGCGGCGAGTGGTCGAACCAGACATGACGGTTTACGCGGGAAGTATAGTAGCAATATGAAACGATGTGATCGATCGATTTGATGCTGTCCTAGACAATCTGAAAGACGAGGCGCTGTTGATCTTCCCACATCGTGAACCACCTTGTGCGCGCCAAACACAAAGAAGTATCTTGCATGCCGAGAGTCCCTTGGGTGAGACCACCCCAGAGTGTTGCAACTGCGGTAGCAAGAACGTGTCTGTTGTGCCGGTCCGTATATGCTCAAATTTGGCTGCGCGCATCGCTCACGACAAGTCTTTCTATTCAGTCAACCATGCGCTGCTATATCCAAAGATATATCTTGGAACGCCTCCCTTTGGGCACCCCTCTAGTTAAACCGCTCAGGTCCCACCAGATCTCCTTTGCTCGGATAAACAGATTCGAAGAGCTCTGGCGCGAGAATGCCAACGCAACTCGACGACCTAGCTAAACTCGGTGTCGACGATGAGCCCCAGCCTATCATATTGCAGTACGAAGACGCCTATCAATAGTTGGACCTCTCGTCAAAATCGAAGCGGACTACGACAAACGTCTGAAAGAGCCACGGCGGAAACACTTTTTTGGTGGAATCCAGTCATACCGATTCCAACAAGTATGTTTGGAGGTTTTCAGCCCACATTGCTGGAAACTCTCCATTCCAGCCATCCTCTATGTCGTTCAAAATTCCCTCCAATTCGTCGCCGTTAGCAACCTACCTGTCGCCTCATTCCAAGTATCGTACCAAATGAAAACCCTCACGACCGCCGCTTTCTCCGTTGCCCTTCTGCGGAAGAGGTTGGGTTTTACCAAGTGGCTCTCACTCTTTTTCCTGGCCATCGGCGTCGCTATCGTCCAACTTTCAACCGCAGCTCCCGCCCTTCCTATCCCGAAAGACATTGCCGTCGGCAGTACCTGTGATTCCGCGCCCCATCACTTGCAAGGGGTACCACCCCACTCTCAAGCTTTGGCAGACAAGATGTCAGTCTGGGCCTGGAGGCGCGTCGGGGACTTCTCTCACCCTCATTAATGCAATCATGAACGATATCGAGCCTTTGAGAATCTCGTTGAGCAATACGGCCGAGGCTGGAGAATACGACAGGGAAGGAGGAGTGTAAACACGGGAATAGTGCATGACAATCGAGAGTGCAGCATTCTGCACAGCCAGAGTCACTAGTCTTGGAATAAAGCATGGTTCAGACGGGGCGGAAAAAAGCAGTGGTAGTCACACTCACGAAACATATTTTAGGGGCAAACCGAATATCGAGGGGACATTTTCTTGTACGGCACCAGTTGTGGGACCGATAACAGATCCATTGTTCGAATAGCTGTTGACCATGACGGACGGCAATAAAGGAGTGAGGCGAGGGCTTGCGTTCAAGTTGGTAGGCACGCTAGAAAGCATGGAAACAGAACCTGAGCGAACGATGGGTGGGGAACGGTGGTAGATTTCTGCTGGCGAAGAAGGCGTCGATTTACTGACAGAGGACCTCCGCTGAATATTGGCACGCTCCATGGTTCGAGCCCACTGAGCCAAGGAAGTGATACGACTGTGAGCTGGAACTGAGAAAAAAATGGTTGGAGACTGCAAGACTTGCCTAGAAATCGCACAAGAAAAGGTTGAAAGGAGGGGGAGGTCGACTGGGAAGGGCTTGTGAGCTCAGGCGATGGGATTAAGTTATTACGCAAAAACGATTGCCGAGTTCGCCCATGGGCCCTGGCCAAATGCACGCGCATTTCCCACAAAATAACATATTTGCTTGCAGACGTTCTCCGTCATTGCCCAGGCCAGTGTCGACGTCTGCGACGGTAACGATGTGCATAGCAGAGTAACAAATCGGTATTACATTCTACAACCAGCCCAACGGGAAATTCAACGTGGAGGAGACAAAAACGGCACGTCTGCTGACCCTCCATCCCGAAAGAAGCAACGCCAATGGAAATACCTACGGAAAAAGAAAGTGAGCGGCGAGAAACGCAGATGCAGAATGAAAGCGTGAGTCTCAGCCTCGCCTTCCAATCTCCATTCACACCCAACTATCAAGGCCTTGCCAAGACACCCAATCGGTGATGGGACTCCTCCATGAAGGAAAAGCGGGGTGTGTTCCTTTACCAGGTTTCTCGTCTTCGGTTCACGCTCGCAAAGAGCATTATGAGTAAGGAAAACTCACATTGTATTACTCCCAGAAACCAGATATTATGCGAATGTAGGAACTTTCCAGGTGATCGTGCGTCATTGCCCCTCGACCAGAGGGAAGAGCAGTCAGCAAAGATTGTTTTCGAGAAACCCCTCGCAACGAGCTGTTTTATGACGCTTGTCTGGACTATCGATTGCCCATCGGTCCCTTTCCTGTTATCTCAGTTACTTGGGTAGGCCTTATTTAAGTCGTGCGTTGTCTGACATTGCCATCAATTCCCATCTTACAGAATACCATGTCTAGCTCCAACTCTCACCGCATTCGTATCGTCTGTGTCTCTGATACCCATAATGATGATCCCACAGACCACATCCCCACCGGAGACGTCTTTATTCACGCAGGAGACATGACGGATAACGGTACACCTGAGGAACTGAAAAAAACGCTCGATTGGATCAGAAAGCTGCCGCATAAGCTGAAGATCGTAATCGCCGGTACAACCCACTTTACCCAACCACAAGCGAATCGTCGTCCGTATCTGACTTGTGTTACACAGGGAATTATGACATGGGGCTTGACCAGTCCCAATACTACAACAAAACTTCTCACGCGCTTTTCACCTCTGCTAGCGCCCGCGCTGATGGTGTCGTTTACCTGGACAATGCGGAGCCTCAGCATCTCCACGACAACCTCCTCAACGTATACGCCAACCCTACCCAACCTGACTTCCTCAAGCTTGGTTACGCTTTCGTATACCGCCCTTCCCCTTCTCCAGACGCAACAGCAGCCTGGGCCTCTGCGCCTGAGACGAGCAGAGGGCCGTTGGAGCTTTGGTTGTCGCATGGTCCCCCCAAAGGGCGACTAGACAATGCCGGGCCGCCTTTAAACTTCTTCATGAAAGGCTGCGAAGCCCAACGTCGCAAGATCGCTGCAGCGAAGCCTCTAGTGTGCGTATTTGGGCATTTCCACTACAATCGTGGTGTGGAAGTGGTGACATGGCGGGATGGTGGTGACGATGTGGAGGCCGGTAATGAAGTTGAGGCGAGCAAGATTATTAATGTTGCAGAAGAGCAGGTTCATGATTTCACGGGTTTGAAGCCAGGAAAGGAGACGGTATTTGTGAATGCGGCGTGGATGACGGCGCTGGGGCCTCATATCAAGAGACGGAACAACCCTATTGTGTTTGACTTGGAGTACGCGCCTTCTTCCTAGTCACTTGAGCTTTTGTGTAAAACGACCTGAAAGCTTATTGGCCCTCCACTAGATAAAATGACTGTAAATTCGGCAGATCTATTCAAACAGTTGTCTGTAATACATGAGGAACTTGAACACCGACGAAGCCAAGACAGTCTCGTCTCCACAGATCTTCCCTTTATACGACACGAAGCAATTCATTCATACCCTTCCCTTTCCCTACCGCTGGGTCACCCGTTTCCGCACCTGTGCTACCCCCAAGAATCAACCGTAGTAGCCCACACACCCCACTGCACAATCACATCCGCCCCTCGCCCCGTGGGACCTGAGTCATCACCCACCGCTCATTGACCACCACGCTCGCCACAGTCGCATGCACCCGTACCCACAACACATGCCACCCCTTGCCCTGCGCCTCTACGAAAGCAGATCCTAAACCAGAGCCAGCACCATACCGCGGGGCAATGAACGCTGGTCCAGGTAAAGCGGGCGGCGTTGAGCGTGCGTGATGATGAGCGTGATACTGTAGAGAACGGCGGTACCGACATCCCATGCTATGCTGAACTCTTTGCTGAATACGATTGAGCGTGGTACTGGCGTCAGCTCCATGGGCGAACGGAGAGGGCTGCGTGGTGTCTGTGTGTTACACATCGACGTGGAAGACGAAGCAGAAAATGGTCTGTCGGGGCAGGTCGCATCAGGGTATGTCTGGGTGACCGTAGCGAATGCACATGCAGCAAGGGAGATGAAGGCGCCCCATAGGCGGAGGAGTGTGCGGGTGTCCACGCGAGCATAGGCGTAAGGATCAGGGCCGCAGGTGCGAGAATGCACCATGCACCTCCTGCATCGAGGTCGAGAATGACGGGCATGCTGGGGTGATGGTGGTTGGTGTTGTGCCAGAAGGCAATGGAGAGGAGGGCGAGGGCGTGTATGGCTACGATGCCTGCAAGACATGGCTGCTGCAAATGCGCCGCCTGCGAGCCATGACCCGCGCAGATGCAAAGAGGACAAGATAGAAGTTGAGACGCTGGAGGAGGGCGTAATGGTCACTGTGGGGGAAGAGGCGGAGAACGGCAGTGGAAGTAGATGGGGTGATGGAGATAGAGACTGAGAAAGTGGGAGGGTGAAGAGGACGGCAAGCAGTGACATTAACATTATATGTTTTCACCCTTCAAATCACATAACACAATTCACAAGTCATCAGCAAACTGTACATAAACTTTTTGACTTTTTAACTTATTTGGTCAAGCACAAGTAAAAAAGTAAAAAAGTGGAAAAGCTAACATAGACCCATATGCCCAGAACACCCATAAGTTCAACTTTGCAGAAAAAGTAACAAAAAGTTTTCAAAAGCAACAAAGCGACAAAAAGTTGTAATAACAACACAGATCATACTCGTGTTTCTTTGGCTAGACTGATAGATGTGTATACAGAGTGATATAATACTAGAAAAAGTGTGAGGTCTCTAGTCCGTAGGTTTTGGGGGAAATCGGGAGACGAGGAAATGGGGCTAGAACGAAAGAGAGAGTCCTACATTTTCTCGAAACACGATCTGGGTTGTGCTGTACAGGCGGAGACGATCTGCCCAAAAAGAGACGACAAAGGAGACTGACGAAAGGCGAGCCTGAACGGAAACCCAAAACCAAAACCTGAAACTAAGGAACTAAGAAATGAAGGAAAAGGGTGAAGAAACGAGAGAAAACGCCTAACGAAAGATCATAGAAGAGACATGACGGCAAGATGGGCTGCACGACGCCGCTACAGATTCAGGGGGAAGAAGGAGTTCCGTGTAAAGGGGGGCAATCAATTCTAAGGATCTCCAGTACCGCAAAAAGGCATCTGACGACCAACGGCCTAGCATTTTGACAATGTCCATTGGAACACCACGAAGGAGCAACTCCGTAGTCCCCCCGATGCAAAAACAGTGACCTGTAAAGATGGGGAAACCCAATGATGACCAAATGCTATTGCAACGAGCAAGAAATTTTCGAGCTGAGAGCGCGAGATGCCCGGAAGCGGCAATGAAGGAGAAAAGTGGAAAGTGAGAGGGAATCTGGTTTACGGTAAGATGATTCTCAATTGCAGATATAGGGTCGGCGGGGCCAGACTGATGGCAGATGATGATGTCTGCTCCTTTCGAGCGCTTCGACTTGTCCCACGGCAAATGTAGTTTCCTAGAGCCAAGAGCTGAAGAAGGACCCTTAAGGTCAGATACCGAAGGGAACAAGTTAGGATTGTGGAAACTTTCTTTCTCTGGGAGGATGTTGCCCAACCGACATTGACCCCAAAAGGCTGACATAGCTGCTGCAAGAACAGCAGCATCAAATGGATCAGAAAGCAAGAGGTGCGAGTAGAGCGCCATAATCATTTCGTGAGTAACAGGGAGACGGGATGGGCATTTCGATGAAGCTGGAGTGAGATTATCAACACCACGGAGGACGTAAGAAAGCTGCATGGAGCCAGCATAAGGGACGTTGTTGATTATATGCCATGCCCAAATACCTGAAATATCGTTCCGGACTGAGGAACCACTATGGACACCTGTGGAAGAAGCTGCGAATGAGCAAAGCAGGGCTTCCGACGCTGGCAAGTACTCGGAGCAGGGGATTGAGTTCGACAAGCAAAACTTGATAAATCTCGAGATGCCGCCGCTGTAGCCCTTTCGGGTTGTAGCTGCCCATGCATGGGCGATCGCGAAGTCAATTGAAGGCGAAGAGGTAGCCAGTGTTGAAGACATGGCAGTTGAAAGGCCACTCGACAGAGTGAAGGGAGCAACTGATGTGGATCTGGATGTGTAAGTAGGAATAGAATGCGAGGAGGCAACGAAAGACGATACAGAGGACACGATGAAGGAGGCCATGAAAGAAAGTGTAGCGTCATCAATGGGCATCGCAGAGAAGGAACATAAGCACTAGCAAGAGTGCTCGAGACTCAACAGAGAGATTTTGAGACTCAATGGACTTGAGGTGACAACGCCACAATAGCAACTAATGAATCTCAACAGACACAGTATCAACAGTGGCAATGTAAAATTTTGAGATGGAAATTGCAACTACAAAACAATAAGCGAGAAAGCTAGAGAGAGTTGCAACTACGACAAATAAGCGTGCGGGAGAAAACTAGAGAGAGACGGCAGGAGCGACAAAGGATTGTAAGAAAAACGGAACTTGGGGAGAGACAGAAACACGGTGTGACCAGGGAGGGAACTTTCCCCGAGAGGGGCCATCCGCCAAATTAAGCTTGGACGCCACCCAAGCAATGTCGAACCAAATGTCGAACTCACGAAACAGAAGAAGAATATGGTGCAGGATGGCATTCTGGTGCTGGTTACGAGAGAGGCCTGCGCTGAATGCCCCAACAACCCCGGTATTGTCAGAACGCAATGCAAAGGTAACTGAGCGAGAACCATTAGTGATAACGCATAAGAGGGCGAGGTAGACGGCCACAATCTCAGCCCAACCAATATCTCTTCCCTTGGATTTCCAGCCTGGCAGGAAAGGCCAGGCAAGCCAATGCTCGTCCCAGACAAGGCCGATTCCCCACGACGATGACGCATCAACAAATACTGTAGATGAAGAGGGAGCAGGTCGAGGAGAGATTTTCATACCGCACCAAGGCTTCAAAAGCTCACTATGCCACCACAAAACATCTCTCTCGACCTCCGAAGGAATGTGGAGCTTGATGAAAGGAGAAGGGTGGGAGGAAAAAGTGGAGAGAAAACAATATAAAGATGGGAGGTGAGTGCGGCTCAACAGGATAACGACTGAGCAGTGGTTCAAGGAACCAACAAGAGACTCACAATCTTTTCTAGTGACGGAGGAGCCAGGAACCCAACCTGACAGCTTGTTGAGGAACTTGACTCGTTTAGAATCGGGAAGCGAGACTGTACGATCAGTGAGGTTCCAATGGAAGCCGATATAGTTGAATGAAAAAGCGAAAGGGAGACACTTGTTCGGCTTCTTCGACCATGGCCAACCAAGCGTGGACATGACATCCCAAATAAGCAACTCACCGAATGAATAGGACCAGGGACCCTCACGGGAAGGGGGGGGAGGCGCCAAAAGATGAAATTGTCTGCCCATTTTAGAATGTCATTGACCTTTTTGAATAAATAGATGTGTACGATACCGTCTGAGCAGCGGCCAAAGATGCCGGAGGAACTGGAACAGCCAAAACAGCAGCAATGGTCCATGTGAACCCGATCACCCCAAGTGATGCAAACATGGAGACGATCTTCAGGCGCAACGGGCATGCGACGATGGGCGGCATCGACATCAAAGACAGCTACCTGGCAACCTGGTGGAGCGTTAAGAACACGGACGAAGCAGTCAATAAAGCTGCCCCAATCGCAGATGAAGGCGGAGTCGATTTCTGAATTCACTGAGGACATGGCGGGGTCATTGCAAGGGAAGGAATGGTCTTGAATTATACAAGGCTTTTCAGGCTTGTTGAAACAGATGCCAAGAGGGGCAGTGCGGTAAGGGCCGAAGAGGGACAGGAACGCCTCATGGGTGTAGCCATGGGAATACCTCCCTTCTTCGATTTGCTTCGCAATATACTCATCAATGATTGATGGATTTTCGAGAGCGGAACAATGGTTACTAGGACGAAAGACGTGGGAAATGTACGAAGAGACACTGAGACGAAAACCGGAACGAAGACCTTCAGGGATATCACAAAATTCATTTAAAACACCAGCTGCAGAAAGAAGCTCAAGCCATCTGTCAGGAATCAAAGGGGTAACTATTGGAAAATATTTAGACTTGAGGATGGGATTGCACATTATGCTCAAGAGAACCGCAGATTGAGCAGACATGTGCGTAGAGGCACGCATCAGCAAATGAGCATCCAAGGTGGCCGTTGAAACGGAAGCAAACTCTGACGTCTTCAGGAGTTTTCAGTCCTCGCCTTTCGTGAGGAAACCGTTCCCGGGATCAGGGCATTTACAGCCACTGTGGGAGCGAGGGAGACAGACAAAGCAGAGTGTCAGGACATCTGAAGACTTGGAATTGAAGGAGGAAGTACGCTTTGAGATGCTGGAGACCTGGGAGGAGGAGGAGCGGCCACGAGATTGACCGGACGGCGCGGACCTCGATGCACTGGACGGTTGGGAACGAAAGGAGGAGGGGCGGGAATGATCACCCGAACCACGCGACATCATCACAGCAAACTGCTGAGAACGATCGGTGTCCACGATTTGCTGCCACAGCTGAGAGTGGAATACAGCCAGCATGAAGGTGTTAGAGCATTGAACAAAGGTTTGGCGTACACGCGAATCGTACAAGACATAGAGACGAAAAAGCTCTGCGAAATCAGTGCGGGAAGTGATAAAGCGATAATGCGTACGAAATGCGTTGGTGATCAATTCCCTCTGAGGGGAGTTAAGGTAAGTCTCGATGAGATCGCAAAGATGCGGCCATGCCTCCCAAAAATCCGAAAGAGAAATCTGAAGCTCCCCGACAGAGTCGAGGGAAGATGACTGGATTTGCAAGCGGCCACCGTCGCCAACAGTGAGGGTTTCAAGCGAAGACGACCCAGAGTAGAGTGACGCACGACACCTCGCATTAGACAGGAGATGCAGGGGAATATGCTTCTGCCATCCTTGCTCCAGAACCCTCACAATAATAGGAGGGTATAAAATATCGTTAGGATCCAACTGCGCATCCGTAGTGGCCAGAGTGTGGAAACCAGGGGCTGCGAGGGAAACGGCCACAGTGCCAGGAAGGGAGAATTGGTTTGGATGATCTACCAGGGAAAATGGGGTCATGAGAACGGACCCAAATGGAAGGAAAGACAACACGCTCGGATATATGCACACACAACCCGCCCAAACAACGCGGGCTGAGAGACCCAAGCGCTCAAGAACAGCATGAGGGGAGAGGAGCGCTCAAGACTGCGCTCAAATTGTGCGGGGTATGCAAGGACAAGGGGAGAAGGGGGCTCACCCACAGTATGAATCGCCACCGGGGCCGGGGGGGGGGCGGGTGGGCGAACCTTGAGGCGAGTGAGGGGCTTGAGGTATGAGTGGCCTGTGAATGAGCAGGAGGAATGGCGGCCTGCATGAGGTTGCATGCAGGAACTGGAGCGACACGATCCGCCGGTGATAAGACGAAGGCCGGGTGACTGGAGGGGTTAACGGCCGAGTCAGGACCAGGAAGGGCCGGGTGACTGGAGGGCGTAGCGACCGAGCCTGGACTAGGAAGGGCCGGTGTGCCTGCAGGCAGGGGCGGAGCACCTGTAAGAGGAAGGGGAGGCAAGGACGGCGGCACATCCGCAGACGATTGGGTGACAGAACCAGAGGCCAGAGAGGATCCTGAAGGGCCCGGAACCGCATTCACGTGAGGGGGGATCAGAATCTGGGGTAACGCAGCCCCAGGAGCAGGAAAAACGGGGGCAGATCGCTGCGGGGCCTTCCCTTTCGCTGCACGGGTCAGTCTAGTGGACGGGTAAACGGCCCTAGCCGGAACCCTACGAGCCTTCTTTGCTGGAGGAGCACCGGGCAAGGTAGATGCGTCCTCGTCCTCCATAGGATCTGGGGACGGAACTGTGACGCGTCGAGGGGCGTTGATGAGCTGATCAATGTCGTCCAAATTGAGTCCATCAGGATCTGCTTCCGGTTGCGTTGGAGACGACCTCCCTGTGATGGTGGCTGTGGGGGAAGAAGGGGCAAGAGACGGAAGGGGGCGAAGGTCAATGGCGGGGCCCATGATTGACATGAGCGAAGGCAGAAAGAAAACGATGAGTCCGACAAGGCAGAAAACCGAGAGAGAGATGACCTGGAGGGGAGCGTTGTGACGGTGCCTGATCTGGGAGTCAGATGGATCCGAGATCAGGTCGCTGCCTTTATAAAGGCAGCTCGTGGAGTTTAGAGGTCACGCCGCATCATGAGTCTGTGCACTCCTCACGTGTTTCTGAGTGCGCCAAGTTACAACCGTTTTCGAAAACCTTGCTCGCGGTTTCAATTTGTGTGCAAATAAAATAAAATAAATCGAAAAAATCAGAAAAATACCAAAAATCCTCAAACTCACCCTCCTGCCTCTAGTTCTTGCTTACAAAGGGCCCTTTCTTCTCAGTTCATCATGGTCTATCGCAGGATTGGTGCTGACATGAAATATCGGGCCCTGGAACTCCTGCTGGAAAGGTGGGAGGTGGCCTCTGTAGCAGAGGTTCTCGGCGTGTCAGAATGGAGCCTGGCACGTTGGAAAGACAACTTGGAGAAAACAGGAGCGATTTCTCGGCAGCCTATACATCAGGGACGTGTTCGTATTCTCAATACCGCTGTAATTGAGGACATACAGGGCCTGATCAACGAGACACCCTCTTTATATCTGGACGAGATTGCTGAATGGCTTGCTCTCAACCATGACATTCCGATTTCGATTTCTGCACTGCACAAAACCCTCGTCGATGTGGGGTTGACATATAAAGTTTTAAAGCGTTACGCGGCTCAGAGGCATGAGGAGGCATGAGCAGCCTGGCGCGAGACCGTACACCATCATTTTACTCAAGAACAATTTGTATTTCTCAATGAATCCAGCAAGGATGGGCAGACATTCCATTAAAAATATGGACGTGCACCAGCTGGGGAACGAGCTATTGAGGAGGCACCATTTGAATGTGGCGATCGGTGGAGTATTCTCCCTGCATTGTCGCTGCAAGGCTACATAGCCATTCATGTCGTTCCTGGTTCTGTTGATGGTGGTGTGTTCTTTGATTTTGTCGTTGATGATGTGGTCTGTTATCGCCAGTGCCGCATTAACATGCATGCTAACAATCTGATTCAGTTACCTCAAATGCAGCCTTATCCTCACCCTCAAAGTATCTTAGTCATGGATAATTGTAGCATACACAAGAGTGAGGCTCTTCAGGTGGCTGTTGAAGCAGCTGGTAAGTCTATTGAAATGGATTTAATCTATACTAAACCTGATTACAGGCTGTCGGCTGTTATTTATCCCACCGTATTCCCCGGACCTCAATCCGATAGAAGAGAGTTTTAATACCGGTGTGGTTGGTCATTTTGAGAATTTTCACCACACTGATATTGATATTCAAGTCAAAAAATATCTCGAACGCCATTGGCAGTGATTTGAAGATGCAGAGTTTCCTGAACTTGAACTATTAGAAGCTTGCATGGCTGCTGTCACACCAGAGAAAGCAGAAGCTTGGTTTAAAGACTGTGGATATGTATAAAAGGACTCGAAGTCATTATCATTATATACACAACTTCAATGTAATACAACACGTTGAAGGTAGCCTGAACGACAGGCTCGTTGCCACTGGCCTGGTCACTTTTGCGGGGCCGGCCACGTTTACGCTTTGGGCCTTGCTCCTCCTCAGAACACAAAAGCCGCTGTTTAAGTTTGATTTTTAGAGGGCTCGGGCTCGGGTTGTGTCTGTCTCCTGCAAAATACTTTGTCAGTGGATGACAAGCCAATGTAGCGGTGAGATCATTGCACCTTGTTCTCCATGTGATTCCTCATCACTCGTGGATGTCTGAGAGGGAGAATCATCATGATTCGTGGATACATTGATGGCTTCTTGGCAGATTCCACCGTCTAGATCACAATCCTTCCCTGATGTTTGTGGAGTTTCCCCAAATGAGTGGATGGCCATTACGGCCTTTTAAGAGGTTCTGCGTCAAGAAAGAATGTTACAGAGGATGAAATGAATTGAGGAGGATGGCTGTCAAGTGCTGGGAGGATTTTTGGTATTTTTCTGATTTTTTCGATTTATTTTATTTTATTTCCACACAAATTGAAACCGCGAGCAAGGTTTTCGAAAATGGTTGTAGAAGCTCGTGAGCATGGTTGTCAATGAATTGGTTAACAAAATAAGAAATCCAAGCATCCAGAGCATCAGTGTACTTCAATTCCACTGGAAGAAACCCTTCGCCATAGCAAGGTAGGAGGTGTGCACCACGCAAGATGGAGTCAAGGTGAATCACCTGAATGGGATGTCGACCATCTATAGATTGCTCACGCTGCAATTTCCACATTCCAGTCACTTTGTCACTTATCGTCTTGATGAATAAACCAAGTGACGAGGGCACATGGGACTTCCTCGCCATGATAGGGATCAAAATAGGAAAAAAGGAGCTACACTAGGGCAACCAGAAGCCCACCCATGGCCTCCGTTTCATCACAAACAGTGACAAAAACAGTGTCAAAGAGAGGTGAACCGCTGTGATTGGGGTTTGCATGGATGACATCTCGATGCATCCCAGCTGCTCCACATAAATCACTAGGGGCATAGAATTCTACTTTAGCCGAATGGAAAACACGAATGGGACAATCAAATGATTGGTCAAGGGATGCCAGAGGGTCAGAGCCTGGATGGTTCTGTTCATGGATAAATGTTTGAAGAGTGCGAGGAAAGTCAGGCTGATGAATGAATGCAGCAAGTTCCATCAGACGGGAAGGATATTTGGTCTCTAGAATCAGAAATCAGCAAACAATCTTTAAGCATGCTTAGAACCTACGATGTCGAGAGGCACATATATTAGTCTTTGTTCTTGGGCCGGGAACTGGTTCTTCATCATTGTCAGTTTCATCATCGCTATCTGATCCATCACTCAAGTCTATCAATGCACCGCTCCAAGGAAAAATCGGTGGCAATCTTCCTGCAAACTGCTGAGCCATGTAGTCAGCCACACTCCCAACTAGCATACCACACTGTCTGAATACACGTTGCAGTGCTGTGAGCTTGTCCATACGTGTGAGAGTTGTGACCATTTGAGGTAATGGTTTGTTGTGGCTAGATCGGCGCCAGAGATCCTTTACAGCTTTTTTATGCTTTGCTTCGGTGATACGCATCATACGATCCTATGCTCCGAATACGCGAATCGGATGTACTATACCTCTTCATCGACCACATCCCGATATCTCACGATCTTACGAACATTGTTACGATTTTCACCTTTTTGCCCCTGTCTTTTGCTTTGACAGCACGTGACACCCATACATTCCCACGAAGATGTGCCAAGTCCCACGCTCTGATTGGACGATACCTTGTTACCGAACTCTCGGGTTGACCCCATGTCCTCATTGGATGACTTGACGGTGCATAACCATTCATGCACAACCAGAAGCTGAAGGAACCTGAAGACAATACAATCCGAACTTGACCATTCCATTCTTGTCACAACCCATGACCGGTGTGCATACCTGGAGACAAGAATACTCCATGACCCAACCACCGATCATACCCAGCAATCGGAATACTCTGGTTCTCCGCCGACCGATCATAGGTCCACACCCATATGCTCATGACATTGTTATTGTTCTTTCACAATTCACCGACATGGTTCCTTGTGCCTGTCACAGACGAATGAATAGCCTTGTGCCTGATGACCGATCGACTTTCCTATTTTGAAGAAGACCGACACGTCATCCCGATCCTCATGGTTACCTTTGACGCCCAGCTCATCGCCACGATTGTCATATGTTCTATTGGCATCTCCACCCTTGTGGGCGTCTATATCTATGCAACCTATATTCGGATAACACAACCTCCCCACAATGACTCAGACATCGGATCCGTCATAGTTGCCGGCAACCGATGACTCCTTTGACCTACCTTGGCCGACCATCTTGTTCTTCTTTGTTACCTTTTCGCCCTGCTTACTCATCGCTCATTTCCCACGGCCACTTTCCCACGGAGAAGTGCCAAGTCCCACGATCCTATTGGCTACCACTCCTTTGGTTCCAGGTTCTCGCGCTTTGACATCACCACATGTACGATCAATCACATGTCTGGTTATCGTCCAATCACATCGCGCTTACTGATAAGAGGGCTTAATGCCATTGGTTGGAGATTAGAGAACTTATTGCCATTGGTCAGAGATAAGAGGGAGTTATGCTATTGGTCGATAGGTTATTGCCTCCCCTCAAGTTGTTTCCTTTATATATTATCGATGTATGTACATTATACCTTACGTTTAGTCTGGTTTATCCCACTGGATCGTTAATATACTCCCTTCTCCCCTTCATTGTCCGAATCAGTCTTGAGTCTGTTTGTTGTCGGAGTCGTCCCGTAGACGATTCGTAACAAAAGACTAAACGTCCCTCTCTCCCCCGACAAACCGACTCACGTCACGAAGACGCCTGACTATAGTTGCTGCGTTTGTAATCGGTTTATCCGATACAAAGCCTATACAGGTCCCCGAACCCGAACCTGAACCCGAACCCGGTAGCCCACCACGGCGGAGTACTTTTACTTCGAGGACGGTTACGAGAACTCTGAATATCACCTACCCTGTAATTCATTCCCTCCTTACCTCTACGACCCCGACCATCCCGACTACGATTATCATCACCAATCATCCACTCTACCAACACCCTCACCTACACCTTCCGTACGGTCAGAAGAAGTGATCGAGACCGTACCCATCGAAACAGTCACTGAACCCGTCCGTGTCGTAACGCCAGACCCGCCTAAAGTTTGGCCATACTATCGTTCGACAAACCCACCCAATCCCCGCGAACAATTTTTCGATTCCATCTTCGGAACTGAACCAATACTCGGACGAGATCCCGTTGACATCCTAACAGGTCTCAACGATAGTTCGGAGTGGCAACGCCAGAGACGTAAACTCCCTGTCCCTCCTGCACAACAAATCCGTGACGGTCCATCCGCGTACCACGATACCGAGATCAAACGTACGAAAACAAAAAAGCTCATTCGTTTTATCCGTCATCATATTCGTGTTACACGAAAGTCAACAACGAATCTCCAATCCTGGATATCTCGACTGTTCGCCGCCTCCTTCATCCCCACAACGCTCCCTTCCAACATCGCCTCATCTTCTGGAAGTGGGAAGCAGGCCGATATCTCGAAGAACAAGGATTCCCCGACGTCATCGGTGTCCCCGGAAAATCCTTCCTGGTAACCGACTTACCCTTAGTCTACCCGTATTATAGTACGGTCGTTTGGGCCAAAGAATACGTTCCATTCGAAGATCACTTCCCTGTTGACTGGAAGGTCCTCGTACACTCAGGTCTGAAAAGATCATACGAAGACTATCGCGAAACTCTCCCCATTCCCCCCGCACATTTTCCTCGCACTTTACGATCTGATTACGGCGGTCCTATCCGTTGGCTCCCTGACCCTTTAACACGCCTCGATCATCGGATCACACGTCTCTGTAATACACGGGCGTTGAATAACGATCAAGGGTTACAACGATTGGTCAAACGCCTCGGATCACGAAAGAGAAAATATATCTCCAATTGGACCACTAGCCCCGCCTACGACCATTACCTCCGACGAAAGAACCGTTCATCCAGACGGAAACACTGAAACATGACTTCCATGAAATCTCTCCTCCCCCTTCCCCCCAAGTTCAGCGGTGACAAGGAAGAATTTCGTTCGTTTATACGAGCGGTCATCATCTTCCTGGCTGCCAATGCCACGTACTTCGACGACTACGGGACCACGGAAAATCCCACTCCCGTCGAAGTCCGTCATGAAAGGAAGATTTTCCTTGTCTTGTCGTTGATGGATAAAGGTGTTGCTGCCGAATGGGCAAACGACTTCTGCGACACCATCGCGGTCGATTACCACACTCGTCTGGCCGCACACACCCCTGGAGATCCAGACCCGCCACAGATGGATTGGGGAACATGGCCCATCTTCACTGCGTCGATGCAGGCGCAATTCGACAAACCTGACGATAAACGAGACGCCGCGATTAAACTCAACGCGCTCCGTCAAGGCAAGTTGACGGCGGACGAGTTCTGGCTTCAGTTCGAAGTCCTGTACAAACGCGCTGGGTGGCATCCGATCACCCAACAGGAGCAGTTGATACCGCTCCTCGAAAATCATCTGAACAAGCCGCTCGTTGACCGAATCTTCGGTCTCGAGCATATGCCCACTACCGTCGCGGAGTGGAAGACGAAAACCATCTTGTTGGATCGCCAATGGCGTCGTCGCAACGAGATCGAACGACTTACGGGTGGAAGTAACCCGACGAAGAAGAACGAGAAGTCAAAGACGACTTCCGTTTCTGTTACAGCTGCCGCAGTGCCTGTACGAACGAAAGACCCCGACGCCATGGACGTCGACCGAGCCGCTGTCGCGGCTGAGAAACTGAAGCAGCCTATGTCTGCTGAACGAACCGAGTTGATGAAGGCCGGCCTCTGTTTCAATTGCAAACAGCCCGGACATCTCTCGCGAAATTGCCCGTCCCGCGTACAACGTGTACGCGTATTGAACACTGAACAGGAGCAACATGTTCGCTCCATGAACACCGAACCCGCGTCGAGCGGCCAAGACATCATTCAGATGCTTGAGGCTCGTTGCGCCCAGCTCGAGGATGAACTCGTTCGAGCTAAGAAGGATTTTTAAAACGGTCGAAGAAACGCATGGACTCTTCGACCTCCTCTCATTTGCCTACCGTCCCTCCTGTAAATGTAAATACGCCGACTGTCAAATTTGATCGCATTTTACTTGAACTTCGGACAATGAGAGCAGACATGCAAAAGGAAATGAATAAGAAGAAACAAACGGAACGGTGGCCTCAATCGAAGCTACCAAAGAAACAACAAATATCGGTTATACAGCCCGAATACACTGAGACGCCAGTGGAAAAGGAACCGGTATTTGTTACGGTCGCGTCACGTCAACCTGCCATCGAAAGTGAATTCAACGCCGAAGAGACAATGGTTGCCATCATGAACACCGATATGTATGGCGCCCTCGATCTTGTAAATGATTGGGATATTCATGGACAACATACTATGAAAATCGGTCCAGGGCTAGTCGTCAAGTTACGACGAATGCCTATCAATGAGGCTATCGAATACTTGATCACGGAACTCCCCCAGACATACCAGCAACCCCTAGCACAGAAAACGGAACCGATCACAAAGCCTACTGCGGTCAAAATCCATAAGATGCGACAAATGGAACCTCTCATCACAAAAGCCGATAAACGATCCGCAGAATGGAGACTCCGGGAAGTCAATCAACGGATCAAACAATTGGTTGCATCACAGGATGACAGTACCATGATGATGTCAATTAGTGTCAAAGGTCAACTTACCACTATCGACGACCAACGAAGGTTCTCTGTCACCTGTCTTTTGGATTCAGGTTGCACCGTCTCAGCCATTAATTCCGGTTTCGTACGACAACATCATCTCACGACACAGAAATACGAGAAACCCTTCCCTAGTTACAATGGGGATGGTACGATGTCCAAAGATGGATTAATCACGGAATACGTCGAAATGAATTTACGGCTTGGTGAACATATAGAACGGATACATCTTACGGTAATCCCTCTCGCAAAGATCGACATCTACCTCGGATTTGACTGGTTGAAGAAACATAATCCCGAAATCGATTGGCTGACCCAGACAGTCGACTTTACTCGTTGTCTCTCTGTCTGTGGTCATTCCCCTGGTAAAGTCGAAGGTGTTATGTTCAAAACCGCGATTTACGACAAGCCTGCTTGGTATCGCGCCTTCCAGACAAAATCGACGGAACTGGCTCGTGCCAAGATGACCAATGATGGTGTCAAGCCAGAACAATCCATCGTCGACCAATTGCCGGACGTATACAAAGATTATGCCGACGTTTTTGATCCCAAAGCCACCGACTCGATGCCACCATCGAGACCATGGGATCATGCAATCAACCTGAAACCGGATGCACCCGACCACCTGAACTGCAAGCTATATCCGCTGTCACCTCCAGAACGCGAGAAACTCGACGAGTTCCTCGATGAAAACCTGAAGGCCGGCAAAATTAGACCGTCAAAATCACCGTATGCCTCACCATTCTTCTATGTACATAAAAAGGACGCGACCGAACTACGTGGTGTACAGGATTATCGAAAATTGAATGAGCATACCATTCCGGATAATTACCCCTTGCCGTTGATTGACGATATCATAAATCAACTCGACGGTGCAGAGTACTTTACGAAGCTAGATGTTCGTTGGGGCTTTAACAATATACGGATCAAGGAAGGCGATCAGCATAAAGCCGCATTCCTGACACCAAAAGGATTATTCGAACCGACGGTGATGTTCTTTGGTCTGCGGAATTCTCCTCCGACCTTTCAAAGGATGATGAATCACATCTTCCGATATGAAATACATGCCGGTTGGCTACATATCTATATGGACGATGTCATCATCTTTTCTAAGAATCTGGAAGAACATCAGGAACGAACACGTCAAGTCCTACAGAAATTCCGAGATAACAAACTCTTCCTGAAGATTGGAAAATGTACCTTCGACACACAACGCGTAGAGTATCTCGGTCTCATCGTCGAACATGGAAAAGTACGTATGGACCCCACAAAAACAGATGCGATCACCGATTGGCCTACCCCGAAGAATAAGAAAGAATTACAATCATTTTTGGGTTTCCTCAACTTTTATCGACGATTCGTCCGGAATTTCGCACAGGTCGCATTGCCGTTAAACTCCCTAACTGGCAAAAAGGAATGGGAATGGAATACGGAGCAACAAGTCGCATTTGAAGGATTGAAACGGATCATCACGACAGATCCTGTTCTCGTTATACCTAACAACCATGGAAAATTCAAGATTGAATGTGATGCCTCAGATTTCGCTACTGGTGCTATCCTATCGCAGCAACAAGATGACGGCACATGGCATCCAGTGGCTTTCCTATCAAACAGCATGTCTCCTGCAGAAAGGAATTATGATGTCCACGATAAGGAATTGCTCGCAATCATCCGATGCTTTGAACAATGGCAACATTTCCTTCTTGGTGCACCGAAAATCATCGATGTTTATACCGATCATCAAAATCTCACATACTTTAGGCAACCACAAAATCTGACTCGACGACAGGCCCGATGGATCTCTTTCCTCCAAGATTATAACTTCCAGCTCCATCACCGTCCTGGTACCCTGAACCGCAAGGCAGACTTGCTTTCACGGCGTGTTGACCACGACCGAGGTCTTGACGACAATAAAAACGTTGTCGCACTTCCAGACTCCCTATTCATGGCTTTCCTCGACACCACCACGATGAATCCTCAATGGCAAGAACAATTCATCAAGCATGGACTTCAACTAGACGAACAGGTCACCGAAGGATTAAAGAATCCTGACTCTCCTTGGAAATGTATGGAGGATGGTCTGATCTATCATCATGATCTGTTATATGTTCCAAAAGATGACCATCTCCGGGGAGAAATCATACAAGAACATCATGATACTCCCTTGTCCGGACATCCTGGACAGGAGAATACGTTCAAGGCTATCGCACGACATTTCACGTGGCCATCTCTCCGTGCAGACGTCAATAAATATGTCGCAGCATGCTTGCCGTGTCAGCAAAAGAAAGTCCATAGAGGAAAGAAACCGGGCTTATTACATCCTCATACGATTCCCCCGTATCCATGGCATACCGCCACAATGGATCTGATCGGCCCCTTACCTGAGTCACAGGGCTACAACGCCATCCTGGTGGTGATGGATAAACTGAAGAAACAATCCGTTCTTATCCCCACCACCACTACATTGACATCAGAAGGATCTGCACGATTATACCGTGATCATGTCTTCAAACGATTTGGATTACCTCGTGTTATCATCTCTGATCTCGGAACGCAGTTCGTATCCGGTTTCACGAAGGAATTGAATCGCCTACTGGGGATCATCGGACATCCAACGACCGCTTATCATCCACAAGCAGATGGACAAACAGAGCGAGCTAACGCCGAGATCGAAACATACCTCCGTTTGTTCATCAATCAACGACAAGATGATTGGGCTGAGTGGCTAGCTCTGGCAGAGTTCGCTTTAGCCAATCATGAATCGTCGTCAACCGGCATGTCCCCGTTCTATGCGACAATGGGTTTCCATCCCTGGAAGGGAAAAGAACCAATCAAAGAAGAGGTCGTCAATGAGTCTGCCGCTTCGTTCGTGGAACGAATGAATCGTATACAGGAACAAGCATCCAATGCTTTGGTCGTCGCACAAGAAAAGATGAAAAAGTATTATGACAGGAAACATCGTCCCGCCCCGGAATACAATATCGGTGACAAGGTATGGCTAGAGTCCACGAATATCGACTCTCTCCGTCCATCCAAAAAATTGGACGACAAACGATATGGTCCTTTCCCCATTGTGAAAAAGGTCGGAAGATCATCATACGAGTTAAAACTTCCCTCTACATGGTCAAAGAAGTACCCCATCTTCAATGAGGTCCTTCTGTCCCCATACATCCCACCCGCCTTCCCGCAACAAGCAGTTACGTTACCACAACCACCTGCAGAAATCATTGATGGACAAGAAGAATACGAGATAGAAGAAGTCATCGATTCCGTTGTCCGGAGGAATCGTCTATTTTATCTCGTTCATTGGTTGGGTTACCCCCGTGAAGAGGACTCATGGATACCTGCATCGGAGACAAAGAATTGTAAGAAACTCGTTTCCGAATTCCATCGATTGCATCCCCGTGCACCTACTTCGGCCAACTTACGCATCTCCATCATTCCTCGTCCTGTCGATGCTTCTCCGTTACGTTCTCCCGCTGCCGATGTCATTGTGTCCGTTGAACCCAATGTCATCACTTCACTCCTCTCACGACAGGAAAATCACGACTTTCGGTCGTTCGCTTTCCCGACCTCAGTCCGACGTCTGTGGTTATTCGAACTTGGCGAAGTAAACGCCATCACCCATGTCATCACAGTCGGTGTACCGAGTACCCGCGGTCATCTCCGTGATGTCGCAGGTGGCGCCAGTAACCTTGCCTTCAATGATGGACGTTTGTCCACGTATGCATATCCAGTTGCCATGATGCATCGTATGCGCACCCCCCTTCCATCGGCTTTGTTGTGGGACCGATACGACGTTCTGCCACCTCTCCGTTTCTGTGAGGTTCCACCCCGTCTCCTCTCCGATCACCCGGTCAACCCTTTCCTCCGGATCTTTTGATGGTCGCTCGTCCGCGACGACGTTAAACTATGATGTACAGAGTTGGGGGTTTGGAGACCCCCTTTCTGTTGTTAGCTACGATATAACTTATCCGCCAGATCTGCGACCCCCCGACACAGTCTGCCCCAAGCAGCCTTGCTGGCCGCCATGTATGGCACATGGTCCGTCCCTGATATACCCTCTATTCTTCCTGTTTAATTTCCTTTCTCTTCCCCGTTCTTGTTCGCGCGGTCGCGAACCTTGTGGGGGGGGTATTGTTACCTTTTCGCCCTGCTTACTCATCGCTCATTTCCCACGGCCACTTTCCCACGGAGAAGTGCCAAGTCCCACGATCCTATTGGCTACCACTCCTTTGGTTCCAGGTTCTCGCGCTTTGACATCACCACATGTACGATCAATCACATGTCTGGTTATCGTCCAATCACATCGCGCTTACTGATAAGAGGGCTTAATGCCATTGGTTGGAGATTAGAGAACTTATTGCCATTGGTCAGAGATAAGAGGGAGTTATGCTATTGGTCGATAGGTTATTGCCTCCCCTCAAGTTGTTTCCTTTATATATTATCGATGTATGTACATTATACCTTACGTTTAGTCTGGTTTATCCCACCGGATCGTTAATATACTCCCTTCTCCCCTTCATTGTCCGAATCAGTCTTGAGTCTGTTTGTTGTCGGAGTCGTCCCGTAGACGATTCGTAACATTCTTCACATGTCACCTCCACATTCATTTGCTTTCTTCCCATCAGCTGACCGCCGGTGCTCAGCTAACAACCCGAACTCGCATGTATGACAAGTTCCCTTGATGCTCCACAAAGACTTGCATTCCGACATGTTTCATCACCTTTGTGTACCAGTCCACTGGTCGAGAATAACCACACCTAGTCGACATCCCAGTCATCCAGTACCCTGTAGCCAAGAAGGGTTATATGAAGCACCCTTGCTTATCGTACTGCAGGAACCACAGTCACTGGTGTATGATTACCAGTGTTCATTGCATTGCCCCCATCATGGTTCTTCCCCATTCAGTGATTCACTTTCTCCCCTGCCTCCAATGATGAAGCATCATATTCACCTTTCCATCCCGATCCCGCATACACATACTCATAGTCGTATGCCGCTATTGACCAGGCATCCACTGCCAATGCAAACCATCAGGAAGACGAACCAATCTCATCATTCCCAAATTAGGAACTCAGCCACATGACATCCACATGGCCACCTCATGTTCATCATGTGCTCACTGACACATCCACTCATGGATTGTTCCACCTCCTTGCCATGAGGCAACCATGAGGCGCAGGGTCTGGACCCTTGATTGCTCCGAACCATTTCCTTGCAATCACTACCTGAAACACTGATGGACATGCTGTATCTGCAGGACAGCCTTATTGTTCTTACATTTCTCTCGGTTTGTACATACAGACCCGGTAGTCTGTCTTTCATGGCATTTCCCTAACTCTTTTGTATTTAAGCCTTCATCTTCGAACTGTTCCTCTTTTTCCCTTCCCTTTCCTCACGTTTAGTCTGGTTTTCTCTCCCTGGTTCGCTTTCCTAGCCTTCCTCCCTTCCCCAGGCTGCTACTTGCTGTATAGTAGTGGTAGACCATGAATACACCATTCATCTTGTGTTTCCTCTGGTCTGATCTCAACATGATTTAGTTGGTTGTTGCTGGAGCCCGCTGATCTAGCGATCCATAACAAAAGACTAAACGTTTCCCAACTCCCCCAATGACCAACTTTTGATGAAGAAGCTTGACCGCATTACCTGTGATTCTCTGAGACTGAGTCTTGGACAATACATGCGCAAGCCCCCGACTCTGACTGCAGTTACTGCGTTTGTCATTGGTTTATCCAAGACAAAGCCTGCACAGACCGAACCCGAATCCGAATGGACCAATGTTAATCCTTGACTAACGTCACCACACGAACTGGCCGTCCTGCCAATGATCCGAATTACGAATGACTGAGACTTGTACTTGTTGTACAATGACAAGTCTCACCTAACACCCAACCTCATGGGACCACTGCCACAAGCGATCGATGTTGTAATTGGTTTATACAATGCAATACCTGAAGCAGAAGGACACTGCTTGACAAACCAACCATGCTACAATAGTAGTCCCCCTGAATTAAATATGTTTTGGATGTTCCAGACATATTCCGACCTCTCCCCTCTGTCAAATCGAATCGAATGGACTCATTGAACCGCCCTCCCTCACCCCTCTCAAACATCTCAAGTGTGGAAAGCCCCGAGAAAGCCAGTACACACGCCCGAACCCCGAAATATTCGATTTGCAGAAAAGGAATGACTTATTGGTCAATTAAGGAGAAGTGGTTGATCCTAGTACTCTGCTCTGAGTGACAGAAGAACGGGGACCCTCCTTATTGTGGCTATTAGGCTCATTAGAATCCTGTTGCCATGCAGGAATTGACAAATTACATTGTTTGAAGTCACTCAGACATGTACATGACCGTAAATGGACGATCTTCCCTTGTCTCCTAAGACATTCTACACATCGCCTTCCTCTTCCCACAGTTTGGAATTCTGACCACGTGTGGGGATGAAAGTAGAACCCAGAATTAAAAGAACGCCGGAATTGAATGGAGGCCGGAACCGAACAAGGACCCGATCGACCCGGAACCGAACAAGGACTCGATCACCCATATATGGATATTACCCCTTGAGAATTCGTCTCATGTATATGACAAATCATCGGCATCTCATGTGACATCCCGCGTGCCACCCTTCTTTTCAAAGAATTCGAATCCCTGTTGTATTCATTAAGGTACACACACAGTCTAAAATGGAATGGGCTCTACTGGGGACCAAATAACATCCGGAAGAAGCCAAGACCTGTCTGTTTAATGCGGAGACTTCGATAACACCGCCGAACACCAGATAAGGCATACCCATGTGCAAACATCCAGCATATTCCCATTACTTGCTCGACAATTAATCCCTTGACGTGTATGTGCTTCCTCAGAGCACTGCTCCATACACCACTGTTGAGCTGTTGTCATCTTGACCGTCAATATCTGGAATCGCAATTACCATTGATAACGCGATTTGTACGTCTGGGTTATTTTTGACCAATGCGATGACTGAATGGGATCCATGGGTATCCTTCAACTCCTTGTCCTCCGAGGATACATGATACTGGCTCTATGGAAATATGTACTGACTCCGGATTAGGCTACAGACTACACAAAAGGACCAAAGCCCTCATCCCATACCAGGGGAATCATCCACATATCGAATTGCTGTACTGCTGTACGTGCTTTGGCCCTCGTATCACTATACTTCCCCCTGGATCATCAAGTACTCATATAATCCACAATCCCGGATGCCATTGATGTCTCAAATATCAGTAATGGCAAACAATGAATCTGGTTTACTGGTTATCGATCCACAAAATGAGATGAACTATGGTTCACTCTACATTCGAGGTGTTGAATGTCCCATCCTTGATGATCTCAACAGATACATGAATTCCAAATCCTGCTCATGGCTGAATCCACCACTTCCCCCTTCTCCGAAAATGATACATACTTCCATCAAACAACAGTTGCCTGACCACAGAGAACATCGATATCCCCATGGAAGAAAACGAGTGAAACCGGATTATCGGCGAGAGGCATTGATGAATGCAATGTTGGAGAAGTTGTTTGAGAAAAGACGAAAGGAAGAGGATATCACAGAATGGGAAAAGATGCTTTAGAGAAACACAACCCAAGTAAAACCTGTGCAAGCCCCTGGACCCAAAGATGGATTTTCTTCGTTGAAGCCGGAACATGATGTGTCCCACCATCCCCACACATTCTCAGTTGTTGTTCCTGATGCCTAAAAGGACTTGTGATGGTTCAGGGTCACTTGGACTGTATAACTTGGATTGTCCAAGGTACATACTCTCTGTTCTGTGTATCTCACACAGGACAAGGTTCCCCCTTCCCCTCATGAATCGTCTGAAGGGGTTTCAACAATGCCATTTGGGTATTTATGATGATTTGTGGGATGTTGCAAATTGGACACCTCTCTGTTGGCCATAACCCTACCAATCCCGAATGTTGGCACATCTATACCTACCTTGAATGTCCTGCACGACATTAAACTGTAACTACAAAAATCGATGGTCCGAAATGACTTATTAAACTAGTACGAACCCGAAGCAGGATGCCTGCTCCAACAAACTCGAAAGTCCTGATTCCTGGATACGGAGCCAACCGTATGACAAAGCAAGACCCAGAGAACGCATGCATGATCGCTATAAGCCGTTAAAAGAACCTGATGTCTGTTGACATCTGAACCAAAACAGAAGGACACTGTGCAAACCAACCACCTTGTTCTCATTGCTATGAAGAACCTCATGTGCTACTGACTTGTATAGCAGTTTGCATCAGAACGAACGATGGATCGAATAAACCTCCTCCCTTCCCCCCTTCGAAATCCTCATTGCCAAGAGTATAACTTGAAATTGGCATTTCTCCAACATCCCACCCCTCAATATTTTTTACCCTTCAAATGCTGTTAGTATAACTTGAAACCAGCCGATGAATTCCGAAATCCTCCCTCTCCCAGACTCCTTGTCAAGAGTATAACTTGAAATTGGCAATATCTGGATATCCACCACATCTCTATCCGGAAACTGTTAGTATAACTTGAACGCAGTTGATGGAACCGAAATCCTATAACCTCAAAACACTGATCCGCATCCTGAGTGTCCGCAATGACGATAAACTATGATGACGATTCCCCTGAATGTCTGTAATGACAATAAACTATCATGACTACTCTGGATGTCCGTAATGACACAAAACTAGTCATCCATCCCGGAACCCCAGACATCCCTCCTGCCAAAACATGATCCTGTTGCATTCATGGCATATGAAGAAATCTCGCACACCACTTGAGTGTAGGAAATCCACGATCAGTCAACAAGACCGATATCCGGAACGATATAAAACTAGACAAGCTGAAGAGCTTAAAACTTCGAATGTCCGGAATGACATGAAACTAGAAACACCCCTGACTCAGGACTGTGATCATTCCAAGTCCTTTGTCATGACCAGATAACCGAAATGTTATAAAACTTCGAAACCCTTGATGTCTTGCATGGCATCAAACTGAAGATGGACATGAACACCCACCCTGATCGCTGACCCCATCCTCAATGACTTGTCCACAGTCGCTGTGATTGTTCTGAGTTGTACTCTAGACAATGCCAGCACATGGAACCCGAACCTGGATGTCGATCCTCCTGAATCCTCAACCCCAACCCGATAACCGGAATGTTATAAAACTATGAAGTACCTGATGTCTGTTATGACATCAGCCGAACCCAGATATCCCTCTCTGACACCTGATGCTGTTAGTATTACTTGAACACAGCCGAAGAATCAATAACCCTCAAACTCCCTCTTAACCTCGATTGTCCGAAATGACACTATAAACTAGAACCTGTCGCATTCATGGAATATGAAGAAACCTCAGGCATTATTCAAATGCAAGGAATCCACGCTAAGTCGACAAACACTGGCCCATGTTCAAATATCCGGAATGATATAAAACTCGCCAAACCAAAAGTCTGAAATGACTGTAATCTACGAACCTCTTGAATCCGAAACCCCATCACCTCTGGAAACCCGTACATCCGTAATGATGTAAAACTTCTGATCCTCCAAACCAACCCCTTTGGACCCCGATGTCTGAATAGACAATAAACTAGAAGAACCATCCGTGATGATGTAAAACCTCTGGAGCTGATGCATATGTTTGCTGATGCTGTTTGATGTGGAGATCTCTGCATCATGAATGACCTGAACCCGGTTGAAACCCTTCGTGGAAGGTTTTCAGTGATTCTCCCCACCCCCACCACCCTTGCCGACCTGTGGTTATCAGTATAACTTGAACGTAACCGATGGAACCCCCGAATATCGAAAGTATAACTTGAAATCGATCCTCAACCCCCACTGTAGTCTGGAATGACTTTAATCTATGACGATTAACTGTTCAAATCAGTTGCCCCATCCTCTTTGTTGGATCTTGACCCCCAATAATCATGGATTTGATTGTTGTCATGTACGTTGCACATGGCAATGGTCTACGACGTCCGTTATGACATTAAACGTGCGCTGTTATGACATGGAACCCTCTTGATGATGTTTCATTGTCCCTATGTTCTCTTCCTTGTTCTTTTGCTTATTCGCGCGGACGCGAATCTTGAAAGGGGGGTATTGTTACGATTTTCACCTTTTTGCCCCTGTCTTTTGCTTTGACAGCACGTGACACCCATACATTCCCACGAAGATGTGCCAAGTCCCACGCTCTGATTGGACGATACCTTGTTACCGAACTCTCGGGTTGACCCCATGTCCTCATTGGATGACTTGACGGTGCATAACCATTCATGCACAACCAGAAGCTGAAGGAACCTGAAGACAATACAATCCGAACTTGACCATTCCATTCTTGTCACAACCCATGACCGGTGTGCATACCTGGAGACAAGAATACTCCATGACCCAACCACCGATCATACCCAGCAATCGGAATACTCTGGTTCTCCGCCGACCGATCATAGGTCCACACCCATATGCTCATGACATTGTTATTGTTCTTTCACAATTCACCGACATGGTTCCTTGTGCCTGTCACAGACGAATGAATAGCCTTGTGCCTGATGACCGATCGACTTTCCTATTTTGAAGAAGACCGACACGTCATCCCGATCCTCATGGTTACCTTTGACGCCCAGCTCATCGCCACGATTGTCATATGTTCTATTGGCATCTCCACCCTTGTGGGCGTCTATATCTATGCAACCTATATTCGGATAACACAACCTCCCCACAATGACTCAGACATCGGATCCGTCATAGTTGCCGGCAACCGATGACTCCTTTGACCTACCTTGGCCGACCATCTTGTTCTTCTTCACATGTCACCTCCACATTCATTTGCTTTCTTCCCATCAGCTGACCGCCGGTGCTCAGCTAACAACCCGAACTCGCATGTATGACAAGTTCCCTTGATGCTCCACAAAGACTTGCATTCCGACATGTTTCATCACCTTTGTGTACCAGTCCACTGGTCGAGAATAACCACACCTAGTCGACATCCCAGTCATCCAGTACCCTGTAGCCAAGAAGGGTTATATGAAGCACCCTTGCTTATCGTACTGCAGGAACCACAGTCACTGGTGTATGATTACCAGTGTTCATTGCATTGCCCCCATCATGGTTCTTCCCCATTCAGTGATTCACTTTCTCCCCTGCCTCCAATGATGAAGCATCATATTCACCTTTCCATCCCGATCCCGCATACACATACTCATAGTCGTATGCCGCTATTGACCAGGCATCCACTGCCAATGCAAACCATCAGGAAGACGAACCAATCTCATCATTCCCAAATTAGGAACTCAGCCACATGACATCCACATGGCCACCTCATGTTCATCATGTGCTCACTGACACATCCACTCATGGATTGTTCCACCTCCTTGCCATGAGGCAACCATGAGGCGCAGGGTCTGGACCCTTGATTGCTCCGAACCATTTCCTTGCAATCACTACCTGAAACACTGATGGACATGCTGTATCTGCAGGACAGCCTTATTGTTCTTACATTTCTCTCGGTTTGTACATACAGACCCGGTAGTCTGTCTTTCATGGCATTTCCCTAACTCTTTTGTATTTAAGCCTTCATCTTCGAACTGTTCCTCTTTTTCCCTTCCCTTTCCTCACGTTTAGTCTGGTTTTCTCTCCCTGGTTCGCTTTCCTAGCCTTCCTCCCTTCCCCAGGCTGCTACTTGCTGTATAGTAGTGGTAGACCATGAATACACCATTCATCTTGTGTTTCCTCTGGTCTGATCTCAACATGATTTAGTTGGTTGTTGCTGGAGCCCGCTGATCTAGCGATCCATAACAAACATCTGCGAACTCTTCCGACACCTCTCGACAATGATCGATTACTTCCGAACTTGTCGCAGCATTAAGACAAAGCCATCTCGTATCTGACCGATCCCGCCTTTATCGGAGGTTCATTCCCCCTATCCCATCCACCTCCTACCTCACTTTCGATCATTTTGGACATATTTTCATATTAGTTTCTCTTTCTTATTCAATTTACCTTTCATCTTCCTTTGTTCTTTGTTCTTCATCTTATGTTTCACCTTCTGATTCCTTTATCCCCTTCCCCTTTTAGTATCATTACTACTCCTTTCTATCATTTTATACCGTTCCGATCCTCCGATCAAGGTAGTATATAAAGAGATGTAGTTTAGATACATAGACACAGAGACAGAACCCTCTCCTCCTTTACAGAGAGAAATCTACGACTTCCCTCCCATTCGATCTTAGTCTCAGAGCTATAAAGCTCCCCCTTTAGCTTCAAACTCAAGTTATAGTCTTGAGTTTGTTTATCCTCGTCACCCGATATTGATATCTTCATCGCGACCGTGTTCGCGAAGTTGCACAGTTGATCGCAACTGTCGCATGTACGTTCGCATCGTTTGGAAACTTTATAGTAGTTTCTATCTCCCTCTATACCTTTCTACGTGTAGTAGACATCTTCGCCTCCTCGCATTCACCTAATAGGTAGTTTGTTTGGGGATCTCCCCCTTTACAGCCTCCTATAGCATATCATCGGTCTGCGAAGTGCAGGTACCATTTGGAGAGCCGAACTGCTCAATGGCATTTGGGTAATGCATCAGAGCATGTTGACGTGGGAGGGAAACATCTTCCTGAACACCTGTTGTAATAAAAACTTGCCAAAGTCGATGGAAATCTGCAAGTTGTTTTTGTTATGGATCGCTAGATCAGCAGGCTCCAGCAACAACCAACTAAACTAAGTCGAGGTCAGACCAGAGGAAACACAAGGAATAAGATGTATTCATAGTCAACCACTACTATACAACAAGTAGCAGTCCAGGGGAGGGAGGAAGGCTAGGTAAGCGAACCAGGGGGAGGAAACCAGACTAAACGTGAGGAAAGGGAAGGGAAAATGAGGAACAGTTTGAAGATAAAGGTTTAAGTAGGGAACAGATACAAAAGACAGACTACCAGGTCTGTACGTACAAATATGGAGAACAAAAAGCAATAAAGCTGTCCTGAGGATACAGCATTTCCACCAGTGTTTCAAGGAGTGATTGCAATGCAATGGTTCGGAGCAATCAAGGGTCCAGACCCTGCACCTCATGGTTGCCTCATGGTAAGGAGGTGAAACAATCCATGAGTGGATGTGTCAGCAGGCACATGATAAACATGAGGTGGCCATGTGGATGTCATGTGGCTGAGTTCCTAGCTTGGGAATGATGAGATTGGTTTGTCTTCCTGATGGTTTGCATTGGCAGTGGATGCCTGGCCAATAGCAGCATACGACTACGAGTATGTGCATGCGGGATCGGGATGGAAAGGTGAATGTGATGCTTCATCATTGGAGGCAGGGGAGAAGGTGAATCACTGAATGGGGAAGAACCATGATGGGGGCAATGCAATGAACACTGGTAATCATACACCAGCAACTGTAGTTCCTGCAGTACGATAAGCAAGGGTGCTTCATATAACCCTTCTTGGCTGCAGGGTATTGGATGACTGGGATGTCGACTAGGTATGGATATTCTTGACCAGTGGACTGGTACACAAAAGTGATGAAACATGTCAGAATGCAAGTCTTTGTGGAGCATCAAGGGGACTTGTCGTACATGCAAGTTTGGGTTGTTAGCTGGGCACTGGCGGTCAGCTGATGAGAAGAAAGGCGAATGAATGTGGAGGCAACATGTGAAGAAGAACAAGATGGTTGGCCAAGATAGGTCCAAGGAGTCATTGGTTGTCGGCAACTATGATGGATCCGATGTCTGAGTCATTGTAGGGAGGTTGCATTATCCGAATATAGGTTGCATAGATATAGACGCCCACAAGGGTGGAGATGCCAATAGAACATATGACAATTGTGGCGATGAGCTGGGCGTCAAAGGTAACCATGAGGATTGGGATGACATGTTGGTCTTCTTTGAAATAGGAAAGTCGATCAGTCATCAGGCACAAGGAACCGTGTAGGTGAATTGTGAAAGAACAATAACAATGTCATAAGCATATGGGTGTGGACATATGATCAGTCGGCAGAGAACCAGAGTATTCCGATTTCTGGGTATGATCAGTGGTTGGGTCATGGAGTATTCTTGTCTCCAGGTATGCGCACTGGTCATGGGTTGTGACAAGAACGGAATGGTCAGGTTCAGATTGTATCGTCTTTAGGTTCCTTCAGCTCCTGGTTGTGCATGAATGATTATGCATCTTCAAGTCATCCAATGAGAACGTGGGGTCAACCCAAGAGTTCGGTAACGAGGTATCGTCCAATCAGAGCGTGGGACTTGGCACATCTTTGTGGGAATGTAGAGGTCAATGGGTATCACGTGCTGTCAAAGCAAAAGACAGGGGCAAAAAGGTAAAAATCATAACATGTTGCCGAAAGGTGGCAATGTCTGAGGTGTCAATTATGTTGCGTCGAATGATGTAGCAACAGTTCATAAATGCAGAGATACATTGGACCATCTCATCTGGGACGTGACCATGGATCGCCGCAATGTATACCTTGGACTATAATTAGTGAAACACCTCACTGAGATATAGATGAAACTCACCTTCATCAACACCTTGGAATCATCACCTGTCCATTGATTGAAGTCTCAGCCATCTGGGAAGCGGTGAAGCCCTGGATATGATGGAACAGCTGATATCCTAACTGTAGTCAATTCCCAATCAAATAGGGTTGAATGAATAAGGCCTACCTTCGGTCAATGTCCTGGATGATGCGGAGTCCGCAGGCTTTTCCATGGTGAAGGATGAAATATTCCTGCACCCACAATACTAAATGATCTTTGAAGACGCCTTTGATGAGTTGATGCAGTAGATCGGGGGTGGTCAGTTCATGAATGTTAGCACGTGGAAATCCATGGGTAAATGGCTGATGAAACCATGATTGAGACATCTTGACAAACAGGAAAAACCACTCACAACAACATCAGACCGTATCCCATACTTGTCCCAAACAGTGCCAGGGTCAAATACCTCCAAGAGGAAGTCAGCCTTCTCATGCGCTCGTAGATGGGCACTGAAATCGTCCAGGTTGTCTGGGTGGGCCTCACATCTATGTAGTTGTATATCAGTAGAGTTAAAGATAGAATGGTAGCAGATCACCTATGCGGAACACCAACCCGAAACAATAGCAGTTAGCCAAACCTGTTCAGGATAATTGGCGATGTAGGGGCCAATTGAGTAGATGGCTTGGTGAAAATGTCCATCAGGGCATCGCACAACCTCAGGAGATGTCATTGCAGGCTTGAGGGGTGCATAGATGTAGGCAAGGCAAGCATGGTAAAGTTGGTGGCAAAATCATTGGTATTCGACAGTTGTTCGCTCCTGTGGACCAGCTTTAAAGGTCTTTGAACACCAATAACAGATTACAGTTAAAGAATCATACCTTTGGGGATGGGGAGAAATGCACATGGTAAAATGCCAATACCATGAGCTCATCTAGTTGGATTATCGATATTTCCAGGGCCAATATACAGTGGATGAAATTCTTGATGACTGGTTGCAACAGAAGCAACAGTTTTGTCACTTCCTGCAACTATGCTGACAAACATCGCACCATGGGTTGAAGGATCTTTGGAAATTTCATCCTGCTGAGCTAGTGAATGAGTTGCAGGTGTGGTATATAAATTATGCATGGCCTGTTTTGCAGCCCAATCACCTGACATGAGCGTTGTCCAGGCACGATCTCCATTATCTTTGAATTCAATGAAGGGAATGTAATCCCAGTGGCCATGAAAGTCTGGACAGGCTATCTGCTCGTGGAGAAGGCAGCGGATATCACAGGTGACAAGTACATAATCCTGTGTCAGGGAGGTCCTTGAACTCGTACCGCGTGGCACCCCGGCCGGGACCCCAAAAGAGTTCTCTGCATATTCGGGCGCTCCTTCATATTACCTCTACTAGTAGTACAAACCACACCATAAAACTGATAAGTAAGAAAATATGAGTCTTCGACAATGGACGACCAACGAAGGCACATCCAAAAGCAAACGTGGTAAGCAATCGCAGACAGTAAACACATCCCCCCCAGAAACTAGAGCCTCGAGAACCACCGCTATTCGAGAACAGAACTCCAGCAGTAATGATCCTCCGCAAGCTGATTCCGAACCAGAACCAGAATCGGAACAACTAGCCATCAACTTCCTCACCGCCAACTCACTCCTCCCCCATGAGCAAAACCTCGACATCCCTACGCTCTCGGACTTACTCATACAAATTACTAACATGGAAAGCTGCCCCATTACACTCACCACCGCCAGAGCCATTCGATCGGTAGCTATCCTATTGAACTCCATAGAATACAACATGAGAACTAACGCTTTGGTGGACGCTGTCACAACTGAGCTCAAACGACAGACGGGAGACTTCCATGACTCCCTTGGACGTGCGATGGAGCCCATCCTGGAATCCATCTCCGAAAAAATCACGAAACATATCGAATCCAGCCTAACGGACACCAAAGCCCAACTCCAACAAGCGGTAACGCATCTCACCAAAACCTCGACCACCCTCGAATCCACAACCACCTCGTACAAGGACGCGGTCCTATCACAGAATCTACATCCCGCCCACTTACAAAAGGACCCGCGCATAACAGCCAAGGAACAATTACAAGCCCGTCAATTCCTTCTCGACGTCGAAGATACGCCAGAAACAAAAAAGGCGCTAGACATCAGTCTAGCAAAACTAACAGAGAAAGCTAACGCAGCTCTCCAATCCACAGCCCCACCGCCGACGGCCAAATTCTTAGGTGTCACCAGACTACGAAATGGGGGAATCTTATTGGAAGCCAACTCAAACGACACCGCACAATGGTTACGCAACGATCAGCATCTCACCCTCTTCCTCACTAACTTTGGACACGGTGCCTCGATCAAACGCCGTACTTACACCACTGTAGCTTACTTTGTTCCACTAACCTTTGACCCGGATTCACCCGAACACCTCAGAGAAATCGAGGAATCAAATAGCCTACCCAACAACTCCATACAGCGTGCAAATTGGATCAAACCGAAGGACCGTCGTACACCTAACCAAACCTGCGGCCACGCCATATTCGCCTTCGATACCCCCGATACAGCCAACAAAATCTTAGCGAACGGCTTCTACGTCTGCCACAAGAGGATTAATACAACTAAATGCAAGAAAGAACCTATGCGCTGCCTCCGATGCCATCGATGGAACCACACCGCAGCACGTTGCCCGGCCGACACCGACACGTGCGGCACATGCGGAGACAACCACAGAACATCAACTTGCGACAATCCTTCACGACCCTATTGCACCCCCTGCAGACAATGCGGCCATACCAGCTGGGATCGTAACTGCCCCACTTTTCAACAAAAATGCAAGGATGCAGACAATCGCAACCCAGAGAACCTCCTACCATATTACCCCACGACCGATAAATGGACCCAGTCCCTATACCCCGACAGCCACCCTAATACCCACAACTCCTCTCATACCGCCGCCCCCATGCAACCTGACCCTCGCCTTCCGACAGATCACCACCCAGCGACACCGATCAGACAACGCTCCCCCTACCCACTCCCTCCTCTCTCCCCGGCCGCACGGCACTACTCCCCACCCCACTCCATCTTCGACCAACCGCCGCCTCTTCCTCCCCCCCGTAATCAACCCTCTTCTTCTCAACAATAAACCAGAACCGCTCGACAAACCACCATCAACTTCGAAAAACAGCAGCCCCCCCACACCACTCCCACTCACTACCATCTCGTTCATGGGCAGATGAACCGCCGGTAGCCCCCGTTGACCCACTACCCCCTACACTCACACAGATTAACAATCGTACGGACAACACCCCCCACCTGACACCCTTGAACAATGCCTGAACAACCGGATCCACCGCCGACGCAGCTAAATATCTGGCAAATAAATCTCAACAAATCCGCTAAAGCTCAATGGGACCTCATCAACTCGCTAATTCATACTAAATGTGACATTCTCTTAATTCAGGAACCCTACTTCGACTTCTATGGCAATACGAAAGCTACACACAACTGGAGAGTTATTTACCCTACCGATCATTTCACTTCCGACGCACCCACTCGATCAGTAATATTTGTCAACGTCAGACTCAACACCAACTACTGGGAACAAATCAAGATCCACAGCTCCAACGACCTCACGGCGGTCCGAATCAAATGTCCAATAGGTAACTTTTCCATCTTTAACATTTACAATGACTGCCACCACTCCGACACCCTCAACATTCTACACACCTTTGTACGAACCCATGAAGCGACCCTCCACCAACGGGATGACGATCATATGCTATGGTGCGGTGACTTCAACAGACACCACCCCCTATGGGACGAAGAGCGCAATCACCACCTATTCACCGCCAACGCTCTAGCTCAGGCAAGGATACTCATCGAAGCCACAGCTGACTGTGACATGATAATGGCACTGCCCAAAAACCTCCCCACTCTTGAATCCATGGCGACCAAGAATTGGACTAGAACAGACAATGTATTCTGCACCGCCAAAATGAGTGACCTAATCCTCTCCTGCGACACTAAGCCAGAACTGCGCCCAACTGGTACTGACCACATACCCATATCCACATCCATCACCCTCCCCCTACAATTAAGACCTGAAAAGACCTCGCGAAACTTCCGCAACACGGATTGGGATGCCTTCCGCGTCCACCTCGATGCCCAACTACAACAACTCCCACCAACAACCCCTATCACTTCCCAACAGCAACTAGACGACGCCATATCTACATTAACCACCGCACTTCAATCAACAATCATGGCCATAGTCCCCATCTCCACACCGTGCCCACACTTGAAACGTTGGTGGACACCGCAACTCAACCAGCTCAAGCGAGATAAAAACAGGCTAAGTCGTCTATCATACAAACACCGTTCGGATGCCGCTCACCCCAGCCACAATGAACACAGGATGGCACGCAGCCTATACGGCAACGAAATACTCAAGGCCAAAGAAAAGCACTGGTTAGCATTCCTAGATGAAGCAAGCGACCACGACCTCTGGACGATCAACAAATGCGTGTCCAACCCCATTAGTGACAACCCCAGAGGAGACGGCGGCAAAAGTTCCATCCCCACCCTGGAAGTATCCCACCCAGACGGTCGCAAAACCTACGCAATCTCAAATGAGGACAAAAGCCGGGCCATCGCCAGCTCCTTCTTTCCCCCCCCACCTGAACACTCCTCGGTACCACAAGATTACGTATACCCAAACCGCATCCCCCACACGATACATGTCTCCAAAGACCTTATCACCAAACATCTCACCAAGGTGCTCCCGTTCAAAGCCCCAGGACCAGACGGCATCCCAAACATTGTACTCAAGGAAAGCGCAACACTCATCTCGGACCATATTTACGACATCTTCAACGCCATCCTCACACTTGGCATCTACCACGACCCATGGAAGGACTCCATCACCAGCGCTTTACGCAAACCAGACAAACCAAGATACGACATCCCCAAAGCCTACCGCCCCATAGTTCTACTTAATACTCTCCCAAAACTACTGACGTCTATTATCGCAGAAACCATAACGTCCATGGTCGAAGAGCACCAACTCCTGCCCTCCCATCACTTTGGCGGCCGGCCTGGGCGTACCACCACTGACTCTATGCACGTTCTAGTACATCGAATCAAGCATGCTTGGCGAAATAAGAGAGTAGCAGCTATACTCTTCCTGGACATCGAGGGAGCATTCCTGAACGCGGTCACGGAGCGGCTACTCCACAACATGAGAAAAAGACACATCCCTGAACCTTTCATCCACTTCATAAACAACATTTTGACTGGCCGTACAACTCGCCTCACCTTCGACGATTACATCTCCGACCCGATACACCTGAGAAATGGCATCAGCCAAGGCAACCCAATATCTATGATCATTTACCTGTTTTACAATGCTGACCTGCTTGACATACCTGCAGGTAAACGTGAACTAGCTGTCGCGTTTGTAGATGATGCCGCCATATACGTAGAGGGTAAAGACTTCGCGGAAACCAATAGTCTCATCAAGAACATCATGACGAAATGAAATGGAGCCTACGATTGGTCTAAAGATCATAACTCCAAATTCGAGACCAGTAAATTCGCGCTGATAGATTTTTCACAGCGCAGCAATATATTAAGACCCCCGCTCACGCTCAATAATGCCACCATCAAGCCCGTCAAGACACACCGATTCCTCGGCATCATCATGGACCAGCACCTCCGTTGGCACGAGCAACGAGAAAATACGATCGCTAAGACCACCAAATGGATTCACCTCTTCCGCAGAATGGCGCGGCCGAAATCAGGAGTTCCTAGAAAACTAATGCGGCAGCTATACATGGCCATAGCAATTCCAAAAATGACCTACGCCGCCAACGTTTGGTACACGCCAGTTCACGAAGCAGCTGACAGCACCCACAGGAAAGGCTCGGTTAGAGCAATGCACGAACTCACTAAAACTCAACAAATGGCCTCGATACCCATCACCGGAGCCCTCAGGACGACTCCAAATGACCTACTCGATCTCCACGCTGGTATCCTGCCCATCAATCTACTAATGCATAAAGTCTGTCACAGGTCGATCATCAGAATAGCGTCTCTCCCCATCTCACATCCACTATACACCCCACTAAGGAGATGTGCAAAACATCTTGTTGCTAGACACAGATCCCCCCTTCACACACTCTCTCATCTCTTTCACATTAACCCAGACGATATAGAACCCATACGGCCAACTCACCTACACACCACCCCTTCCCCTTTCCGTACCTCCATACCCCACACCAGGGAAGAGTCCATCGACCAACACGACAACGACACGGCAGACATAAAGATATACTCGGACGGATCCACGCTCGAAGGCGGCGTGGGCACAGCAGCCGCCCTGTACCGTAACGGACGCACTCGGGTCAGAACACTCCGATATCATCTGGGTCCCAGTGATTCCCACCACAATGTCGAAGCCGAAAACATAGCAGGTACACTCGCCTTGCACCTCCTAAGTCATGAAACTCTTCTGCGTGATGTCTCCATCTATATTGACTGCCAACCCACGATACGAGCACTAACCTCCGTCAGAACCAACCCCAAATCCGGTCAACATACCCTAGACACCTTCCACGAGGCAGCCTGGCGGCTCACTGACACTAACCACCTCCTTGTCATCACTATTAGATGGATATCAAGTCATAGCGGCATTGCCGGAAACGAACGAGCTGATAGGGAGGCGAAGTCAGCAGCGAGAGGAACTACCAGCCCACGACGTACTCTACCTCACCCCTTACGGCTCGGCACCTTGCCCTCCAACACTTCTGCCCTTAAACAGTCGTTCAAGAAACAGCTAGAGTTGCAATGGAAAGACGCCTGGTGTCGATCGCCACGCTTCATACGATTCACTCGCATTGACCCTAGTTTCCCCTTTAGTAAATTCCTAAAAACCACATCTAACTTGACACGCCCCCAGGCTAGCTTAATCACGCAGATCCACACCAGTCATCTCCCACTCAACGCATACCTATACAGGATCAAGAAGGTCGACACCAAAGCCTGTCCAAAGTGCACCCAGGCAAAGGAAACAGTACACCACTTCCTCTTCGACTGTCCGCTCTACCGAAACGCACGCCACTCCTTGACTAACGCACTTAGGACACAAGCCCGATCCCTCACCTACCTCCTCAACGACAAAAAGGGCATCTCAGAACTGATAAAATACGTGCGCCACACGGGCAGACTAAAAGACTCCTTCGGTGACATTCGCAATCTGGCTAACACCTAACTGACCATGATATATAACAGCACCATCGTAACCGCCTTGCCAACAACACCCCACCCTTGCATACACTTGCTCACATCAAGATCCTCGCCGCCCTCACACTCACCCCGCCTAACCACAATCACCTCGTTCGATCGACGCGGTCTTAGTCAGACACTCACATACCCACGTACCTTGAATTTCTCCACCCTGCGGCCCTGTCTTCTTCGTGCATGCCCGCTTCGGCGGCCGAGCACCTACTTGGTCTAGCCCCTCACACAGCACCCCCCACTAGCACCACTGGGCCCCCTCAACAGTCAGGTCAGGCGTCTAAAACGGCATTGGAAATGCCGGGACTATGGGGGACTTAATCCGTCGTAGCCACATTCGCAAACCAGAGGAACAGGATTTGGGACGGTTCCCAATTTTAACTACTATAGCCTATCTTAGCCTACATGTAACGTCCGACATAGGGTACAGCCCTGCGGGACAATAAACATGACTCAAAAAAAAAAGAAAAAAAATCCTGTGTCATCCACTTTGGCGAATCTTTGGTTACCGGACCTTGATAACGAAATGGAACACTCTTCCAGGGATTAGCACCCTGCTGAATCTGATCGATTGTCTTGTACACGTTACCAGAAGATCTCCAAGGTACGTCACTGTACCCATTTTTGGCTGACTGAGCTGCCCAAAGCTGCAGTGCCTCATCGATTGCCGGTCCTTGTTACGGATCATCTACAGGACAGCTCCGACAACAAACAAACTCAATGAGATTCGGATGATGAAAGAGAGAAGGAAGTTTATTAACAATCTGGTGGGATAAACCAGACTAAACGTAAAGTATACTGTACATACATCGAAAGCATATAAAGGAAACATCTTGAGGGGAGGCAGCAACCTATCGTCCAATAGCATAACTCCCTCTTATCTTTCTCCTATCTTCAGCCAATGGCATTAAGCCCTCTTATCTTGGATGTGTAAGCGCGATGTGATTGGACGATAACCAGACATGTGATTGATCATACATGTGGTGATGTCAAAGCACGAGAACTTGGAACCAAAGGACTGGTAGCCAATAGGATCGTGGGACTCAGCACTTCTCCGTGGGAAAGTGGCCGTGGGAGGTGAGCGATGAGTAAGCAAGGTGAAAAGGGGCGAAAAGGTAACAGTCCTGAAGTTCGTTGTCGGGAGAAGTGGTAGTCAGCAAACTCGAATGCAAGTCTATCTTCAAACGGATGAAAAGGATTTTCTTCTGTTGCATCAAGAGGTTCACGAGCTGGAGGAGGTGTCGTTGGCAATATATGGTGTCCATCCTTATCGCATACCTGAGCTGACTGCTCCATCAGTCAGAGAGATCTCGAAATTCAAAAATACTTACCTATAAGGTGAGGATGCATCCATCTCGATGGAGGGATACTTGATTGACCACGTTTGTGAGAAGCTGAGGGTGGTTGACGGTGAAAAGCGTTGATGTGCTGGGTAAGGCCATGGGCAGACTTGCATTCTCTCGTGCAGCCTCTCACTGGGCAATGGTAGGCCATGGACATTGGGAGAAGAGGGCTGACGCGTCCTCAGGCTGGGACGGACTTGGAAATTTCCGAAAACTTTATTAAGTTGTGGCCCCAGTTCTCACCCTGCTCCCATCATTCACTGAATCAGTATGCCTCGAAAAAAGAAAGGACCAGATTTACCTGAGGACCCTGCAGCTGCTAGTACCGCACTAGAAGCGCCACTGCCATCATCGCCTCCACCTCCACCACCTGCGAATGAACCAAAGACGATGAAAAAAAGAGGCCAGAATTTGACGGATACAGAGGACATACCTGCAAAAAAGGTTTGTTATTGCAGATTAGTCCAGCTACAGCGTTGATTTGTACAGACCAGGAAAAAAGTTGATCCACCCCCCCAGGAGGCGCTGCCTAAACGGCAGGCAAGGAACGAGGATCCTGTGGGGAAACAGGCCAAAGCCGCCAAAGCTGCCAAAAACAAAGCCACCAAGGAAGCAAAGGCAGCCAAGAAAATACGGAAGGTGGCTGACACTGATGCCGCAAAAGAAAGGCTTGCGCAGATGGAGGCCAATGAATCATTTTTCCAGGCTCGGGAGCAGGAGGCCCGCATTCAGCGACTGTCAGACATGAAAATGAGTGTCGAGGAAGGGGGGAGTGGTTTGGAGAATGATGGTGAAAGTGATGGGGAGCCAAACATCAACTTGAAGCGGGCAGGAAAGAAACAAAATACTATGGTCAGTTTCAGTTTATAACAAGCATAGAGACTTACGATTTTATTTACGGTAATAATAAGGCACAGCCCAAAGTGAATGAGGACAACAAGAGTGATCAGTCTCAGACTGATAAGGATGATGCTGGCTCCAAGAAGAAGAGCAGTGCTGAGGTCAGTTCCACCATAGAGAATACACCAATATAGAAGCTCACCACTACATCCAGGGGAAGAAAAAAGTGCAGACCAAGCTGCGAGATGAAATCACACAGAAGAAAGGTAGTCTGAAAGGCAAGAAGGGGATCAGCAAGACTCGGGAAGAGTGTGTGTTATTTCCTAATTTGACCATCACCGACAACTCACCTCTGGCAGCTCACTCACCTCTGGTTTGAACACAGCGTGGCTCGCAGTCCAAAAGTCCAAGAAGAAATGCGCCCCTGACATCATGGACAAGATGGATGATGAAGCAGTGCTTTCAACCAGACCAGACTTTCCGCTCTCACCCAAATTTGACCGTAAAGCTGCAAGTGTGCAACTTGCAAAGGCCAAGCTGGACAAGCGCAATACTTCAAGGAAGAATACTGTGGGTTTTTATGTGTCATTACTAAAGTACTCTAACGCTCAGTCTGGTTATTTCCAGCTCGTTGCTCCTGTCCCTGAGGACTCTGACTCTGACTCTTCACTCTTGGTCACTGTCCCCCACGTTGTCAAGCCCCACGTGCCTTCTGGTAGCCGAATGTTACGATTTTCACCTTTTTGCCCCTGTCTTTTGCTTTGACAGCACGTGACACCCATACATTCCCACGGAGATGTGCCAAGTCCCACGCTCTGATTGGACGATACCTTGTTACCGAACTCTCGGGTTGACCCCATGTCCTCATTGGATGATTTGACGGTGCATAACCATTCATGCACAACCAGGAGCTGAAGGAACCTGAAGACAATACAATCTGAACTTGACCATTCCATTCTTGTCACAACCCATGACCGGTGTGCATACCCGGAGACAAGAATACTCCATGACCCAACCACCGATCATACCCAGCAATCGGAATACTCTGGTTCTCCACCGACCGATCATATGTCCACACCCATATGCTCATGACATTGTTATTGTTCTTTCACAATTCACCTACATGGTTCCTTGTGCCTGATGACCGATCGACTTTCCTATTTTGAAGAAGACCAACACGTCATCCCGATCCTCATGGTTACCTTTGACGCCCAGCTCATCGCCACGATTGTCATATGTTCTATTGGCATCTCCACCCTTGTGGGCGTCTACATCTATGCAACCTATATTCGGATAATGCAACCTCCCCACAATGACTCGGATCCGTCATAGTTGCCGACAACCGATGACTCCTTTGACCTATCTTGGCCGAACATCTTGCTCTTCTTCACATGTCACCTCCACATTCATTCACCTTTCTTCTCATCAGCTGACCACCGGTGCTCAGCTAACAACCCGAACTCGCATGTATGACAAGTCCCCTTGATGCTCCACAAAGACTTGCATTCCGATGTGTTTCATCACCTTTGTGTACCAGTCCACTGGTCAGGAATATCCATACCTAGTCGACATCCCAGTCATCCAGTACTCTGCAGCCAAGAAGGGTTATATGAAGCACCCTTGCTTATCGTACTGCAGGAACTACAGTTGCTGGTGTATGATTACCAGTGTTCATTGCATTGACCTCATCATGGTTCTTCCCCATCCAGTGATTCGTCTTCTCTCCTGCCTCCAATGATGAAGCATCATGTTCACCTTTCCATCCCGATTCCGCATACACATACTCATAGTCGTATGCTGCTATTGGCCAGGCATCTACTGCCAATGCAAACCATCAGGAAGACGAACCAATCTCATCATTCCAAAACTAGGAACTCAGCCACATGACATCCACATGGCCACCTCATGTTCATCATGTGCTCACTGACACATCCACTCATGGATTGTTTCACCTCCTTACCATGAGGCAACCATGAGGCGCAGGGTCTGGACCCTTGATTGCTCCGAACCATTTCCTTGCAATCACTACCTGAAACACTGATGGACATGCTGTATCTGCAGGACAGCCTTATTGTTCTTGCATTTCTCTCAGTTTGTACATACAGACCCGGTAGTCTGTCTTTCATGGCAATTCCCTAACTCTTTTGTATTTTAACCTTCATCTTCGAACTGTTCCTCTTTTTCCCTTCCCTTTCCTCATGTTTAGTCTGGTTTTCTCTCCCTGGTTCGCTTTCCTAGCCTTTCTCCCTTCCCCAGGCTGCTACTTGCTGTATAGTAGTGGTAGACCATGAATACACCATTCATCTTGTGTTTCCTCTGGTCTGATCTCAACATGATTTAGTTGGTTGTTGCTGGAGCCCGCTGATCTAGCGATCCATAACACCGAAGCAAACAGTTTGCAAAGCCTGTTGATCAAGGAGTTAACAAGCCTCAGCTGGCTCACCACGCTAAAAAAACTACACGTTGAGGGAGTGATGCCGGCAACCTGGCCCCCCATTCTCCTCTGGACCGTGGTCATATTGCCATCATGCCAAAAGGCGGTAACAGTTTGAGCCTCTTGCCGACCATCCTCTCTTCTATGAAAAGCAAGTACCTTGCTACACTGTACAGTGCCCTGTATGCTTCTGAGGAGCCATTCGACCACTTCGTCAAGACTTCATCCACATTTCTCGAGATCTCTCGGCGGGCCTTTGAGAATGTCTGGCCCCATCTCAAAGTTACAGTTGAAACTGATGATGTATTATTCAACATTGTAAGTTTTTTTATCATCGTTGTTGCTTGTGATTTACACTTGATATGCAGGGTTATCAATGTGTACTTGAAAAGCGGGGCAGGATCCATGATGCCGTGAAGGCATCCATCGAGCACCATTTCCTATCAAATCAGTATTCAACGAGCAATATTGTGCAATGGGTGAAGTGGTTTTGCAGCACACATGGAAGTCCCATCTTCTATGAGACGCCAGTTCCACAGGATGGCATCTGGGATGCTGCTCATCCAGATTACAAGGTATATTCGATTTATTTTCGCTTGGAGAAACTCATTATTCGTCCCAGAAACCTCGCGGCTTGTTGAAAAACAAGTTTGTGATTAGCATCGGCTCCCGTTTCATTCAAGATATCTGGGACACCGCATTTGACTTTGGGCCACCACGGGGTTTGTTCGTGCTAATTCTCACAGCTGTAAGTCATTATTTTGGCTCTTGCAGCGCTTTGTGAGTGTTCACAGAACTCTGCAGTATGAGAAAGTCATTTGTTCCTACTGGACTGGTGTCTATGTCTCTACAACCGAGTTTCGCGCTAAGTCCTGCAATACGTGGATTAGGCAGTACAATAAGAATTTCAACAAGAAGACTGCTGAATGGTGGGAGAATATCCTCAAACACTACGCCGCCACACCCAAATCTGACAGTGAGCACGAGATGGTCGGAGAGATGTCAATTCTCGATGAAAGGCGGGGAGCTCTGCCCATGAGTAGTAGCCCTTGAGGCTTGGGTCATGCTGTGACACTTGATGTCCTAATTTTTTGCCTCCCTGGACTTTTACATCGTGATCTGGCTAGTATAGATACTCAGCGGGCGTTTGTGCAATGGTGGAACATTTTGGCTGTTACTTTCTCACTTTTACCGCTTTCAGGACTTTTTCCAACTTTCCGCAACTTTTTTTCACTTGAATACTTTTTGGATACATAACCGAGCCAACTTTTGGCCGGATGTAGGTTACTTGTAGACTTTTCAACTTTTGTCAACTTTTCTGCTTGTAGATGCTTGTCCGAGCTTGTCCGAGCTCGGACAAGTCCAAAAAAGTTTAGTGCAGGGTTCCTGATGAAGTACTAGTACATTCCAAACATGAATTCCAATGCAAACTGCATAAACCTCTTTGCACTTCTCTTGAACCCAGAGATCCACTGAATAAAACCGCAACCTTTTAATCATGGATAAGCTTGTAAAATACAATATACATACATATCACACAAAATAAATATGTTAGTGTTTGCGCAACGATCTTTTGGTTAACCTGCAACAGAGCCATTATTAATAATAAGTGTGAAACGAATAAAAGTAGGCAGTTTACCGCTTAACAAAAGATTGAAATCTCCACCCATATGTGGATTTCCAAGAGTGAAAACTCTAGTTAAGAATGTCATTAAAAATTCAAATGACAATCAGAAGAGTAACATGACTTACTGACTGCATTGATAACAAGCGGAAAACAGCACAATACAGCAAAACAAATATGGAAGATACAACACTTACAAGCTAGATGATAAGATGACAAGAGTGGAATAGGAAGTTAAAATAAAATATTGATATTTTAACTCACAAACTGTTGTTATACAAGCATGATAATGAGTGGGGAATCCAGGATTAGGTCAAGACTTACATGCTGGCAAAAAGAGTAAATGAGACATCAAAGTATGACTTACTGTAAGGAGATACATACATTCTAAATTGTGAGCCAAGATATGAAACAGAAATGACACTAAATAATGGGAAGAATTTACTTACAACCTGAAGCAAAGTCATGTCAGCCCATAAAACTGAGGTTTCAAATGGCTTACATCCTAAAAGACCATATTCAAAAAATTAAATATATGAGCAATGAAAGAGGCCTACTGTCTGAAAGGGTGGGACAAAGTTAAAATAACTTCAATATGTTATATAAATAAAATCTTACAGTCTAGCAGACAATTAGTTTCATGAATGAAAGGATGGATGTATGACATACAGCCTGCAAAAAATGTGAGCATGAAGTCCAACATAGAAGAAAGGAAAATTTACATACTTCCTGGAATGAGAAAAAGGAAACTAAGCCTGAGTAATGTGTGAAAAAAAGTAGAATGATGACTTACTTCCTGTGGAAATGCGAATGTCACCAAAGAATCAGTTTGGCTTCAGGCAGGAATACAGAATGATCACTTACCAACTGAGGACATGCAAATGTCACCAATGCATCAGCTCCTCTTCATGCGGAAATACAGAATGATCACTTACTGTCTGAGGACATGCAAATGTCACCAATGCATCAGCTCATCTTCATGCAGAAATACAGAATGATCACTTACTCCCTGAGGAGATGCAAATGTCACCAATGCATCAGCTCATCTTCATGCAGAAATACAGAATGATCACTTACTCCCTGAGGAGATGCAAATGTCACCAATGCATCAGCTCATCTTCATGCAGAAATACAGAATGATCACTTACTCCCTGAGGAGATGCAAATGTCACCAATGCATCAGCTCATCTTCATGCAGAAATACAGAATGATCACTTACTCTCTGAGGACATGCAAATGTCACCAATGCATCAGCTCATCTTCATGCAGAAATACAGAATGATCACTTACTTCCTGAGGAGATGCAAATGTCACCAATGCATCAGCTCATCTTCATGCAGAAATACAGAATGATCACTTACTCCCTGAGGAGATGCAAATGTCACCAATGCATCAGCTCATCTTCATGCAGAAATACAGAATGATCACTTACTTCCTGAGGACATGCAAATGTCACCAATGCATCAGCTCATCTTCATGCAGAAATACAGAATGATCACATACCTGTTGAGGAGATACAAATGCCACAAATCCATCAGTTCATTTCATGCAGAAAAAGAGATTATACATACATACTACATCCAACCAGTCACTCAATAATTAATATCTTCGTGTAATGCACAAAACACTTACTTTCTAACATCATAGCCACCTCCATGAACCTTCAGTACCATATCCCTTAGTATCAACACATACCACCTGCCAAAATTTTCAGTCAAATGTGCTGCACTCATTAATATGCTGTTACACACAAGCTATAGCCCATGGTTGGGTTGCCCCATTTGTCAAATAATGCTTCGTGAGTTGAATAATTTTATGCTTACATCCTCATGACACACAAAACAGTCAGCCCATGCTATCTTCACCCAAGACGTTACAGTACTCACATCAACAACCTTCGATATCTTTTTTAGCTCCCTTTGCAGTTCAGTACGTACTACCTTTATATGTCAAGAATGTTAGTTGGGTCCATGGTCATATTTGGTCTACTTACTCTTGATGATGGCAAATCCACAATGATATATGGTTTTCCAGCAAAGGCGAATGCATTTGGTATCCAGTATTTCAACCAATCCCAATCAATCTTCTTCGTTTCTTCATACGCATCACGACAAAGTTGCCAGGAATCTTGACTGGTATTCGCCTCAGATATCAGAGCAGCACAATGGTAGTACCATGCTACGAAAGCATATTCAGGTCGTTTCTCTCTCTGTGCCAACCCCTCGGTAACCCCCCTTATACACCTGATAGCAATTCGTGCATGGCATTGAGCTGGAGCGCAATAAAAATCTCCTGATCGCCTCTGGCTGGTGAGCATATCCCGCAATGACGCATGATAGGGTCGAATTGGTTCATCGGCCTCTGGAACGATAAGGATAGAATGGCATCGATCCAAAGCCATCCGAATGTTGGGAACAGCGAGATCAAGCAGTTCAGCTAGCTGAGCCACGTCGAGTGGATACCGAAGATACATTATGGTTCCCATGACCTGTTCAAAATCCTCCGACTGTCGAGCCTCGCCTATGACCTGCTTGTAAAGGGCATCCACGCCGTCGTGCACCTCTAAAAGCTGTCGCAGCCTATATTGGGGAGCTTTCCATCCGTCATCCAAATATTGCAAAAGAGTCGATGCGTAGATGAAGAGACCCTGCGACTTGGCAACCAAAGCTTCGAGGTCTGATTCGGACGGCCATGATATCGGTTCATCTTTCATGACTGAGTTATAATTGTGGCGGATGTCCAAAAGACGTTCCTGCAGAAGTTTCCGAACATCGTCCACGGAGTCTTCAAGAGCAAGCTGGTAGACCGTACTGCCCGGCAAATGTGCCAGAAATGCTGCGTGGATTTTGGTCTCCGGTCGACTCGTGAGGAGGAAACGAAGTGGAGGTCGACGATCAGTGGCGAATGTCTGGCCAAGCGACTTGATCAGCTGTACGATTCCATCCATTGCGGCGCACTCATCAAGCCCATCGATAATAATCAGAGATCGATTTGGTTGCTTGACACTACTCAGAGGTTCGATGATGAGTTTCGAGAACTGTTCCCCTAATGTGCGGTGGAGAATCGTTCGGTTTTGCCGGAGGATTTCACGTATCTGCGACTCCGTCGATGGCATATGCTCCGTAATCTGATACGCAAGTGTAGGAACGAGTTTGTTGATGTCATCACGATCTCCTTTTCCTCGAGAAAAAAAGAAAGACGCCGCGAGTTCTCCGTTCTCATGGCATTGCTTCGCTATTGTTTGCGCTATCGTAGTCTTCCCGGTGCCTGCTGGCCCACGTAACCAGCATACCGCACTCTCAGCACTTCGAACCCAGCCATTGATGTTCCCTAAGACTCTGGTGTGAGTGTCGGGATGACATGTGGAAGCGTGTTCTTCCTCTCGCTTCCGAGAGTTGTAGAAGGCGTCTTTAGTGATATGGCGCTCCAGCATGCTGAAAACCGAGTCGACTAGAGCACATGAGGTCTAGTGTCCAGATAATCCAAATACAACTTACCGTTCGAGTGTTTGTTCACAATAAAGGTGTGTCGGCCACCAACGATACTATCAGAGATGGGGCCTTCGTAGATATCGCCGGTGTTGAGGCGAGACTCGGATGCGCCAAATCGTGTGTGGTCGTCTTCCACTCGAGCTTTGCCTCGATTCATGCTGTTTTCGGATAAGAAGAAGCAGTGGGTGAGGTACTGGACCGCTCGTACCTTGAAGCTGTAGTCAGGCGTTGGCGCTGAGAACCTCGTGGACTGATGCGGACATCTTATTTTATTTTTGTAACTTATGTGCCCAGCATCCAGTTGCCATCGCCCATCGTCTTTGACCTTGCTCTTGTACATGCCAGACATTGCGTCGCCCAACACACCATTTCTTGTGGCCCAGATTGGTGAGTCGTGGCCATGGTTTGCATTCAGGCAGCAGCCATATGTCATTTTTAGTCCCAATCAGTCCCAATCACCCTGTTCCTTGTCCCCGTCCTTGTGCCCCTCCATCCGTTGAAATCCATCTTCTCTCTGGATTTTCTTTCTGGCCGTGCCTGTGAACCGCAGTCCGCAGTCTCGGAGCCGAAACTGCCTTCAGTTTGCTCCTAGAAAAGGAGTTAGGAGTCCTAGCCTGTTCGCCGGCAGAGTTGTAGGGCCCAATGTATCCACTACTACCCCTCCTCGCCTTCCTCTTCGCCCTCCCACCCTCTCAGTCTCCATCCCCATCACCCCATCTACTTCCACTGCCGTTATCTGCCTCTTCCCCCTCAGTGGCCACTACGCCCTCCTCCAGCGTCTCAACTTCTATCTCGTCCTCCTCTTTGCTGCCTGCGCACGCCCAGGGTCATGGCTCGCAGGCGGCGCATTCGCAGCAGCCATGTCTGTCGCCGGCGTTGCAGCCATACATGCCCTTGCCCTTCTCTCCATTGCATTCTGGCACAATCACGATCCCAGCGTGCCTGTCATTCTCGACCTTGATGCAGGAGGTGCATGGTGCATTCTCGCACCCGCGGCCCTCATCCTCACGCCTATGCTCGCATGGACGCCTGCACTACGCGGCTCCCCCGCCCGGCCACTCCTCCGCCTATGGGGCACCTTCATCTCCCTTGGTGCTGCGTGCGCGTTCGCCACACTCACCCGGACATACCCCGACGCGACCTGCCCCGACGAACCATGTTCTGCTTCGTCTTCCACATCAATTTGTAACACACAAACACCACGCAGCCCTCTCCGTTCGCCCACGGAGCTGACGCCAGTACCACGCCCCATTGTATTCAGCAAACGGTTCGGCATAGCATGGGATGTCGGTATCGCCGTTCTCTGCGCTATCGCACTCATCACACTCCCTGTGTGCACGCTCGACGCCGCCCGCTTTACCCGACCTGGACCAGCATTCATTGCCCCGCGGTATGGTGCCGGCTCTGGTTTAGGATCTGCTTTCGTAGAGCCGCAGCGCAAGGGGTGGCATGTGTTGTGGGTACGGGTGCGCGCGGTTGGGGCGACTGCGTGTGCGGGATTGTTTGTGGCGAGTGTGGTGGTGAACGAGCGGTGGGTGATGAGTCAGGTCCCACGGGGCGAGGGGGCGTATGCGATTGGGCAGTGGGGAGTGTGGGCTGCTACTGCGCTGGTGGTGATAGCGGAGTTGATTCTTGGGGGTGGTAGCACGGGTGCGGAAACGGGTGCCCCAGTGGTAGGGAAAGGGAAGGGTATGGATGAACTGATTCGTGTTGTATAAGGGGAAGGTCTATAGAGACTAACCGTCTTGGCTTCGAAGTCCCTCGTGTAATACAGACAACTGTATGAATAGATCTGCCAAATTTACGGGGAGTGAGGGCCAACAAACTTTCAGATTTTTTTTTACATAAAAGCTCGAGTGCTCCGAGTCAAACACAATGGGGTTATTCCGCCTCTGGATATGTGGCCTTCTGAAAACAGCAATCACTCTAATAACAGTCAACAAGATAAGTTATTGCACTCACCAGGAGATAAATTGCTTTCCCCGGTCTGATGTGAAGAGGAAATTAAATGCATAGAGCTATTAGTAGTGCACTGTGCGGGGAAGGTCCATTGCTCTCACAATCGCCTGCTTTTATGCCATCTTCCAAGACAACATTTTCCGCGGAGCTGCACCATTCGTCGTCCAAGGGTGCTCTTTCTTATTGTGGGCTGTTGGAGCAATAGGGTTGTTGATGTTGGGGGGTCATCCTCGCGTGAAGCTCGTGGATTCGGACTTGCCCGACCACATTCTCGAACGACTAACGGAACTTGAAGAGAATAACGAAAAATTAGACGAGAAATCAGACAAGGTCCCCGAAGTCCAGATTGAATTTGGCTCGATCCACGGTTCCGTCTACACCGCCGACCGTGGCTACTGCACCCTCCCCATCGATGTGGTACGGAAGATATGCCGATGGGACCTGGAGCTCAAGAGGCCGAGGAGATGGAAAATTGGTTTCGTCTGGTGGAGCTTTTGTCTCCTCTTGAGCATTGCGATGCAGATAACAGGCTCCCAGACGGCGACGCTTGCGTCGGAAATATTCTCCGTTATCCTCTTGCTGGCGCTGTCTCTGGCGAGGGGATACGGTGTTGCGGGACCTGAAGAATGGTTGATACCGAGATGGAAAAGTCGTCGGGGTGCAGGGTACGGGGCCACACTTGTCGGACAAATGAAATCGCGAGCCGCGGCTGCCTGATGGATGGGACTTGGGGTTCAATAAATGGCATTGACAGCTGTTGTATGTTTTTGACTTTTTTTTCATTTCGGCATTTCTTGGGAAAGGGAAAGGATCTACACAAAGGGAATATTGCTCAAAACTGTTTGTAAGTGTAATGAATAAACTGGTTCAAATGGGTGGAGGTGAATACTCCAAATCTATAACGATGGGCATATTGCGTTTCTCGACTTGACCTTTCTCCATCGTCATCCATGCCGCATTGATAAACACCGTCTCCTCCCGTGGTTTGAGGCCGGTAAAATCGTAACGACCCTCAGAGGTCTCACCCGTCAAAATCACACTCTCCTTCACTTCGTCGCCTTCGGGCATCTCACCGGTACCACCATCCCGCCATACAACCTTTTCCACACCGTAACTGCAGTGATAATGTCCAAACACACACACCGATGGCCGAGCCGCGACGACTTTCCTGCGATATGCCTCGCATCCCATCAAACCGGGTATGTGGATTTGGTCCAATCGCCCCTTGGGCGCACCATGCGACAGCCAGAGCTCCAATGGGCCCCGGCTTGTGTCGGGTGCAGATGCCCAAGCTGCTGTGGCTTCCGGAGAGGGATAAGGATCGTACTTGAAGGCGTACTTGGTGTTGAGAAAGTCCGGTTGGGTGGGATTGGCGTAGATGGAGAGGAGGTCGTCGTGGAGGAGGGTGGGCTGGGATTGATCGAGGTATATGACGCCGTCGGCGCGGACGCTTGGTGTGGTGAAGAGGGCGTGTGTTGTAGGATCGTAAGCTGGGTGGGATGGATCCAGTCCTAAGTCATGATTTCCTGCCAAGGCCGATCAGACTGATAGAGGCTTAACGCCCTCCCAGGGACGATCAATGAAAACAGGCAAATTATTCTGTACATACCAGCGATGACCACTTTCAACTTGTGTGGCAGCTTTCTTATCCACGCTAGCGCCGTCTCCACTTCTTGAGGTGTACCATCGTCCGTCATGTCTCCTGCGTGAACAAACACATCTCCTGCGGGGACATGGTCTGTGGGGTCATCGTTATAGGTATCAGAGACACACACGATGCGGATGCGGCGAGTGGTCGAACCAGACATGATGGTTTACGCGGGAAGTATAGTAGCAATATGAAACGATGTGATCGATCGATTTAGACAATCTGAAAGACGAGGCGCTGTTGATCTTCCCCCACACGCTTGCAGGTAACGCAGTGTTCCAGTTTCTCCTTGGGTGGTAGATCCTATAGCTAGCATCGGTCGTAAAATGCCTCATCTGTGTCAAATGGTTCTGTAATTCCTGTGGCAACACCTCGGCTTCCCACATCGTGAACCACCTCGTGCGCGCCAAACACAAAGAAGTATCTTGCATGCCAAGAGTCCCTTGGGTGAGACCACCCCAGAGTGTTGCAACTGCGGTAGCAAGAACGTGTCTGCTGTGCCGGTCCGTATATGCTCAAATTTGGCTGCGCGCATCGCTCACGACAAGTCTTTCTATTCAGTCAACCATGCGCTGCTATATCCAAAGATATATCTTGGAATGCCTCCCTTTGGGCACCCCTCCAGTTAAACCGCTCAGGTCTCACCAGATCTCCTTTGCTCGGATAAAGAGATTCGAAGAGCTCTGGCGCGAGAATGCCAACGCAACTCGAGGACCTAGCTAAACTCGGTGTCGACGATGAGCCCCAGCCTATCATATTGCGGTACGAAGACGCCTATCAATAGTTGGACCTCTCGTCAAAATCGAAGCGGACTACGACAAACGGCGGAAACCCTTTTTTGGTGGAATCCAGTCATACCGATCCCAACAAGTATGTTTGGAGGTTTTCAGCCCAGATTGCTGGAAACTCTCCATTCCAGCCATTCTCTATGTCGTTCAAAATTCCCTCCAATTCGTCGCCGTTAGCAACCTACCTGTCGCCTCATTCCAAGTATCGTACCAAATGAAAATCCTCACGACCGTCGCTTTCTCCGTTGCCCTTCTGCGGAAGAGGCTGGGTACTACCAAGTGGCTCTCACTCTTGTTCCTGGTCATCGGCGTCGCTATCGTCCAACTTTCAACCGCAGCTCCCGCCCTTCCTATCCCGAAAAACATTGCCGTCGGCAGTGCCCATGATTCCGCGGCCCATCACTTGCAAGGCGTACCACCCCACTCAAGTTTGGGCAGACAAGATGTCAGTCTGGGCCTGGAGGCGCGTCGGGGACTTCTCTCACCCTCATTAATGCAATCATGAACGATATCGAGCCTTTGAGAATCTCGTTGAGCAATACGGCCGAGGCTGGAGAATACGACAGGGAAGGAGGAGTGTAAACGCGGGAATAGTGCATGACAATAGTGCAGCATTCTGCACAGCCAGAGTCACTAGTCTTGGAATAAAACATGGTTCAGACGGGGCGGAAAAAGAGTAGTCACACTCACGAAACATATTTTAGGGGCAAACCGAATATCGAGGGGATGTTTTCTTGTACGGCGCCAGTTGTGGGACCGATAACAGATCCATTGTTCGAATAGCTGTTGACCATGACGGACGGCAATAAAGGAGTGAGGCGAGGGCTTGCGTTCAAGTTGGTAGGCACGCTAGAAAGCATGGAAACAGAACCTGAGCGAACGATGGGTGGGGAACGGTGGTAGATTTCTGCTGGCGAAGAAGGCGTCGATTTACTGACAGAGGACCTCCGCTGAATATTGGCACGCTCCATGGTTCGAGCCCACTGAGCCAAGGAAGTGATACGACTGTGAGCTGGAACTGAGAAAAAAATGGTTGGAGACTGCAAGACTTGCCTAGAAATCGCAAGTGGAGTACAAGAAAAGGTTGAAAGGAGGGAGGTCGACTGGGAAGGGCTTGTGAGCTCAGGCGATGGGATTATTCAAGTTATTACGCAAAAACGATTGCCGAGTTCGCACATGGCCCTGGCCAAATGCACGCGCATTTCCCACAAAATAACATATTTGCTTGCAGACGTTCTCCGTCATTGCCCAGGCCAGTGTCGACGTCTGCGACGGTAACGATGTGCATAGCAGAGTAACAAATCGGTATTACATTCTACAACCAGCCCAACGGGAAATTCAACGTGGAGGAGACAAAAACGGCACGTCTGCTGACCCTCCATCCCGAAAGAAGCAACGCCAATGGAAATACCTACGGAAAAAGAAAGTGAGCGGCGAGAAACGCAGATGCAGAATAAAAGCGTGAGTCTCAGCCTCGCCTTCCAATCTCCATTCACACCCAACTATCAAGGCCTTGCCAAGACACCCAATCGGTGATGGGACTCCTCCCGGAAGGAAAAGCGGGGTGTGTGCCTTTACCAGGTTTCTCGTCTTCGGTTCACGCTCGCAAAGAGCATTATGAGTAAGGAAAACTCACATTGATTACTCGCAGAAACCAGATATTATGCGAATGTAGGAACTCTCCAGGTGATCGTGCGTCATTGCCCCTCGACCAGAGGGAAGAGCAGTCAGCAAAGATTGTTTTCGAGAAACCCCTCGCAACGAGCTGTTTTATGACGCTTGTCTGGACTATCGATGCTTGGGAAAGCAATCCCCGTGAAGGGCAGCAAGAGGAGGATAGCAATTTAACGTCGGTTTTGACTTGTTCATCGAGTTTGCATTTTTTTTATAATTTATTGAAGCAGCGATTAGAGCGCCGATCAAGTGGTGGATACAACTAACAGCGATTGCCAATTGGTCCCCTTCCTATTATCTCAGTTACTTGGGTAGGCCCTTTCGTGCGTTGTCAGACATTGCCATCAATTCCCATCTTACAGAATACCATGTCTAGCTCCACCGCTCACCGCGTTCGAGTTGTCTGCGTCTCTGATACCCATAATGATGATCCCACAGACTACATCCCCACCGGAGATGTCTTTATTCACGCAGGAGACATGACGGATAACGGTACACCTGAGGAACTGAAAAAAGCGCTCGATTGGATCAGAAAGCTGCCGCATAAGCTCAAGATCGTAATCGCCGGTACAACTCATTTACCCAACCACAAGCGAATTGTCGTCCGTATCTGACTTGTGTTCCACAGGGAATCATGACATGGGGCTTGACCAGTCCCACAAATACTACAACGAAACTTCTCACGCGCTTTTCACCTCTGCCAGCGCCCGCGCTGATGGTGTCGTTTACCTGGACAATGCGGAGCCTCAGCATCTCCACGACGACATCCTCAACGTATACGCCAACCCTACCCAACCTGACTTCCTCAAGCTTGGTTACGCTTTCGTATACCGCCCTTCCCCTTCTCCAGACGCAACAGCAGCCTGGGCCTCTGCGCCTGAGACGAGCAGAGGGCCGTTGGACCTTTGGGTGTCGCATGGTCCCCCAAAAGGGCGACTAGACAATGCCGGGCCACCTTTAAACTTCTTCATGAAAGGCTGCGAAGCCCAACGCCGCAAGATCGCTGCAGCGAAGCCTCTCGTGTGCGTATTTGGGCATTTCCACTACAACCGTGGTGTGGAAGTGGTGACATGGCGGGATGGTGACAACGTGGAGGCCGGCAATGAAGTTGAGGCGAGCAAGATTATTAATGTTGCAAAAGAGCAGGTTCATGATTTCACGGGTTTGAAGCCAGGAAAGGAGACGGTATTTGTGAATGCGGCGTGGATGACGGCGCTGGGCCCACATATCAAGAGACGGAACAACCCTATTGTGTTTGGCTTGGAGTACGCGCCTTCTTCCTAGTCACTTGAGCTTTTATGTAAAACGATCTGAAAGCTTATTGGCCCTCCACTAGATAAACTCGCTGTAAATTTGGCAGATCTATTCAAAACAGTTGTCTGTAATACACGAGGAACTTGAACGCCGACGAAGCCAAGACGGTCAGCTGTCGACCTCGTCTCCACGACCTTCCCCTTATACAACACGAATCAATTCATCCATACCTTCCCTTTCCCTACCACTGGGTCACCCGTTTCCGCACCTGTGCTACCCCCAAGAATCAACTGTCGTAGCAGCCCACACATCCCACTGTCCAATCACATACGCCCCTCGCCCCGTGAGACATGACTCATCATCCACCGCTCATTCATGACCACGCTCGCCACAGTTGCCCCAACCGCACGCACCCGTCCCCTTGCGCTGCGGCTCTACGAAAGCAGATCCTAAACCAGAGCCAGCACTATACCACGGGGCAATGAACGCTGGTCCAGGTCGGGTAAAACGGGCAGCGTCGAGCGTGCGTGATGATGAGTACTGCAGAGAACGGCGGCACCGACATCCCATGCTATGCCGAACCGTTCGCTGAATATGATTGAGCGTGGTACTGGCGTCAGCTCCGTGGGCGCACGGAAGGGGCTGCGTGGTGTCTGTGTGTTACACATCGACGTGGAAGACGAAGCAGAAAATGGTCTGTCGGGGCAGGTCGCATCAGGGTATGTCTGGGTGACCGTAGCGAATGCATATGCAGCAAGGGAGATGAAGGCGCCCCATAGGCGGAGGAGTGTGCAGGTGTCCACGCGAGCATAGGCGTGAGGATCAGGGCCGCAGGTGCGAGAATGCACCATGCACCTCCTGCATCGAGGTCGAGAATGACGGGCATGCTGGGGTGATGGTGGTTGGTGTTGTGCCAGAAGGCAATGGAGAGGAGGGCGAGGGCGTGTATGGCTACGATGCCTGCAAGACATGGCTGCTGCAAATGCGCCGCCTGCGAGCCATGACCCGCGCAGATGCAAAGAGGACAAGATAGAAGTTGAGACGCTGGAGGAGGGCGTAATGGTCACTGTGGGGGAAGAGGCGGAGAACGGCAGTGGAAGTAGATGGGGTGATGGAGATAGAGACTGAGAAAGTGGGAGGGTGAAGAGGACGGCAAGCAGTGACATTAACATTATATGTTTTCACCCTTCAAATCACATAACACAATTCACAAGTCATCAGCAAACTGTACATAAACTTTTTGACTTTTTAACTTATTTGGTCAAGCACAAGTAAAAAAGTAAAAAAGTGGAAAAGCTAACATAGACCCATATGCCCAGAACACCCATAAGTTCAACTTTGCAGAAAAAGTAACAAAAAGTTTTCAAAAGCAACAAAGCGACAAAAAGTTTTCAAAAGTGACAAAGCGACAAAAAGTTGTAATAACAACACAGATCATACTCGTGTTTCTTTGGCTAGACTGATAGATGTGTATACAGAGTGATATAATACTAGAAAAAGTGTGAGGTCTCTAGTCCGTAGGTTTTGGGGGAAATCGGGAGACGAGGAAATGGGGCTAGAACGAAAGAGAGAGTCCTACATTTTCTCGAAACACGATCTGGGTTGTGCTGTACAGGTGGAGACGATCTGCCCAAAAAGAGATGACAAAGGAGACTGACAAAAGGCGAGCCTGAACGGAAACCCAAAACCAAAACCTGAAACTAAGGAACTAAGAAATGAAGGAAAAGGGTGAAGAAACGAGAGAAAACGCCTAACGAAAGATCATAGAAGAGACATGACGGCGAGATGGGCTGCACGACGCCGCTACAGATTCAGGGGGAAGAAGGAGTTCCGTGTAAAGGGGGGCAATCAATTCTAAGGATCTCCAGTACCGCAAAAAGGCATCTGACGACCAACGGCCTAGCATTTTGACAATGTCCGTTGGAACACCACGAAGGAGCAACTCCGTAGTCCCCCCGATGCAAAAACAGTGACCTGTAAAGATGGGGAAACCCAATGATGACCAAATGCTATTGCAATGAGCAAGAAATTTTCGAGCTGAGAGCGCGAGATGCCCGGAAGCGGCAATGAAGGAGAAAAGTGGAAAGTGAGAGGGAATCTGGTTTACGGTAAGATGATTCTCAATTGCAGATATAGGGTTGGCGGGGCCAGACTGACGGCAGATGATGATGTCTGCTCCTTTCGAGCGCTTCGACTTGTCCCACGGCAAATGTAGTTTCCTAGAGCCAAGAGCTGAAGAAGGACCCTTAAGGTCAGATACCGAAGGGAACAAGTTAGGATTGTGGAAACTTTCTTTCTCTGGGAGGATGTTGCCCAACCGACATTGACCCCAAAAGGCTGACATAGCTGCTGCAAGAACAGCAGCATCAAATGGATCAGAAAGCGAGAGGCGCGAGTAAAGCGCCATAATCATTTCGTGAGTAACAGGGAGACAGGATGGGCATTTCGATGAAGCCGGAGTGAGATTATCAACACCACGGAGGACGTAAGAAAGCCGCACAGAGCCGGCATAAGGGACGTTGTTGATTATATGCCACGCCCAAATACCTGAAATGTCGTTCCGGACTGAGGAACCACTATGGACGCCTGTGGAAGAAGCTGCGAATGAGCAAAGCAGGGCTTCCGATGCTGGCAAGTACTCGGAGCAGGGGATTGAGTTTGACAAGCAAAACTTGATAAATCTTGAGACGCCGCCGCTGTAGCCCTTTCGGGTTGTAGCCGCCCATGCATGGGCGATCGCGAAGTCAATTGAAGGCGAAGAGGTAGCCAGTGTTGAAGACATGGCAGTTGAAAGGCCACTCGACAGAGCGAAGGGAGCAACTGATGTGGATCTGGATGTGTAAGTAGGAATAGAATGCGAGGAGGCAACGAAAGACGATACGGAGGACACGACGAAGGAGGCCATGAAAGAAAGTGTAGCGTCATCAATGGGCATCGCAGAGAAGGAACATAAGCACTAGCAAGAGTGCTCGAGACTCAACGGAGAGATTTTGAGACTCAATGGACTTGAGGTGACAACACCACAATAGCAACTAATGAATCTCAACAGACACAGTATCAACAGTGGCAATGTAAAATTTTGAGATGGAAATTGCAACTACAAAACAATAAGCGAGAAAGCTAGAGAGAGTTGCAACTACGACAAATAAGCGTGCGGGAGAAAACTAGAGAGAGACGGCAGGAGTGACAAAGGATTGTAAGAAAAACGGAACTTGGGGAGAGACGGAAACACGGTGTGACCAGGGAGGGAACTTTCCCCAAGAGGGGCCATCCGCCAAAGTAAGCTTGGACACCACCCAAGCGATGTCGAACCAAATGTTGAACTCACGAAACAGAAGAAGAATATGGCACAGGATGGCGTTCTGGTGCTGGTTACGAGAGAGGCCTGCGCTGAATGCCCCAACAACCCCGGTATTGTCAGAACGCAATGCAAAGGTAACTGAGCGAGAACCATTAGTGATAACGCATAAGAGGGCGAGGTAGACGGCCACAATCTCAGCCCAACCAATATCTCTTCCCTTGGATTTCCAGCCTGGCAGGAAAGGCCAGGCGAGCCAATGCTCGTCCCAGACAAGGCCGATTCCCCATGACAATGACGCATCAACAAATACTGTAGATGAAGAGGGAGCAGGTCGAGGAGAGATTTTCATACCGCACCAAGGCTTCAAAAGCTCACTATGCCACCACAAAACATCTCTCTCGACCTCCGAAGGAATGTGGAGCTTGATGAAAGGAGAAGGGCGGGAGGAAAAAGTGGAGAGAAAACAATATAAAGATGGGAGGTGAGTGCGGCTCAACAGGATAACGACTGAGCAGTGGTTCAAGGAACCAACAAGAGACTCGCAATATTTTCTAGTGACGGAGGAGCCAGGAACCCAACCTGACAGCTTGTTGAGGAACTTGACTCGTTTAGAATCGGGAAGCGAGACTGTACGATCAGTGAGGTTCCAATGGAAGCCAATATAGTTGAATGAAAAAGCGAAAGGGAGACACTTGTTCGGCTTCTTCGACCACGGCCAACCAAGCGTGGACGCGACATCCCAAATAAGCGACTCACCGAATGAATAGGACCAGGGACCCTCACGGGAAGGGGGGGGAGGTGCCAAAAGATGAAATTGTCTGCCCATTTTAGAATGTCATCAACCTTTTTGAATAAATAGATGTGTACGATACCGTCTGAGCAGCGGCCAAAGATGCCGGAGGAACTGGAACAGCCAAAACAGCAGCAATGGTCCATGTGAACCCGATCACCCCAAGTGATGCAAACATGGAGACGATCTTCAGGCGCAACGGGCATGCGACGATGGGCGGCATCGACATCAAAGACAGCTACCTGGCAACCTGGTGGAGCGTTAAGAACATGGGCGAAGCAGTCAATAAAGCTGCCCCAATCGCAGATGAAGGCGGAGTCGATTTCTGAATTCACCGAGGACATGGCAGGGTCATTGCAAGGGAAGGAATGGTCTTGAATTATACAAGGCTTTTCAGGCTTGTTGAAACAGATGCCAAGAGGGGCAGTGCGGTAAGGGCCGAAGAGGGACAGGAACGCCTCATGGGTGTAGCCATGGGAATACCTCCCTTCTTCGATTTTCTTCGCAATATACTCATCAATGATTGATGGATTTTCGAGAGCGGAACAATGGTTACTAGGACGAAAGATGTGGGAAATGTACGAAGAGACACCGAGATGAAAACTGGAATGAAGACCTTCAGGGATATCACAAAATTCATTTAAAACATCGGCTGCAGAAAGAAGCTCAAGCCATCTGTCAGGAATCAAAGGGGTAACTATTGGAAAATATTTAGACTTGAGGATGGGATTGCACATTATGCTCAAGAGAACCGCAGATTGAGCAGACATGTGCGTAGAGGCACGCATCGGCAAATGAGCATCCGAGGTGGCCGTTGAAACGGAAGCAAACTCTGACGTCTTCAGGAGTTTTCGGTCCTTGCCTTTCGTGAGGAAACTGTTCCCGGGATCAGGGCATTTATGGCCACTGTGGGAGCGAGGGAGACAGACGAAGCAGAGTGTTGGGACATCTGAAGACTTGGAATTGAAGGAGGAAGTATGCTTTGAGATGCTGGAGACCTGGGAGGAGGAGGAGCGGCCACGAGATTGACCGGACAGCGCGGACCTCGATGCACTGGACAGTTGGGAACGAAAGGAGGAGGGGCGGGAATGATCACCCGAACCACGTGACATCATCACAGCAAACTGCTGAGAACGATCGGTGTCCACGATTTGCTGCCACAGCTGAGAGTGGAATACAGCTGGCGTGAAGGTGTTAGAGCATTGAACAAAGGTTTGGCGTACACGCGAATCGTACAAGACAGACGAAAAAGCTCTGCGAAATCAGTGCGGGAAGTGATAAAGCGATAAAGCGTACGAAATGCGTTGGCGATCAATTCCCTCTGAGGGGAGTTAAGGTAAGTCTCGATGAGATTGCAAAGATGCGGCCATGCCTCCCAAAAATCCGAAAGAGAAATCTGAAGCTCCCCGACAGAGTCGAGGGAAGATGACTGGATTTGCAAGCGGCCACCGTCGCCAACAGTGAGGGTTTCAAGCGAAGACGACCCAGAGTAGAGTGACGCACGACACCTTGCATTAGACAGGAGATGCAGGGGAATATGCTTCTGCCATCCTTGCTCCAGAACCCTCACAATAATAGGAGGGTATAAAATATCGTTAGGATCCAACTGCGCATCCGTAGTGGCCAGAGTGTGGAAACCAGGGGCTGCGAGGGAAATGGCCGCAGCGCCAGGAAGGGAGAATTGGCCTGGATGATCTACCAGGGAAAATGGGGTCATGAGAACGGACCCAAATGGAAGGAAAGACAACACGCTCGGATATATGCACACACAACCCGCCCAAACAACGCAGGCTGAGAGACCCAAGCGCTCAAGAACAGCGTGAGGGGAGAGGAGCGCTCAAGACTGCGCGAGGGAAATTTGAGCGCTCAAATTGCGCGGGGTATGCAAGGACAAGGGGAGAAGGGGGCTCACCCACAGTATGAATCGCCACCGGGGGCAGGGGGGGGGGGCGGGTGGGCGAACCTTGAGGCGAGTGAGGGGCTTGAGGTATGAGTGGCCTGTGAATGAGCAGGAGGAATGGCGGCCTGCATGAGGTTGCATGCAGGAACTGGAGCGACACGATCCGCCGGTGATGAGACGAAGGCCGGGTGACTGGAGGGGTTAACGGCTGAGTCAGGACCAGGAAGGGCCGGGTGACCGGAGGGCGTAGCGACCGAGCCTGGACTAGGAAGGGCTGGTGTGCCTGCAGGCAGGGGCGGAGCACCTGTAAGAGGAAGGGGAGGCAAGGACGGCGGCACATCCGCAGACGATTGGGTGACAGAACCAGAGGCCAGAGAGGATCCTGAAGGGCCCGGAACCGCATTCATGTGAGGGGGGATCAGAATCTGGGGTAACGCAGCCCCAGGAGCAGGAAAAATGGGGGCAGATCGCTGCGGGGCCTTCCCTTTCGCTGCACGGGTCAGTCTAGTGGACAGGTAAACGGCCCTAGCCGGAACCCTACGAGCCTTCTTTGCTGGAGGAGCACCGGGCAAGGTAGATGCGTCCTCGTCCTCCATAGGATCTGGGGACGGAACCGTGACGCGTCGAGGGGCGTTGATGAGCCGATCAATGTCGTCCAAATTGAGTCCATCAGGATCTGCTTCCGGTTGCGTTGGAGACGACCTCCCTGTGATGGTGGCTGCGGGGGAAGAAGGGGCAAGAGATGGAAGGGGGCGAAGGTCAATGGTGGGGCCCATGATCGACATGAGCGAAGGCAGAAAGAAAATGACGAGTCCGACGAGGCAGAAAACTGAGAGAGAGATGACCTGGAGGGGAGCGTCGTGACGGTGCCTGATCTGGGAGTCAGATGGATCCGAGATCAGGTCGCTGCCTTTATAAAGGCAGCTCGCGGAGTTTAGAGGTCACGCCGCATCATGAGTCTGTGCACTCCTCACGTGTTTCTGAGTGCGCCAAGTTACAACCGTTTTCGAAAACCTTGCTCACGGTTTCAATTTGTGTGCAAATAAAATAAAATAAATCGAAAAAATCAGAAAAATACCAAAAATCCTCAAACTCACCCTCCTGCCTCTAGTTCTTGCTTACAAAGGGCCCTTTCTTCTCAGTTCATCATGGTCTATCGCAGGATTGGTGCTGACATGAAATATCGGGCCCTGGAACTCCTGCTGGAAAGGTGGGAGGTGGCCTCTGTAGCAGAGGTTCTCGGCGTGTCAGAATGGAGCCTGGCACGTTGGAAAGACAACTTGGAGAAAACAGGAGCAATTTCTCGGCAGCCTATACATCAGGGACGTGTTTGTATTCTCAATACTGCTGTAATTGAGGACATACAGGGCCTGATCAACGAGACACCCTCTTTATATCTGGACGAGATTGCTGAATGGCTTGCTCTCAACAATGACATTCCGATTTCGATTTCTGCACTGCACAAAACCCTCGTCGATGTGGGGTTGACATATAAAGTTTTAAAGCGTTACGCGGCTCAGAGGGATGAGGAGGCATGAGCAGCCTGGCGCAAGACTGTACACCATCATTTTACTCGAGAACAATTTGTATTTCTCAATGAATCCAGCAAGGATGGGCAGACATTCCATTAAAAATATGGACGTGCACCAGCTGGGGAACGAGCTATCGAGGAGGCACCATTTGAATGTGGCGATCGGTGGAGTATTCTCCCTGCATTGTCGCTGCAAGGCTACATAGCCATTCATGTCGTTCCTGGTTCTGTTGATGGTGGTGTGTTCTTTGATTTTGTCGTTGATGATGTGGTCTGTTATCGCCAGTGCCGCATTAACATGCATGCTAACAATCTGATTCAGTTACCTCAAATGCAGCCTTATCCTCACCCTCAAAGTATCTTAGTCATGGATAATTGTAGCATACACAAGAGTGAGGCTCTTCAGGTGGCTGTTGAAGCAGCTGGTAAGTCTATTGAAATGGATTTAATCTATACTAAACCTGATTACAGGCTGTCGGCTGTTATTTATCCCACCGTATTCCCCGGACCTCAATCCGATAGAAGAGAGTTTTAATACCAGTGTGGTTGGTCATTTTGAGAATTTTCACCACACTGATATTGATATTCAAGTCAAAAAATATCTCGAACGCCATTGGCAGTGATTTGAAGATGCAGAGTTTCCTGAACTTGAACTATTAGAAGCTTGCATGGCTGCTGTCACACCAGAGAAAGCAGAAGCTTGGTTTAAAGACTGTGGATATGTATAAAAGGACTCGAAGTCATTATCATTATATACACAACTTCAATGTAATACAACACGTTGAAGGTAGCCTGAACGACAGGCTCGTTGCCACTGGCCTGGTCACTTTTGCGGGGCTGGCCACGTTTACGCTTTGGGCCTTGCTCCTCCTCAGAACACAAAAGCCGCTGTTTAAGTTTGATTTTTAGAGGGCTCGGGCTCGGGTTGTGTCTGTCTCCTGCAAAATACTTTGTCAGTGGATGACAAGCCAATGTAGCGGTGAGATCATTGCACCTTGTTCTCCATGTGATTCCTCATCACTCGTGGATGTCTGAGAGGGAGAATCATCATGATTCGTGGATACATTGATGGCTTCTTGGCAGATTCCACCGTCTAGATCACAATCCTTCCCTGATGTTTGTGGAGTTTCCCCAAATGAGTGGATGGCCATTACGGCCTTTTAAGAGGTTCTGCGTCAAGAAAGAATGTTACAGAGGATGAAATGAATTGAGGAGGATGGCTGTCAAGTGCTGGGAGGATTTTTGGTATTTTTCTGATTTTTTCGATTTATTTTATTTTATTTCCACACAAATTGAAACCGCGAGCAAGGTTTTCGAAAACGGTTGTAGAAGCTCGTGAGCATGGTTGTCAATGAATTGGTTAACAAAATAAGAAATCCAAGCATCCAGAGCATCAGTGTACTTCAATTCCACCGGAAGAAACCCTTCGCCATAGCAAGGTAGGAGGTGTGCACCACGCAAGATGGAGTCAAGGTGAATCACCTGAATGGGATGTCGACCATCTATAGATTGCTCACGCTGCAATTTCCACATTCCAGTCACTTTGTCACTTATCGTCTTGATGAATAAACCAAGTGACGAGGGCACATGGGACTTCCTCGCCATGATAGGGATCAAAATAGGAAAAAAGGAGCTACACTAGGGCAACCAGAAGCCCACCCATGGCCTCCATTTCATCACCAACAGTGACAAAAACAGTGTCAAAGAGAGGTGAACCGCTGTGATTGGGGTTTGCGTGGATGACTTCTCGATGCATCCCAGCTGCTCCACATAAATCACTAGGGGCATAGAATTCTACTTTAGCCGAATGGAAAACACGAATGGGACAATCAAATGATTGGTCAAGGGATGCCAGAGGGTCAGAGCCTGGATGGTTCTGTTCATGGATAAATGTTTGAAGAGTGCGAGGAAAGTCAGGCTGATGAATGAATGCAGCAAGTTCCATCAGACAGGAAGGATATTTGGTCTCTAGAATCAGAAATCAGCAAACAATCTTTGAGCATGCTTAGAACCTACGATGTCGAGAGGCACATATATTAGTCTTTGTTCTTGGGCCGGGAACCGGTTCTTCATCATTGTCAGTTTCATCATCGCTATCTGATCCATCACTCAAGTCTATCAATGCACCGCTCCAAGGAAAAATTGGTGGCAATCTTCCTGCAAACTGCTGAGCCATGTAGTCAGCCACACTCCCAACTAGCATACCACGCTGTCTGAATACACATTGCAGTGCTGTGAGCTTGTCCATACGTGTGAGAGTTGTGACCATTTGAGGTAATGGTTTGTTGTGGCTAGATCGGCGCCAGAGATCCTTTACAGCTTTTTTATGCTTTGCTTCGGTGATACACATCATACGATCCTATGCTCCGAATACGCGAATCGGATGTACTATACCTCTTCATCAACCACATCCCGATATCTCACGATCTTACGAACATCTGCGAACTCTTCTGACACCTCTCGACAATGATCGATTACTTCCGAACTTGTCGCAGCATTAAGACAAAGCCATCTCGTATCGGACCAATCCCGCCTTTATCAGAGGTTCATTCCCCCTATCCCATCCACCTCCTACCTCACTTTCGATCATTTTGGACGTATTTTCATATTAGTTTCTCTTTCTTATTCAATTTACCTTTCATCTTCCTTTGTTCTTTGTTCTTCATCTTATGTTTCACCTTCTGATTCCTTTATCCCCTTCCCCTTTTAGTATCATTACTACTCCTTTCTATCATTTTATACCGTTCCGATCCTCCGATCGAGGTAGTATATAAAGAGATGTAGTTTAGATACATAGACACAGAGACAGAACCCTCTCCTCCTTTACAGAGAGAAATCTACGACTTCCCTCCCATTCGATCTTAGTCTCAGAGCTATAAAGCTCCCCCTTTAGCTTCAAACTCAAGTTATAGTCTTGAGTTTGTTTATCCTCATCACCCGATATTGATATCTTCGTCGCGACCGTGTTCGCGAAGTTGCACAGTTGATCGCAACTGTCGCACGTACGTTCGCATCATTCGGAAACTTTATAGTAGTTTCTATCTCCCTCTATACCTTTCTACGTGTAGTAGACATCTTCGCCTCCTCGCATTCACCTAATAGGTAGTTTGTTTGGGGATCTCCCCCTTTACAGCCTCCTATAGCATATCATCGGTCTGCGAAGTGCAGGTACCATTTGGAGAGCCGAACTGCTCAATGGCATTTGGGTAATGCATCAGAGCATGTTGACGTGGGAGGGAAACATCTTCCTGAACACCTGTTGTAATAAAAACTTGCCAAAGTTGATGGAAATCTGCAAGTTGTTTTTGTTATGGATCGCTAGATCAGCGGGCTCCAGCAACAACCAACTAAACTAAGTCGAGGTCAGACCAGAGGAAACACAAGGAATAAGATGTATTCATAGTCAACCACTACTATACAACAAGTAGCAGTCCAGGGGAGGGAGGAAGGCTAGGTAAGCGAACCAGGGGGAGGAAACCAGACTAAACGTGAGGAAAGGGAAGGGAAAATGAGGAACAGTTTGAAGATAAAGGTTTAAGTAGGGAACAGATACGAAAGACAGACTACCAGGTCTGTACGTACAAATATGGAGAACAAAAAGCAATAAAGCTGTCCTGAGGATACAGCATTTCCACCAGTGTTTCAAGGAGTGATTGCAATGCAATGGTTCGGAGCAATCAAGGGTCCAGACCCTGCACCTCATGGTTGCCTCATGGTAAGGAGGTGAAACAATCCATGAGTGGATGTGTCAGCAGGCACATGATAAACATGAGGTGGCCATGTGGATGTCATGTGGCTGAGTTCCTAGCTTGGGAATGATGAGATTGGTTTGTCTTCCTGATGGTTTGCATTGGCAGTGGATGCCTGGCCAATAGCAGCATACGACTACAAGTATGTGCATGCGGGATCGGGATGGAAAGGTGAATGTGATGCTTCATCATTGGAGGCAGGGGAGAAGGTGAATCACTGAATGGGGAAGAACCATGATGGGGGCAATGCAATGAACACTGGTAATCATACACCAGCAACTGTAGTTCCTGCAGTACGATAAGCAAGGGTGCTTCATATAACCCTTCTTGGCTGCAGGGTATTGGATGACTGGGATGTCGACTAGGTATGGATATTCTTGACCAGTGGACTGGTACACAAAAGTGATGAAACATGTCAGAATGCAAGTCTTTGTGGAGCATCAAGGGGACTTGTCGTACATGCAAGTTTGGGTTGTTAGCTGGGCACTGGCGGTCAGCTGATGAGAAGAAAGGCGAATGAATGTGGAGGCAACATGTGAAGAAGAACAAGATGGTTGGCCAAGATAGGTCCAAGGAGTCATTGGTTGTCGGCAACTATGATGGATCTGATGTCTGAGTCATTGTAGGGAGGTTGCATTATCCGAATATAGGTTGCATAGATATAGACGCCCACAAGGGTGGAGATGCCAATAGAACATATGACAATTGTGGCGATGAGCTGGGCGTCAAAGGTAACCATGAGGATTGGGATGACATGTTGGTCTTCTTTGAAATAGGAAAGTCGATCAGTCATCAGGCACAAGGAACCGTGTAGGTGAATTGTGAAAGAACAATAACAATGTCATAAGCATATGGGTGTGGACATATGATCAGTCGGCGGAGAACCAGAGTATTCCGATTGCTGGGTATGATCAGTGGTTGGGTCATGGAGTATTCTTGTCTCCAGGTATGCGCACTGGTCATGGGTTGTGACAAGAACGGAATGGTCAGGTTCAGATTGTATCGTCTTTAGGTTCCTTCAGCTCCTGGTTGTGCATGAATGATTATGCATCTTCAAGTCATCCAATGAGAACGTGGGGTCAACCCAAGAGTTCGGTAACGAGGTATCGTCCAATCAGAGCGTGGGACTTGGCACATCTTTGTGGGAATGTAGAGGTCAATGGGTATCACGTGCTGTCAAAGCAAAAGACAGGGGCAAAAAGGTAAAAATCATAACATGTTGCCGAAAGGTGGCAATGTCTGAGGTGTCAATTATGTTGCGTCGAATGATGTAGCAACAGTTCATAAATGCAGAGATACATTGGACCATCTCATCTGGGACGTGACCATGGATCGCCGCAATGTATACCTTGGACTATAATTAGTGAAACACCTCACTGAGATATAGATGAAACTCACCTTCATCAACGCCTTGGAATCATCACCTGTCCATTGATTGAAGTCTCAGCCATCTAGGAAGCAGTGAAGCCCTGGATATGATGGAACAGCTGATATCCTAACTGTAGTCAATTCCCAATCAAATAGGGTCGAATGAATAAGGCCTACCTTCGGTCAATGTCCTGGATGATGCGGAGTCCGCGGGCTTTTCCATGGTGAAGGATGAAATATTCCTGCACCCACAATACTAAATGATCTTTGAAGACGCCTTTGATGAGTTGATGCAGTAGATCGGGGGTGATCAGTTCATGAATGTTAGCACGTGGAAATCCATGGGTAAATGGCTGATGAAACCATGATTGAGACATCTTGACAAACAGGAAAAACCACTCACAACAACATCAGACCGTATCCCATACTTGTCCCAAACAGTGCCAGGGTCAAATACCTCCAAGAGGAAGTCAGCCTTCTCATGCGCTCGTAGATGGGCACTGAAATCGTCCAGGTTGTCTGGGTGGGCCTCACATCTATGTAGTTGTATATCAGTAGAGTTAAAGATAGAATGGTAGCAGATCACCTATGTGGAACACCAACCTGAAACAATAGCAGTTAGCCAAACCTGTTCAGGATAATTGGCGATGTAGGGGCCAATTGAGTAGATGGCTTGGCGAAAATGTCCATCAGGGCATCGCACAACCTCAGGAGATGTCATTGCAGGCTTGAGGGGTGCATAGATGTAGGCAAGGCAAGCATGGTAAAGTTGGCGGCAAAATCATTGGTATTCGACAGTTGTTCGCTCCTGTGGACCAGCTTTAAAGGTCTTTGAACACCAATAACAGATTACAGTTAAAGAATCATACCTTTGGGGATGGGGAGAAATGCACATGGTAAAATGCCAATACCATGAGCTCATCTAGTTGGATTATCGATATTTCCAGGGCCAATATACAGTGGATGAAATTCTTGATGACTGGTTGCAACAGAAGCAACAGTTTTGTCACTTCCTGCAACTATGCTGACAAACATCGCACCATGGGTTGAAGGATCTTTGGAAATTTCATCCTGCTGAGCTAGTGAATGAGTTGCAGGTGTGGTATATAAATTACGCATGGCCTGTTTTGCAGCCCAATCACCTGACATGAGCGTTGTCCAGGCACGATCTCCATTATCTTTGAATTCAATGAAGGGAACGTAATCCCAGTGGCCATGAAAGTCTGGACAGGCTATCTGCTCGTGGAGAAGGCAGCGGATATCACAGGTGACAAGTACGTAATCCTGTGTCATCCACTTTGGCGAATCTTTGGTTACCGGACCTTGATAACGAAATGGAACACTCTTCCAGGGATTAGCACCCTGCTGAATCTGATCGATTGTCTTGTACACATTACCAGAAGATCTCCAAGGTACGTCACTGTACCCATTTTTGGCTGACTGAGCTGCCCAAAGCTGCAGTGCCTCATCGATTGCCGGTCCTGAAGTTTGTTGTCGGGAGAAGTGGTAGTCAGCAAACTCGAATGCAAGTCTATCTTCAAATGGATGAAAAGGATTTTCTTCTGTTGCATCGAGAGGTTCACGAGCTGGAGGAGGTGTCGTTGGCAATATATGGTGTCCATCCTTATCGCATACCTGAGCTGACTGCTCCATCAGTCAGAGAGATCTCAAAATTCAAAAATACTTACCTATAAGGTGAGGGTGCATCCATCTTGATGGAGGGATACTTGATTGACCACGTTTGTGAGAAGCTGAGGGTGGTTGACAGTGAAAAGCGTTGATGTGCTGGGTAAGGCCATGGGCAGACTTGCATTCTCTCATGCAGCCTCTCACTGGGCAATGGTAGGCCATGGACATTGGGAGAAGAGGGCTGACGCGTCCTCAGGCTGGGACGGACTTGGAAATTTCCGAAAACTTTATTAAGTTGTGGCCCCAGTTCTCACCCTGCTCCCATCATTCACTGAATCAGTATGCCTCGAAAAAAGAAAGGACCAGATTTACCTGAGGACCCTGCAGCTGCTAGTACCGCACTAGAAGCGCCACTGCCATCATCGCCTCCACCTCCACCACCTGCGAATGAACCAAAGACGATGAAAAAAAGAGGCCAGAATTTGACGGATACAGAGGACATACCTGCAAAAAAGGTTTGTTATTGCAGATTAGTCCAGCTACAGCGTTGATTTGTACAGACCAGGAAAAAAGTTGATCCACCCCCCCAGGAGGCGCTGCCTAAACGGCAGGCAAGGAACGAGGATCCTGTGGGGAAACAGGCCAAAGCCGCCAAAGCTGCCAAAAACAAAGCCACCAAGGAAGCAAAGGCAGCCAAGAAAATACAGAAGGTGGCTGACACTGATGCTGCAAAAGAAAGGCTTGCGCAGATGGAGGCCAATGAATCATTTTTCCAGGCTCGGGAGCAGGAGGCCCGCATTCAGCGACTGTCAGACATGAAAATGAGTGTCGAGGAAGGGGGGAGTGGTTTGGAGAATGATGGTGAAAGTGATGGGGAGCCAAACATCAACTTGAAGCGGGCAAGAAAGAAACAAAATACTATGGTCAGTTTCAGTTTATAACAAGCATAGAGACTTACGATTTTATTTACGGTAATAATAAGGCACAGCCCAAAGTGAATGAGGACGACAAGAGTGATCAGTCTCAGACTGATAAGGATGATGCTGGCTCCAAGAAGAAGAGCAGTGCTGAGGTCAGTTCCACCATAGAGAATACACCAATATAGAAGCTCACCACTACATCCAGGGGAAGAAAAAAGTGCAGACCAAGCTGCGAGATGAAATCACACAGAAGAAAGGTAGTCTGAAAGGCAAGAAGGGGATCAGCGAGACTCGGGAAGAGTGTGTGTTATTTCCTAATTTGACCATCACCGACAACTCACCTCTGGCAGCTCACTCACCTCTGGTTTGAACACAGCGTGGCTCACAGTCCAAAAGTCCAAGAAGAAATGCGCCCCTGACATCATGGACAAGATGGATGATGAAGCAGTGCTTTCAACCAGACCAGACTTTCCGCTCTCACCCAAATTTGACCGTAAAGCTGCAAGTGTGCAACTTGCAAAGGCCAAGCTGGACAAGCGCAATACTTCAAGGAAGAATACTGTGGGTTTTTATGTGTCATTACTAAAGTACTCTAACGCTCAGTCTGGTTATTTCCAGCTCGTTGCTCCTGTCCCTGAGGACTCTGACTCTGACTCTTCGCTCTTGGTCACCGTCCCCCACGTTGTCAAGCCCCACATGCCTTCTGGTAGCCGAAGCAAACAGTTTGCAAAGCCTGTTGATCAAGGAGTTAACAAGCCTCAGCTGGCTCACCACGCTAAAAAAACTACACGTTGAGGGAGTGATGCCGGCAACCTGGCCCCCCATTCTCCTCTGGACTGTGGTCATATTGCCATCATGCCAAAAGGCGGTAACAGTTTGAGCCTCTTGCCGACCATCCTCTCTTCTATGAAAAGCAAGTACCTTGCTACACTGTACAGTGCCCTGTATGCTTCTGAGGAGCCATTCGACCACTTCGTCAAGACTTCATCCACATTTCTCGAGATCTCTCGGCAGGCCTTTGAGAATGTCTGGCCCCATCTCAAAGTTACAGTTGAAACTGATGATGTATTATTCAACATTGTAAGTTTTTTTATCATCGTTGTTGCTTGTGATTTACACTTGATATGCAGGGTTATCAATGTGTACTTGAAAAGCGGGGCAGGATCCATGATGCCGTGAAGGCATCCATCGAGCACCATTTCCTATCAAATCAGTATTCAACGAGCAATATTGTGCAATGGGTGAAGTGGTTTTGCAGCACACATGGAAGTCCCATCTTCTATGAGACGCCAGTTCCACAGGATGGCATCTGGGATGCTGCTCATCCAGATTACAAGGTATATTCGATTTATTTTCGCTTGGAGAAACTCATTATTCGTCCCAGAAACCTCGCGGCTTGTTGAAAAACAAGTTTGTGATTAGCATCGGCTCCCGTTTCATTCAAGATATCTGGGACACCGCATTTGACTTTGGGCCACCACGGGGTTTGTTCGTGCTAATTCTCACAGCTGTAAGTCATTATTTTGGCTCTTGCAGCACTTTGCGAGTGTTCACAGAACTCTGCAGTATGAGAAAGTCATTCATTCCTACTGGACTGGTGTCTATGTCTCTACAACCGAGTTTCGCGCTAAGTCCTGCAATACGTGGATTAGGCAGTACAATAAGAATTTCAACAAGAAGACTGCTGAATGGTGGGAGAATATCCTCAAACACTACACCGCCACACCCAAATCTGACAGTGAGCACGAGATGGTCGGAGAGATGTCAATTCTCGATGAAAGGCGGGGAGCTCTGCCCATGAGTAGTAGCCCTTGAGGCTTGGGTCATGCTGTGACACTTGATGTCCTAATTTTTTGCCTCCCTGGACTTTTACATCGTGATCTGGCTAGTATAGATACTCAGCGGGCGTTTGTGCAATGGTGGAACATTTTGGCTGTTACTTTCTCACTTTTACCGCTTTCAGGACTTTTTCCAACTTTCCGCAACTTTTTTTCACTTGAATACTTTTTGGATACATAACCGAGCCAACTTTTGGCCGGATGTAGGTTACTTGTAGACTTTTCAACTTTTGTCAACTTTTCTGCTTGTAGATGCTTGTCCGAGCTTGTCCGAGCTCAGACAAGTCCAAAAAAGTTTAGTGCAGGGTTCCTGATGAAGTACTAGTACATTCCAAACATGAATTCCAATGCAAACTGCATAAACCTCTTTGCACTTCTCTTGAACCCAGAGATCCACTGAATAAAACCACAACCTTTTAATCATGGATAAGCTTGTAAAATACAATATACATACATATCACACAAAAGAAATATGTTAGTGTTTGCGCAACGATCTTTTGGTTAACCTGCAACAGAGCCATTATTAATAATAAGTGTGAAACGAATAAAAGTAGGCAGTTTACCGCTTAACGAAAGATTGAAATCTCCACCCATATGTGGATTTCCAAGAGTGAAAACTCTAGTTAAGAATGTCATTAAAAATTCAAATGACAATCAGAAGAGTAACATGACTTACTGACTGCATTGATAACAAGGGGAAAACAGCACAATACAGCAAAACAAATATGGAAGATACAACACTTACAAGCTAGATGATAAGATGACAAGAGAGGAATAGGAAGTTAAAATAAAATATTGATATTTTAACTCACAAACTGTTGTTATACAAGCATGATAATGAGTGGGGAATCCAGGATTAGGTCAAGACTTACATGCTGGCAAAAAGAGTAAATGAGACATCAAAGTATGACTTACTGTAAGGAGATACATACATTCTAAATTGTGAGCCAAGATATGAAACAGAAATGACACTAAATAATGGGAAGGATTTACTTACAACCTGAAGCAAAGTCATGTCAGCCCATAAAACTGAGGTTTCAAATGGCTTACATCCTAAAAGACCATATTCAAAAAATTAAATATATGAGCAATGAAAGAGGCCTACTGTCTGAAAGGGTGGGACAAAGTTAAAATAACTTCAATATGTTATATAAATAAAATCTTACAGTCTAGCAGACAATTAGTTTCATGAATGAAAGGATGGATGTATGACATACAGCCTGCAAAAAATGTGAGCATGAAGTCCAACATAGAAGAAAGGAAAATTTACATACTTCCTGGAATGAGAAAAAGGAAACTAAGCCTGAGTAATGTGTGAAAAAAAGTAGAATGATGACTTACTTCCTGTGGAAATGCGAATGTCACCAAAGAATCAGTTTGGCTTCAGGCAGGAATACAGAATGATCACTTACTCTCTGAGGACATGCAAATGTCACCAATGCATCAGCTCCTCTTCATGCAGAAATACAGAATGATCACTTACTCTCTGAGGACATGCAAATGTCACCAATGCATCAGCTCATCTTCATGCAGATATACAGAATGATCACTTACTCTCTGAGGACATGCAAATGTCACCAATGCATCAGCTCCTCTTCATGCAGAAATACAGAATGATCACTTACTCTCTGAGGACATGCAAATGTCACCAATGCATCAGCACATCTTCATGCAGAAATACAGAATGATCACTTACATACTGAGGACATGCAAATGTCACCAATGCATCAGTTCCTCTTCATGCAGAAATACAAAATGATCACTTACTGTCTGAGGACATGCAAATGTCACCAATGCATCAGCTCATCTTCATGCAGAAATACAGAATGATCACTTACTCTCTGAGGACATGCAAATGTCACCAATGCATCAGCTCATCTTCATGCAGAAATACAGAATGATCACTTACTCTCTGAGGACATGCAAATGTCACCAATGCATCAGCTCCTCTTCATGCAGAAATACAGAATGATCACTTACTGTCTGAGGACATGCAAATGTCACCAATGCATCAGCTCCTCTTCATGCAGAAATACAGAATGATCACTTACTCCCTGAGGACATGCAAATGTCACCAATGCATCAGCTCATCTTCATGCAGAAATACAGAATGATCACTTACTACCTGAAGAGATGCAAATGTCACCAATGCATCAGCTCATCTTCATGCAGAAATACAGAATGATCACTTACATACTGAGGACATGCAAATGTCACCAATGCATCAGCTCATCTTCATGCAGAAATACAGAATGATCACTTACTCTCTGAGGACATGCAAATGTCACCAATGCATCAGCTCATCTTCATGCAGAAATACAGAATGATCACTTACTCCCTGAGGACATGCAAATGTCACCAATGCATCAGCTCATCTTCATGCAGAAATACAGAATGATCACTTACTACCTGAAGAGATGCAAATGTCACCAATGCATCAGCTCATCTTCATGCAGAAATACAGAATGATCACTTACATACTGAGGACATGCAAATGTCACCAATGCATCAGCTCATCTTCATGCAGATATACAGAATGATCACTTACTCTCTGAGGACATGCAAATGTCACCAATGCATCAGCTCCTCTTCATGCAGAAATACAGAATGATCACTTACTGTCTGAGGACATGCAAATGTCACCAATGCATCAGCTCCTCTTCATGCAGAAATACAGAATGATCACTTACTCCCTGAGGAGATGCAAATGTCACCAATGCATCAGCTCCTCTTCATGCAGAAATACAGAATGATCACTTACTCCCTGAGGACATGCAAATGTCACCAATGCATCAGCTCATCTTCATGCAGAAATACAGAATGATCACTTACATCCTGAAGAGATGCAAATGTCACCAATGCATCAGCTCATCTTCATGCAGAAATACAGAATGATCACTTACATACTGAGGAGATGCAAATGTCACCAATGCATCAGCTCATCTTCATGCAGAAATACACACTGATTACATACATGCTGAGGAAATATGAATGTCACAAATCCATCAGTCCATTTTCGTGCAGAAAAATATATTATACCTACAAACTACATCCAGCCAGTCACTCATTGATTAATATCTTCATGTCATACACAAAACACTTACTTTCTAACATCGTAATCATATCCATGAACCTTCAGCACCATATCCCTGAGTATTAACACATACCATCTGCCGAAATTATTAGTCAAATGTGCTACTGATCAATATGTTGTTACCCACAAACTATAGCCAATGGTTCGGTGACCCATTTGTCAAATAGTGCTTTGCAAGTCGAACAATGTTATGCTTACATCCTAGTGACATACAAAACAGTCAGCCTATGCCATCTTCACCCAAGACGATAAATTACTCACATCAAGAACCTTCGATATCTTCTTTAGCTCCCTTTGCAGTTCCTCGGCTTCTGTACATATTGCCTTCATATGTCAAGATTGTTAGTTGGGTGCATGATCATATTTGGTCTACTCACCCTTGATGACGGCAAATCCACAACGATATATGGTTTTCCAGCAAAGGCCAACGCATTTACCATCCAGTATTTCAACCAATCCCAATCAATCTTCTTCGTCTCTTCATACACATGATAACAAAGTCGCCGGAAATCTTGACTGGTATTCGCCTCAGATATCAGAGCAGCACAATGGTAGTACCATGCTACGAAAGCATATTCAGGTGGTTTCTCAGTTTTCGGCAACCCCTCGGTAATCCCCTTCATGCATCTGATAGCAATTCGTGCATGGAATTGAGCTGGAGCACAATAGAAATCTCCTGATCGCCTCTGGCTGGTGAGCATATCCTGCAATGATGCATGATAGGGTCGAATTGGTTCATCAGCATCGGCCTCTGGAACGACAAGGATAGAATGGCATCGATCCAAAGCCATCCGAATGTTGGGAACAGCGAGATCAAGCAGGTCCGCTAGCTCAGCCACGGTGAGTGGGTACCGAAGATACATTATGGTTCCCATGACCTGTTCAAAATCCTCCGATTGTCGAGCCTCGCCTATGACCTGCTTGTAAAGGGGGTCCACGCCGTCGTGCACCTTTAAAACCTGTCGCAGCCTATATTGGGGAGCTTTCCGTCCGTCATTCAAATATTGCAAAAGAGTCGATGCATAGATGAAGAGACCCTGCGACTTGGTAACCAAAGCTTCGAGGTCTGATTCGGACGGCCATGGTATCGGTTCATCTTTCATGACTGAGTTATACTTGCGGCGGATATCTATAAGACCTGCCTGCAGAAGTTTCTGAACATCGTCAACGGAGTCTTCAAGAGCAAGCTGGTGGACTGTACTGCCCGGCAAATGTGACTGAAATGCTGCGCGGATTTCGGTCTCTGGCCGACTCGTGAGGAGGAAACGAAGTGGAGGTCGAGGGTCAGTGGCGAATGTCTGGCCAAGTGACTTGATCAGCTGTACGATTCCATCCATTGCGGCGCACTCATCCAACCCATCGATGATAATCAAAGATCGGTTTGGTTGCTTGATATTACTCAGAGGTTCGATGATGAGTTTCGAGAACTGTTCCCCTAGTGTGCGGTAGAGAATCGTTCGGTTTTGCTGGAGGACTTGACGTATCTGCGACTCTGTCGATGGGACATGCTCCGCAATCTGATACGCAAGTGTAGGAACGAGTTTGTTGACATCATCGCGATCCCCTTTTCCTCGAGAAAAAAAGAAAGACGCTGCGAGTTCTCCGTCCTCGTGGCATTGCTTCGCTATCGTTTGCGCTATCGTAGTCTTCCCGGTGCCTGCTGGCCCACGTAACCAGCATACCGCACTCTCAGCACTTCGAACCCAGCCATTGATGTTCCCTAAGACTCTGGTGTGAGTGTCGGGATGACACGTAGAAGCACGTTCTTCCTCTCGCTTCCGAGAGTTATAGAAGGCGTCTTTAGTGATATGGCGCTCCAGCATGCTGAAAACCGAGTCGACTAGAACACATGAGGTCTAGTGTCCAGATAATCCAAATACAACTTACTGTTCGCGGTAAAGGTGTGTCGGCCACCAACGATACTATCAGAGATGGGGCCTTCGTAGATATCGCCGGTGTTGAGGCGAGACTCGGATGCGCCAAATCGTGTGTGGTCGTCTTCCACTCGAGCTTTGCCTCGATTCATGCTGTTTTCGGATAAGAAGAAGCAGTGGGTGAGGTACTGGACCGCTCGTACCTTGAAGCTGTAGTCAGGCGTTGGCGCTGAGAACCTCGTGGACTGATGCGGACATCTTATTTTATTTTTGTAACTTATGTGCCCAGCATCCAGTTGCCATCGCCCATCGTCTTTGACCTTGCTCTTGTACATGCCAGACATTGCGTCGCCCAACACACCATTTCTTGTGGCCCAGATTGGTGAGTCGTGGCCATGGTTTGCATTCAGGCAGCAGCCGTATGTCATTTTTAGTCCCAATCAGTCCCAATCACCCTGTTCCTTGTCCCCGTCCTTGTGCCCCTCCATCCGTTGAAATCCATCTTCTCTCTGGATTTTCTTTCTGGCCGTGCCTGTGAACCGCAGTCCGCAGTCTCGGAGCCGAAACTGCCTTCAGTTTGCTCCTAGAAAAGGAGTTAGGAGTCCTAGCCTGTTCGCCGGCAGAGTTGTAGGGCCCAATGTATCCACTACTCCTCCTCGCCTTCCTCTTCGCCCTCCCCACCCTCTCAGTCTCCATTTCCATCACCCCATCTACTTCCACTGCCATTCTCTGCCTCTTCCCCCTTAGCGGCCACTACGCCCTCCTCCAGCGTCTCAACTTCTATCTCGTCCTCCTCTTTGCTGCCTGCGCACGCCCAGGGTCATGGCTCGCAGGCGGCGCATTCGCAGCAGCCATGTCCGTCGCTGGCGTTGCAGCCATACACGCCCTTGCCCTCCTCTCCATTGCCTTCTGGCACAACCACCATCCCAGCGTGCCTATCATCCTCGACCTCGACGCAGGAGGTGCATGGTGCATTCTCGCGCCTGCGGCCCTCATCCTCACGCCTATGCTCGCATGGACGCCTGCACTACGCGGCTCCCCCGCCCGGCCACTCCTCCGCCTATGGGGCGCCTTCATCTCCCTTGGTGCTGCGTGCGCATTCGCCACGCTCACTCGGACATATCCTGACTTGACCTGCTCCGACGGACCATGTTCCGCTTCGTCTTCCACCTCAATGTGTAACATACAAACACCATGGAGCCCTCTCCGTTCGCCCATGGAGCTGACACCAGTACCACACTCAATCGTATTCAGCAAACAGTTCGGCATAGCATGGGATGTTGGTATCGCCGTTCTCTGCGCTATCACACTCATCACACTCCCTGTGTGCATGTTCGACGCCGCCCGCTTTACCAGACCTGGACCAGCATTCGTTGCCCCGCGGTATGGTGCTGGCTCTGGTTTAGGATCTGCTTTTGTAGAGCCGCAGCGCAAGGGGTGGCATGTTTTGTGGGTACGGGTGCGTGCGGTTGGGGCAACCGCGTGTGCAGGGTTGTTCGTGGCGACCGTGGTGGTGAACGAGTGGTGGGTGATGAGTCAGGTCCCACGGGGCGAGGGGGCATATACGATTGGGCAGTGGGGTGTGTGGGCTGCTACTGCGCTGGTGGTGATAGCAGGGTTGATTCTTGGAGGTGGTAGCACGGGTGCGGAAATGGGTGCCCCAGTGGTAGGAAAAGAGAAGGGTATGGATGAATTGATTCGTGTTGTATAAGGGGAAGGTCTGTAGAGACGAAGTCAACGGCTGACCATCTTGGCTTCGTTGGTGTTCAAGTTCCCCATGTATTACAGACAACTGCTTGAATAGATCTCAAAATTTACAGTGATCTTATCTAGTGAGGGCCAATAAGCTTTCAGATTTTCCACATAGTAAAAGCTCGAGTGACTAGGGGGGAGGTGTGTACTCCAGGTTGTTCCGTCTCTTGATATGTAGCCCTCTAATAAAATAAGTTATTACACTCACCAAGAAATAAATTGCTTTTACCTGGTCAGTCTGATGTGAAGAGGAAAAGAGCTAGTGCACTGTGCAGGCTCCTCTTCCGGAGCAGTGAGCTTATGATAGCAGTTCTTCGGGAAGGTCCTGCCTAATAAGGCACAAACATTATCACGTGAGGTGCCGCCACACTCGATCGCCGCCATACTTATCCACTTATATACCACAGAAACGGACAACGAATCTACCCGTAATCTGTAGTGAACATTGGCACTGGAGGAGGTCACTGTATTTTTTACTTCTATGTTGTCATATCAGTTTTCAAGTCATGTCCTAACCAGGATATCATTTCAGTGCCTTGCACATGCTCCGCACAGCCGTAATGGACGGAAAGGGTTCTCTCGTACGCATCAACAAAAATGATACAAAGGTCCCGAGCGCATCTGGAAGGAGGTTTCCCAGGTTGTTATGGCCCCGGTAGCTCCAACCTTGAGTACGTCCTTTCTCAATCTGTTCACTCGTCCCGTCACTAAAATGTGTTTCCAGATGGTACCAGTACCCACTCGGGTAGCCAACATGCCCCAGCAGCTTGGTCTGGTCAGCTTAACCCGGCAGGAGTAGACCTCGTCGCCATGCTTGTCAGCGATTCCGGACTTGCAAGCAGCGAGCCCCAATGGTGGAACGCCTCCGTTCCAGGGTGCATCCTGATTGGCCTCCAGCCCCGCGGGGGATGGCAAGTCATGCAAAGAACTGTACAATGGGGTGAAGATCATCTCGCCACCACGTTCGGCGTCACTTGCTCGAAGCCGATCTTGTATGCCTACTTTGCGTGCAGCATGAGGAATCGGCTTGAACGATGGGACTCCAAGGCTTGGGAATCGCCGATGGAGGGACAGGGAGAAGGAGAGTCGTGGAAAGCTATTGGGAATTCGCACACAAAGAGGCCGGGCAAGTTAATCGACGGGAGTCGGGGTGGCCAAGGCTTCATCTCTAGCCTGCTTCGACCCAAGGACGGGGCGTCCTATTCTATCGTAGAGCAAGCTCGTATGCAGTTCAGAAGCCTCATTCTGGTTGCTGCCGGTTTGATGAATACTGAAGGCTTGGAGAATTTGGAGTCGGTCATGAGGGAGGACTTCCAGCTTAACGATAGTTTGGGGGTCATCTTTCACCGATTGCTTGTGGGCCTCATCATCGTGAACATCATTGTCATTGCTCTCACTATCGCCTGCTTTTATGCCATCTTCCAAGACAACATTTTCCGCGGAGCTGCACCATTCGTCGTCCAAGGGTGCTCTTTCTTATTGTGGGCTGTTGGAGCGATAGGGTTGTTGATGTTGGGGGGTCATCCTCGCGTGAAGCTCGTGGATTCGGACTTGCCCGACCACATTCTCGAACGACTAACGGAACTTGAAGAGAATAACGAAAAATTAGACGAGAAATCAGACAAGGTCCCCGAAGTCCGGATTGAGTTTGGCTCGATCCACGGTTCCGTCTACACCGCTGACCGTGGCTACTGCACCCTCCCCATCGATGTGGTGCGGAAGATATGCCGATGGGACCTGGAGCTGAAGAGGCCGAGGAGATGGAAAATTGGTTTCGTCTGGTGGAGCTTTTGTCTCCTCTTGAGCATCGCAATGCAGATAACAGGCTCCCAGACGGCGACGCTTGCGTCGGAAATATTCTCGGTTGTCCTCTTGCTGGCGCTGTCTTTGGCGAGGGGATACGGTGTTGCGGGACCTGAAGAATGGTTGATACCGAGATGGAAAAGTCGTCGGGGTGCAGGGTACGGGGCCACACTTGTTGGACAAATGAAATCGCGAGTAGCGGCTGCCTGATGGATGGGACTTGGGGTTCAAAAATGGCATTGACAGCTGTTGTATGTTTTTGACTTTTTTTTCATTTCGGCATTTCTTGGGAAAGGGAAAGGATCTACACAAAGGGAATATTGCTCAAAACTGTTTGTAAGTGTAATGAATAAACTGGTTCAAATGGGTGGAGGTGAATACTCCAAATCTATAACGATGGGCATATTGCGTTTCTCGACTTGACCTTTCTCCATCGTCATCCATGCCGCATTGATAAACACTGTCTCCTCCCGTGGTTTGAGGCCGGTGAAATCGTAACGACCCTCAGAGGTCTCACCCGTCAAAATCACACTCTCCTTCACTTCGTCGCCTTCGGGCATCCCACCGGTACCACCATCCCGCCATACAACCTTTTCCACACCGTAACTGCAGTGATAATGTCCAAACACACACACCAATGGCCGAGCCGCGACAACTTTCCTGCGATATGCCTCGCATCCCATCAAACCGGGGATGTGGATTTGGTCCAATCGCCCCTTGGGCGCACCATGTGACAGCCAGAGCTCCAATGGGCCCCGGCTTGTGTCGGGTGCAGATGCCCAAGCTGCTGTAGCTTCCGGAGAGGGATAAGGATCGTACTTGAAGGCGTACTTGGTGTTCAGAAAGTCCGGTTGGGTGGGATTGGCGTAGATGGAGAGGAGGTCGTCGTGGAGGAGGGTGGGCCGGGATTGATCGAGGTAGATGACGCCGTCGGCGCGGACGCTTGGTGTGGTGAAGAGGGCGTGTGTTGTAGGATCGTAAGCTGGGTGGGATGGATCCAGTCCTAGGTCATGATTTCCTGCCAAGACCGATCAGACTGAGAGAGGCTTAACGCCCTCCCAGGGACGATCGATGAAAAAACGGCAAATTATTCTGTACATACCAGCAATGACAACTTTCAACTTGTGCGGCAGCTTTCTGATCCACGCTAGGGCTGTCTCTAGTTCTTTGGGTGTACCATCGTCCGTCATGTCTCCTGCGTGAACAAACACATCTCCGGCGGGGACATGGTCTGTGGGTCATCGTTATAGGTATCAGAGACACACACGAAGCGGATGCGGCGAGTGGTCGAGCTAGACATGATAGTTTACGCGGGAAGTATACTAGTAGCAATATGAAACGATGTGATCAATCGATTTGATTGCTGTCCTAGACGATCTGAAAGACGAGGGCGCAGTTGATCTTCCCCCACACGCTTGCAGGTAATTACGCGGTGTTCCAGTTTCTCCTTGGGTGGTAGATCCTGACCGTTTTGGCATTGTGGCAGCTACTGCGGCATCCACTCGCCCGCATCGGTTGTAAAATGCCTCATCTGTGTCAAATGGTTCTGTAATTCCTGTGGCAACACCTCGGCTTCCCACATCGTGAACCACCTCGTGCGCGCCAAACACAAAGAAGTATCTTGCATGCCAAGAGTCCCTTGGGTGAGACCACCCCAGAGTGTTGCAACTGCGGTAGCAAGAACGTGTCTGCTGTGCCGGTCCGTATATGCTCAAATTTGGCTGCGCGCATCGCTCACGACAAGTCTTTCTATTCAGTCAACCATGCGCTGCTATATCCAAAGATATATCTTGGAATGCCTCCCTTTGGGCACCCCTCCAGTTAAACCGCTCAGGTCTCACCAGATCTCCTTTGCTCGGATAAAGAGATTCGAAGAGCTCTGGCGCGAGAATGCCAACGCAACTCGAGGACCTAGCTAAACTCGGTGTCGACGACGAGCCCCCCCCCTGTCACGCCTATCAATAGTTGGACCTCTCGTCAAAATCAAAGCGGACTACGACAAACGTCTGAAAGAGCCACGGCGGAAACACTTTTTTGGTGGAATCCAGTCATACCGATTCCAACAAGTATGTTTGGAGGTTTTCAGCCCACATTGCTGGAAACTCTCCATTCCAGCCATCCTCTATGTCGTTCAAAATTCCCTCCAATTCGTCGCCGTTAGCAACCTACCTGTCGCCTCATTCCAAGTATCGTACCAAATGAAAACCCTCACGACCGCCGCTTTCTCCGTTGCCCTTCTGCGGAAGAGGCTGGGTTCTAACAAGTGGCTCTCACTCTTCTTCCTGGTCATCGGCGTCGCCACCGCCCAACTTTCAACCGCCCGCCCTTCCTATCCCGAAAAACATTGCCGTCGGCAGTGCCCATGATTCCGCGGCCCATCACTTGCAAGGCGTACCACCCCACTCAAGTTTGGGCAGACAAGATGTCAGTCTGGGCCTGGAGGCGCATCGGGGACTTCTCTCACCCTCATTAATGCAATCATGAACGATATCGAGCCTTTGAGAATCTCGTTGAGCAATACGGCCAAGGCTGGAGAATACAACAGGGAAGGAGTGTAAACGTGGGAATAGTGCATGACAATAGTGCAGCATTCTGCACAGCCAGAGTCACTAGTCTTGGAATAAAACATGGTTCAGACTGGGCGGAAAAAAGCAGTGGTAGTCACACTCACGAAACATATTTTAGGGGCAAATCGAATATCGAGGGGACGTTGTCTTGTACGGCACCAGTTGTGGGACCGATAACAGATCCATTGTTCGAATAGCTGTTGACCATGACGGACGGCAATAAAGGAGTGAGGCGAGGGCTTGCGTTCAAGTTGGTAGGCACGCTAGAAAGCATGGAAACAGAACCTGAGCGAACGATGGGTGGGGAACGGTGGTAGATTTCTGCTGGCGAAGAAGGCGTCGATTTACTGACAGAGGACCTCCGCTGAATATTGGCACGCTCCATGGTTCGAGCCCACTGAGCCAAGGAAGTGATACGACTGTGAGCTAAATCTGTGAAAAAAATGGTTGGAGACTGCAAGACTTGCCTAGAAATCGCACAAGAAAAGGTTGAAAGGAGGAGGAGGTCGACTGGGAAGGGCTTGTGAGCTCAGGCGATGGGATTATTCAAGTTATTACGCAAAAACGATTGCCGAGTTCGCACATGGCCCTGGCCAAATGCACGCGCATTTCCCACAAAATAACATATTTGCTTACAGACGTTCTCCGTCATTGCCCAGGCCAGTGTCGACGTCTGCGACGGTAACGATGTGCATAGCAGAGTTACAAATCGGTATTACATTCTACAACCAGCCCAACAGGAAATTCAACGTGGAACAGACAAAAACGGCAGCTACCCCATGTCTGCTGACCCTCCATCCCGAAAGAAGCAACGCCAATGGAAATACCTACGGAAAAAGAAAGTGAGCGGCGGGAAATGCAGATGCAGAATAAAAGCGTGAGTCTCAGCCTCGCCTTCCAATCTCCATTCACACCCAACTATCAAGGCCTTGCCAAGACACCCAATCGGTGATGGGACTCCTCCCGGAAGGAAAAGCGGGGTGTGTGCCTTTACCAGGTTTCTCGTCTTCGGTTCACGCTCGCAAAGAGCATTATGAGGCAAGGAGAACTCACATTGGATTACTCGCAGAAACCAGATATTATGCGAATGTAGGAACTCTCCAGGTGATCGTGCGTCATTGCCCCTCGACCAGAGGGAAGAGCAGTCAGCAAAGATTGTTTTCGAGAAACCCCTCGCAACGAGCTGTTTTATGACGCTTGTCTGGACTATCGATCCTTGGGAAAGCAATCCCCGTGAAGGGCAGCAAGAGGAGGATAGCAATTTAACGTCGGTTTTGACTTGTTCATCGAGTTTGCATTTTTTTTATAATTTATTGAAGCAGCGATTAGAGCGCCGATCAAGTGGTGGATACAACTAACAGCGATTGCCAATTGGTCCCTTTCCTGTTATCTCAGTTACTTGGGTAGGCCCTTTCGTGCGTTGTCAGACATTGCCATCAATTCCCATCTTACAGAATACCATGTCTAGCTCCACCTCTCACCGCATTCGTATCGTCTGTGTCTCTGATACCCATAATGATGATCCCACAGACCACATCCCCACCGGAGATGTCTTTATTCACGCAGGAGACATGACGGATAACGGTACACCTGAGGAACTGAGAAAAGCGCTCGATTGGATCAGAAAGCTGCCGCATAAGCTGAAGATCGTAATCGCCGGTACAACCCATTTACCCAACCATAAGCGAATTGTCGTCCGTATCTGACTTGTGTTCCACAGGGAATCATGACATGGGGCTTGACCAGTCCCACAAATACTACAACGAAACTTCTCACGCGCTTTTCACCTCTGCCAGCGCCCGCGCTGATGGTGTCGTTTACCTGGACAATGCGGAGCCTCAGCATCTCCACGACAACCTCCTCAACGTATACGCCAACCCTACCCAACCTGACTTCCTCAAGCTTGGTTACGCTTTCGTATACCGCCCTTCCCCTTCTCCAGACGCAACAGCAGCCTGGGCCTCTGCACCTGACACGAGCAGAGGGCCATTGGAGCTTTGGGTGTCGCATGGTCCTCCCAAAGGGCGATTAGACAATGCCGGGCCACCTTTAAACTTCTTCATGAAAGGCTGCGAAGCCCAACGTCGCAAGATCGCTGCAGCAAAACCTCTAGTGTGCGTATTTGGGCATTTCCACTACAACCGTGGTGTGGAAGTGGTGACATGGCGGGATGGTGACAACGTGGAGGCCGGCAATGAAGTTGAGGCGAGCAAGATTATTAATGTTGCAAAAGAGCAGGTTCATGATTTCACGGGTTTGAAGCCAGGAAAGGAGACGATATTTGTGAATGCGGCGTGGATGACGGCGCTGGGCCCACATATCAAGAGACGGAACAACCCTATTGTGTTTGACTTGGAGTACGCGCCTTCTTCCTAGTCACTTGAGCTTTTGTGTAAAACGACCTGAAAGCTTATTGGCCCTCCACTAGATAAAATGACTGTAAATTCGGCAGATCTATTCAAACAATTGTCTGTAATACATGAGGAACTTGAACACCGACGAAGCCAAGACAGTCTCGTCTCCACAGATCTTCCCTATATACGACACGAAGCAATTCATTCATACCTTTCCCTTTCCCTACCGCTGGGTCACCCGTTTCCGCACCTGTGCTACCCCCAAGAATCAACCGTAGTAGCCCACACACCCCACTGCACAATCACATCCGCCCCTCGCCCCGTGGGACCTGAGTCATCACCCACCGCTCATTGACCACCACGCTCGCCACAGTCGCATGCACCCGTACCCACAACACATGCCGCCCCTTGCGCTGCGCCTCTACGAAAGCAGATCCTAAACCAGAGCCAGCACCATACCGCGGGGCAATGAACGCTGGTCCAGGTAAAGCGGGCGGCGTTGAGCGTGCGTGATGATGAGCGTGATACTGCGGTACCGAGATCCCATGCTATGCTGAACTCTTTGCTGGATACGATTGAGCGTGGTACTGGCGTCAGCTCCATGGGCACACGGAAGGGGCTGCGTGGTGTCTGTGTGTTACACATCGACGTGGAAGACGAAGCAGAAAATGGTCTGTCGGGGCAGGTCGCATCAGGGTATGTCTGGGTGACCGTAGCGAATGCACATGCAGCAAGGGAGATGAAGGCGCCCCATAGGCGGAGGAGTGTGCAGGTGTCCACGCGAGCATAGGCGTAAGGATCAGGGCCGCAGGTGCGAGAATGCACCATGCACCTCCTGCATCGAGGTCGAGAATGACGGGCATGCTGGGGTGATGGTGGTTGGTGTTGTGCCAGAAGGCAATGGAGAGGAGGGCGAGGGCGTGTATGGCTACGATGCCTGCAAGACATGGCTGCTGCAAATGCGCCGCCTGCGAGCCATGACCCGCGCAGATGCAAAGAGGACAAGATAGAAGTTGAGACGCTGGAGGAGGGCGTAATGGTCACTGTGGGGGAAGAGGCGGAGAACGGCAGTGGAAGTAGATGGGGTGATGGAGATAGAGACTGAGAAAGTGGGAGGGTGAAGAGGACGGCAAGCAGTGACATTAACATTATATGTTTTCACCCTTCAAATCACATAACACAATTCACAAGTCATCAGCAAACTGTACATAAACTTTTTGACTTTTTAACTTATTTGGTCAAGCACAAGTAAAAAAGTAAAAAAGTGGAAAAGCTAACATAGACCCATATGCCCAGAACACCCATAAGTTCAACTTTGCAGAAAAAGTAACAAAAAGTTTTCAAAAGCAACAAAGCGACAAAAAGTTTTCACAAGTGACAAAGCGACAAAAAGTTGTAATAACAACACAGATCATACTCGTGTTTCTTTGGCTAGACTGATAGATGTGTATACAGAGTGATATAATACTAGAAAAAGTGTGAGGTCTCTAGTCCGTAGGTTTTGGGGGAAATCAGGAGACGAGGAAATGGGGCTAGAACGAAAGAGAGAGTCCTACATTTTCTTGAAACACGATCTGGGTTGTGCTGTACAGGCGGAGACGATCTGCCCAAAAAGAGACGACAAAGGAGACTGACGAAAGGCGAGCCTGAACGGAAACCCAAAACCAAAACCTGAAACTAAGGAACTAAGAAATGAAGGAAAAGGGTGAAGAAACGAGAGAAAACGCCTAACGAAAGATCATAGAAGAGACATGACGGCGAGATGGGCTGCACGACGCCGCTACAGATTCAGGGGGAAGAAGGAGTTCCGTGTAAAGGGGGGCAATCAATTCTAAGGATCTCCAGTACCGCAAAAAGGCATCTGACGACCAACGGCCTAGCATTTTGACAATGTCCGTTGGAACACCACGAAGGAGCAACTCCGTAGTCCCCCCGATGCAAAAACAGTGACCTGTAAAGATGGGGAAACCCAATGATGACCAAATGCTATTGCAACGAGCAAGAAATTTTCGAGCTGAGAGCGCGAGATGCCCGGAAGCGGCGATGAAGGAGAAAAGTGGAAAGTGAGAGGGAATCTGGTTTACGGTAAGATGATTCTCAATTGCAGATATAGGGTCAGCGGGGCCAGACTGATGGCAGATGATGATGTCTGCTCCTTTCGAGCGCTTCGACTTGTCCCACGGCAAATGTAGTTTCCTAGAGCCAAGAGCTGAAGAAGGACCCTTAAGGTCAGATACCGAAGGGAACAAGTTAGGATTGTGGAAACTTTCTTTCTCTGGGAGGATGTTGCCCAACCGACATTGACCCCAAAAGGCTGACATAGCTGCTGCAAGAACAGCAGCATCAAATGGATCAGAAAGCGAGAGGCGCGAGTAAAGCGCCATAATCATTTCGTGAGTAACAGGGAGACGGGATGGGCATTTCGATGAAGCCGGAGTGAGATTATCAACACCACGGAGGATGTAAGAAAGCCGCACGGAGCCGGCATAAGGGACGTTGTTGATTATATGCCACGCCCGAATACCTGAAATGTCGTTCCAGACTGAGGAACCACTATGGACGCCTGTGGAAGAAGCTGCGAATGAGCAAAGCAGGGCTTCCGACGCTGGCAAGTACTCGGAGCAGGGGATTGAGTTCGACAAGCAAAACTTGATAAATCTCGAGACACCGCCGCTGTAGCCCTTTCGGGTTGTAGCCGCCCATGCATGGGCGATCGCGAAGTCAATTGAAGGCAAAGAGGTAGCCAGTGTTGAAGACATGGCAGTTGAAAGGCCACTCGACAGAGCGAAGGGAGCAACTGATGTGGATCTGGATGTGTAAGTAGGAATAGAATGCGAGGAGGCAATGAAAGACGATACGGAGGACACGATGAAGGAGGCCATGAAAGAAAGTGTAGCATCATCAATGGGCATCGCAGAGAAGGAACATAAGCACTAGCAAGAGTGCTCGAGACTCAACAGAGAGATTTTGAGACTCAATGGACTTGAGGTGACAACGCCACAATAGCAACTAATGAATCTCAACAGACACAGTATCAACAGTGGCAATGTAAAATTTTGAGATGGAAATTGCAACTACAAAACAATAAGCGAGAAAGCTAGAGAGAGTTGCAACTACGACAAATAAGCGTGTGGGAGAAAACTAGAGAGAGACGGCAGGGGCGACAAAGGATTGTAAGAAAAACGGAACTTGGGGAGAGATGGAAACATGGTGTGACCAGGGAGGGAACTTTCCCCGAGAGGGGCCATCCGCCAAATTAAGCTTGGACGCCACCCAAGCGATGTCGAACCAAATGTCGAACTCATGAAACAGAAGAAGAATATGGTGCAGGATGGCGTTCTGGTGCTGGTTACGAGAGAGGCCTGCGCTGAATGCCCCAACAACCCCGGTATTGTCAGAACGCAATGCAAAGGTAACTGAGCGAGAACCATTAGTGATAACGCATAAGAGGGCGAGGTAGATGGCCACAATCTCAGCCCAACCAATATCTCTTCCCTTGGATTTCCAGCCTGGCAGGAAAGGCCAGGCGAGCCAATGCTCGTCCCAGACAAGGCCGATTCCCCACGACGATGACGCATCAACAAATACTGTAGATGAAGAGGGAGCAGGTCGAGGAGAGATTTTCATACCGCACCAAGGCTTCAAAAGCTCACTATGCCACCACAAAACATCTCTCTCGACCTCCGAAGGAATGTGGAGCTTGATGAAAGGAGAAGGGCGGGAGGAAAAAGTGGAGAGAAAACAATATAAAGATGGGAGGTGAGTGCGGCTCAACAGGATAACGACTGAGCAGTGGTTCAAGGAACCAACAAGAGACTCACAATCTTTTCTAGTGACGGAGGAGCCAGGAACCCAACCTGACAGCTTGTTGAGGAACTTGACTCGTTTAGAATCGGGAAGCGAGACTGTACGATCAGTGAGGTTCCAATGGAAGCCGATATAGTTGAATGAAAAAGCGAAAGGGAGACACTTGTTCGGCTTCTTCGACCACGGCCAACCAAGCGTGGACACGACATCCCAAATAAGCAACTCACCGAATGAATAGGACCAGGGACCCTCACGGGAAGGGGGGGGAGGCGCCAAAAGATGAAATTGTCTGCCCATTTTAGAATGTCATCGACCTTTTTGAATAAATAGATGTGTACGATACCGTCTGAGCAGCGGCCAAAGATGCCGGAGGAACTGGAACAGCCAAAACAGCAGCAATGGTCCATGTGAACCCGATCACCCCAAGTGATGCAAACATGGAGACGATCTTCAGGCGCAACGGGCATGCGACGATGGGCGGCATCGACATCAAAGACAGCTACCTGGCAACCTGGTGGAGCGTTAAGAACACGGACAAAGCAGTCAATAAAGCTGCCCCAATCGCAGATGAAGGCGGAGTCGATTTCTGAATTCACCGAGGACATGGCGGGGTCATTGCAAGGGAAGGAATGGTCTTGAATTATACAAGGCTTTTCAGGCTTGTTGAAACAGATGCCAAGAGGGGCAGTGCGGTAAGGGCCGAAGAGGGACAGGAACGCCTCATGGGTGTAGCCATGGGAATACCTCCCTTCTTCGATTTGCTTTGCAATATACTCATCAATGATTGATGGATTTTCGAGAGCGGAACAATGATTACTAGGACGAAAGACGTGGGAAATGTACGAAGAGACACTGAGACGAAAACCGGAACGAAGACCTTCAGGGATATCACGAAATTCATTTAAAACACCGGCTGCAGAAAGAAGCTCAAGCCATCTGTCAGGAATCAAAGGGGTAACTATTGGAAAATATTTAGACTTGAGGATGGGATTGCACATTATGCTCAAGAGAACCGCAGATTGAGCAGACATGTGCGTAGAGGCACGCATCGGCAAATGAGCATCCGAGGTGGCCGTTGAAACGGAAGCAAACTCTGACGTCTTCAGGAGTTTTCGGTCCTCGCCTTTCGTGAGGAAACCGTTCCCGGGATCAGGGCATTTACGGCCACTGTGGGAGCGAGGGAGACAGACGAAGCAGAGTGTTGGGACATCTGAAGACTTGGAATTGAAGGAGGAAGTACGCTTTGAGATGCTGGAGACCTGGGAGGAGGAGGAGTGGCCACGAGATTGACCAGACGGTGCGGACCTCGATGCACTGGACGGTTGGGAACGAAAGGAGGAGGGGCGGGAATGATCACCCGAACCACGCGACATCATCACAGCAAACTGCTGAGAATGATCGGTGTCCACGATTTGCTGCCACAGCTGAGAGTGGAATACAGCCAGCGTGAAGGTGTTAGAGCATTGAACAAAGGTTTGGCGTACACGCGAATCGTACAAGACATAGAGACGAAAAAGCTCTGCGAAATCAGTGCGGGAAGTGATAAAGCGATAATGCGTACGAAATGCGTTGGCGATCAATTCCCTCTGAGGGGAGTTAAGGTAAGTCTTGATGAGATTGCAAAGATGCGGCCATGCCTCCCAAAAATCCGAAAGAGAAATCTGAAGCTCCCCGACAGAGTCGAGGGAAGATGACTGGATTTGCAAGCAGCCACCGTCACCAACAGTGAGGGTTTCAAGCGAAGACGACCCAGAGTAGAGTGACGCACGACACCTCGCATTAGACAGGAGATGCAGGGGAATATGCTTCTGCCATCCTTGCTCCAGAACCCTCACAATAATAGGAGGGTATAAAATATCGTTAGGATCCAACTGCGCATCCGTAGTGGCCAGAGTGCGGAAACCAGGGGCTGCGAGGGAAACGGCCGCAGCGCCAGGAAGGGAGAATTGGCCTGGATGATCTACCAGGGAAAATGGGGTCATGAGAATGGACCCAAATGGAAGGAAAGACAACACGCTCGGATATATGCACACACAACCCGCCCAAACAACGCGGGCTGAGAGACCCAAGCGCTCAAGAACTGTGTGAGGGGAGAGGAGCGCTCAAGACTGCGCTCAAATTGTGCAGGGTATGCAAGGACAAGGGGAGAAGGGGGCTCACCCACAGTATGAATCGCCACCGGGGCTGGGGGGGGGGGGGTGGGCGAACCTTGAGGCGAGTGAGGGGCTTGAGGTATGAGTGGCCTGTGAATGAGCAGGAGGAATGGCGGCCTGCATGAGGTTGCATGCAGGAACTGGAGTGACACGATCCGCCGGTGATAAGACGAAGGCCGGGTGACTGGAGGGGTTAATTGCCGAGTCAGGACCAGGAAGGGCCGGGTGACCGGAGGGCGTAGCGACCAAGCCTGGACTAGGAAGGGCCGGTGTGCCTGCAGGCAGGTGCGGAGCACCTGTAAGAGGAAGGGGAGGCAAGGACGGCAGCACATCCGCAGACGATTGGGTGACAGAACCAGAGGCCAGAGAGGATCCTGAAGGGCCCGGAACCGCATTCACGTGAGGGGGGATCAGAATCTGGGGTAACGCAGCCCCAGGAGCAGGAAAAACGGGGGCAGATCGCTGCAGGGCCTTCCCTTTCGCTGCACAGGTCAGTCTAGTGGACGGGTAAACGGCCCTAGCCAGAACCCTACGAGCCTTCTTTGCTGGAGGAGCACCGGGCAAGGTAGATGCGTCCTCGTCCTCCATAGGATCTGGGGATGGAACCGTGACGCGTCGAGGGGCATTGATGAGCCGATCAATGTCGTCCAAATTGAGTCCATCAGGATCTGCTTCCGGTTGCGTTGGAGACGACCTCCCTGTGATGGTGGCTGTGGGGGAAGAAGGGGCAAGAGACGGAAGGGGGCGAAGGTCAATGGCGGGGCCCATGATTGACATGAGCGAAGGCAGAAAGAAAACGACGAGTCCGACGAGGCAGAAAACCGAGAGAGAGATGACCTGGAGGGGAGCGTCGTGACGGTGCCTGATCTGGGAGTCGGATGGATCCGAGATCAGGTCGCTGCCTTTATAAAGGCAGCTCGCGGAGTTTAGAGGTCACGCCGCATCATGAGTCTGTGCACTCCTCACGTGTTTCTGAGTGCGCCAAGTTACAACCGTTTTCGAAAACATTGCTCACGGTTTCAATTTGTGTGCAAATAAAATAAAATAAATCGAAAAAATCAGAAAAATACCAAAAATCCTCAAACTCACCCTCCTGCCTCTAGTTCTTGCTTACAAAGGGCCCTTTCTTCTCAGTTCATCATGGTCTATCGCAGGATTGGTGCTGACATGAAATATCGGGCCCTGGAACTCCTGCTGGAAAGGTGGGAGGTGGCCTCTGTAGCAGAGGTTCTCGGCGTGTCAGAATGGAGCCTGGCATGTTGGAAAGACAACTTGGAGAAAACAGGAGCGATTTCTCAGCAGCCTATACATCAGGGATGTGTTCGTATTCTCAATACCGCTGTAATTGAGGACATACAGGGCCTGATCAACGAGACACCCTCTTTATATCTGGACGAGATTGCCGAATGGCTTGCTCTCAACCATGACATTCCGATTTCGATTTCTGCACTGCACAAAACCCTCGTCGATGTGGGGTTGACATATAAAGTTTTAAAGCGTTACGCGGCTCAGAGGGATGAGGAGGCATGAGCAGCCTGGCGCGAGACCGTACACCATCATTTTACTCGAGAACAATTTGTATTTCTCAATGAATCCAGCAAGGATGGGCAGACATTCCATTAAAAATATGGACGTGCACCAGCTGGGGAACGAGCTATCGAGGAGGCACCATTTGAATGTGGCGATCGGTGGAGTATTCTCCCTGCATTGTCACTGCAAGGCTACATAGCCATTCATGTCGTTCCTGGTTCTGTTGATGGTGGTGTGTTCTTTGATTTTGTCGTTGATGATGTGGTCTGTTATCACCAGTGCCGCATTAACATGCATGCTAACAATCTGATTCAGTTACCTCAAATGCAGCCTTATCCTCACCCTCAAAGTATCTTAGTCATGGATAATTGTAGCATACACAAGAGTGAGGCTCTTCAGGTGGCTGTTGAAGCAGCTGGTAAGTCTATTGAAATGGATTTAATCTATACTAAACCTGATTAGAGGCTGTCGGCTGTTATTTATCCCACCGTATTCCCCGGACCTCAATCCGATAGAAGAGAGTTTTAATACCGGTGTGGTTGGTCATTTTGAGAATTTTCACCACACTGATATTGATATTCAAGTCAAAAAATATCTCGAACGCCATTGGCAGTGATTTGAAGATGCAGAGTTTCCTGAACTTGAACTATTAGAAGCTTGCATGGCTGCTGTCACACCAGAGAAAGCAGAAGCTTGGTTTAAAGACTGTGGATATGTATAAAAGGACTCGAAGTCATTATCATTATATACACAACTTCAATGTAATACAACACGTTGAAGGTAGCCTGAACGACAGGCTCGTTGCCACTGGCCTGGTCACTTTTGCGGGGCCGGCCACGTTTACGCTTTGGGCCTTGCTCCTCCTCAGAACACAAAAGCCGCTGTTTAAGTTTGATTTTTAGAGGGCTCGGGCTCGGGTTGTGTCTGTCTCCTGCAAAATACTTTGTCAGTGGATGACAAGCCAATGTAGCGGTGAGATCATTGCACCTTGTTCTCCATGTGATTCCTCATCACTCGTGGATGTCTGAGAGGGAGAATCATCATGATTCGTGGATACATTGATGGCTTCTTGGCAGATTCCACCGTCTAGATCACAATCCTTCCCTGATGTTTGTGGAGTTTCCCCAAATGAGTGGATGGCCATTACGGCCTTTTAAGAGGTTCTGCGTCAAGAAAGAATGTTACAGAGGATGAAATGAATTGAGGAGGATGGCTGTCAAGTGCTGGGAGGATTTTTGGTATTTTTCTGATTTTTTCGATTTATTTTATTTTATTTCCACACAAATTGAAACCGCGAGCAAGGTTTTCGAAAACGGTTGTAGAAGCTCGTGAGCATGGTTGTCAATGAATTGGTTAACAAAATAAAAAATCCAAGCATCCAGAGCATCAGTGTACTTCAATTCCACCGGAAGAAACCCTTCACCATAGCAAGGTAGGAGGTGTGCACCACGCAAGATGGAGTCAAGGTGAATCACCTGAATGGGATGTCGACCATCTATAGATTGCTCACACTGCAATTTCCACATTCCAGTCACTTTGTCACTTATCGTCTTGATGAATAAACCAAGTGACGAGGGCACATGGGACTTCCTCGCCATGATAGGGATCAAAATAGGAAAAAAGGAGCTACACTAGGGCAACCAGAAGCCCACCCATGGCCTCCATTTCATCACCAACAGTGACAAAAACAGTGTCAAAGAGAGGTGAACCGCTGTGATTGGGGTTTGCGTGGATGACTTCTCGATGCATCCCAGCTGCTCCACATAAATCACTAGGGGCATAGAATTCTACTTTAGCCGAATGGAAAACACGAATGGGACAATCAAATGATTGGTCAAGGGATGCCAGAGGGTCAGAGCCTGGATGGTTCTGTTCATGGATAAATGTTTGAAGAGTGCGAGGAAAGTCAGGCTGACGAATGAATGCAGCAAGTTCCATCAGACGGGAAGGATATTTGGTCTCTAGAATCAGAAATCAGCAAACAATCTTTGAGCATGCTTAGAACCTACGATGTCGAGAGGCACATATATTAGTCTTTGTTCTTGGGCCGGGAACCGGTTCTTCATCATTGTCAGTTTCATCATTGCTATCTGATCCATCACTCAAGTCTATCAATGCACTGCTCCAAGGAAAAATCGGTGGCAATCTTCCTGCAAACTGCTGAGCCATGTAGTCAGCCACACTCCCAACTAGCATACCACGCTGTCTGAATACACGTTGCAGTGCTGTGAGCTTGTCCATACGTGTGAGAGTTGTGACCATTTGAGGTAATGGTTTGTTGTGGCTAGATCGGCGCCAGAGATCCTTTACAGCCTTTTTATGCTTTGCTTCGGTGATATGCATCATACGATCCTATGCTCCGAATACGCGAATCGGAAGTACTATACCTCTTCATCGACCACATCCCAATATCTCACGATCTTACGAACATCTGCGAACTCTTCCGACACCTCTCGACAATGATCGATTACTTCCGAACTTGTCGCAGCATTAAGACAAAGCCATCTCATATCGGACCGATCCCGCCTTTATTGGAGGTTCATTCCCCCTATCCCATCCACCTCCTACCTCACTTTCGATCATTTTGGACGTATTTTCATATTAGTTTCTCTTTCTTATTCAATTTACCTTTCATCTTCCTTTGTTCTTTGTTCTTCATCTTATGTTTCACCTTCTGATTCCTTTATCCCCTTCCCCTTTTAGTATCATTACTACTCCTTTCTATCATTTTATACCGTTCCGATCCTCCGATCGAGGTAGTATATAAAGAGATGTAGTTTAGATACATAGACACAGAGACAGAACCCTCTCCTCCTTTACAGAGAGAAATCTACGACTTCCCTCCCATTCGATCTTAGTCTCAGAGCTATAAAGCTCCCCCTTTAGCTTCAAACTCAAGTTATAGTCTTGAGTTTGTTTATCCTCGTCACCCGATATTGATATCTTCGTCGCGACCGTGTTCGCGAAGTTGCACAGTTGATCGCAACTGTCGCATGTACGTTCGCATCGTTCGGAAACTTTATAGTAGTTTCTATCTCCCTCTATACCTTTCTACGTGTAGTAGACATCTTCGCCTCCTCGCATTCACCTAATAGGTAGTTTGTTTGGGGATCTCCCCCTTTACAGCCTCCTATAGCATATCATCAGTCTGCGAAGTGCAGGTACCATTTGGAGAGCCGAACTGCTCAATGGCATTTGGGTAATGCATCAGAGCATGTTGATGTGGGAGGGAAACATCTTCCTGAACACCTGTTGTAATAAAAACTTGCCAAAGTCGATGGAAATCTGCAAGTTGTTTTTGTTATGGATCGCTAGATCAGCAGGCTCCAGCAACAACCAACTAAACTAAGTCGAGGTCAGACCAGAGGAAACACAAGGAATAAGATGTATTCATAGTCAACCACTACTATACAACAAGTAGCAGTCCAGGGGAGGGAGGAAGGCTAGGTAAGCGAACCAGGGGGAGGAAACCAGACTAAACGTGAGGAAAGAGAAGGGAAAATGAGGAACAGTTTGAAGATAAAGGTTTAAGTAGGGAACAGATACGAAAGACAGACTACCGGGTCTGTACGTACAAATATGGAGAACAAAAAGCAATAAAGCTGTCCTGAGGATACAGCATTTCCACCAGTGTTTCAAGGAGTGATTGCAATGCAATGGTTCGGAGCAATCAAGGGTCCAGACCCTGCGCCTCATGGTTGCCTCATGGTAAGGAGGTGAAACAATCCATGAGTGGATGTGTCAGCAGGCACATGATAAACATGAGGTGGCCATGTGGATGTCATGTGGCTGAGTTCCTAGCTTGGGAATGATGAGATTGGTTCGTCTTCCTGATGGTTTGCATTGGCAGTGGATGCCTGGCCAATAGCAGCATACGACTACGAGTATGTGCATGCGGGATCGGGATGGAAAGGTGAATGTGATGCTTCATCATTGGAGGCAGGGGAGAAGGTGAATCACTGAATGGGGAAGAACCATGATGGGGGCAATGCAATGAACACTGGTAATCATACACCAGCAACTGTAGTTCCTGCAGTACGATAAGCAAGGGTGCTTCATATAACCCTTCTTGGCTGCAGGGTATTGGATGACTGGGATGTCGACTAGGTATGGATATTCTTGACCAGTGGACTGGTACACAAAAGTGATGAAACATGTCAGAATGCAAGTCTTTGTGGAGCATCAAGGGGACTTGTCGTACATGCAAGTTTGGGTTGTTAGCTGGGCACTGGCGGTCAGCTGATGAGAAGAAAGGCGAATGAATGTGGAGGCAACATGTGAAGAAGAACAAGATGGTTGGCCAAGATAGGTCCAAGGAGTCATTGGTTGTCGGCAACTATGATGGATCCGATGTCTGAGTCATTGTAGGGAGGTTGCATTATCCGAATATAGGTTGCATAGATATAGACGCCCACAAGGGTGGAGATGCCAATAGAACATATGACAATTGTGGCAATGAGCTGGGCATCAAAGGTAACCATGAGGATTGGGATGACATGTTGGTCTTCTTTGAAATAGGAAAGTTGATCAGTCATCAGGCACAAGGAACCGTGTAGGTGAATTGTGAAAGAACAATAACAATGTCATAAGCATATGGGTGTGGACATATGATCAGTCGGCGGAGAACCAGAGTATTCCGATTGCTGGGTATGATCAGTGGTTGGGTCATGGAGTATTCTTGTCTCCAGGTATGCGCACTGGTCATGGGTTGTGACAAGAACGGAATGGTCAGGTTCAGATTGTATCGTCTTTAGGTTCCTTCAGCTCCTGGTTGTGCATGAATGATTATGCATCTTCAAGTCATCCAATGAGAACGTGGGGTCAACCCAAGAGTTCGGTAACGAGGTATCGTCCAATCAGAGCGTGGGACTTGGCACATCTTTGTGGGAATGTAGAGGTCAATGGGTATCACGTGCTGTCAAAGCAAAAGACAGGGGCAAAAAGGTAAAAATCATAACATGTTGCCGAAAGGTGGCAATGTCTGAGGTGTCAATTATGTTGCGTCGAATGATGTAGCAACAGTTCATAAATGCAGAGATACATTGGACCATCTCATCTGGGACGTGACCATGGATCGCCGCAATGTATACCTTGGACTATAATTAGTGAAACACCTCACTGAGATATAGATGAAACTCACCTTCATCAACGCCTTGGAATCATCACCTGTCCATTGATTGAAGTCTCAGCCATCTAGGAAGCAGTGAAGCCCTGGATATGATGGAACAGCTGATATCCTAACTGTAGTCAATTCCCAATCAAATAGGGTCGAATGAATAAGGCCTACCTTCGGTCAATGTCCTGGATGATGCGGAGTCCGCGGGCTTTTCCATGGTGAAGGATGAAATATTCCTGCACCCACAATACTAAATGATCTTTGAAGATGCCTTTGATGAGTTGATGCAGTAGATCGGGGGTGATCAGTTCATGAATGTTAGCACGTGGAAATCCATGGGTAAATGGCTGATGAAACCATGATTGAGACATCTTGACAAACAGGAAAAACCACTCACAACAACATCAGACCGTATCCCATACTTGTCCCAAACAGTGCCAGGGTCAAATACCTCCAAGAGGAAGTCAGCCTTCTCATGCGCTCGTAGATGGGCACTGAAATCGTCCAGGTTGTCTGGGTGGGCCTCACATCTATGTAGTTGTATATCAGTAGAGTTAAAGATAGAATGGTAGCAGATCACCTATGTGGAACACCAACCCGAAACAATAGCAGTTAGCCAAACCTGTTCAGGATAATTGGCGATGTAGGGGCCAATTGAGTAGATGGCTTGGTGAAAATGTCCATCAGGGCATCGCACAACCTCAGGAGATGTCATTGCAGGCTTGAGGGGTGCATAGATGTAGGCAAGGCAAGCATGGTAAAGTTGGCGGCAAAATCATTGGTATTCGACAGTTGTTCGCTCCTGTGGACCAGCTTTAAAGGTCTTTGAACACCAATAACAGATTACAGTTAAAGAATCATACCTTTGGGGATGGGGAGAAATGCGCATGGTAAAATGCCGATACCATGAGCTCATCTAGTTGGATTATCGATATTTCCAGGGCCAATATACAGTGGATGAAATTCTTGATGACTGGTTGCAACAGAAGCAACAGTTTTGTCACTTCCTGCAACTATGCTGACAAACATCACACCATGGGTTGAAGGATCTTTGGAAATTTCATCCTGCTGAGCTAGTGAATGAGTTGCAGGTGTGGTATATAAATTATGCATGGCCTGTTTTGCAGCCCAATCACCTGACATGAGCGTTGTCCAGGCACGATCTCCATTATCTTTGAATTCAATGAAGGGAATGTAATCCCAGTGGCCATGAAAGTCTGGACAGGCTATCTGCTCGTGGAGAAGGCAGCGGATATCACAGGTGACAAGTACATAATCCTGTGTCAGGGAGGTCCTTGAACTCGTACCGCGTGGCACCCCGGCCGGGACCCCAAAAGAGTTCTCTGCATATTCGGGCGCTCCTTCATATTACCTCTACTAGTAGTACAAACCACACCATAAAACTGATAAGTAAGAAAATATGAGTCTTCGACAATGGACGACCAACGAAGGCACATCCAAAAGCAAACGTGGTAAGCAATCGCAGACAGTAAACACATCCCCCCCAGAAACTAGAGCCTCGAGAACCACCGCTATTCGAGAACAGAACTCCAGCAGTAATGATCCTCCGCAAGCCGATTCCGAACCAGAACCAGAATCGGAACAACAAGCCATCAACTTCCTCACCGCCAACTCACTCCTCCCCCATGAACAAAACCTCGACATCCCTACGCTCTCGGACTTACTTATACAAATTACTAACATGGAAAGCTGCCCCATTACACTCACCACCGCCAGAGCCATTCGATCAGTAGCTATCCTATTGAACTCCATAGAATACAACATGAGAACTAACGCTTTGGTGGACGCTGTCACAACTGAGCTCAAACGACAGACGGGAGACTTCCATGACTCCCTTGGACATGCGATGGAGCCCATCCTGGAATCCATCTCCGAAAAAATCACAAAACATATCGAATCCAGCCTAACGGACACCAAAGCCCAACTCCAACAAGCGGTAACGCATCTCACCAAAACCTCGACCACCCTCGAATCCACAACCACCTTGTACAAGGACGCGGTCCTATCACAGAATCTACATCCCACCCACTTACAAAAGGACCTGCGCATAACAGCCAAGGAACAATTACAAGCCCGTCAATTCCTTCTCGACGTCGAAGATACGCCAGAAACAAAAAAGGCGCTAGACATCAGTCTAGCAAAACTAACAGAGAAAGCTAACGCAGCTCTCCAATCCACAGCCCCACCGCTGATGGCCAAATTCTTAGGTGTCACCAGACTACGAAATGGGGGAATCTTATTGGAAGCCAACTCAAACGACACCGCACAATGGTTACGCAACGATCAGCATCTCACCCTCTTCCTCACTAACTTTGGACACGGTGCCTCGATCAAATGCTGTACTTACACCACTGTAGCTTACTTTGTTCCACTAACCTTTGACCCAGATTCACCCGAACACCTCAGAGAAATCGAGGAATCAAATAGCCTACCCAACAACTCCATACAGCGTGCAAATTGGATCAAACCAAAGGACCGTCGTACACCTAACCAAACCTGCGGCCACGCCATATTCGCCTTCGATACCCCCGATACAGCCAACAAAATCTTAGCGAACGGCTTCTACGTCTGCCACAAGAGGATTAATACAACTAAATGCAAGAAAGAACCTATGCGCTGCCTCCGATGCCATCGATGGAACCACACCGCAGCACGTTGCCCGGCCGACACCGACACGTGCGGCACATGCAGAGACAACCACAGAACATCAACTTGCGACAATCCTTCACGACCCTATTGCACCCCCTGCAGACAATGCGGCCATACCAGCTGGGATTGTAACTGCCCCACTTTTCAACAAAAATGCAAGGATGCAGACAATCGCAACCCAGAGAACCTCCTACCATATTACCCCACGACTGATAAATGGACCCAGTCCCTATACCCTGACAGCCACCCTAATACCCACAACTCCTCTCATACCGCCGCCCCCATGCAACCTGACCCTCGCCTTCCGACAGATCACCACCCAGTGACACCGATCAGACAACGCTCCCCCTACCCACTCCCTCCTCTCTCCCCGGCCGCACGGCACTACTCCCCACCCCACTCCATCTTCGACCAACCGCCGCCTCTTCCTCCCCCCCGTAATCAACCCTCTTCTTCTCGACAACAAACCAGAACCGCTCGACAAACCACCATCAACTTCGAAAAACAGCAGCCCCCCCACACCACTCCCACCCCCTCACTACCATCTCGTTCATGGGCAGATGAACCACCGGTAGCCCCCGTTGACCCACTACCCCCTACACTCACACAGATTAACGATCGTACGGACAACACCCCCCACCTGACACCCTTGAACAATGCCTGAACAACCGGATCCACCGCCAACGCAGCTAAATATCTGGCAAATAAATCTCAACAAATCTGCTAAAGCTCAATGGGACCTCATCAACTCGCTAATTCATACTAAATGTGACATTCTCTTAATTCAGGAACCCTACTTCGACTTCTATGGCAATATGAAAGCTACACACAACTGGAGAGTTATTTACCCTACCGATCGTTTCACTTCCGACGCACCCACTCGATCAGTAATATTTGTCAACGTCAGACTCAACACCAACTACTGGGAACAAATCAAGATCCACAGCTCCAACGACCTCACGGCGGTCCGAATCAAATGTCCAATAGGTAACTTTTCCATCTTTAACATTTACAATGACTGCCACCACTCCGACATCCTCAACATTCTACACACCTTTGTACGAACCCATGAAGCGACCCTCCACCAACGGGATGACGATCATATGCTATGGTGCGGTGACTTCAACAGACACCACCCCCTATGGGACGAAGAGTGCAATCACCACCTATTCACCGCCAACGCTCTAGCTCAGGCAAGGATACTCATCGAAGCCACAGCCGACTGCGACATGATAATGGCACTGCCCAAAAACCTCCCCACTCTCGAATCCATGGCGACCAAGAATTGGACTAGAACAGACAATGTATTCTGCACTGCCAAAATGAGTGACCTAATCCTCTCCTGCGACACTAAGCCAGAACTGCGCCCAACTGGTACTGACCACATACCCATATCCACATCCATCACCCTCCCCCTACAATTAAGACCTGAAAAGACCTCGTGAAACTTCCGCAACACGGATTGGGATGCCTTCCGCGTCCACCTCGACGCCCAACTACAACGACTCCCACCAACAACCCCTATCACTTCCCAACAGCAACTGGACGACGCCATATCTACATTAACCACCGCACTTCAATCAACAATCATGGCCATAGTCCCCATCTCCACACCGTGCCCACACTCGAAACGTTGGTGGACACCGCAACTCAACCAGCTCAAGCGAGATAAAAACAGGCTAAGTCGTCTATCATACAAACACCGTTCGGATGCCGCTCACCCCAGCCACGATGAACACAGGATGGCATGCAGCTTATACAGCAACGAAATACTCAAGGCCAAAGAAAAGCACTGGTTAGCATTCCTAGACGAAGCAAGCGACCACGACCTCTGGACGATCAACAAATGCGTGTCCAACCCCATTAGTGACAACCCCAGAGGAGACGGCGGCAAAAGTTCCATCCCCACCCTGGAAGTATCCCACCCAGACGGTTGCAAAACCTACGCAATCTCAAATGAGGACAAAAGCCAGGCCATCGCCAGCTCCTTCTTTCCCCCCCCACCTGAACACTCCTCGGTACCACAAGATTACGTATACCCGAACTGCGTCCCCCACACGATACATGTCTCCAAAGACCTTATCACCAAACATCTCACCAAGGTGCTCCCGTTCAAAGCCCCGGGACCAGACGGCATCCCAAACATTGTACTCAAGGAAAGTGCGACACTCATCTCAGACCGTATTTACGACATCTTCAACGCCATCCTCACACTCAGCATCTACCACGACCCATGGAAGGACTCCATCACCAGCGCTTTACGCAAACCAGACAAACCAAGATACGACATCCCCAAAGCCTACCGCCCCATAGTTCTACTTAATACTCTCCCAAAACTACTGACGTCTATTATCGCAGAAACCATAACGTCCATGGTCGAAGAGCACCAACTCCTGCCCTCCCATCACTTTGGCGGCCGGCCTGGGCGTACCACCACTGACTCTATGCACGTTCTAGTACATCGAATCAAGCATGCTTGGCGAAATAAGAGAGTAGCAGCTATACTCTTCCTGGACATCGAGGGAGCATTCCCGAACGCGGTCATGGAGCGGCTACTCCACAACATGAGAAAAAGACGCATCCCTGAACCTTTCATCCACTTCATAAACAACATTTTGACTGGCCGTACAACTCGCCTCACCTTCGACGATTACATCTCCGACCCGATACACCTGAGAAATGGCATCGGCCAAGGCGACCCAATATCTATGATCATTTACCTGTTTTACAATGCTGACCTGCTTGACATACCCGCAGGTAAACGTGAACTAGCTGTCACGTTTGTAGACGATGCCGCCATATACGTAGAGGGTAAAGACTTCGCGGAAACCAATAGTCTCATCAAGAACATCATGACGAAACGAAACAGAGCCTACGATTGGTCTAAAGATCATAACTCCAAATTCGAGACCAGTAAATTCGCGCTGATAGATTTTTCACAGCGCAGCAATATATTAAGACCCCCGCTCACGCTCAATAATGCCACCATCAAGCCCGTCAAGACACACCGATTCCTCGGCATCATCATGGACCAGCACCTCCGTTGGCACGAGCAACGAGAAAATACGATCGCTAAGACCACCAAATGGATTCACCTCTTCCACAGAATGGCGCGGCCGAAATCAGGAGTTCCTAGAAAACTAATGCGGCAGCTATACATGGCCATAGCAATTCCAAAAATGACCTACGCCACCAACATTTGGTACACGCCAGTTCACGAAGCAGCTGACAGCACCCACAGGAAAGGCTCGGTTAGAGTGATGCACGAACTCACTAAAACCAACGAATGGCCTCGATACCCATCACCGGAGCCCTCAGGACGACTCCAAATGACCTACTCGATCTCCACGCTGGTATCCTGCCCATCGATCTACTAATGCATAAAGTCTGTCACAGGTCGATCATCAGAATAGCGTCTCTCCCCATCTCACATCCACTATACACCCCAATAAGGAGATGTGCAAAACATCTCGTTGCTAGACACAGATCCCCCCTTCACACACTCTCTCATCTCTTTCACATTAACCCAGACGATATAGAACCCATACGGCCAACTCACCTACACACCACCCCTTCCCCTTTCCGTACCTCCATACCCCACACCAGGGAAGAGTCCATCGACCAACACGACAACGACACGGCAGACATAAAGATATACTCGGACGGATCCACGCTCGAAGGCGGCGTGGGCGCAGCAGCCGCCCTGTACCGTAACGGACGCACTCAGGTCAGAACACTCCGATATCATCTGGGTCCCAGTGATTCCCACCACAACGTCGAAGCCGAAAACATAGCAGGTACACTCGCCTTGCACCTCCTAAGTCATGAAACTCTTCTGCGTGATGTCTCCATCTATATTGACTGCCAACCCACGATACGAGCACTAACCTCCGTCAGAACCAACCCCAAATCCGGTCAACATACCCTAGACACCTTCCACGAGGCAGCCCGGCGGCTCACTGACACTAACCACCTCCTCGTCATCACTATTAGATGGATATCAAGTCATAGCGGCGTTGCCGGAAACGAACGAGCTGATAGGGAGGCGAAGTCAGCAGCGAGAGGAACTACCAGCCCACGACGTACTCTACCTCACCCCTTACGGCTCGGCACCTTGCCCTCCAACACTTCTGCCCTTAAACAGTCGTTCAAGAAACAGCTAGAGTTGCAATGGAAAGATGCCTGGCGTCGATCGCCACGCTTCGTACGATTCACTCGCATTGACCCTAGTTTCCCCTTTAGTAAATTCCTAAAAACCACATCTAACTTGACACGCCCCCAGGCTAGCTTAATCACGCAGATCCACACCGGTCATCTCCCACTCAACGCGTACCTATACAGGATCAAGAAGGTCGACACCGAAGCCTGTCCAAAGTGCGCCCAGGCAAAGGAAACAGTACACCACTTCCTCTTCGACTGTCCGCTCTACCGAAACGCACGCCACTCCTTGACTAACGCACTTAGGACACAAGCCCGATCCCTCACCTACCTCCTCAACGACAAAAAGGGCATCTCAGAACTGATAAAATACGTGCGCCGCATGGGCAGACTAAAAGACTCCTTCGGTGACATTCGCAATCTGGCTAACACCTAACTGACCATGATATATAACAGCGCCATCGTAACCGCCTTGCCAACAACACCCCACCCTTGCATACGCTCGCTCACATCAAGATCCTCGCCACCCTCACACTCACCCCGCCTAACCACAATCACCTCGTTCGATCGATGCGGTCTTAGTCAGACACTCACATACCCACGTACCTTGAATTTCTCCACCCTGCGGCCCTGTCTTCTTCATGCATGCCCGCTTCGGCGGCCGAGCACCTACTTGGTCTAGCCCCTCACACAGCACCCCCCACTAGCACCACTGGGCCCCCTCAACAGTCAGGTCAGGCATCTAAAACGGCATTGGAAATGCCGGGACTATGGGGGACTTAATCCATCGTAGCCACATTCGCAAACCAGAGGAACAGGATTTGGGACGGTTCCCAATTTTAACTACTATAGCCTATCTTAGCCTACATGTAACGTCCGACATAGGGTACAGCCCTGCGGGACAATAAACATAACTCAAAAAAAAAAAAAAAAAAATCCTGTGTCATCCACTTTGGCGAATCTTTGGTTACCGGACCTTGATAACGAAATGGAACACTCTTCCAGGGATTAGCACCCTGCTGAATCTGATCGATTGTCTTGTACACGTTACCAGAAGATCTCCAAGGTACGTCACTGTACCCATTTTTGGCTAGGGTATGGTAGGGGTACGGGTATTCCCGCGGTATTTCCGCTAAGGGTATTGCGGTTTCGGGTACGGTTCCGGAACCCAGCTCCCGCACCGACACCACAACCCGTTTTGGCGGTGTCACGGTACTTGCATGGGATTTGCCGACTTGTGCGCTGGCACATCATCTTCCCAATTTTCGCTGGCACACCTTCATCTTCCCAATTTTTGTCTACCCCTCTGTCTGCCCTCAAACCTTCACTCTCTGTCTTTGTATTTTCCAAACCACGTAAGACCGATTTATTTCAAGTTCGAACATTCCACGCTAACAAACAATCCAATCTGATCAAGTCCACAGTCCCGCCCTGGCCTCCTTTGACGCGTACATTCATGTTTCGTCATTGCCACTAACCTCATTAAATAAACCAGCCAGCTGTAACTGTTCCTGGTGGTGCCCTGGCGGCATATTCACCCTTGGTCTTTCGAGGCGACGTCTGATGGAATCGCTACTTCCTGATGAAGGTACATGTTGTCATCTTGTCCACAGGAGCACATTTTTCAAATGGAGGGTGCAAAAGTGTATAAAGGACATGTTTACAAGTAAAGTACATTCCATTCCATTTTCTTGTCGTACACCCATGGCTAAACGACTTGCCTCGAAGTCTTCAGCCGCTTCATTCAACTCGTCTGCCAAATCTATGGCATCCAAGTCGTCTGTGGCCTCGTCGAAGGCTGCCAGCATTGGCCATGCCGTCACAAGAGCTACTAAAACTCTGGCCCGCCCTTTCAAGAAACTCAAGCAGACTGTTTCGGCATTCAGGCGTTCCCGCTCGTCTCAAGAGGCTACCACCAAGGACGACAAGGGCACTGATGCCCAGCCAATTGACCTTGACGACGAGTTGAGCATTTCTGGTACTACAGATGTTGTTGAGATCTCTTCCGACGCTGGTGTTGACCAGCTTAATCCTGAACAAGAACTCGGTATGTCCTCTTCTTTGTTTGGTCCTGCCACCACTGATCAATATCTACAGAAGCCATCAAAAAGACCTGGCGCTCGCCCATTTATTCATTTTTCAACTCTGATGTATCTGTACAATACCACGAAGGACGACTTTGCCACTTTTTCCCGTGTGCTGCTCGAAAATGTAAGACGCGTGCTGGTGGTGTACGCCGCTTCCAGGATTCAAAAGACAGGGCGTCGACTGCAAACCTCCGCCACCACGCTCTGCGTTGTTTTGGCGAGGACGCAGTCAAAGATGCAACGAACAGTAACAACACCCGTAACGGCTCGATCTTTACCCTCTTTGCTCGCCAAGGCCAAAAGCCTGTTCAGTATTCTCATTGGTCGCACACAAACCCCGAAGTCCGGTGAGTTATTTTAAATACTATATAATGACGGTTGTACTAACAGTTACTAATCTGTAGTGCACGCTTGGTGAAATGGGTCACTGAGAATAACCGGCCTGCCAATATTGTCAATGACCGAGAACTCCGAGACCTCCTCACTGCTGGGCGACCCCTCATCACCATTCCATTGCAACATACTATTGCACGAGACATCAAGGCTTCATTTGAAAAATGCCGCGATCGTGTGGGCAAACTCCTCCGGGTGAGTAGTACTATATGACAATGTCGACAGCTACTGACTCTTATTCAGGAACACCCAGGCCGTCTGCATTTTGCTACAGATGCATGGACCTCTCCTAACCACCGCGCCTTGGTTGGTTGGACTGTTCACCTGCAGTATCACGGTCAAATGTTCGGGTTCCTCCTAGACATCATTGAGGTTCCGGAGGTTAGTTTCTCAATCGTTAGTTCTCAATTGTGTACAATACTTACTCACGAAATTGGTCCTAGTCCCACACCGGTGTTACCCTCGCGAAAGTGTTCCAAGACATGCTTCTCCGTTTTGGTCTGGAAAACAAGGTAAGTTTAGGGTTCATTGATCCGGGCTGATGCTAAAATAATATAGATTCTGGCTATTGTTGCTGACAATGCGACCCCTAATGACAAACAGACTGTTTTCCTCGCACGAAAGGACAACACTTTTTGGGAAGAAAACCGTGGTCGATGTTTTAACCATACTATGCAGCTTTCTGCAACGACGCTCATCAAGCCATTCAATACCAGCATGTCTACTGGACGAGTTGCGGCCGATGAGTTGATGCATGATGATGGCGATGACATGCCCTTACTCGAGGAGATGGAAGAGGATGAGAGTGAGGACGAAGATACCGGTGGCTCTGCCGCCGACATTGATGATGCTGAGGATGACTTCAATGAGTTGGAGCAGCTGAGTGCAAATGAGCGGGAGGCCTTATTAGCTGATACTGCAGTGGTATGCGAGACGGTTACGAAGGTCCGTAACCATGAAGTAACTGACCTGGCTGAACGGTTGATCTAACGATTCACAGATTCGACAACTTGCCTTTTCAATAATCCATTCGACAACTATTGCTCTCCCTGCATGGCGCTGCACATGCCAAACATTTAAGCTCAAGCCGAATTTGATCCCGCGAGATGTTGTCACGCGATGGAACTCGACGTATGATATGATGAGCTTTGCTCTCAAGTATCGGAAGGCGATCGACGCCATCACTGCCGACAAGGGCCTAAAGCTGAGAAAGTTTGAGCTGGATGATGAAGACTGGAAAATCATAGAGGATCTCACCTCAATCCTGATGGTATGTGTTCGACACTAAGCATCACGGTCAACTGATGATCTTGTTCAGCAATACAAGAAGGTGACGCTATTTTTTTCTCAGGATGATGCAAGTATAGCTGCGGTTATACCAGCTATGGACAAGCTGGATCAGAACCTCAACCATCAGACGAATGAACCTTACCATCCGGCTATTCTCGCCGCCATGAAGCTGGCACGCAAGAAGATGAATCGGTATTATTCTCTCACCGATGAGTCTTCTGCATATCGCATTGCAATGGGTATGTTCTACCAAACCTGTCAATACTTTCATTCAAAATCGCTAACCATCAATAGTGCTTCATCCTGGCCTCAAATTGGAATATTTTCGGCAACATGGATGGAACGAAGAGTGGATTGATCACGCTGAGAATCTGACACGTGAAGAGTACATCAGTTCCTATGAGAATAAGGTTGACACGTTGGAGTGTGTCACGGAGACGAACGCTGTGAGTGTTTGTAATGCTTCACCTGCACTGACTAACCTTGTTACAGCCCAACGAGCCCAACGAGAAAGGCTTCTCAGACTTCGGTAACTTATCTGTCAATCAGTCGGCAGCGCGGCACTGTAGTGAAATTGATGAGTACTTGCGTGTCCCAGTCGACAACGTCAAGAACCCTCTAGTATGGTGGCTTGCCAATCAACATGTCTACCCCAATTTATCGCAGATGGCGCTAGATTATCTCAGTATCCCTGGTACGTGTCAACAACATGTACCTGAGTTATGACTTATCATTATGCCGTTAGCCACCTCCACTGCGGTGGAGAGAGTTTTCTCACAAGCACGGCACCTTCTCAGTTTCACTCGCAACCGTCTCTCCCCATCATCAATCCGTTCTTACCTCTGTCTTGGTTCCTGGGGCCGCCATGACCTTCTTCTGATGGAGGATCTGCAGGAGGCCGTGAAAGATAACAAGAGGAAGAGGGATGTCTCGAACCTGGAGGTTGCAGAGTAAGTATATATATGATGCGTACAATGTTTGCTGCTGCGGTGCACGTTCAACCGTGCAAAATATACCCAAATGAACCGCAGTGCCAACAGCACCGTGGGGTTTATGTCACACCCTTATATGTTAAGTGAGCGGTGTCAACCCGTACCCTATAAGGGTACGGTTTTAACGGTTTCGGGTACGGTGTTCAAAAAATTGACCCACGGTATACCCATACCATACCCTATTTTTGGCTGACTGAGCTGCCCAAAGCTGCAGTGCCTCATCGATTGCCGGTCCTTGTTACGGATCGTCTACAGGACAGCTCCGACAACAAACAAACTCAATGAGATTCGGATGATGAAAGAGAGAAGGAAGTTTATTAACAATCCGGTGGGATAAACCAGACTAAATGTAAAGTATACTGTACATACATCGAAAGCATATAAAGGAAACATCTTGAGGGGAGGCAGCAACCTATCGTCCAATAGCATAACTCCCTCTTATCTTTCTCCTATCTTCAGCCAATGGCATTAAGCCCTCTTATCTTGGATGTGTAAGCGCGATGTGATTGGACGATAACCAGACATGTGATTGATCATACATGTGGTGATGTCAAAGCACGAGAACTTGGAACCAAAGGACTGGTAGCCAATAGGATCGTGGGACTCGGCACTTCTCCATGGGAAAGTGGCCGTGGGAGGTGAGCGATGAGTAAGCAAGGTGAAAAGGGGCGAAAAGGTAACAATACCCCCCCCCACAAGGTTCGCGTCCGCGCAAACAAGAACGGGGAAGACAAAGGAAATTAAACAGAACGAATAGAGGGTATATCAAGGACGGACCATGTGCCATACATGGTGGCCAGCAAGGCTGCTTGGGGCAGACTGTGTCGGGGGGTCGCAGATCTGGCAGATAAGTTATAACATAGCCAACAACAGAAAGGGGGTCTCCAAACCCCCAACTCTGTACATCATAGTTTAACGTCGTCGCGGACAAGTGAGAATCAGAAGATGCGGAGGAAAGGGTTGACGGGGTGATCGGAGAGGAGACAGGGTGGTACCTCACAGAAACGAAGAGGGGGTAGAACGTTGTATCGATCCCACAATAAAGCCGAAGGAAGGGGGGTGTGCATACGATGCATCATAGCAACTGGATATGCGTATGTAGAGAGTCGCCCGTCATTGAAGGCGAGATTACTAAGACCGCCTGCAACATCACGGAGGTGGCCACGGGTACTCGGTGTACCGACTGTGACGACATGGGTAATGGCGTTCACTTCGCCAAGTTCGAACAACCACAGACGTCGGACCGAAGTTGGGAAGGCGAAGGAACGAAAGTCATGATTCTCCTGTCGCGAAAGGAGTGAAGCGATGACTTTGGGTTCAATGGACACAATGACATCAGTGGCAGGAGAACGCAATGGAGAGGCATTGACGGGGCGAGGGATGATCGAAATACGTAGGCTGGCCAAAGTAGGTGCACGAGGATGTAACCGATGGAATTCGGAGACAAGCTTTTTGCAATTCTTGGTCTCTGACGCGGGTATCCATGAATCCTCTTCGCGGGGATAACCCAACCAATGAACGAGATAGAATAAATGATTCCTACGAATGACGGAATCGATAACTTCCTCGACTTCATACTCTTCCTGCCCATCAACAATTTCTGAGGGTGGCTGTGGCAACGTGACAGCTTGCTGGGGGAAAGCGGGTGGAACGTATGGGGATAAAAGAACTTCGTTAAAGATGGGATATTTTTTTGACCATGTGGAGGGAAGTTTCAATTCGTAGGATGATCTTCCAATCTTTTTTAGGATGAGAAAAGGGCCATATCGTTTGTCATCCAATTTTTTGGATGGACAGAGAGAATCGATGTTCGTGGATTCCAACCACACCTTGTCGCCGACATTGTATTCCGGAGCAGGGCGATGTTTCCTATCATAGAATTTTTTCATCTTCTCTTGCGCAACGGCCAAAGCATTGGTTGCCTGTTCCTGTATGCAGTTCATCTGGTCTGCAAAAGAGGCAGCAGATTCATTGACAATTTCTTCCTTGACTGGCTCTTTTCCTTTCCAGGGATGGAAACCCATTGTTGCATAGAACGGGGACATGCCGGTGGATGAAGATTCATGATTGGCTAGTGCAAACTCTGCTAAGGCCAGCCATTCAGCCCAATCGTCTTGCCGTTGATTGATGAACAGACGGAGGTATGTCTCAATTTTGGCATTTGTTCGTTCAGTTTGTCCATCTGCTTGTGGGTGATATGCCGTCGTAGGATGTCCGATGATTCCCAATAGACAGTTCAATTCTTTCGTAAAACCAGAGACAAACTGTGTCCCAAGATCAGAGATGATGACATGAGGTAATCCAAATCGTTTGAAGACATGATCGCGATACAGTCGTGCAGATCCTTCTGACATCAACGAAGTAGTAGTGGGGATGAGGACCGATTGTTTCTTTAGTTTATCCATCACTACCAGAACGGCGTTAAAGCCCTGTGATTCGGGTAAAGGGCCGATTAGATCCATCGTGGCAGTATGCCATGGGTACGGGGGAATTGCATGAGGATGTAATAATCCCGGTTTCTTTCCTCGATGGATTTTCTTCTGTTGACACAGTAGGCATGCCGCGATGTATTTGTTGACATCAGCGTGGAGGGATGGCCAAGTGAAATGTCGTGCGACGGCCTTGAACGTATTTTTTTGTCCGGGATGTCCGGATAAGGGAGTATCATGGTGTTCCTGTATGATTTCTCCCCGGAGATGATCATCTTTTGGCACATATAATAGATCGTTGTGATAGATCAAACCATCATCCATACATTTCCAAGGAGAGCTAGGATCCTTCAATCCTTCGCTGACCTGTTCATCCAATTTAAGCCCATATTTGATGAATTGTTCTTGCCACTGGGGATTCATCGTGGTGGTATCGAGAGAAGCCATGAACAGGGAATCAGGGAGTGCAACAACGTTTTTATTGTCGTCAAGACCTCGGTCGTGGTCTACACGCCGTGAAAGCAAGTCTGCCTTGCGGTTCAGGGTGCCAGGACGATGATGGAGTTGGAAATTATAATCCTGGAGAAACGAGATCCATCGGGCTTGTCGTTGAGTCAGATTTTGTGGCTGTTGGAAATACGTGAGATTTTGATGATCAGTGTAGACGTCGATAATTTCCGGTGTACCAAGAAGGAAATGCTGCCATTGTTCAAAACATCGGATGATCGCGAGCAATTTCTTATCGTGGACATCGTAATTCCTTCCTGCAGGTGACATACTATTTGACAGGAAAGCCACTGGATGCCATGTGCCGTCGTCTTGTTGTTGTGACAGGATGGCACCAGTAGCGAAATCTGAGGCATCACATTCAATCTTGAATTTCCCATGATTGTTGGGAATAACGAGAACAGGATCTGTTGTGACGATTCATTGCAATTCTTCGAATGCAACTTGTTGTTCTGGGTTCCATTCCCAATCTTTTTTGCCGGTCAGGGAATTTAAAGGTAACGCGACTTGTGCGAAATTCCGAATGAATCGTCGATAGAAGTTGAGAAAGCCCAAGAACAACTGTAATTCTTTCTTGTTTTTTGGAATAGGCCAATCGGTTATTGCATCAGTTTTGGTCGGGTCCATTTGTACTTTTCCATGTTCGACGATGAGACCGAGGTATTCCACACGTTGTGCATCGAATGTACATTTCCCGATCTTTAGAAATAATTTATTGTCTCGGAATTTCTGCAAAACTTGACGTGTTCGTTCTTGATGTTCTTCCAGATTCTTGGAGAAAATGATGACGTCGTCCATATATATATGTAACCAGCCTGCTCATATTTCATATCGGAAAATGTGATTCATCATCCTCTGGAACGTAGGAGGAGAATTTCGTAGACCGAAGAACATTACTGTAGGTTCGAATAACCCTTTCGGGGTTAGGAATGCGGCTTTATATTGATTGCCTTCTTTGATCCGTATGTTGTTGAAACCCCAACGAACATCTAGCTTCGTGAAGTATTCCATGCCATTGAGCTGATTTATGATGTCGTCAATTAGCGGCAACGGGTAATTGTCTGGGATTGTATGTTCGTTCAACTTCCCATAATCCTGTACACCGCGTAACTCGGTTGCGTCCTTCTTGTGTACGTAAAAGAATGGCGAGGCGTAAGGTGATTTTGACAGCCTGATCTTGCCGGCTTTTAGATTTTCATCAAGGAACTCGTCAAGTTTCTCGCGTTCTGGGGGTGACAGCGGGTACAGTTTGCAGTTCAAGTGATCGGGTGCATCCGGTTTCAGGTTGATTGCATGGTCCCATGGTCGAGATGGTGGCATCGAGTCAGTGGCTTTGGGATCGAAGATGTCGGCGTAATCTTTGTATACGTCTGGTAGTTGGTCGACAATGGATTGTTCTGGCTTTTGCCCTTCTGTGGTCATCTTGGCACGAGCCAATTCCGTAGATTTGGTTTGGAATGTGCGATACCAAGCCGGTTTATTGTAGATTGCGGTCTTGAACATTACACCCTTGATGTTACCAGGGGAATGACCACAAACAGAAAGACATCGAGTAAAATCAACCGTTTGAGTCAACCAGTCAATCTCGGGATTGTGTTTCTTTAACCAATCAAAACCAAGATAGATGTCGATTTTTGCTAGGGGAATGACTGTGAGATGTATCCGTTCCATGTGTTCGCTGAGCCGTAGATTCATTTCAACATATTCCGTGATTAATCCATCCTTGGACATCGTACCATCCCCATTGTAACTGGGGAACGGTTTCTCGTATTTTTGTGTTGTGAGATGATGTTGTTGTACAAAGCCGGAATTGATGGCTGAGATGGTACAACCAGAGTCCAAGAGACAAGTGACAGAGAATCTTCGCTGGTCGTCAATCGTGGTAAGTTGACCTTTGACGCTGATCGACATCATCATAGTGCTGTCGTCTTGTGATGCAACCAATTGTTCGATTCGTTGGTTGACTTCCCGAAGTTTCCATTCTGCGGATCATTTGTCGGCTTTCGTGACGAGGGGCTCCATTTGGCGCATCCTATGGATCTTGACTGCCGTAGGCTTTGCGATTGGCTCTACCTTTGTTGTTTCCGTAACCTTTCATGGTTCTTGGGGAAGTTCCGTGACCAAATATTCAATAGCTTTGTTGATGGGCATTCGTCGTAATTTGACAACCAGTCCTGGACCAATCTTCATGGTATGTTGTCCATGAACGTCCCAATCGTTTATGAGATCAAGGGCACCATACATATCGGTGTTCATGATGGCTACCATTGTTTCCTCGGCATCGAATTCACTTTCGATGGTAGGTTGACGTGATGCGACCATAACGGGCATAACTTTCTGTTCTGCTGGCATCTCAGCATACTTGGATTGTGTCGTTAATGTCTGTTGATGTTTGAACGGTAACTTGGAGTTGGGCCAACGTTCTGTTCATTTCTGTTCTATTTCCTTTTGCATGTCTTGTCTCATCGTTCGAAGTTCATGTAAAATGCAATCAAAGTCAACAGTGATTGGTACATTTACATTTACAGGAGGAGTGGTAGATAGATGAGATTTGGCCGAAGAGTCCATGCGTTTCTTCGACCGTTTTAAAAATCCTTCTTTGCCTGGACGAGTTCATCTTCGAGTTGGGCGCAGCGGGCTTCAAGCATCTGAATGATGTCTTGACCGCTCGACGCGGGTTCGGTATTCATGGAGCGTACATGTTGCTCCTGTTCAACATTGAGGACGCGTACTCATTGTACGCGGGAAGGGCAGTTGCGTGATAGATGTCCGGGTTGCTTGCAGTTGAAGCAAAGTCTGGCCTTCATCAATTCCGCTCGTTCAGCAGACATCGGCTGCTTCAGTTTCTCAGCCACGACAGCGGCTCGGTCGACATCCATGGCGTCGGGGTCTTTCGATCGTACAGGCACTGCGGCAGCTGTAACAGAAGTGGAAGTCGTCTTTGACTTCTCACCCTTCTTCGTCGGGTTACTTCCACCCGTAAGTCGTTCGATCTTGTTGCGACGACGCCATTGGCAGTCCAACAAGATGGTCTTCGTCTTCCATTCTGTGACGGTAATGGGCATGTTCTCGAGACCGAAGATTCGGTCGACGAGCGGTTTATTCAAGTGATTTTCGAGGAGCGGGATTAACTGCTCCTGTTGGGTGATCAGATGCCACCCAGCGCATTTGTATAAGACTTCGAATTGAAGCCAGAACTCGTCCGCTGTCAACTTGCCTTGACGAAGCGCGTTAAGTTTGATCGCAGCGTCTCGTTTGTCATCAGGCTTGTCGAACTGTGCTTGCATCGATTCGGTGAAAGCAGGCCATGTTCCCCAATCCATCTGCGGGGGATTCGGTTCGCCATGTACATGCGCGGCCAGACGAGCGTGATAGTCAGTTGCGATAGTATCGCAAAAGTCGTTGGCCCATTTGGCAGCGACGCCTTTATCCATCAGTGACAAGACGAGGAAAATCTTTCTTTCATGTCGCACTTCGATTGGGAGGGGATTATCGGTAGTTCCGAAGTCGTCGAAGTATGTCGAGTTTGCGGCTAGAAAGATGATGACCGCACGCATAAAGGAATGAAATTCTTCCTTGTCACCGCTAAATTTCGGGGGAAGGGGGAGGAGTGATTTCATGGACGCCATCGGATGGTTCGTCACTTACGTCGGATATAATGTTCGTGGGTAGGACTAGTGAGTCGAGTGGGGATATATTTTCGTTTACGTGGGTTCAGGGTTTTGAGTAAGCGTCGTAAACCAGCGTCGTGATTTAACTGTGTCTCGATGCGACGACGTGTTATGCGAATTTCGAGTTGGAGTAGGGGGTCGGGGAGTAGACGGTGATACGCTATAGGAGGCTGTAAAGGGGGAGATCCCCAAACAAACTACCTATTAGGTGAATGCGAGGAGGCGAAGATGTCTACTACACGTAGAAAGGTATAGGGAGAGATGGAAACTACTATAAAGTTTCCGAACGATGCGAACGTACGTGCGACAGTTGCGATCAACTGTGCAACTTCGCAAACACGGTCGCGACGAAGATATCGATATCGGGTGACGAGTATAGACAAACTCAAGACTATAACTTGAGTTTGAAACTAAAGGAGAGCTTTATAGCTCGGAGACTAAGATCGAAGGGGATGGAAGTCGTAGATTTCTGTGTCTCTCTAGCTACAATACATGAGCTTTTTATACTACGACAATCGGAAAGTCAGAACGAAATATCGGAGAATCGGGAAGACTAGAAATAAAGGATCAAATAGGAGTGAACGTAAGAAAGGATTCTAAGATAAAGAACTATCGATAGGAGTCAGTAAGAGTGCGAAGAAAGGAATTAAATGATGAAATTAGTACAAAGACATAAGAAAGGAAGAGATAGGGGAACGATGTACTGCATGATATAACAGGATATATGGTAGAGAAGCGAGGCGAAAAGTGAAACGAAATGAGATGACATGGTGTCCGACGGGAACGGTATCAGTCCGATGTAGGATAGCTTTGTTTTGTGGGTGCGACAAGTTCGGAAGCAATCGATAGTTGTCGAGAGATGTCGCAAGAGATCGCAGATGTTCGTTAGATCGTGAGGTATCGGGATATGGTCGATGGAGAGGTATAGCACGTCCAATTCGCGTATTCGGAGTATAGGATCGTATGATGCATATCAACGGATGGGTTTGCCATACGTGGGATGCGTGTAGCGGATGAAATGTTTTGCGGGGATGGGGAGATATTCACGGTAAAATTCGCAGGTACGATTCAAACCGGAATGTACAGCGGTCGCCCAGTCTGAGGGAAAATGATTACCGAACGGTTGATACCACTTCGTCCAAGTAACAATCTGATAGAAAGGGTATACAGTCAGTGTATCGGCTACCAGGTAGGATTTTCCGGGTATGTTACGACGTCTGAAGTATCCTTTCTTTTCGAGGACTTGGGCTGTACTCCACTGGTTGTAAATGATGTGATGCCGGAAGGGGGCGTTCGTTGCACTGAAGATATCCCTGATAGTCGGGTGGTAATCCAGCGTTCGAGTGGCTTAAGCGAAAGTCTGGTGTGATGTCGGAGGAAACGTAAGAATTTTTGGGTTCTCGTGGGTACAACACGAACGTCGGTATAGGTAATAACGGCGTTACGGATTTGTTGTACGGGGGGAATAGGAAGTTTACGTCTTCATCGTTGCCACTCTGCACTTTCGTTGAGACCTGTAAGGATATCAACTGGGTCTCGTCCGAGTGTTGGTTCAGTGTCGAAGATGGAATCAAAGAATTGTTCGCGAGGATCGGGTGGGTTTGTCGAACGATAATACGGCCAAACTTTGGGCGGATCAGGTGTTACGACACGAACGGGTTCAACAATTGTTTCAACGGGTATGGTCTTGCTCACTTCTTCCAACCGTACGGAAGGTGTGGGTGAGGGTGTAGGTAAAGTAGTTGAGTTGTGATAGTAATCGTAATCTGGATGGTCGGGGTCGTAAAGGTAGGGAGGGAAGGAGTTACAGGGTAAATGGTATTCGGAGTTCTCGTAACCGTCCTCAAAGTAAAAGTACTCTGCCGTGGTGGGCTACCGGGTTCGGGTTTGGGGGCTTGTGCGAGCTTTGTCTTGGTAATACCAATGACAAACGCAGGGATCGCAGACAAGCTTCTTCGTGACGTGAGTCGATTTGTCGGGGGAGAGTGGAACGTTTAGTCTTTTGTTACGGATCGTCTACGGGACGGCTCCGACAACAAACAAACTCAATGAGATTCGGACGATGAAAGAGAGAAGGAAGTTTATTAACAATCCGGTGGGATAAACCAGACTAAACGTAAAGTATACTGTACATACATCAAAAGCATATAAAGGAAACATCTTGAGGGGAGGCAGCAACCTATCGTCCAATAGCATAACTCCCTCTTATCTTTCTCCTATCTTCAGCCAATGGCATTAAGCCCTCTTATCTTGGATGTGTAAGCGCGATGTGATTGGACGATAACCAGACATGTGATTGATCATACATGTGGTGATGTCAAAGCACGAGAACTTGGAACCAAAGGACTGGTAGCCAATAGGATCGTGGGACTCGGCACTTCTCCGTGGGAAAGTGGCCGTGGGAGGTGAGCGATGAGTAAGCAAGGTGAAAAGGGGCGAAAAGGTAACAGTCCTGAAGTTCGTTGTTGGGAGAAGTGGTAGTCAGCAAACTCGAATGCAAGTCTATCTTCAAACGGATGAAAAGGATTTTCTTCTGTTGCATCAAGAGGTTCACGAGCTGGAGGAGGTGTCATTGGCAATATATGGTGTCCATCCTTATCGCATACCTGAGCTGACTGCTCCATCAGTCAGAGAGATCTCGAAATTCAAAAATACTTACCTATAAGGTGAGGGTGCATCCATCTCGATGGAGGGATACTTGATTGACCACGTTTGTGAGAAGCTGAGGGTGGTTGACGGTGAAAAGCGTTGATGTGCTGGGTAAGGCCATGGGCAGACTTGCATTCTCTCATGCAGCCTCTCACTGGGCAATGGTAGGCCATGGACATTGGGAGAAGAGGGCTGACGCGTCCTCAGGCTGGGACGGACTTGGAAATTTCCGAAAACTTTATTAAGTTGTGGCCCCAGTTCTCACCCTGCTCCCATCATTCACTGAATCAGTATGCCTCGAAAAAAGAAAGGACCAGATTTACCTGAGGACCCTGCAGCTGCTAGTACCGCACTAGAAGCGCCACTGCCATCATCACCTCCACCTCCACCACCTGCAAATGAACCAAAGACGATGAAAAAAAGAGGCCAGAATTTGACGGATACAGAGGACATACCTGCAAAAAAGGTTTGTTATTGCAGATTAGTCCAGCTACAGCGTTGATTTGTACAGACCAGGAAAAAAGTTGATCCACCCCCCCAGGAGGCGCTGCCTAAATGGCAGGCAAGGAACAAGGATCCTGTGGGGAAACAGGCCAAAGCCGCCAAAGCTGCCAAAAACAAAGCCACCAAGGAAGCAAAGGCAGCCAAGAAAATATGGAAGGTGGCTGACACTGATGCCGCAAAAGAAAGGCTTGCGCAGATGGAGGCCAATGAATCATTTTTCCAGGCTCGGGAGCAGGAGGCCCGCATTCAGCGACTGTCAGACATGAAAATGAGTGTCGAGGAAGGGGGGAGTGGTTTGGAGAATGATGGTGAAAGTGATGGGGAGCCAAACATCAACTTGAAGCGGGCAGGAAAGAAACAAAATACTATGGTCAGTTTCAGTTTATAACAAGCATAGAGACTTACGATTTTATTTACGGTAATAATAAGGCACAGCCCAAAGTGAATGAGGACGACAAGAGTGATCAGTCTCAGACTGATAAGGATGATGCTGGCTCCAAGAAGAAGAGCAGTGCTGAGGTCAGTTCCACCATAGAGAATACACCAATATAGAAGCTCACCACTACATCCAGGGGAAGAAAAAAGTGCAGACCAAGCTGCGAGATGAAATCACACAGAAGAAAGGTAGTCTGAAAGGCAAGAAGGGGATCAGCAAGACTCGGGAAGAGTGTGTGTTATTTCCTAATTTGACCATCACCGACAACTCACCTCTGGCAGCTCACTCACCTCTGGTTTGAACACAGCGTGGCTCGCAGTCCAAAAGTCCAAGAAGAAATGCGCCCCTGACATCATGGACAAGATGGATGATGAAGCAGTGCTTTCAACCAGACCAGACTTTCCGCTCTCACCCAAATTTGACCGTAAAGCTGCAAGTGTGCAACTTGCAAAGGCCAAGCTGGACAAGCGCAATACTTCAAGGAAGAATACTGTGGGTTTTTATGTGTCATTACTAAAGTACTCTAACGCTCAGTCTGGTTATTTCCAGCTTGTTGCTCCTGTCCCTGAGGACTCTGACTCTGACTCTTCACTCTTGGTCACCGTCCCCCACGTTGTCAAGCCCCACGTGCCTTCTGGTAGCCGAAGCAAACAGTTTGCAAAGCCTGTTGATCAAGGAGTTAACAAGCCTCAGCTGGCTCACCACGCTAAAAAAACTACACGTTGAGGGAGTGATGCCGGCAACCTGGCCCCCCATTCTCCTCTGGACTGTGGTCATATTGCCATCATGCCAAAAGGCGGTAACAGTTTGAGCCTCTTGCCGACCATCCTCTCTTCTATGAAAAGCAAGTACCTTGCTACACTGTACAGTGCCCTGTATGCTTCTGAGGAGCCATTCGACCACTTCGTCAAGACTTCATCCACATTTCTCGAGATCTCTCGGCGGGCCTTTGAGAATGTCTGGCCCCATCTCAAAGTTACAGTTGAAACTGATGATGTATTATTCAACATTGTAAGTTTTTTTATCATCGTTGTTGCTTGTGATTTACACTTGATATGCAGGGTTATCAACGTGTACTTGAAAAGCGGGGCAGGATCCATCGAGCACCATTTCCTATCAAATCAGTATTCAACGAGCAATATTGTGCAATGGGTGAAGTGGTTTTGCAGCACACATGGAAGTCCCATCTTCTATGAGACGCCAGTTCCACAGGATGGCATCTGGGATGCTGCTCATCCAGATTACAAGGTATATTCGATTTATTTTCGCTTGGAGAAACTCATTATTCGTCCCAGAAACCTCGCGGCTTGTTGAAAAACAAGTTTGTGATTAGCATCGGCTCCCATTTCATTCAAGATATCTGGGACACCACATTTGACTTTGGGCCACCACGGGGTTTGTTCGTGCTAATTCTCACAGCTGTAAGTCATTATTTTGGCTCTTGCAGCGCTTTGCGAGTGTTCACAGAACTCTGCAGTATGAGAAAGTCATTCGTTCCTACTGGACTGGTGTCTATGTCTCTACAACCGAGTTTCGCGCTAAGTCCTGCAATACGTGGATTAGGCAGTACAATAAGAATTTCAACAAGAAGACTGCTGAATGGTGGGAGAATATCCTCAAACACTACACCGCCACACCCAAATCTGACAGTGAGCACGAGATGGTCGGAGAGATGTCAATTCTCGATGAAAGGCGGGGAGCTCTGCCCATGAGTAGTAGCCCTTGAGGCTTGGGTCATGCTGTGACACTTGATGTCCTAATTTTTTGCCTCCCTGGACTTTTACATCGTGATCTGGCTAGTATAGATACTCAGCGGGCGTTTGTGCAATGGTGGAACATTTTGGCTGTTACTTTCTCACTTTTACCGCTTTCAGGACTTTTTCCAACTTTCCGCAACTTTTTTTCACTTGAATACTTTTTGGATACATAACCGAGCCAACTTTTGGCCGGATGTAGGTTACTTGTAGACTTTTCAACTTTTGTCAACTTTTCTGCTTGTAGATGCTTGTCCGAGCTTGTCCGAGCTCGGACAAGTCCAAAAAAGTTTAGTGCAGGGTTCCTGATGAAGTACTAGTACATTCCAAACATGAATTCCAATGCAAACTGCATAAACCTCTTTGCACTTCTCTTGAACCCAGAGATCCACTGAATAAAACCGCAACCTTTTAATCATGGATAAGCTTGTAAAATACAATATACATACATATCACACAAAATAAATATGTTAGTGTTTGCGCAACGATCTTTTGGTTAACCTGCAACAGAGCCATTATTAATAATAAGTGTGAAACGAATAAAAGTAGGCAGTTTACCGCTTAACAAAAGATTGAAATCTCCACCCATATGTGGATTTCCAAGAGTGAAAACTCTAGTTAAGAATGTCATTAAAAATTCAAATGACAATCAGAAGAGTAACATGACTTACTGACTGCATTGATAACAGCGGAAAACAGCACAATACAGCAAAACAAATATGGAAGATACAACACTTACAAGCTAGATGATAAGATGACAAGAGTGGAATAGGAAGTTAAAATAAAATATTGATATTTTAACTCACAAACTGTTGTTATACAAGCATGATAATGAGTGGGGAATCCAGGATTAGGTCAAGACTTACATGCTGGCAAAAAGAGTAAATGAGACATCAAAGTATGACTTACTGTAAGGAGATACATACATTCTAAATTGTGAGCCAAGATATGAAACAGAAATGACACTAAATAATGGGAAGAATTTACTTACAACCTGAAGCAAAGTCATGTCAGCCCATAAAACTGAGGTTTCAAATGGCTTACATCCTAAAAGACCATATTCAAAAAATTAAATATATGAGCAATGAAAGAGGCCTACTGTCTGAAAGGGTGGGACAAAGTTAAAATAACTTCAATATGTTATATAAATGAAATCTTACAGTCTAGCAGACAATGAGTTTCATGAATGAAAGGATGGATGTATGACATACAGCCTGCAAAAAATGTGAGCATGAAGTCCAACATAGAAGAAAGGAAAATTTACATACTTCCTGGAATGAGAAAAAGGAAACTAAGCCTGAGTAATGTGTGAAAAAAAGTAGAATGATGACTTACTTCCTGTGGAAATGCGAATGTCACCAAAGAATCAGTTTGGCTTCAGGCAGGAATACAGAATGATCACTTACCAACTGAGGACATGCAAATGTCACCAATGCATCAGCTCATCTTCATGCAGAAATACAGAATGATCACTTACATACTAAGGACATGCAAATGTCACCAATGCATCAGCTCATCTTCATGCAGAAATACAGAATGATCACGTACTCTCTGAGGACATGCAAATGTCACCAATGCATCAGCTCATCTTCATGCAGAAATACAGAATGATCACTTACTCTCTGAGGACATGCAAATGTCACCAATGCATCAGCTCCTCTTCATGCAGAAATACAGAATGATCACTTACTCCCTGAAGAGATGCAAATGTCACCAATGCATCAGCTCATCTTCATGCAGAAATACAGAATGATCACTTACTCTCTGAGGAGATGCAAATGTCACCAATGCATCAGCACATCTTCATGCAGAAATACAGAATGATCACTTACATACTGAGGACATGCAAATGTCACCAATGCATCAGCTCCTCTTCATGCAGAAATACAGAATGATCACTTACTCCCTGAGGAGATGCAAATGTCACCAATGCATCAGCTCCTCTTCATGCAGAAATACAGAATGATCACTTACTGTCTGAGGACATGCAAATGTCACCAATGCATCAGCTCATCTTCATGCAGAAATACAGAATGATCACTTACTCTCTGAGGACATGCAAATGTCACCAATGCATCAGCTCCTCTTCATGCAGAAATACAGAATGATCACTTACTCCCTGAGGAGATGCAAATGTCACCAATGCATCAGCTCATCTTCATGCAGAAATACAGAATGATCACTTACCAACTGAGGACATGCAAATGTCACCAATGCATCAGCTCCTCTTCATGCAGAAATACAGAATGATCACTTACATACTGAGGACATGCAAATGTCACCAATGCATCAGCTCCTCTTCATGCAGAAATACAGAATGATCACTTACAAACTGAGGAGATGCAAATGTCACCAATGCATCAGCTCCTCTTCATGCAGAAATACAGAATGATCACTTACATACTGAGGACATGCAAATGTCACCAATGCATCAACTCATCTTTATGCAGAAATACAGAATGATCACTTACTGCCTGAAGAGATGCAAATGTCACCAATGCATCAGCTCATCTTCATGCAGAAATACAGAATGATCACTTACTCCCTGAGGAGATGCAAATGTCACCAATGCATCAGCTCATCTTTATGCAGAAATACAGAATGATCACTTACTCTCTGAGGAGATGCAAATGTCACCAATGCATCAGCTCATCTTCATGCGGAAATACAGAATGATCACTTACAAACTGAGGACATGCAAATGTCACCAATGCATCAGCCCCTCTTCATGCAGAAATACAGAATGATCACTTACTGCCTGAAGAGATGCAAATGTCACCAATGCATCAGCTCATCTTCATGCAGAAATACAGAATGATCACTTACATACTGAGGACATGCAAATGTCACCAATGCATCAGCTCATCTTCATGCAGAAATACAGAATGATCACTTACTGTCTGAGGACATGCAAATGTCACCAATGCATCAGCTCATCTTCATGCAGAAATACAGAATGATCACTTACTGTCTGAGGACATGCAAATGTCACCAATGCATCAGCTCATCTTCATGCAGAAATACAGAATGATCACTTACTCTCTGAGGACATGCAAATGTCACCAATGCATCAGCTCATCTTCATGCAGAAATACAGAATGATCACTTACTCTCTGAGGAGATGCAAATGTCACCAATGCATCAGCTCACCTCATGCAGAAATACAGAATGATCACTTACAACCTGAGGACATGCAAATGTCACCAATGCATCAGCTCATCTTCATGCAGAAATATAGAATGATCACTTACATCCTGAGGACATGCAAATGTCACCAATGCATCAGCTCATCTTCATGCAGAAATACAGAATGATCACTTACTGTCTGAGGACATGCAAATGTCACCAATGCATCAGCTCATCTTCATGCAGATATACAGAATGATCACTTACTCCCTGAGGAGATGCAAATGTCACCAATGCATTAGCTCATCTTTATGCCGAAATACAGAATAATCACTTACAAACTGAGGAGATGCAAATGTCACCAGTGCATCAGCTCATCATCATGCAGAAATACAGACCAATCACATACATGCTGAGGAGATCCAAATGTCACAAATCCATCAGCTCATTTTCATGCAGAAAAAGATATTATACCTACAAACTACATCCAGCCAGTCACTCATTAATTAATATCTTCATGTAATACACAAAACACTTACTTTCTAACATCATAACCATATCCATGAACCTTCAGAACCATATCCCTGAGTATTAACACACACCATCTGCCGAAATCATTAGTCAAATGTGCTGTACTGATCAATATGTTGTTACCCACAAACTATAGCCAATGGTTCGGTGACCCATTTGTCAAATAGTGTTTTGCAAGTCCAACAATGTTACGCTTACATCCTAGTGACATACAAAACAGTCAGCCTATGCCATCTTCACCCAAGACGATAAATTACTCACATCAAGAACCTTCGATATCTTCTTTAGCTCCCTTTGCAGTTCCTCGGCTTCTGTACATATTGCCTTCATATGTCAAGATTGTTAGTCGGGTGCATGATCATATTTGGTCTACTCACCCTTGATGACGGCAAATCCACAATGATATATGGTTTTCCAGCAAAGGCCAACGCATTTACCATCCAGTCTTTCAACCAATCCCAATCAATCTTCTTCGTCTCTTCATACGCATGATAACAAAGTTGCCGGAAATCTTGACTGGTATTCGCCTCAGATATCAGAGCAGAACAATGGTGGTACCATGCTACGAAAGCATATTCAGGTGGTTTCTCAGTTTTCGGCAACCCCTCGGTAATCCCCTTCATGCATCTGATAGCAATTCGTGCATGGAATTGAGCTGGAGCACAATAGAAATCTCCTGATCGCCTCTGGCTGGTGAGCATATCCTGCAATGATGCATGATAGGGTCGAATTGGTTCATCAGCATCGGCCTCTGGAACGACAAGGATAGAATGGCATCGATCCAAAGCCATCCGAATGTTGGGAACAGCGAGATCAAGCAGGTCCGCTAGCTGAGCCACGGTGAGTGGGTACCGAAGATACATTATGGTTCCCATGACCTGTTCAAAATCCTCCGACTGTCGAGCCTCGCCCAGGACCTGCTTATAAAGAGGGTCAACGCCGTCGTGCACCTTTAAAACCTGTCGCAGCCTATATTGAGGAGCTTTCCGTCCATCATCCAAATATTGCAAAAGAGTCGATGCGTAGACGAAGAGACCCTGCGACTTGGCAACCAAAGCTTCGAGGTCTGATTCGGACGGCCATGGTATCGGTTCATCTTTCATAACTGAGTTATAATTGCGGCGGATATCCATAAGACGTGCCTGTAGAAGTTTCCGAACGTCGTCCACGGAGTCTTCAAGAGCAAGCTGGTAGACCGTACTGCTCGGCAAATGTGACAGAAATGCTGCGCGGATTTTGGTCTCCGGTCGACTCGTGAGGAGGAAACGAAGTGGAGGTCGTGGATCGGTGGCGAATGTCTGGCCAAGCGACTTGATCAGCTGTACGATTCCATCCATTGCGGCGCACTCATCAAGCCCATCGATGATAATCAAAGATCGGTTTGGTTGCTTGACCTTACTCAGAGGTTCGATGATGAGTTTCGAGAACTGTTCCCCTAATGTGCAGTAAAGAATCGATCGGTTTTGCCGGAGGACTTCACGCATCAGCAGCTCTGTCAATGGGATACGCTCCGCAATCTGACATGCAAGGGTAGGAACGAGTTTGTTGATGTCATCGCGATCTCCTTTTCCTCGAGAAAAAAAGAAAGAGGCTGCGAGTTCTCCGTCCTCATGGCATTGCTTCGCTATTGTTTGCGCTATTGTAGTCTTCCCGGTGCCTGCTGGCCCACGCAACCAGCATACCGCACTCTCAGCACTTCGAACCCAGCCATTGATGTTCCCTAAGACTCTGGTGTGAGTGTCGGGATGACATGTGGAAGCGTGTTCTTCCTCTCGCTTCCGAGAGTTGTAGAAGGCGTCTTTAGTGATATGGCGCTCCAGCATGTTGAAAACCGAGTCGACTAGAGCACATGAGGTCTAGTGTCCAGATAATCCAAATACAACTTACTGTTCGAGTGTTTGTTCACAATAATGGTGTTGTGTCGGCCACCAACGATGCTATCAGAGATGGGGCCTTCGTAGATATCGCCGGTGTTGAGGCGAGACTCGGATGCGCCAAATCGTGTGTGGTCATCTTTCGCTCGAGCTTTGCCTCGATTCATGCTGTTTTCGGGTAAGAAGAAGGTGTAGGTGAGGTACTGGACCGCTCGTACCTTGAAGCTGTAGGGCGCTTAGAACTTGAACCTCCGAGTCGTGGGTGCAGCGCTGACGCGGACATCTATTTTATTGTAACTTATGTGCTTAGCATCCAGTTATCATCGTGCCAATCGTCTTTGACCTTGCTCTTGTACGTGCCCAACAGTGGGCCAACACACCACTTATCGTGGCCCAGATTAGTGAGTCGTGGCCAGTTTGCATTCAGACAGCAGCCGTACTCATGTCGTTCCTAGTCCCAATCACAATTCCCTGTTAATTGTCCCCGTGCTTGTGCCTCTCCAGAGTCTCTACCGTCCGTTGAAATCCACCTTCTCTCTGGATTTTCTTTCTGGCCGTGCCTGTGAACCGCAGTCCGCAGTCTCGGAGCCGAAACTGCCTTCATTTTTCTCTTTGAAAAGGGCTGGCCTGTTCACCGGCAGAGTTGTAGGGGCCCAATGTATCCACTACTCGTCCTCGCCTTCCTCTTCGCCCTCCCCACCCTCTCAGTCTCCATTTCCATCACCCCATCTACTTCCACTGCCATTCTCTGCCTCTTCCCCCTTAGCGGCCACTACGCCCTCCTCCAGCGTCTCAACTTCTATCTCGTCCTCCTCTTTGCTGCCTGCGCACGCCCAGGGTCATGGCTTGCAGGCGGCGCATTCGCAGCAGCCATGTCTGTCGCCGGCGTTGCAGCCATACATGCCCTCGCCCTCCTCTCCATTGCCTTCTGGCATAATGCCAACCACCACCCTGTCATCCTCGACCTCGATGCAGGAGGTGCATGGTGCATTCTTGCACCTGCGGCCCTTATCCTCACGCCTATGCTCGCATGGACACCTGCACTACGCGGCTCCCCCGCCCGGCCACTCCTCCGCCTATGGGGCGCCTTCATCTCCCTTGGTGCTGCGTGCGCATTCGCCACACTCACCCGGACCTATCCCGACGCGACCTGCCCCGACGGACCATGTTCTGCTTCTTCTTCCTCATCGATATGTAACACACAGACACCACGCAGCCCTCTCCGTTCGCCCATGGAGCTGACGCCAGTACCACGCCCAATCGTATTCAGCAAACGGTTCGGCATAGCATGGGATGTCGGTATCGCTGTTCTCTGCGCTATCACACTCATCACGCTCCCTGTATGCATGCTCGACGCCGCCCGCTTTACCCGACCTGGACCAGCCTTCATTGCCCCGCGGTATGGTGCTGGCTCTGGTTTAGGATCTGCTTTTGTAGAGCCGCAGCGCAAGGGGTGGCATGTGTTGTGGGTACGGGTGCGTGCAGTTGGGGCGACTGCGTGTGCGGGGTTGTTCGTGGCAAGTGTGGTGGTGAATGAGCGGTGGGTGATGAGTCAGGTCCCACAGGGCGAGGGGGCATATGCAATTGGGCAGTGGGGTGTGTGGGCCGCTACTGCGCTGGTGGTGATAGCAGGGTTGATTCTTGGAGGTGGTAGCACGGGTGCGGAAATGGGTGCCCCAGTGGTAGGAAAAGAGAAGGGTATGGATGAATTGATTCGTGTTGTATAAGGGGAAGGTCTGTAGAGACGAGGTCAACGGCTGACCATCTTGGCTTCGTTGGTGTTCAAGTTCCCCATGTATTACAGACAACTGCTTGAATAGATCTCAAAATTTACAGTGATCTTATCTAGTGAGGGCCAATAAGCTTTCAGATTTTCCACATAGTAAAAGCTCGAGTGACTAGGGGGGAGGCGTGTACTCCAGGTTGTTCCGTCTCTTGATATCTGGCCCTCTGAAAACAGCATCACTCTAATAAAAGTCAACAAGATACACAGTGAATGTCTGCAAGGTTGAAAAACAACCAGGAAACTGACCTGATCCAGAGTAGACATTTACCTGGTTCAGGTTGATCTTCACTGGTTGACAGTGAAATTCACCTTATCCCAGGTTTACAAAAATAGGTTGAAAACCAACCTGGATCTGAACAATTTCAACCTATTAATTCTGAGGCGGTGGGAAGATTATAAGGCAATAAAAGTAGCTTATCCAACAGTACAATGTGTGTAGCAGTCTTCCATATCTGATAAGTCCTGCCAGCCCCAAAAAACATTATGGTGTAGGTCAAGTTGTGAAGTCTGATAAACACTGTCAGGAATCAGCAACATGCTAGCTGTTGCAGGATTTTGCAAATTGTACACCACAGTCGAAGAAGCTGCCAATAACTCAGAATGGCAATACTTGTGAGCTTTGACTCATAGACCAGAATGTCAGGGTTTTCTCAATCAAGAAAATGGCAGCTGACTGATATAAGCATGTCAATATCTCAAAAGAAGTTAGATTTTGAATGACACCAAAGGGCAGCAATGTTTATTAACATTTAAAGCATGTGCTGGGCCATAAAGTAACTCAGAATGGCAATACTTGTGAGTCTCAACTTAGAGACCAGAATGCAGGGTTTTCCAATTAGAAAAAGGCAACCTGGCTGATATAAGCATGTCAATATCTCAAAAGAAGTTAGAATTTTGGGTGGAACCAAAGGGCAGCAATGTTTATTAACATTTAAAGGTATCATCTTCATGAAGTTGGCTGGTGAAGGGTAACAAAACCTGACAAGGTTTGTAACTTAATCTTGATGTCATGTCAGTTCAAATAATGCCGGCTGACAGGCCTGACGTAGTCTCAATGGTGATGGTTGTAACAACAGCAAGAGGTACCATGGTGGCCCTGTATTGCCCAGATACATCAGCAGGGCAAGGTGTTGCACTAGTTACTAAGATCGCTGAGAGAATGGTCAACAAATGGTATTTATTGATGTAAGGAATACAATCTTTTAGTAGATTATTTATCCCACCAATAAATATTAGGGCGTAGTATGGGTCGAAATTTCCCAAACCGTACCTGTACTCCTGGATACCGCGCCCCTGGACGGGTCCACACCGACCCGTTGTGCCCATGGTGGGTCTCCTCCACTGTGGTATACTGCGTACCCTTGACGAGTAGACAGTTGTGGCGAGCCAAGCACACATGTTCTGACGTGTTTGGCTCTCTTTCGCGAGGTGATGTAGGGCGGTGGGGCGTGTTGACGTCTCATGTCAGGACACATGTCTGTATTAGACGGGCCTACGCATGCGCTTGTGTAATATAGTTAGTAACTATAATTAATCGAAATAAACGTACCTGATCCTGCAGGGCACCGTACCCGCTGTGTTCAAACCTTCTGTACCCGTCAGCCCTGCCTCGTTCGTCGCCATCGTGTGCTGCGCCCATGTGGTTCCAGGGTGGAAGCAGCATGGCGCCATCGTCGCTTGTGTGTGTGTGTGTGCCATCACCCCACTTGTTTGGGGTTCTGGTGCTCTTGCACTTGGCCGTTCTCGCTCGCCTCCTGTTTCTGCGCGTTGTCGAACATCGTTGGCGGGTGGTAAAGGTCGAGCCCTTTTCCTGAAGATCCTCGTCGGCAACTCACGCCGTCGCCGTTCACGTTGGGCCCTTCCCGTCGTCACATGTCGTTGTGGTGGGCCAATGAGCCCTCCCCATCCGTTCCATGAGAAAATCCCAACGACGTATCATCGTGCGTCGTCGTGCTCGGCCACGGAGCCCTCCCCATTATCCTATGTTGTCCTTCACCCATCGCCGTTTGGTACATATCTTGATTGTGGTGGTTGACACCGTGATTACCCGTGGGGCCCTCCCGTCACACATTGAGGCCATTTGGCGTCGGATCCACCCTGCGTCGTCTTCTCTGGCAGTTAGGCGCTCCCTGTTGTCTTGTGTCATCGCTGTCGGCCATTGGGCTCATCCCCTCGTCGTTGGGCTTCCCCTCTTTGCTGACCGTTCAGGCTGCACCCAACATGCGTACCTATTGGTTTGTCGTTGTCGTGGTAATGCGGTTGCCATGGTCACCAGTGGTTCGTGTATGTTTTATTATAAACACAAAGAAAGCTTTTACTGAGACGTACCTGGTGAGTATACTGGAACCTGTCAAAACCCGTAAGCCGTGAGTTCGGGTTGCGGTATGACTGCGGTCAGGACACTGCAACTGCAACCGCCACCCGGGACTTGATTGCCGCGGGTTTACCCGCACCCATGCTATGCCCCATCAACGATGCCAGTCCTCCTGACCTTTCCCAACGCATTATTCTCGAGAACATGAAAAAACATCAAATTGACTCATTACACCTCGCAAACAAATAAGGAGTTACCTCTACTCTTATATCTGGATGAATAATACATGGGTCAACTTTTTCGGCGTCTGGTTCATACCTTAGCCTCCAATAAATGCCATGTCGTAGATTTGTTGGTGTTGGCGACGATCAAATCGGCAGAGTTGGGATGCAACATTGTAAAGCGGTGCAATTGTGCCTGATCTCACTTCACAAACCGACGAACTGGTGAACACTAGATTCAAATATCGCTAGGCCTAGAGGTGAAGGGGAAACTGATGATGAGCATACCATTCTCTTGGTCTCATCTATTGGCGACGTCAGCGTGAACGGAAAGGAAAAGTAAGAGGTTCGTGCCATACAGGTTTCGATGTACCCACGGCACGCAGTGAATGCAACGGTGAATTCAGTCATACCAACGACTGGAAATGGGTTGCCTTGCCCAGACCAACAGAACTGGATAATACAATCAGGAAAGGTGGCTTTCGATGGCAGGATCCCACCTTTACAAACAAGGGGCTGCAAAAAAGTCCATTTCAAGGGTCTTCAGCATCCCCACAGCAAATAAAGACACCCCTCTGATCACCAGCTCTTCACTGCGTAACTTCACTTCAATGCCGTATTGGGAGATGAAATCAACTATGCACTCATTGTACAACCAATCTAAGTCAGCCAGGCAAAGCAACGCACCCGTGTGTCCGTGATGAAACCCCTAGTCTACCTTCTCCTTCCAAGCCAACACGAGGTTGAACACCCCTTCGGAACCAAAATAATGCTGATGAAAACCTGGCGCTAGATGGCCTTTCCCGATCTAAACCAGCCGAGGGTGTTGACGTTGGCAAGTCGAGGCCCGGGCACATACTACTTCGTGCCACGTCTTTCTTTCAGTCGCCCATTAGATGATCTTGAAGACCAGGGATCACTGGAAGAAGTTTCGAAAGAAAAAAGTCTTCCCCTTCTCTGTAAAGCTGGCAGGACAGGTCGAAGGAGCCAGCTCACGCCCTTTTCCTTGCACCTCACAAAGTGCACTTCGCCGATAGGACGGTCATCTTCATCGCTCATTTCGCTCGGTGTCAAGGAGCTGGCAGGGCCTTTTATACCAACCGAGAGCAAATTCCATAGTAATGACGCCTTCAGAAAGAACCCTCTTGCCCGCTCCAGCGCAAAGCAGGATAATGCAACAATTTTCGCATGATGTTGTCAACAAATGCCGAAGGGAGGACTCGGGCTCTCCGGTGATGACGTCACTGACTGATATTACTCATCAACAGTATGTCATAGATGTAGGTGCAGAAGAAAGATACCTGCCGCCCGCAAAGCTCAGCAATCGTATTTAACCTCCTCTTGAAACTGGACCGCGTCAATGCAATGGGCATGATCACGACCAAGTTTCAAGATCTGTGGGCAAAATTTGTGCACGGTCTTAGTTAGAGTATTTTCGCTCACGAAGGGGAGAGGCGGAGTATCGCATGGACCCTCCAAAAGGAGGCAAAAGGGACTACATCGAACCGTGAAGCGGCGAAAAACCCCAATTCAGGGGCCAAGTCTCGATTAACTCCATGACACCCAATGGCAAAAGAAAGTTACTCACAGCTGGGTAATGAGGTTCCCTCCTGTGTCTCCTCCATAAAGGCAGCAAGGGTATTCCGCGACTCGGGCTATACAGATAGATGGTAAAGACTCGAAGGCGACGGGTACATAGTACACGGAAATGCAGGATCAGTCCTGGACAACCACTGGCAGCCTGAAGCTCTGGCAAAAGGGTGGAAAACGTTGACCTCCGTGAAAAGCTTGACGACTTAACTTGTCGGGAACTACGAAAGGATAGGGTATCCACAAGGCCATCCGAGTGAAGTAACGGAAAGTGGGCCAGAGGTGACAACAGGCCTTCGCGGTCTCGTGCTCCACGCGCGAATCTACGGGAGAACAAGCCGTGCCCACCCAAAAATGGCAGGTCTGTTTCAGTTGCAAGTCCCCCGACCCCAACGTACCCCGACAGAGCGATGGGCTTGAACGGACCAGGGAGCAGTAGCGTTTAACGGAAAATTTCGTCCATGATTAGCTACGGAGGAATTGTTGAAGCAATACCCACTAACACAGGGGTTTTGACAACTCACTAGTCAATCAATTGTGAGGATCAAGGGGTACGTCGAACCGACTCCTACAGCACACTGCAGAGACCGCACTTGTTGCCGAAACTTGCTTGGAGGCTTTGGTGTAGTGCGAGGGCATGAAATCCAGGACTCCCTTCTTGTTCCCGCAGCCATCTCCACGAGGTCGGTAGCGTCATCGAATTTAGCCATAAGACTAGCGAGTTCAGCTAATGGCGTCCCGGAGGTGCAAAACCGCCGTTCCAAACCACCACACGCGGCGCAATGCCGGGTGTCGCAACAGGAGTGCGGGTAGGTCGTTTAGGGAAAGGGCAGCCTACTAGTAGTAGGGGACGAAGAGGATCTGAACAATGAACAATGACTAACAACTGTCAATAAAGCACGTTTGCGGCAAGTGCCGGCAGTCTTACGTATTTTCACCTAACAGAGAAGAGAAGATGAGGCCGCTTGTCAGCCTCTCCCATCATGCTCAATAGACGCCAAACCAAGACCACGGGTTCCACTCCCGAGGCCTCCAGTAAACGGCAACCGTTTCATTCCTGGCGAACAGCAATCCCACCCTTCTTTACGAAGAGGTCCCGGCCTCTTACACCCTCCCCGCCTGTCCGTGTTCAACAATCAGAATACTTCACTCTTGACGCCTCCTTCATAGATGGTACCTGCCCATTCATCACCCCTTCCTGAGAATGTGCAACCATGCGAAGTCTTGGAAAAATCAATAGTAAGTTGCGTCTTAAGGTATACAGATGAAATGTTACCCGATCTATTTTCAAGAATCCAAACCTCGATCGTCTCATGAAAATACCAGGATTTCCTGAGACACCAGAGGATGCTACAAACCTCCTCTCCATCGTTCGTTCCTGTAAGAAAGAGCGCAGTTCTAGGAAGGATGCCGCTGAGCATGCTGTGCATCAGGCCATGGTTCAGATGCAAGTGCTGAAGAGGAGCTCTCTCGGTGAAGAAGCCGTGAACGAAGGCCTCCGCCGTTTACAAACTCTACAGCAGGAGTTATCAGAGGCCACTAGGGCAGTGTTGGATGCTGATCAAGATATTGGTGTCATTCGTAGTGTAATTCGCAAGAAAGGTCTACCACTTGAATTTGATCGTAGTATGAACCCCGGCACTGGAGTCGTCCGTCGTCCTAGTATTAGCCCCGAGCCCATTAGCGATTCTGATGATGAAGGGAGTGACGAGTAGCTATGGTGTAATATCAGGAATGGGTGGGTGTTTAAATTTATTGTCGATACATACGTACACATATGTCACGTGCTGATTTGTGAACCCGTGGGGGTTTTAAGTCGATCAAATTGCACAAATAATATATATATTCAAGGCATCCGTTTAAAAGTTCACAACTTACGCCCACGGTCATGTCGCCATCGGTCGAGGAGTCTGAAGCCATTGAAGTCACGATCTCGAGAAAACATGCACGAGATCATGGTCATCACTCGGGCATGCGGAAGAAAACTCGGTGCGTCCTGCAGCTGACGGTCACAGTCAACCGCACACTAAGTTGAACGGCATCAACCCCAGGATATCAGTAAAGTTTCTTGACCCAGAAGACAACAGTCCCAGGCCTGGAGCTAGTCAAGGCCATGGCCAAGTTGACCGCGGTACACAAACTGACTTGAACCCAGAAGGTATGTGGCCATTTCAATCAAACCAAAGCGGCCAAGACCACGGTATCAAAGGCGGTAAACAAGAGCCCGCCGTTCACCTAGAACCCCTGTCCGCCGATGGTGGAATTCGATCTCTGCTTGCCAAAGTCCAACATTACAGGGGGAAGTGGTTGACGGAGTACAGGCATAAAGCCTTGCTAGCTCGTGCAGTAACGGAAGCGGAGGCGAACGCAGGCATTACGCAAGCCAGAGGATACGAGTCTTCCCCCGTACCTGAAAGTTTGTGGCCATCCTCAAAACAGTATCCCTGGAATCTAATAAACGTTTCCGACAGGCGATGATGACGAGGGAGATTCGGCGGGTGGCCGCTCCCAGCATTGAATGCCACGGCTTGGTTCGCTCGCCGTCAAACAGATGGGCTAGAAGTCGAGTAAAAACTTCCGTTATGCCATGAGGATTTACAGGGGATGTAGATAGTCCGTGATGCTTCCGTCAATGAATGAGACGTTGACATCGAAATGTGCCTGAATGAGGGAGAGAGGAAGACAAACTAAGATTGCATGCGTAACGGAACACTAGCGGCTTCAGTATTTACTCCCTCCCCGCTAATTCCTCCGGCCATACGCGTTGTCGCGCCGGTATACGTGGTGTTTAGTGACGAAGGTTCCGTCTCGCCGTGCCCAAACGACGGTGAGGTGCCCGCCACGACGATTGCGCCCGCTCTCTCCGTGCCAGCCGGTGGGCCTTACAGCAGGTAAGTGGCCGTGGTGAAGAAAATGGGGGGGAAGGTTTACCTGACGAACGCCTCTTCGACCCCACGGCGCCAGAGGCGTTTCAACAGGTAGTGTCGGCGAATTCGCCGCTCAGCGAAGCGCCTTTTGTCGCGTCGGCGGCGGTAGAGGTCGTTCCAGTGAATGGTGATGAGCGCAGTCATCTGTGGTGGAGGGGTTTGAGAGAAGGGTTACGACGAGTAAACCATGACGCGGTTGTACGGGGTCGACAAAGCGGTGGTCATTTGTCGTAGAAGAGGCGTCGTGGCTGCTTACTCACCGTTTTGCTATGTTTTCTTCGCCCGACGCCGCTGGTCTTGCCGTCCGCGTTCTCACCCTCCTGGGGCGTCAGTGGGCCGTTCAGCGTCACGAGAAGATGCCGGCGACTCGTCGGTCGCGCCATACGAATTCTGTAACAACCCACGCCAACCCATGCCAACCTATGCCTACCCCTTCGGACCGTCAGGAAAAAGGTGCCAACTCTGCGTTAGGGCTCACGTCCGTCCGTACTGATCTTCTCGTGGTCACGCTTCTAGGTGTGACCGGAGGGCGCGTATCAGCAGCTTTCGGACTGAAGGTACGACGTCCGGTCACTCACCGCAAGACCCTGCGCCGCTGGGTTTTCCCGCCGTTGCTAAATCAATATTCTTTTGCCACGGCATCCAACGTCTTTGCCGGGTTATGAACCGTGGCTATGAAGGGGTAACGACGCCCTTATGATGACGAAAGTATCACAACATCATGAAGTTCTCTCTCATAACCGCTAAGGTATTTACATGTTTCGAAAACGAATGCCATCGTTAAGATAGTGGCGCTGCGCACGCAGGGAACGGCACCGGCGTCTAGCCGTTTTCAACCCCCCACTGGGATGCTCATCGCAGCTTTCAGCGACGCTCGTTTTTCCCTGATTTTTGCTAACGCGCTAGTCTTCGAAGCCGGACGCTGTGCCACCGAGTGGCTGGGAAATATTTGCCTAAGACGAATTGAATACGTGGCTAGCTCTGGCAGAAGGAAGGAAACTGCACCGGTTCCACCACACCAGCAGCTCGCCGACTTCTTCCTGCTCATCAACGTCCTCAAACAAATCCAGGATCGAGGAATAAAAGTTCTCCGAGTCGGTGACGGTGTCGGTTCTTGAAAAGATTGGCGATGAGGCCAATGCAAAGCGAACCTGTGAAAAGGAAAGTAAGGAATCGGCAGACGAAACGATTGAAGTACCTGAGTAGCGATGTATGCAATGGAGGCGGGAGTGACCTGAGTCATCCCATGAATGCGGGCATTGCCCGAACGCGTCGCCTTGGGCGCTTTGTCTACTGAGCTGGGCGATGTGAACACGTGTTTATACGCCTAAAATGCCGTCAGGAAGACAATCGCAGGCGCAGTAGATCTCACCGTTATCAACAAGGGGCTTCGAAAGAGACCATTCCAGGGATCTTCCTCGTCGTAGCTGTACCCGTGGTAGAGAAATATGGGCCACTGGTCGCCCGAAACCGTCAACTCTCCGTTCCGTAGTTTTTCTTTGACGCTGTAGGGGATTGAGCCTCATGGCTCCGTGGTGGATGAGGGTGGACGCACTCGTTGTTGGACCAGTCCAAGTCAGCAGGGCAGAGCAAAGCGCCCGTGCATTCATGATGGAAGCCTCGATCAATCTTGACGTTCCGAGCTAGCGGAGGGTTGAGCGACTGGCCTCTTGGTGTAATCCAATCCAAAATAGAGCCTTTCAGGCTCTTCGTGTCGTCGGATCTGGCGTTTGATGCGCCCTTCTGTATCTGAACGACGTGTGGGTCAGGCAATTGCCAGCAGAGGCTCAGAAGCGTACTAAGTCTGCGATGAACGCCACTTCCTCCTCTGAGCTACTCATGAGACGATCTTCGAGGCCCGGGATCATCTGGAGCAGCTTCGTAAAGATGCGATCCTCCCGTCTCTCCCTGAAAGCATCACCGTCAGCGAATCTTTCGAAACCAAACAAAGCGTCTACTCGGTAGCCAAAGCCTCTTCGTGGTCAGTAAGTTCGCCTTTGCGAAGGATACCGTTGGTGAGAAGGACGTGGATGTTGGTCATTGCATGTAAAGTACGACCGAAATGGCGGCCATGGTGGACCAGTGGGTCTGAAACGCAGCTGTCAATGGACGAGGGGTCCTCAGAAAAATCGACGAACTGATGAGGAGGCCGATTACTCACGACTTTTTCCTCGCACCGACGTGGAGGGCGTCCTCCCTTTGGCGCCGACCGGCTGTTGCACTTGGGGGGAGAGCGGGGTTTCCGTCAGCCATTTGGATCGCAGGATGAAAGAATAGCGGCATGAGCGTTTATATCTCACCTTAATTTCCCACGACTTGCCCAAACTCCCCTGGGTAGCAGGAAGCGATGAGACCGGCGGCTGAGGTGCGCATGGTCCCACGCAGTCGCCTAAGTGACCGAAGGTGGCGATGGCGGGGCTTAGTCCGACGCCTATATAAACCATGCGGCTACCTGGTCGTGATTGCAACCTCTTCGAAGCCCCATGTCCGCCGCTTCTCTCAGGGTGAAAGTTTTCTTGCGTCGCATCCGCACCACACTCAACGCCGTCCTGCACTACGATCACGATAGAGATGATCTGAACGTTTGGTATTGGTGAGCCGAACCCTCAACTGTAACAGCCATGTTGTGAGCCCCGGGCGCGGAACGTGTGAATGAATAGGCCCACGAATGAAAGGGGAGAGCGGGTCACCCCTTCGGACCTCGTGAATCACCGCTCGTCGCACCACATGCGTGGTCCCTGTTGCATGTGTCCGGTGCAGCAGGGGGCCGGGGGTAAATTCGTCGAGGCAGCGATATACATGGCCACCGAGGGTCGACTGTCGGGAGAATACGTCGCGACCTGTGCTGACAGCTGGTGTGGGTACTTGGGTAATTCCTTTGGTCCTGATCATCGAATGCGTCTAACACGCCTTCAGTCTTGATGGAGCGTATCCATGCCAGGCGAGGGGTGCCCGTCCGCTATTACCTACTACGAGGTTTGCCGTCAGCTGCACGGAGATGGAATTGACTTAGCTAACTGGCTGATTAGGCATCGGCTACCCCGCTCCGCCTCCAGTCGTCAAGAGACATCGAGACGGAGAAGCGAACCGTCGTGAAAGATTGCGTGCTGGAGGTGAAAGGCCTCCGAAATCGGCCTGTCACCCACTGATTAAATGCCGACAGAAATTGACGTGGACGCGGTGCGAACCTATCGGCCACTCTCGCTTGGCCCAGCGCAAGTCTTTGGCCTTCTCTTGCAACTGGACTCCGTCAGCGACTCGGGCATCACCATGGCCCAATTTAGAGATCTGTTTGCGAAGTGTGGCCGTTGTGGTTTGGTGATGACGCGAAGGGTTTTTTTCACCCACCAGTGCAGGGAGGTCATCGACCTCACCAGCGCCGAATAATGACCGACCTATTAGGTAGCCTGGTTCTGCTCCGAAGATGGGGTAGTCTACTTGAAAACCAGTGCTTGTTCTTGGCTGGCGCCGCGGCTGTAAAGTTGTGCTGTAAGGCTGTAAGGCTGTAAGGCCGGAGGGTGGTAAGGTTGTCACCGTGCATGCCTACGCCTGTGCGGACGGCTTGACGCAGGGTCATGAGCATTCGCGCCTAAGCTGCCGTCCACCGTGCACGAGCCCGTGCATGGCCTTATACCCTGGGTGACAGCGTTTGCTTCACGGAAACGAGCGACGAGAACAAATGTATGGCATTGCTTGGTCTGTGTAGCAATACGTCGATGGGACAAAAAAAAAAACATGTGAAAAGCGTGAACTAATTAGACATGAGGATTCAACCCGCGCACGAATCTGGGGACAAGGGGGTGAGCTTCGTGGACAAGAAGCGTCGCCCAACGCACCTTCCGGCCTTGAGCGTCAGAAACGAGTCCCAGACCGCCTCCCATTGCGGATCTTCTCGGCGCTTTCGGGCGATTTCTTCGCCAACGGATCGGTAGAAAGACAAGTAGCTGGCGTTGCTAAACGCAATCTTTTGCGAGGCTCCGCTGCTTCGGCAGTCCAATGCGTGCTTGAGCTGTGGAGTGGTCAGCCTCAGCGCCGCGTTTGAATGGTGACTTACCGCTGTAGCTGCTAGCGCGACCATCTCGTCAGAAATCTTCAAGAGTAGGGAGGGAGCCGAGGTGGTGATGTTGTGGCGCAAGGCGTAGCTTTTGACTCCCTGAACGAACGATCGACGGGTTGACGAGGCGGATGAAGTCCCGTTGTAGCAAGCATTGAATATGAGTTGAAAGATGAGCGGCGCCATGAAATTTTGCGTGTGGCCCTGAGTTGTGGAGGCATTAGAAAGGACCGTGGCCTCAGCTAACACTCACATTGGCGCTCGCAGGGGCTACATGCATGAAGGAGGCATCATCCAAGAGCACGAGCACTCGTTCCCTGATTAACGCTTCGGAAGGCGGCAGCCCGTCTGCTCCAAGCTGGAAAATCCCGAATGCTTTCGCTCGCTCCAGCGAGTTCAGCGACGACACCGGGCGCCTGGGCTCTATCAACTTCTTCGCCTCCATTCGAAACCGGTTCCGAAGATTCGGGACGCTGACCGTCACCTGCACCGATGCTTGTCAGCTTGAATGCGAGCGAGCACATAACGCAGTCTCACCAGTTTGATCAGATCCTCCGAAGATGGCAAGAATCCTGGAGGCAGCGTCGTCAACAGACTATGTGGAGAGAAAGTTACGAACCGGCCTCCAGCGTTCCAAACCCCTGGCCTTGGCTGCACGTCGCGGCCACTTCTTGTAGTAGCTCGCCACTATGCGGATCGTAGTGGTCCAAGTCTTCAGGCCAGGCACCCGCCTGCCAATGAACGATGCTATCGAGGAGCATGTCGCGGGCGCTTACCACCACCTTGGACCAAACAGGGGCCTGGCTCCTCAGTTGGGTGATGGTGAGAGGCGGTGCGGAGGGCAGGCTTTGTAAGGAGGCCCCTGGGGTCAGGCTGTCGGGAGTGGGGCTAGCGAGGAACGAAAACTGTGAGCCTGGCCGACTGGCGGACGGTGGCGCGTAGGGATCTGCCAGGAAAAAATTGACAAGGACGCGGCTGGGAGACAGCAATCGCGCTGACCTTGAAGGGGCACTTCCAACCCCAACGCCTTGTATAGGCTTTCCTCGGTGAGGAGCCCCGGCTGCTCCGAGCCTCCAGACGCTGTGGGGTTTGTTAAAATAACCGGTTGAGCTAAGGGCCATGGCTTACTTGGAAGCTGCCCGGGCAATCCGTGATGGAACCAAGCGGTGAAATCGAGACGGTCTGCGGGGGGGTCTCCCATGCTGGTGGTGGTGGTGGCGGTAGGGAAGAGGCGCTTGAGGGAGGGTACTTATGCGTTCGGACTCCCTCGCTATCCAGGCGGCATCTGACCACGAGAACCCGTCGGCATTCTCCGCTGCGAGCTGTCAGTTGGGCGTCGGATTGGGGGACGGAGATAGCGATTTGATCAAACTCTAAGTTGGATCTTCGCCGTCAATACGATAAGAAACGAACCACTCGACCCACAAACTGAGGCGTCACGCCAGCTCCCGCCGGACTTCGGCACCCTCCTGGAGGTGGCTTCGTCCTGGGAGGAAAAACAAGGGGGGGGGCCGGTATGAAGATCAAGGACACAAAAACACGCACAAAAACACAAAAACACAAAAACACGAGAACTGCCCTGCTGTGGCCGCCGTCTCTCTGCATGCGTCCTTCCAGCTTGCGCCGGCTTTCGGCACGCTCATGACGGCGGAAGGAAATAGATAAAAATAAAAAGAGGACGAACGAAAACCAAGAACACAAGCGTCGCCGCCGACTCTCTGCATGCGTCCTTCCAGCTTGCGCCGGCTTTCGGCACGCTCATGACGGCGGCTCCTTCTCGGAGGCACAAAAAAATTCGAAAAGAAAATTCAAACAAAAGAAAATTCAAACAAAAAATTCAAAAAGAAAATTCAAAAAAAGAAAATTCAAAAAAATTATACAAATAAAGACGCACGAAAACCAAGGGCACACCCGTCGCCGCTGTCTCTCAGCATGCGTCCTTCCAGCTTTCGGCACACTCACGACGGCGGCTTCGTAAAGGGATTAAAAATTAAGAACTGCGATTAAAAGCGTCCGTATATAAACGATTCGTGGATGATCTAGAGGAGCAGCGCGAGCAACTTTTTTGAGTGGCTGTAGTATACTTGTGTACTCGGTCATTAATTTCGTTTTCGTTTCGTGTCGCAGGTCGATTTTAAGTCGCACGAAGTGGGATTCAGTGATGAATTTGAAATCGTCACATGATCAGTCGCGTCGCGTTGATATGTTGATGGCTTGTCGATCCGGTAAATCATCGGACTCGTTTGTCTTCACGTTTGTCTTCAACCATGTCGTCTCCTGCCAAGTCCATCACCTCTAAAACCACCGGCGATGATAACGTCGATCAACTGGTCGAATCGACTGCCGGTTCACCGGCCCCGGAGAATACTCCTTCGCGGCTTTATAAACGAAGGCGAAGCGCGGGTGACTTTGGGCTGGCTCCGGTGAATGGAAAGGTGGGCGCAATTTCCTCAGAAAACAGTCCTCGTTCGTTGATCGCACGTAGAGGTGCGATAATTGCATCCGACATAAACATGCGTGCGACATCGATGATTCGAAGCTTCGCTGTCGAAGATGCGCTCGCTACCACCGCTGCTGCTATTGGGAGGGGGTTACTCGCAATGGAAGAGAGGAATTTCCGAAGTCGAAGAAACCGAATCGTGAGTCGCGATGATTTTCGTTCGTTGTATCGACGTCTGAGGCGTTCTTTCCAGGAGTTGTGGGACCATCGTCGTCGCGCTTGGGTGTGGTGAAACGTTGCGGTAAAGGAAAAGGAAAAGGAAAAGGAAAAGCAAAGGCGATTGATAGGGAGTTTCGAGAGGAGGAGTTAGCGGTCTTGAGGGAGGAGCTTGCGCGAGCTCGTGTTCGCGCCGAAGCTCATCGGAGAATCGTCTTGGAGTTGGAATCCATGCTGGGGGGAATGGAAAATCAATCGGAGTAGAGTCGAGTGTAGGAGTCGCCAATAGGAGCCTCGATGGCTCCTCTTCCGTAGGACAATAATTCGTTTTCGTAGATGAAAACGATCTGGGAAAAAAAACTTGTCGCAAAAATGCGAACCAAAGGAAAAACTTACGAGATGGCTCCGACGCCATTCATCACTGCCTTTCTCTCGAAAGGATGCCTGTCGGGACAGCTTTATCAAGACAAGGCGAACGAAAACAAGCACACAAAAACACCTCGACGTCGCCACCGTCTCTCTGCCTTCGCCCTTCCAGCTTGCGCCAGTCTTCGGCTCATGGCGGCGCCTTCGTTGACAGCAGGGCGGCTGAACGCGTACATATCCGTCGACAAAGCGCTATGTGGAGACCACCGCTCAAGTCACACAACGCGGCGCAATGCCGGGTTTTGTAACCAGACGGCAGGTAGGGCGCGGAGGGGGAATGAGGACAGCGATACAGGAAGGACGACTGGGCCCCTTGGAGTCAAGTGGACGTTGAGTAGGAGGCAGCGGAGCGACGAAACGGGCCACTCGCCGATAGACCGGCGTGCTACAGGACGTCGCAAAGAAGGCGATCCGGAAACAAAGGGAGCGAGTTCGGCACGTCAAGCCAAACATTGCGCGTTGCCGTGGGTAAAGACCACCACTCAGACCACGCAACGCGGCGCAATGCCGGGTTTTGTGACCAGAGGGCAGGTAGGCTGCCTAGGTGCTGAGACGGGTTCGAAAAAGCAGGAGATAGTAGCTGCAGGACTTGGGCCACTCGGCCCCAGGGTTGATTCCGGAGTGGCCCCTGCAGGGGGTAAACGATGGACAGAAAACGAACGTATATATGAACGAGGTGAGAGGGAAAAAAAGCTAAGGGCACAGGGTGGCTGAAGGCTCAAACAAAAACAAATAAGTCCGAAAAGACATTGCATGTATCCGCACCGCCATTCCGTTCATCATCGATGATCAGCACTCCTCCCGACTCCACTCCTCCTACTCTACCTACGAGCATAAGTTATCTTGTTGAGGCCCCAATGCATCACTCACTTACCTTCCACTTCAAGGCGCCTTCCCCGCCGTCGTCCGTTGCGTCGATCGTTTGATCGAGAGGACTTCGCCCGAACCCTGCGAAGACGCTGTCCACCTCGCGGGGCAAGCTGAGCGTTATGAAGGTCCGTAATATACCCAATCTGCACTGGCTTAGTCGACTCAACATCCCCATGGCTCAGCAACGCCCTCTCTGAGGCTCCCGAATCTCCACCTTCTATCCGGTGCAGAATCTCCCTTCGCTTGCTTCTGCAAAGACGACTGGCACGAGATTTATCTCATCCACTAATCACAATGCTGCAACAATAATGCACCCGCGCATCGTGTCCCGAGATGAAGGCCAGTGAATACGCGTTGCTCATGGGGAAGACGGAGCGATGGAAACGCATACAACGTGGCATGCACCGGTACCGGATCTCACATGATTTCTTGCTGCAATGTTGATTACATCCTGCATAGCCTTGACAGCGCCACAGCCCTGCTGAACTCGCCTGGGGCTTTCCCGTCGCGGTACAGTTCATTCATTATTGCATTATCACCCGTTTTGTCTGATTAGTATTATTTGTTTATGTGCATGTAGCCTCTCGATACTCCCAACATTCCGCCGTCATTTTTTGTCCCTCGCTCGCCGACTTTTGCACACGCTTACTTTCATCACCGTGATGCCTTCGAACAAGCCGAAGCAGAGGGGAGCCTAGATGGGATGTAGATGTGCGGCCGCCACGCTTACTTGCCACTGCAGTCGATCCCCAGGGCGAGAGAGACCAACGGACGGAACAGCTGTTCTTTGTGCATGATTGGGAACCGAGGGGTGTGGGTAGGAGTCCACCGGGGCTTGGCCATGAGCCTGGTCGAGATACCCCTCGCAAATTTGGTAGGAATAGGACCGATACCGTGGTTTTCACTAGTTCAGGTGGACGGATGTGGCGTCGCCTCTCCGAACGAAGAACTCGCAGTTGAGGAACGCAACCTTCTGTCGCCTACAAGAACGTCATTGGTGCGCGTCACGCGTCGTGGAGGATGGTTTCCTCCGTTGAGCACGGAGAGGAGTCGAAAGGAAACGAGGCGCAGGCATCGACGATAAACGGCTACCGAGAAATTTAAGAGGAGCCGACCGAGATTCGCATGGACGTTTTCCGAGTTCTCGGCAAGCATCTCATTTCTTCTGCCGCCTTCGGCGATTCCAAGGTCTGATATACAAAACGAACGCAGTGCGTCTCGATCTGATTTTCTGAATCCTTCTTATTCTCAGGATGGGTGATTGCCCTCATTTCCTTTTGGAGTTCGCCACCGGAAAGATAGTGCCGACAAGCACTTGGATGCATATAAGGCCGCTTGCGATATTGCAGTTATGCAACCTCCCCCTACATACCCAATCCGTCTTGGCCTCGCACTCAACTTCTCCGCCTTCTGCTATGAAGCCCTCGATAGTACCGACCTGCCCGCCTCCTTACGACGTAAGACGATGCCATTGCCGAGCGCGACACAAGACTTACGTTTCTGGCACAGCAGATAAATCGACGGAAGAACTTGCTGAGACATGCTCCCTCTTTACCACACAAATGAGTACTCGTACACGTAAACCTTATACAAACGGTCCTATGCTATCTAAATCATCAAAAACATTTCGAGACCATGGCTGCCAGGATAAGTCCACATCAGAGTGGGGATCGTATTAAGAAATTTTGTCACGCCCGTGAAGTATGTAATTAGGAGCGCCTTGACCTCCCGCGAAAAAGTAGGCTCGTCTACCGTCGTGAGGTCAATTGCAAGATACCGCGTGTCTCCAGCCGGCTGCCAATCTCGGACGAAGTATCGAAACCGCTCAAACCACGCCGCCTTAACAGCGAAGTCATTCGACTCCCAGGGGGGCGGCTCGCTCAAAAGGCGAATCGAGTTTCTGAAGAGTCCAGATCTGAGGTGACGTCGGTGAAGAAGTTCATCGGGAGGAAGATCCATGGTAGCCAGGAAGGCATCATCAGTTTGTTCAAATTGGTGCTTGATATGACTGAGGGCAATATCATAACATAGTAGTCGCTTCAGCGCAAATCCGACAGGGTTTGAGTCCATGAAATGTTCTGGCTTGAGTGACGACCCGTCTTGAAGATTGGGTCTAATGTCTTCTGGCTTGAAGCCATTTTCATAAAGGAAATTCGGGTCGGATAACCAAAAACTCTCCAGTGTGTACGTCGTACCACAAAGGCCCTTCCTAAACAATTCACCACTGAGAACCTCACGCCATTTGTCGTGGGTGAGTAGTAACTCAGTTTTCCCTTGTGCAGCGCCAGATTCCCATCTCAGAAGTAGCCGCTCCCTAATGCAGTACCAGATGTAAAAATAAGACATTTGCTTGTGAGTCGACGACGCATTGAAGAAGAAGAGTGGCGGCGGAATGGCTGTCTGAATCCGGGGAGGTCGTGATCTTGAATTTATAGCGGGAGGGTACTCCATTTGTTGTCGACCCGAGACCCATTCACCTAGTGGTGGAATGGGGGCGAAAGGTTGTATGCTGTTATATTCTTCGCGAGCTCGTCGGGTAAGGTGGTTGACCGGCCCCTTGATGTAAGGAAAATAAATCCCTTGGGCAATTGCTAGTGTTAAAGATCAATAATCAGAAGATAAACAAAGGAAAGTGAGCACACCTTGATCTTTTCTTATGCCCTCAAAAATTTTATCGATATCCCTATTCGGTTGATAAACATCGGCGCGTGATGAATAACCCCTTGAGGCTCGCTCATAATGAGCGAGATCGTTCGTGAGCGGGGGATAGAAATATATATACGTATGATGGCCGCCACGGTATCCTTGGGGAAATAAAAGGTTGCGCTGAATCGGGATAACCGTGAATTCCACTTCTCGAGCCTTTGTTGGTATGGTAAACTCGGCGAGGTTGAGTTCAAAAAAAACGGCCACTCCAAAGCGTCCTAGTAAGTTGTAGTCGATCAAGGAATCAACGTATGCGCCGCGAGTAGGGTAGGGTTTTTGAAGTAAGAGGCGACATTTTATGACACTGGACGTCGGTTCATCCTTGCGCCAGAGAAGGAACCCATGTAATTCGTGTACGGCTCGTTTGAGACCGGCCAGGACGAGTCGGTGGCCTGCCTCACTGTTGGGAAGACGATTCCAGTAGTACGCCTGTTCGAGCCGAAACATAGCCTGCTCAGGGAGACGGACGTGAAGGCAGTTGCGGTCACTTTTCACCGCAGCGATGACAGGACGGATCCGAGCAAGAAGCTCATACACCTTAATTTTCACAACCTTGCGCATAAGTTCTGAAGCACTGTATAGGTTGTGTAGGTTGTGTTTGGAAACCTGAGTGACTTGAGGCTTGGCGGGCAGTCCTGCGATTGTGGCTGAAACCATCTCGCAAGCCGGGGTATTTGTAGGTGGGCATTCGAGGACGGGTACGAGGGGGTAGTCATCAAAGGAAAGCTGGGCTAATGTTGGGTCAAGAGAGGTGTAGGTATTGAAATGCGGATCGACGTATGCCTTGAGGGACGGGATCCAGGCAAGATAAGGGGATGAATGGTCTAGCAGTTGAGGGAGGACTGCATATTCATGTGGTCCCCACCATCCATCACTCCTCGGCAGGGGACATACGCCTATCAGCGTCGGCGTCCAAATCGTATCGGTATTCGCAGCGATAATCGCACGGTCGGGCGTGGTGTAGTGATAACAGTGTACTGGGTAACGGAAGCTTAAGGTAGCCATGCTAACGTAGGACTCGAGCTCACTTGCAATTGTTTTTCAAGTTGTTTGGCTCTTTTGCGCATTACAATATCAACAGTAGGCAATTTCGACCTAAATAATGCAGCGGATTATGTCAGCATTGTACTGAATAATGCAGGCGTAATGCTCAGATATTCGTTGTATATCACCGCCTCGATTATTCCTAGCTATTACCGGATAACACATACATAATGCTAGGATATTGACTGGGGTAATGCAAGAATAATCATCACATCACTTAATGTCACCTGATCGAAATAGTATATTATTCTACTACCTATAGCTGCTACCAAGTCCCACTCCCAGCCAGAGCACGGCCAACCGCCCTCCCCTGTCTGTCCTCAATGCTTCAAGGTAGGACAACGCCACAGGAAGCTACCTTCCATTCCACGTACCAGCGATGGAGCTCTGAGGAGAAAAAGTACCCAGCTTCTTCAGGTCGGCCTATCTCATTGAGCTTGTCGGACTGAAGCCAACCGCTGCGGAAACATGTCATAAGTGCCTCCTTTTCATCCTTGGTGGTACAGTCCCTATCCGTTATGACGCCATTACGAAGGACGGTGGTAAAAACGTGAGCGTTGGATAAATCTTGGAGCTCTAGATGCGATGGAAGCCCCCTCGCGAATCTGGTAGCAGAATTTTCGAGCCGCTCAACCAAGGTCCCTGGACTGACTTTGCTCTCAAATGAATTCCAAGTGTAAAATTGGCTGGCCTTGCTGATTGTACTGTATGACTAAATATGTCGACGTCAGGTCATCATTCGTATCAATGCGAAGGTCTTTACTTCGTGAGCGATGATTATCTTGATGAAATCCAAGAATGCTCCCACATGTCCTTGAGTAAGATCAAAGACAGCATCGAAGAAGGATGAATCAAGGGAGTACTGTGGGAATGGATACAGATTTGTGACCAGATCATCGAATTCGAGCCGGGTGAAAAAGAGGCCGGCAGACGTGGTATCGTCGTTGTGCTGGATAGCGCGTAAAGTGACCCTCTGCGCTTCCTGAATGAAAATCGGAGTGCCATCTATGGCAACGCGCGAGGTTGGACTGCCATAGCTTGCAAATAGGATGGCGCGACGTCCTTCGTAGGTGTCTATGGGTTTGATGAAGTTGTGCCAAAGGTCCCCATCCCAATACGTCGACTGCGCCTCATCAAAAATAAACACCGTCTCTTGGAGATCGTCCCACCCCAACTCATTTTCAAAATAATCTTTCCAGCGGGAGCTCCCCTTCCCTGGTTCGAATGGCCACCCTTGAATCCAAATCACATGCGTGTCGGGCTCCTGCTCGCGGACATGGTTACGAATTAGTTCGGCGAGCGATGTCTTTCCACTCGCAGGAGTCCCGCGAACCTGGCAAGGATCAAAAAGCATTTTAAAAAATCCGATAGTCATATAAATACCTGAACGAACTTATACAAATTCAACTTTTGGTAAATGGCTTCGACGGTATCGTTTCGATCGGATTTCAATCCTTTGGGCCAGGTTTAGTTGTGCACCCCGCCTCCCCATTCGCTTGCTTCCTCGGATGGCCCGGACCTTGTTTGGTCACCGGCTTGTTGACATCATTGGGCAGGAGGGGAAGGAAGCCAATCAGAACACAGCCGCTGATTCACATAAAATGCGCATACATCGAAGTGGCCATGCGAAGACAATTGGAGTGCTACTTTGGATTTTCTCGACCCATTCGGAAGGGAACAATCAGCCAATAGGAACGAAGGGGACCAAGCCGAAACTTACCAACACCATTGGCAACCACCTTTCAATGTTCAAGACACCGAGCGGATGGACTTCGAGAGGTACACAGACTCCCAATGTGAGAGTTCAGTAGCTTGGCCTCAGCCATCCTTGTCGGCGCATCGGCACTGTTGCCCTTGTCGTCCCACATCAGTGTTCTTCCTTGCTGTTGTTGTTTCTGACCTTGTCGTGTTCATCATCCTCGTTGGCTTTTAGTCACTCGCTTCGTTCGGCTTCATCCTGGGTTCGTATGCAATCCAGCAGCTTGTGGAAGCGGCGGTGTACCTGTTGCTGTGTTGTAAAAGCCTGCATTACATCGAGTTCACCATGATGGGTGATCAACATTACTGTTGTGGAAGAGCCCAATGCATATGGTCGTCGTCGTCAGGGTCAAGGGTTGGGATCCATTGGGACTTAGGAAGATTTACTAGCAGTGGTGACCGACTAGTGACTGACCGTAGTTCGAGTGAACAAAGGTTTATCTTGTCCTTATCTGACTTATTCATTATACCCGGATTACTTGGGATTTATTCCCCATTTCGCTGGTATAATCCCAGGTGTTATTTTGACCGAAATTGCTGCAATTGTTTGGCTCGAGCTCATAGCTGCGCAGTTTTTGTGAAGTCGTTTAAATTTGACTTCGTTCTCGGCGCTTAACGATGCTCTGGTTACCCCGAGCTCGACTGGTAAGCCACCGTTTTCTTTTGAATCACCAGCTGATGTTGCTTGCAGACCCGCTCAGGTAGAACATTTTCTCCCTATCATGATGGTATTTCCCCCCTCCCCTGCCCAGGTTCCGTGGATTTCAGCCGCCTCCTGCAGGAGGCTACTTCACGAGAATCCGAAGAACTGGATGGAGAGGGTGCCGAAAATGAGGCGCTGGAAGACACTACGAAACGGTCCCCTTCTCCCGAAGCCCCTGCGGCAAAACGAAGTCGACAGGACAACCAGCAAGTACCCGAAATTTCCACTTCTCGGCAACATACGAAACGCCGCCGCCAGCGGGAAGCGGCCCGCCAGCTCAATGGACACCTACCACGGGCCAAGACCATAAAAAAACATGTGCAGCCCGCCACGCCACTCGTCACTGCTTTGGAAACAGAGGACCTTCCTGCCACCTCCTGTGGCTACCAGGCCGTTCCAGGGACCTTTTCGGATGCGTGCAAAGCCTACACATTGCAGGAATTGTGGAGTTTGGGGTTCCTTCTGGTTGCCTGGGATGGCTAGTAAGCTTGTGACCTACGTGTGCTCAGCATCATCACAAAGACTGACTGAGTTGTAGTGAATCACGACCCATTTATGACCACAAGAAGAGAATTATTGCATGCCTGGTAGGACAGCCGCGTGACCCGACCTATGCAGATTCTGTGGAGATTGTATATCAATTCTTCTCACTTCTGGCTGAGGAAGCTCAGCTCAAGCCATCCGCACATATGCGTGGACTCTATGCAGTCCTCAACGTGGGGATTATGCATAACCTAGGTACAACGAGGCCAATCAGGCGGAACAATCGCGAGTATACTACCATGGCTGAGAGACTATTGGACCATCCACATATCCAGCGGATGGCAAGCTTTGCCAGTGGTGAGTACTAGTGACTGCTTTCTAGAGAACCACCTCATGCATGATCTCACACTCCAGCTGCTTTTGCCTTATGGGCACCAAAGATTTACCAGTATTACCGAGGCCATTTGGATCAATTGTACGCCAAAATGCCCCATCTCTATCGAAACTTTGAAGGCAGTATCTTTCCGAGTGCTGCTTTCAATTTTGGACCCAATGTTTGGACATTCAAGCACCGGGATGTTATGAACTGTCCATTTGGCTGGTGTGCCATCCAGGCTTTGGGTCACTTTGATCCCAAAGCTGGAGGTCATCTGATTCTGTGGGATCTTGGCTTGGTTATAGAATTCCCCCCTGGTGCTCTCATCCTCATCCCATCTGCAACTCTCACCCACTCAAATGTCCCAGTGCAGCCTGGTGATACTCGTGTTTCCTTCACACAGTACTGTGCAGGTGGTCTGTTTCGCTACATTGATAACGGCTTTCGAACAGAAGCCCAGTTGGGTGAAGATGACCCCGCCGGTTTCGCCCAGATGCTTGAGATGAAGAAAACCCGGTGGAAAATGGGTCTTGACTTGTTCAGCACATTAGATGATTTGTTGACTGAAGTAGAGTAAGATACAAATTTTCAGTAAATTGTATATGATTTCTGCGAACAAAAGATGGCGCTACATTGCGAAATGTTATACACATTTCACGTCGCAGGCATCCCATAACATTGACTACAATCATATCTGACTTCCTCCAAGTGCTTGTCGGCACTATCTTTCCGGTGGCGAACTCCAAAAGGAAATGAGGGCAATCACCCATCCTGAGAATAAGAAGGATTCAGAAAATCAGATCGAGACGCACTGCGTTCGTTTTGTATATCAGACCTTGGAATCGCCGAAGGCGGCAGAAGAAATGAGATGCTTGCCGAGAACTCGGAAAACGTCCATGCGAATCTCGGTCGGCTCCTCTTAAATTTCTCGGTAGCCGTTTATCGTCGATGCCTGCGCCTCGTTTCCTTTCGACTCCTCTCCGTGCTCAACGGAGGAAACCATCCTCCACGACGCGTGACGCGCACCAATGACGTTCTTGTAGGCGACAGAAGGTTGCGTTCCTCAACTGCGAGTTCTTCGTTCGGAGAGGCGACGCCACATCCGTCCACCTGAACTAGTGAAAACCACGGTATCGGTCCTATTCCTACCAAATTTGCGAGGGGTATCTCGACCAGGCTCATGGCCAAGCCCTGGTGGACTCCTACCCACACCCCTCGGTTCCCAATCATGCACAAAGAACAGCTGTTCCGTCCGTTGGTCTCTCTCGCCCTGGGGATCGACTGCAGTGGCAAGTAAGCGTGGCGGCCGCACATCTACATCCCATCTAGGCTCCCCTCTGCTTCGGCTTGTTCGAAGGCATCACGGTGATGAAAGTAAGCGTGTGCAAAAGTCGGCGAGCGAGGGACAAAAAATGACGGCGGAATGTTGGGAGTATCGAGAGGCTACATGCACATAAACAAATAATACTAATCAGACAAAACGGGTGATAATGCAATAATGAATGAACTGTACCGCGACGGGAAAGCCCCAGGCGAGTTCAGCAGGGCTGTGGCGCTGTCAAGGCTATGCAGGATGTAATCAACATTGCAGCAAGAAATCATGTGAGATCCGGTACCGGTGCATGCCACGTTGTATGCGTTTCCATCGCTCCGTCTTCCCCATGAGCAACGCGTATTCACTGGCCTTCATCTCGGGACACGATGCGCGGGTGCATTATTGTTGCAGCATTGTGATTAGTGGATGAGATAAATCTCGTGCCAGTCGTCTTTGCAGAAGCAAGCGAAGGGAGATTCTGCACCGGATAGAAGGTGGAGATTCGGGAGCCTCAGAGAGGGCGTTGCTGAGCCATGGGGATGTTGAGTCGACTAAGCCAGTGCAGATTGGGTATATTACGGACCTTCATAACGCTCAGCTTGCCCCGCGAGGTGGACAGCGTCTTCGCAGGGTTCGGGCGAAGTCCTCTCGATCAAACGATCGACGCAACGGACGACGGCGGGGAAGGCGCCTTGAAGTGGAAGGTAAGTGAGTGATGCATTGGGGCCTCAACAAGATAACTTATGCTCGTAGGTAGAGTAGGAGGAGTGGAGTCGGGAGGAGTGCTGATCATCGATGATGAACGGAATGGCGGTGCGGATACATGCAATGTCTTTTCGGACTTATTTGTTTTTGTTTGAGCCTTCAGCCACCCTGTGCCCTTAGCTTTTTTTCCCTCTCACCTCGTTCATATATACGTTCGTTTTCTGTCCATCGTTTACCCCCTGCAGGGGCCACTCCGGAATCAACCCTGGGGCCGAGTGGCCCAAGTCCTGCAGCTACTATCTCCTGCTTTTTCGAACCCGTCTCAGCACCTAGGCAGCCTACCTGCCCTCTGGTCACAAAACCCGGCATTGCGCCGCGTTGCGTGGTCTGAGTGGTGGTCTTTACCCACGGCAACGCGCAATGTTTGGCTTGACGTGCCGAACTCGCTCCCTTTGTTTCCGGATCGCCTTCTTTGCGACGTCCTGTAGCACGCCGGTCTATCGGCGAGTGGCCCGTTTCGTCGCTCCGCTGCCTCCTACTCAACGTCCACTTGACTCCAAGGGGCCCAGTCGTCCTTCCTGTATCGCTGTCCTCATTCCCCCTCCGCGCCCTACCTGCCGTCTGGTTACAAAACCCGGCATTGCGCCGCGTTGTGTGACTTGAGCGGTGGTCTCCACATAGCGCTTTGTCGACGGATATGTACGCGTTCAGCCGCCCTGCTGTCAACGAAGGCGCCGCCATGAGCCGAAGACTGGCGCAAGCTGGAAGGGCGAAGGCAGAGAGACGGTGGCGACGTCGAGGTGTTTTTGTGTGCTTGTTTTCGTTCGCCTTGTCTTGATAAAGCTGTCCCGACAGGCATCCTTTCGAGAGAAAGGCAGTGATGAATGGCGTCGGAGCCATCTCGTAAGTTTTTCCTTTGGTTCGCATTTTTGCGACAAGTTTTTTTTCCCAGATCGTTTTCATCTACGAAAACGAATTATTGTCCTACGGAAGAGGAGCCATCGAGGCTCCTATTGGCGACTCCTACACTCGACTCTACTCCGATTGATTTTCCATTCCCCCCAGCATGGATTCCAACTCCAAGACGATTCTCCGATGAGCTTCGGCGCGAACACGAGCTCGCGCAAGCTCCTCCCTCAAGACCGCTAACTCCTCCTCTCGAAACTCCCTATCAATCGCCTTTGCTTTTCCTTTTCCTTTTCCTTTTCCTTTACCGCAACGTTTCACCACACCCAAGCGCGACGACGATGGTCCCACAACTCCTGGAAAGAACGCCTCAGACGTCGATACAACGAACGAAAATCATCGCGACTCACGATTCGGTTTCTTCGACTTCGGAAATTCCTCTCTTCCATTGCGAGTAACCCCCTCCCAATAGCAGCAGCGGTGGTAGCGAGCGCATCTTCGACAGCGAAGCTTCGAATCATCGATGTCGCACGCATGTTTATGTCGGATGCAATTATCGCACCTCTACGTGCGATCAACGAACGAGGACTGTTTTCTGAGGAAATTGCGCCCACCTTTCCATTCACCGGAGCCAGCCCAAAGTCACCCGCGCTTCGCCTTCGTTTATAAAGCCGCGAAGGAGTATTCTCCGGGGCCGGTGAACCGGCAGTCGATTCGACCAGTTGATCGACGTTATCATCGCCGGTGGTTTTAGAGGTGATGGACTTGGCAGGAGACGACATGGTTGAAGACAAACGTGAAGACAAACGAGTCCGATGATTTACCGGATCGACAAGCCATCAACATATCAACGCGACGCGACTGATCATGTGACGATTTCAAATTCATCACTGAATCCCACTTCGTGCGACTTAAAATCGACCTGCGACACGAAACGAAAACGAAATTAATGACCGAGTACACAAGTATACTACAGCCACTCAAAAAAGTTGCTCGCGCTGCTCCTCTAGATCATCCACGAATCGTTTATATACGGACGCTTTTAATCGCAGTTCTTAATTTTTAATCCCTTTACGAAGCCGCCGTCGTGAGTGTGCCGAAAGCTGGAAGGACGCATGCTGAGAGACAGCGGCGACGGGTGTGCCCTTGGTTTTCGTGCGTCTTTATTTGTATAATTTTTTTGAATTTTCTTTTTTTGAATTTTCTTTTTGAATTTTTTGTTTGAATTTTCTTTTGTTTGAATTTTCTTTTCGAATTTTTTTGTGCCTCCGAGAAGGAGCCGCCGTCATGAGCGTGCCGAAAGCCGGCGCAAGCTGGAAGGACGCATGCAGAGAGTCGGCGGCGACGCTTGTGTTCTTGGTTTTCGTTCGTCCTCTTTTTATTTTTATCTATTTCCTTCCGCCGTCATGAGCGTGCCGAAAGCCGGCGCAAGCTGGAAGGACGCATGCAGAGAGACGGCGGCCACAGCAGGGCAGTTCTCGTGTTTTTGTGTTTTTGTGTTTTTGTGCGTGTTTTTGTGTCCTTGATCTTCATACCGGCCCCCCCCCTTGTTTTTCCTCCCAGGACGAAGCCACCTCCAGGAGGGTGCCGAAGTCCGGCGGGAGCTGGCGTGACGCCTCAGTTTGTGGGTCGAGTGGTTCGTTTCTTATCGTATTGACGGCGAAGATCCAACTTAGAGTTTGATCAAATCGCTATCTCCGTCCCCCAATCCGACGCCCAACTGACAGCTCGCAGCGGAGAATGCCGACGGGTTCTCGTGGTCAGATGCCGCCTGGATAGCGAGGGAGTCCGAACGCATAAGTACCCTCCCTCAAGCGCCTCTTCCCTACCGCCACCACCACCACCAGCATGGGAGACCCCCCCGCAGACCGTCTCGATTTCACCGCTTGGTTCCATCACGGATTGCCCGGGCAGCTTCCAAGTAAGCCATGGCCCTTAGCTCAACCGGTTATTTTAACAAACCCCACAGCGTCTGGAGGCTCGGAGCAGCCGGGGCTCCTCACCGAGGAAAGCCTATACAAGGCGTTGGGGTTGGAAGTGCCCCTTCAAGGTCAGCGCGATTGCTGTCTCCCAGCCGCGTCCTTGTCAATTTTTTCCTGGCAGATCCCTACGCGCCACCGTCCGCCAGTCGGCCAGGCTCACAGTTTTCGTTCCTCGCTAGCCCCACTCCCGACAGCCTGACCCCAGGGGCCTCCTTACAAAGCCTGCCCTCCGCACCGCCTCTCACCATCACCCAACTGAGGAGCCAGGCCCCTGTTTGGTCCAAGGTGGTGGTAAGCGCCCGCGACATGCTCCTCGATAGCATCGTTCATTGGCAGGCGGGTGCCTGGCCTGAAGACTTGGACCACTACGATCCGCATAGTGGCGAGCTACTACAAGAAGTGGCCGCGACGTGCAGCCAAGGCCAGGGGTTTGGAACGCTGGAGGCCGGTTCGTAACTTTCTCTCCACATAGTCTGTTGACGACGCTGCCTCCAGGATTCTTGCCATCTTCGGAGGATCTGATCAAACTGGTGAGACTGCGTTATGTGCTCGCTCGCATTCAAGCTGACAAGCATCGGTGCAGGTGACGGTCAGCGTCCCGAATCTTCGGAACCGGTTTCGAATGGAGGCGAAGAAGTTGATAGAGCCCAGGCGCCCGGTGTCGTCGCTGAACTCGCTGGAGCGAGCGAAAGCATTCGGGATTTTCCAGCTTGGAGCAGACGGGCTGCCGCCTTCCGAAGCGTTAATCAGGGAACGAGTGCTCGTGCTCTTGGATGATGCCTCCTTCATGCATGTAGCCCCTGCGAGCGCCAATGTGAGTGTTAGCTGAGGCCACGGTCCTTTCTAATGCCTCCACAACTCAGGGCCACACGCAAAATTTCATGGCGCCGCTCATCTTTCAACTCATATTCAATGCTTGCTACAACGGGACTTCATCCGCCTCGTCAACCCGTCGATCGTTCGTTCAGGGAGTCAAAAGCTACGCCTTGCGCCACAACATCACCACCTCAGCTCCCTCCCTACTCTTGAAGATTTCTGGCGAGATGGTCGCGCTAGCAGCTACAGCGGTAAGTCACCATTCAAACGCGGCGCTGAGGCTGACCACTCCACAGCTCAAGCACGCATTGGACTGCCGAAGCAGCAGAGCCTCGCAAAAGATTGCGTTTAGCAACGCCAGCTACTTGTCTTTCTACCGATCCGTTGGCGAAGAAATCGCCCGAAAGCGCCGAGAAGATCCGCAATGGGAGGCGGTCTGGGACTCGTTTCTGACGCTCAAGGCCGGAAGGTGCGTTGGGCGACGCTTCTTGTCCACGAAGCTCACCCCCTTGTCCCCAGATTCGTGCGCGGGTTGAATCCTCATGTCTAATTAGTTCACGCTTTTCACATGTTTTTTTTTTTGTCCCATCGACGTATTGCTACACAGACCAAGCAATGCCATACATTTGTTCTCGTCGCTCGTTTCCGTGAAGCAAACGCTGTCACCCAGGGTATAAGGCCATGCACGGGCTCGTGCACGGTGGACGGCAGCTTAGGCGCGAATGCTCATGACCCTGCGTCAAGCCGTCCGCACAGGCGTAGGCATGCACGGTGACAACCTTACCACCCTCCGGCCTTACAGCCTTACAGCCTTACAGCACAACTTTACAGCCGCGGCGCCAGCCAAGAACAAGCACTGGTTTTCAAGTAGACTACCCCATCTTCGGAGCAGAACCAGGCTACCTAATAGGTCGGTCATTATTCGGCGCTGGTGAGGTCGATGACCTCCCTGCACTGGTGGGTGAAAAAAACCCTTCGCGTCATCACCAAACCACAACGGCCACACTTCGCAAACAGATCTCTAAATTGGGCCATGGTGATGCCCGAGTCGCTGACGGAGTCCAGTTGCAAGAGAAGGCCAAAGACTTGCGCTGGGCCAAGCGAGAGTGGCCGATAGGTTCGCACCGCGTCCACGTCAATTTCTGTCGGCATTTAATCAGTGGGTGACAGGCCGATTTCGGAGGCCTTTCACCTCCAGCATGCAATCTTTCACGACGGTTCGCTTCTCCGTCTCGATGTCTCTTGACGACTGGAGGCGGAGCGGGGTAGCCGATGCCTAATCAGCCAGTTAGCTAAGTCAATTCCATCTCCGTGCAGCTGACGGCAAACCTCGTAGTAGGTAATAGCGGACGGGCACCCCTCGCCTGGCATGGATACGCTCCATCAAGACTGAAGGCGTGTTAGACGCATTCGATGATCAGGACCAAAGGAATTACCCAAGTACCCACACCAGCTGTCAGCACAGGTCGCGACGTATTCTCCCGACAGTCGACCCTCGGTGGCCATGTATATCGCTGCCTCGACGAATTTACCCCCGGCCCCCTGCTGCACCGGACACATGCAACAGGGACCACGCATGTGGTGCGACGAGCGGTGATTCACGAGGTCCGAAGGGGTGACCCGCTCTCCCCTTTCATTCGTGGGCCTATTCATTCACACGTTCCGCGCCCGGGGCTCACAACATGGCTGTTACAGTTGAGGGTTCGGCTCACCAATACCAAACGTTCAGATCGTCTCTATCGTGATCGTAGTGCAGGACGGCGTTGAGTGTGGTGCGGATGCGACGCAAGAAAACTTTCACCCTGAGAGAAGCGGCGGACATGGGGCTTCGAAGAGGTTGCAATCACGACCAGGTAGCCGCATGGTTTATATAGGCGTCGGACTAAGCCCCGCCATCGCCACCTTCGGTCACTTAGGCGACTGCGTGGGACCATGCGCACCTCAGCCGCCGGTCTCATCGCTTCCTGCTACCCAGGGGAGTTTGGGCAAGTCGTGGGAAATTAAGGTGAGATATAAACGCTCATGCCGCTATTCTTTCATCCTGCGATCCAAATGGCTGACGGAAACCCCGCTCTCCCCCCAAGTGCAACAGCCGGTCGGCGCCAAAGGGAGGACGCCCTCCACGTCGGTGCGAGGAAAAAGTCGTGAGTAATCGGCCTCCTCATCAGTTCGTCGATTTTTCTGAGGACCCCTCGTCCATTGACAGCTGCGTTTCAGACCCACTGGTCCACCATGGCCGCCATTTCGGTCGTACTTTACATGCAATGACCAACATCCACGTCCTTCTCACCAACGGTATCCTTCGCAAAGGCGAACTTACTGACCACGAAGAGGCTTTGGCTACCGAGTAGACGCTTTGTTTGGTTTCGAAAGATTCGCTGACGGTGATGCTTTCAGGGAGAGACGGGAGGATCGCATCTTTACGAAGCTGCTCCAGATGATCCCGGGCCTCGAAGATCGTCTCATGAGTAGCTCAGAGGAGGAAGTGGCGTTCATCGCAGACTTAGTACGCTTCTGAGCCTCTGCTGGCAATTGCCTGACCCACACGTCGTTCAGATACAGAAGGGCGCATCAAACGCCAGATCCGACGACACGAAGAGCCTGAAAGGCTCTATTTTGGATTGGATTACACCAAGAGGCCAGTCGCTCAACCCTCCGCTAGCTCGGAACGTCAAGATTGATCGAGGCTTCCATCATGAATGCACGGGCGCTTTGCTCTGCCCTGCTGACTTGGACTGGTCCAACAACGAGTGCGTCCACCCTCATCCACCACGGAGCCATGAGGCTCAATCCCCTACAGCGTCAAAGAAAAACTACGGAACGGAGAGTTGACGGTTTCGGGCGACCAGTGGCCCATATTTCTCTACCACGGGTACAGCTACGACGAGGAAGATCCCTGGAATGGTCTCTTTCGAAGCCCCTTGTTGATAACGGTGAGATCTACTGCGCCTGCGATTGTCTTCCTGACGGCATTTTAGGCGTATAAACACGTGTTCACATCGCCCAGCTCAGTAGACAAAGCGCCCAAGGCGACGCGTTCGGGCAATGCCCGCATTCATGGGATGACTCAGGTCACTCCCGCCTCCATTGCATACATCGCTACTCAGGTACTTCAATCGTTTCGTCTGCCGATTCCTTACTTTCCTTTTCACAGGTTCGCTTTGCATTGGCCTCATCGCCAATCTTTTCAAGAACCGACACCGTCACCGACTCGGAGAACTTTTATTCCTCGATCCTGGATTTGTTTGAGGACGTTGATGAGCAGGAAGAAGTCGGCGAGCTGCTGGTGTGGTGGAACCGGTGCAGTTTCCTTCCTTCTGCCAGAGCTAGCCACGTATTCAATTCGTCTTAGGCAAATATTTCCCAGCCACTCGGTGGCACAGCGTCCGGCTTCGAAGACTAGCGCGTTAGCAAAAATCAGGGAAAAACGAGCGTCGCTGAAAGCTGCGATGAGCATCCCAGTGGGGGGTTGAAAACGGCTAGACGCCGGTGCCGTTCCCTGCGTGCGCAGCGCCACTATCTTAACGATGGCATTCGTTTTCGAAACATGTAAATACCTTAGCGGTTATGAGAGAGAACTTCATGATGTTGTGATACTTTCGTCATCATAAGGGCGTCGTTACCCCTTCATAGCCACGGTTCATAACCCGGCAAAGACGTTGGATGCCGTGGCAAAAGAATATTGATTTAGCAACGGCGGGAAAACCCAGCGGCGCAGGGTCTTGCGGTGAGTGACCGGACGTCGTACCTTCAGTCCGAAAGCTGCTGATACGCGCCCTCCGGTCACACCTAGAAGCGTGACCACGAGAAGATCAGTACGGACGGACGTGAGCCCTAACGCAGAGTTGGCACCTTTTTCCTGACGGTCCGAAGGGGTAGGCATAGGTTGGCATGGGTTGGCGTGGGTTGTTACAGAATTCGTATGGCGCGACCGACGAGTCGCCGGCATCTTCTCGTGACGCTGAACGGCCCACTGACGCCCCAGGAGGGTGAGAACGCGGACGGCAAGACCAGCGGCGTCGGGCGAAGAAAACATAGCAAAACGGTGAGTAAGCAGCCACGACGCCTCTTCTACGACAAATGACCACCGCTTTGTCGACCCCGTACAACCGCGTCATGGTTTACTCGTCGTAACCCTTCTCTCAAACCCCTCCACCACAGATGACTGCGCTCATCACCATTCACTGGAACGACCTCTACCGCCGCCGACGCGACAAAAGGCGCTTCGCTGAGCGGCGAATTCGCCGACACTACCTGTTGAAACGCCTCTGGCGCCGTGGGGTCGAAGAGGCGTTCGTCAGGTAAACCTTCCCCCCCATTTTCTTCACCACGGCCACTTACCTGCTGTAAGGCCCACCGGCTGGCACGGAGAGAGCGGGCGCAATCGTCGTGGCGGGCACCTCACCGTCGTTTGGGCACGGCGAGACGGAACCTTCGTCACTAAACACCACGTATACCGGCGCGACAACGCGTATGGCCGGAGGAATTAGCGGGGAGGGCATACACAGCGAAGCCGCTTAAACCTCACGTCACTGTAGTACTGCAGAGCAATCGCGAATGACAAGATTTTTTTGGATTCCGGGGCCTCCAAGCAAATTCCAGCAGCCATAGCCCCAATATATATGCGACGGGCAAGTTCTCAACTATTTACAAGAGTTGCTATGGGTCTTCATTCATCGCATCCCCTTCCACCCCGTCTTCTTCCTCTTCTTCCTCGGGGGCATTTCTCGCCTCATTTTCTCGCACGACCGTTCTCCCCGTTGCCTTCTCCTTCGAGGCCTTCTCTCCGGCTGCCATCGCGCGTATGGCTCTCCTATTTCGGGATGCTGAGGGGTCTCGTTTGCCCGCGTTCTGTTTGAGGTACACGTATTTTTCGGGCACATCCAACCAGCCGTTCTTGTAGTGATGCTTGCGCTTATTTTTTAGGTATTGCTTCACCAACTCCTCCGTGGCCCAATCGTTCACGAAATTGCCTAAGAAAGGATGCTGCTCCCTTGCCTATTCAAGCCCATAGTTTTCTCGGTGCATTTCCTGGGCAAGGAGGTGCTTACGATTTGAAACAGAACCGCCTTGTCTTTGACTGGAATCTCCGCCCAGCTAGTTTCCCAGTTGATTCGCGCGTTGAGCACGAGGTCACGGAGGTTACGCTGTCTCAATACTTCAGTAGTTGTCGCCCATAGCTCACGGTTGGCTGACGTACCTGTATACCCTTATAGATGTCATATTTTTTAGCGGTTCCCGCTAAGCCCATGGCCTCCTGGATGCTGAAGTCGGTGCCCGCTGTTCCTTTAGGCCTCAGTACCATCACCTGATCCCCTCGATGGCCGCTGCTTGTCGTTTGCGCGGCAGTGACCTCGTCAAGCCTCTCCCGGATTCGGACGTTATCTGCTCGCTCCTTCGCTAGCGCCTCTACCAGTCCGGTGAGTGGTAAACTTCGTCCCTAGTGGTAGTTTGGGACTGACCCTGCATTTCTGCGTACTTTTGCCTCAGTTCTTCCATGGATTCATCGCCCTGGGTGGCGGAGCTTTCCCCCTCTGCTCGGGTTACTAGTGCAGTCGCATTTCCACCCAGCCGTCGAGCACCCTGACTATTTTTAGAAGCGACGCCGGAGGGAACCTCCTTACCAAGCTGTCCCCCTGGTCACCCAGTAGTTTTCTTCTGCGGTGCCCGGCGCCTCACAGAATTTGTCGACGCGTGATCCTGGGTGGAAGCGGCCACTTTCGCAGAACCACGGTAGTTCGCCATCGGATGAAGCGGCACCGGCTGAAGTTGGAGTCCGATTGGCGTTGGCTTTATGCCAAAGTTTACCTCAGCCAACTCTTCCTAGGCCATGGGAAAACTGGCGAGCTGGCTGGTTTTATTTGGCTCATTTCCCCTTCGCCTCAGCCTTCCCATCTGCTGTCCAACTACTTTGCTATTTAACGCCTCACGTTTCATTGCCGTTCGAGAAAGGCTCCAAACTCCGTTTTCGTTTGGAGTTTTCTGGGAAGGCACCCCCCATACGGCTCAGCCTTTGCGTCTGTTGTGGTAGGCATGCCTCGCCGGAACAGCCTGCTCTGCGCACACTGTGGGGAATACGTCTCTCGTAAGCAGGAAAATCAACACCGAAAGTTGGCCCTGGCGCCGTATGCACCGTCGCCTCCTCGGTTACCCTCTCGACTACGTCGCGTCTTCCATGTGCGGTCCGAAAGTGAACCGGATACGGATACGGATATGGACATGGGGGAAGGCATTCCCGGAGACGGCGAGGTAAGCATTCAGATGCCCCAGGATCCCCTAGAGCAACACGATATCATGGCCGCCGGTGACCGGCTCGAAGACCTGGTGGACTTCGTTCCCGGTGCTCTGAAAAAAGCTGCCCACGACCGCTGGACCCAGCCAATTCGCGAGCGGGACGTGGATTCAAATGGCAATTCCGACGAGGAGTCGCTCTTCCAAGAGAGCACGGATGGCGTGGCAGACGATGGCATAGCAGATGACGGGTGGACTGACTGGGACGCCATAGAGGCCGCGTCAGGACTTTCGGCGTGGGATCGTTTGGGAGAAAGTTATGAGAGGGATGCAACGGCAATTGGTGAGCGCTAACTGCTTCGCTAGCTCACTACATCTTTTCACTCTACGCATAGCGGAACGCTTGAGTGCCTACGACCGCGCCATCTGTCGTGCATTCTCTTATAAAGTCCAAACCCATACGACCGATCGCGATTTCGAAAAACTCCCTTACGCGTTTCCTAGGGAGTCCCCGCTTCCGAGGCTCGACGCATTACGGTCTCGTGTTACTTACTTGGCCGGATTCAAACCCCAAATGTACGACTGCTGTGTTAACTCATGCTGCTGCTACACTGGGCCCCACGAAGACCTCCTGAAATGCCCACATTGTGGAGAAGGACGGTTCAGTGCGAACGGAAAACCGCGCAAGACATTCACCTATATCCCCCTCGTTCCTCGCCTAATCGCTTTCGCGGGCAACCGGTCAGTTGCGACGGACATGCAGTATCGAGGTCATGGCCACAAGCACAACCCAGCCGTCACCACTGACGTGTTCGATGGCTCACACTATCGTTCTCTGCTTCAGCAACACGTCACGCTTGACGAAAAAGCCTATGCACATAAATATTTCGCTGACCCCCGTGACGTAGCCCTGGGCCTATCAACGGACGGGTTTTCCCCGTTTAAGCGGCGCAAGAAAACCGCATGGCCACTCATTGTTTTCAATTACAATCTGCCTCCCGAGATACGCTTCCATCTAGTAAACATCCTTTCGCTGGGCGTCATACCGGGCAAGCCCATTGACGCAGATTCATTTCTTTGGCCCCTGGTACAGGAATTATTTCTTTTGTCAGCTGGAGTGCGTGCGTTTGACGTCCTCACGTCGACCCTCTTTACCCTTCGCGCCTTTCTCATCCTCGTCTTCGGCGACATGCCCGCCATGGCCATGATTATGCGCATGAAGGGCCACAATGCCATTTATCCGTGTCGCATGTGTGAGATTGTTGGCTTACGACCGCCCAATTCCCGCGTAACGACGCACTACGTTCCGCTCGACCGCTCTCTGCACCCCCTTGTCCAGGACAGTGAGATCGCCGTGCGGACCTACGACCCGAATAGCCTTCCCATGCGCCGTCCGGAAAGATTTTTGGCACAAGCCAAAGCAGTCCAATTGGCTGCCACCAATGCTGACGCTGACCGCTTGGCAAGGGAATGCGGCATCAAGGGCGTTTCTATACTTTCTTTCCTACGCTCCCTTTCTTTTCCATTCTCCTTTCCTTTTGATTTCATGCACCTTATTTGGGAGAACTTAATCCCAAACCTAGTTCTCCTGTGGACGGGGGAGTTCAAAGGTTTGGAAAACGGGGGAGAGCCATACCAATTGAGTCAATCGGTCTGGGATGCCATTGGAACAGCGACCGCTTCCTCCGGGTCCACCATTCCATCTGCCTATGGGGCCCGTGTGCCCGACATTGCTCACAACCGCTCGTTCTTCACCGCGGAGACCTGGTCCTTTTGGACTCTATACCTGGGCCCCGTTCTACTTCGACGACGTTTTCAGCGCCCAAAATACTACTTTCACTTCACCAACTTGGTTCGCTTGCTCAACATCTGCCTCCAATTTGAAATAACGGCGGATGAAATTGAAGAGGTCCGCGTTGGATTTGTTCAATGGGTGACAGAATATGAGGAGTAAGTCCCTTGTGTTGGCCCTTCCACTTCTAAACTCGCGGCCTGACCTCTTTACAGAATATACTATCAGCACAATCCAGATCGCATATCTGCCTGCCCAATCACCGTCCACGCCCTCCTCCACATCGCTTATGGCATCAAGACCACCGGTCCCGTCTGGTGCTACTGGGCTTTCCCAACGGAACGCCATTGTGGCACTTTAAAACCAGCCATTCGAAGCCGTCGATTTCCTTACGCTTCCCTGGATCGTTTTGTCGTCGAAAACGCCCAGTTAACTCAGATTAAGGTAGTATACGACCTCTCACAGGAGTTGTCCCTTTGTCCACCGCGAGCAATGATCGCTGGAGCCTACGCCGATCCGTCTTGTACGCTACTTAACTTTCCTGCTTCAATGACGCCATTCACAACGTTCTTGTTCTCCCCAGACCCGACCTGCCTACTTCTCCCTCCAAAAGACCTGCGAAGGCCAGCACGGAATCTCCTGTACGGCATTGCTGCTGCTCTGGCAACCCGATTTGAAAAGCCCATCGTTGCCGTCAAGAAACTGCTGGAAAGCGCGTCAATTCAACAGTGGGGCAAAATCCGCCGCATCGATTCAGAAGCTGGAGACACCATGTCAGCTTCCTCCCTGAATACTGTCCGTGACGATACACGAGATGCAACATACGTTCGAGTAGGCGTCATGGCGTTTTGATGAGCATGTGCTGACGACCTATACAGTACGATATGCTTGTCGACGTCTTCGCACGCCAGAAACGGCGTCAACCAAGATATGAACTTCAGACCTTCTATGGCCAACTGCAGCACATATTCAGCATTCATTTCAAAGCTGCGGGCAATGGTTTGACTACTGACGACCCGATAACCGTACTCCTCGCCGCCATCAGAACTTGCATAATCGACAAACATAGCTCACCGGAAGGCCTTGATATCCACCCCTATTCCCGAAACGGTGCATTGCATTATGTGGATGTGAAGAACATCCAGTGCTTGGTCGCCCGCATCTTAGATCGAAACCAGTGGGTAATTATGGATAGAAGCGGTTCCTTGGCTCGTGCCTCGTACGTTGACCATGAATGAAATGGTCCCCTATTTCTATACATCCGTTGTAGTGAGCGGCGCACTAGCTTTACCGCATAATATTACACGACCTGTGCCGGATAACGACGTCCTGATGCCTATGAGTCTCGACAGCACCTTTTGGCCCACGATGCGTGCTTCCAAATCAGACCTCAATCATTTATGACATTTTTTGTGAACATCCATTTGCAGTGCCATACCCACCCATCTTTCCCACATTCGAATCGCCACCACTCAGTACATCACATCCCGCTGGACTCTGCACCGGAGACGATGACCCAGGTAGTGAGGTCGAAGAAGACGGCAATGATGCTGGTAAAGTGTCGCTATTGAATAGTGGAGAGCCCAGAGCCTTCACCTCTATCACAGCGCCAGAATGAAGTCGCACTATGAACTCCCCTCATGCTCCACAAGCACGCTCAATGAACGTGTTTCTGAATCACCCCAGGCACGGGTCGCTACCTGTCTCGGGGAAAATCCGTACCCGCGCCACCAGCCTCGGTGGGTGTCCGGCGTTCGGCCCCAACAACCCACAAAAACCAGTGAGCCTCCTGGTTTCCTCTCCCCTTCATATTCAATCGCTGAAACGTTTGGCCTCGTACTTACCAAAATAACTGGCCAAAAACAAACACAACTACACAAAAAATGGCGAGTCACCTGAATTCACCGCCTTGACACAACCACGGCCACTGCAGGCACAGGAATGGCGCGGACAATAACGACGCCGTCCAACAACACGTGGGCGATGGCAATGGCAACGGCAATGCGCGAATGACCACAGGTTGGCCAGGAGCTCACCAAGACACAGCGGGTAACGGTATGTCCACCCCCTGTTGCGTAGGTATGTTTTATGTTAGCGATTTGTACTAAGTATCTAATCGGCGTCCACCACCACCGGCGTGGCGGCTGCTCCAGCATGATGTCGTCAGCCAACACACACATCTACGGGAACGAAGGCTCCAGTGACGGCGGCGGCACAGGACAAACCGTGGCTGCAGCGTCATAGCACGCATGAAGCAAACGCACGAGCGACAGCCACAGCACTGGTGAGCCCGGGCTACCCGCCACCACTACCCTGCAGATCATACGCCGCCAACACAGCCAACATGACCGCGACTGCAAACGATGCGAACGGACAGGCGGCCACGACAGTAGGTGAGGTTGGGCAAGGATGGCCGGATGCGAAACGGGGTGTATCCGATAGATGCCCATGCGACCTGCCACCCTTACTTTATTTTATTTTCGTTAGCTATGTAGACGTAGGAGCTAGGTTACACATGCACATGACTACTCAAATTTCAGACTCCGCCCAACATCTCAGCCTCATACTTCGTCTCTCGTAATTCCACCTTCTATCAAGTTAACGTGACTTCTGAGGTGCGTTCACCATTCGAATGGAGTTCACCGGGGATCGACGGCATCTCAGAATTCACCAACCCATAATTCTAGGCATTTACGTCTGAGGTGCGTTCACCATCCGAATGACCACCAAGTTCACCAGCGAGCTATGGTATCTCAGAATTTGCCATGTCGCAACTTCAAAACGTGACCTGCAGAGGACGCCAATTGTCGAAGCAGTTGAATTTGAATGGCGTGGAGTTACCCAAATGTTTTTTTTGTCTGTCGCGGAGGGATAACCCTCACGACTTTTGTCGTTTTAAGGGTGCGCTGACGCCTCCACACTCCTTGAGAAATCTTTACCCTCCCCGAATTCTCAGGTTGTCGACGTATCAAGTGGCAGCCTCATTCAGACCCGGCCATTACGATTTCATTTCAATATTCTGAGGAAGTGGTCACTAAACCGCAGATGCCCCAAGTTTTTAACCGCAACGTGACTCTAGACATCATTTTCAAACAGTTGGTACGCCATAGATTTATTAATTTCCCAATTCACAGTTTCCTTCAGGAGGCATGCGCGGCATTTCTTCTGCCTGTTCTTTTGCGGGAAAGAGAACACAACAAATCTCCGCACTTGATCAAACGCATAAGAGAGATAGAGTACAGGGTTACATGTGGTACGTCAATGGTTGCTGTCATGGGTGAACTCAACTCATTTCCAACTTAGACGTTTGTCTGACTTCAATCTTTGCACAAACGTGGCTCTGCTCGACGTGCGGTAGGGAGGTATGTTCACCCTGTAAGGAAAATCAAATCAAGGTTGGCTTCGCTTTTTATTTTCGTAGGCATTCGTTGCTGATGCTGCGGGCGTCTTTGCAGGCAGGTCCATGCAGTACGCACGGGGTGTCGAGTTTTCTTCCAGTTACTCGGTTCAGTGAGCGTGAACTTGACGATGTAATCCAAGAAATGTTAGCCTTTGGGGTAGAGCAATATTCGCGGTAAGGAATCCTTCTACAAGAATACCTACTTAAACACAATGCAAATCAGTGAGATTGTTCCACCTGTTGTAGAGCCTGGTACTCAACCAGAGGTCTTGAAAATGTCAAGCCAATGCCTGAACGATGCGAAATTCCAGCACGCCTTGACTCAAGGTGAACCTGTTGTCGTCACTGATATTCAACATATCTTGCAGGGTTTATGGACGCCAGCGTACTTTATTGAGACGTTTGGCACTGAGAAAGTCACAATTCTTGACTGTGAAACTGATCTGGAGTTCAAATCGACTGTTGCCGACTTCTTCAAGACCTTCGGTGCTGGTGAGGGAAGAAAAGGACTTCTCAAATTAAAGGTATTCTTCACATTTGATGTCTGATTATTCTGATTGGAATTGACCAGGATTGGCCACCTCAACGTGACTTTCGGGAAGTATTCCCTGAGCTTTACGCCGCTTTCATCGACGCCGTTCCTTTCCCTGATTATGCACGCCCTGATGGCGTGTGTAATCTTGCTGCTCATTTTGCAAGAAATGGAATCATTCCAGATCTGGGTTTGTTCCGCGTTAATGACACTTCAGTACAGCTCTGATTGCTTTATCTGCAGGCCCAAAAATGTATAACGCCCACGGCACCACACACAACGATCTTCGCCACGGCTCGACTCGATTACACCTGGATGTGACAGGGGCGGTGAACATAATGTTGTACGCAGCGGATCTCCCTGACGGAAGTCCAGGGGTTGCCCTATGGCACATTTTCCCCCCAACAGCAACAGATAGGCTTCGCGAATTCATGCGAAACCACCCTGATATCAGTGTCGAGGGACTGGGTGACCCTATACACAATCAGAGGACGTATCTCACACCCCCGTTGCTTCTATTGTTGAGGGATAAATATGGAGTATACCCGTACACTATCCTTCAGCGTCCTGGCGATGCGGTATATATCCCTGCAGGTTGCGCTCACCAGGTGAGATTTCAATGGCATCAGTGATTCCAATACTGTTGAGATGGGGCCATCATAGGTCAGTAACACAGCCGATGCAATTAAAATTGCCTGCGACTTCCTCAGTGCTGAAAGCCTTGTCGCAAGTCATCGACTTGTTGATGAGTTCCGTGTCCAGAGGCTGGTATACCAATGGCCAGAAGACGTACTTCAGTTGGAGATGACGCTCTGGCATGCTTGGAATTCTCTGCGAAACCTTCAGAAATTGGTTCTGGCCAAAATAGCAAACGGCGCCTCCATGATGGACGTGGATGAAAACGTGTTGGAGACAGGCAACACATCTCACAGTCCTGACGACCCAGGCCCTCTGGAGCTGAAAATGGAGAGGAAAAGGGACAAGCGGAGGGAACGCAGGAAACGCCAAGCTCTTTTAGAACGTCCTCGTAAGCCAGGACACGATTGCCGCTGTCCACACTGTCTAGGCGTATTTAACAAGCGCGGTCTCCTGAACCATTTGTGAGCTTCACCATCATGATGTGTTAGCATCTTATAAATCTCCTCCAGAAAATCAACACATAACATCGTCATAGAAGCAACTCGACCATTGCTCAAACTCGAACTGGATGCCTTTGACTACTGCATTATGCAGTTAGCCCTGCCCCCCATTAAAATGATTTGTAATTAAATAATTATATATCATTCATCCTGTTCATGCATTTCACTAAGGGATTCGTGGTGGTCCGATTCCTGCATTTCATGTGGGATCTGCGCATTCTATAATATCTTACAATGTGTGACATTATATAATTAACGCCTTTCTGGTATGGTATGCTCTCTGCCTTGCAATGCCTTATAAGCTTCCACCAATCTGGCTGCACCTTGCCGAGATGACCAAAACCTGCCATTACCTTGTCTATTTATCACCTATGTATTATAACTTTGGATAGACTTTGCCAAGATGACCTGCTTTCGCTGGGGTGAAGATCCACCTATGGCAGAGTGATTTCTTAGGTTTGATAATATCCATTCAGTTCAGGTTGATATGCGACAACCTGCATAGCAACCTATCATAGATTAGAAGTTACATTTCAACCTGAAGCTTGTCGAATTTCAACCTGGTCCAGCTCCACTGTGATAAGTTATCGCACTCACCGGATAAATTGCTTTTACCTGTTCAGTTTGATGTGAGCACCGAGCGGGAAGGTCCTGATCGCCGCCATACTTATCCACTTATATACCACAGAGACGGACAACGAATCTACCCGTAATCTGCAGTTAAACATCGGCACTGGAGGAGGTCGCTTTATTTTTTACTTCTATGTTGTCATATCAGTTTTTAGGTCATGTCCTAACCAGGATATCATGTCAGTGCCTTGCACATGCTCTGCACAGCCGTAATGGATGGGAAAGGGTTTCTCTTATACATCAAAAAAACATGATACAATGGTCCCGAGCGCATCTGGAAGGAGGTTTCCCAGGTTGTTATGGCCCCGGTAGCTCCAACCTCGAGTATGTCCATTCTCAATCTTGTTAACCCGTCCCATCACTAAAATGTGTTTCCAGACGGTACCAGTACCCACTCGGGTAGCCAACATGCCCCAGCAGCTTGGTCTGGTCAGCTTAACCCGGCTGGAGTAGACCTCGTCGCCATGCTTGTCAGCGATTCCGGACTTGCAAGCAGCGAGCCCCAATGGTGGAACGCCTCCGTTCCAGGGTGCATCCTGATTGGCCTCCAACCCCGCGGGGGATGGCAAGTCATGCAAAGAACTGTACAATGGGGGGAAGATCATCTCGCTACCACGTTCGGTGTTACTTGCTCGAAGCCAATCTTGTATGCCTACTTTGCGTGCAGCATGAGAAATCGGCTTGAGCGATGGGACTCCAAGGCTTGGGAATCGCCGATGGAGGGACAGGGAGAAGGAGAGTCGTGGAAAGCTATTGGGAATTCGCACACAAAGAGGCCGGGCAAGTTAATCGACGGGAGTCGGGGTGGCCAAGGCTTCATCTCTAGCCTGCTTCGACCCAAGGACGGGGCGTCCTATTCTATCGTAGAGCAAGCTCGTATGCAGTTCAGAAGCCTCATTCTGGTCGCTGCAGGTTTGATGAACACTGAAGGCTTGGAGAATTTGGAGTCGGTCATGAGGGAGGACTTCCAGCTTAACGATAGTTTGGGAGTCATCTTTCACCGATTGCTTGTCGGCCTCATCATCGTGAACATCATTGTCATTGCTCTCACTATCGCCTGCTTTTATGCCATTTTCCAAAACAACATTTTCCGCGGGGCTGCACCATTCGTCGTCCAAGGGTGCTCTTTCTTACTGTGGGCTGTTGGAGCGATAGGGTTGTTGATGTTGGGGGGTCATCCTCGCGTGAAGCTCGTGGATTCGGACTTGCCCGACCACATTCTCGAACGACTAACGGAACTTGAAGAGAATAACGAAAAATTAGACGAGAAATCAGACAAGGTCCCCGAAATCCAGATTGAATTTGGCTCGATCCACGGTTCCGTCTACACCGCCGACCGTGGCTACTGCACCCTCCCCATCGATGTGGTGCGGAAGATATGCCGATGGGACCTGGAGCTCAAGAGGCCGAGGAGATGGAAAATTGGTTTCGTCTGGTGGAGCTTTTGTCTCCTCTTGAGCATCGCAATGCAGATAACAGGCTCCCAGACGGCGACGCTTGCGTCGGAAATATTCTCGGTTATTCTATTGCTGGCGCTGTCTTTGGCAAGGGGATACGGTGTTGCGGGACCTGAAGAATGGTTGATACCGAGATGGAAAAGTCGTCGGGGTGCAGGGTACGGGGCCACACTTGTCGGACAAATGAAATCGCGAGCGGCGGCTGCCTGATGGATGGGACTTGGGGTTCAAAATTGGCATCGACAGCTGTGTATGTTTGACTTTTTTTTATTTCGGCATTTCTTGGGAAAGGGAAAGGATCTACGCAAAGGGAATATTGCTCAAAACTGTTTGTAAGTGTAATGAATAAACTGGTTCAAATGGGTGGAGGTGAATACTCCAAATCTATAACGATGGGCATATTGCGTTTCTCGATTTGACCTTTCTCCATCGTCATCCATGCTGCATTGATAAACACCGTCTCCTCCCGTGGTTTGAGGCCGGTGAAATCGTAACGACCCTCAGAGGTCTCACCCGTCAAAATCACACTCTCCTTCACTTCGTCGCCTTCGGGCATCCCACCGGTACCACCATCCCGCCATACAACCTTTTCCACACCGTAACTGCAGTGATAATGTCCAAATACACACACCAATGGCCGAGCCGTGACAACTTTCCTGCGATATGCCTCGCATCCCATCAAACCGGGGATGTGGATTTGGTCCAATCGCCCCTTGGGCGCACCATGTGACAGCCAGAGCTCCAATGGGCCCCGGCTTGTGTCGGGCGCAGATGCCCAAGCTGCTGTAGCTTCCGGAGAGGGATAAGGATCGTACTTGAAGGCGTACTTGGTGTTGAGAAAGTCCGGTTGGGTGGGATTGGCGTAGATGGAGAGGAGGTCGTCGTGGAGGAGGGTGGGCTGAGATTGATCGAGATAGATGACGCCGTCGGCGCGGACGCTGGGTGTGGTGAAGAGGGCGTGTGTTGTAGGATCGTAAGCTGGGTGGGATGGATCCAGTCCTAGGTCATGATTTCCTGCCAAGACCGATCAGACTGAGAGAGGCTTAACGCCCTCCCAGGGACGATCGATGAAAAAAAGGTAAATTATTCTGTACATACCAGCAATGACCACTTTCAACTTGTGCGGCAGCTTTCTGATCCACGCTAGCGCCGTCTCTAGTTCTTGAGGTGTACCATCATCCGTCATGTCTCCTGCGTGAACAAACACATCTCCGGCGGGGACATGGTCTGTGGGGTCATCGTTATGGGTATCAGAGACACACACGATGCGGATGCGGCGAGCGGTCGAGCTAGACATGATAGTTTACGCAGGGATAGGAAAGGGACTGAGCTTGCGATAAAACGTAGTTCGGAATAGGCACTAAATGCCAGGTATTTATATAGGACGTCTTACGGCCGTCCGTCACGGTATATTGGTAAAGATTATTCACACAATTTGATGGCCAAGGAGCTGTGATAAGAGGAAAGGGTGTTGAGTGGCGGAGGACGGAACTCGTCACGTGCCAGTATACTTGGAACAGAATTTTTTTCGGTCAATACGATTACTAGTACTTAGGCGCTAAGCCTTCCCGTTCGCAATATGGCTGCAACGGCAACATCCTCACCATTCGCAACATTACTTCGCCGCTCCAAATTTGCCACCTTCGATCCAGCCATATCCCAGACATACACAACCCACGGAGGCGACGCTCACCGGGGCAACTGGGGTTTCAAACGACCACTACCACTACGCCGGCGCCAGGCATACATAACCGTCAAATCGGTCGACTCGCCAGAGCAGCAGACGGAATGGAATCACGGAGAGAGCCAGGTTCGCTTCATTCGGCGGTGGGAGGAGCTCGGTGTCGAAGCGCGGTACTCCGAGACGTCTGCATGGAACCAGCGGGTTGGGTCGCAGAATATGGGCGAGTGGCATGTGGATTCAGAGTTTGCACCGGCGACGGAGGATTCAAGCCAGAGTGAGCAGTGGGTTGGCGAGAGAACCAGCGCTGTTCGCAATATCCACTCGATGTCGAGCAAGGAGTTTGTCCGTTATCTTGAAAAGCTCCGTAAACTTCGCCCTGCCTTTGAAGCGTTTGTGAAGAAGCTCGCCGAAAAGGACCCACTGCTTCGCGGCAAATCGTTGTATGAGCTAGCACAGGACCGCCAGCTGGATTATCACAAACGTTTCATTGCCTCACACGCATTCGAACAGTACAACTCTATGGAATCACGCAACATGCAGCAGATGCCACACCGCACAGGGGGGCTTTTATATTCACATACATCCCCACTCGAGACGCTCTTTACGACGAAATCACAACCCGGCTTCGTGCTGCAGAAGAACTTTGACAGGCGAGGTCATGGTCCACCGGAGGAGTCGTACATTGTGAGCTTTGCAGGTCTACTTGCACACTTGCGTAGGAGGAATGCAGGCGGGAGGACTGCACTTCTGGACGTTGGGTCGCAGGAGGGCATCAATCTCCAGCAGGCGTCAAACAGCGTCACGAATATGCGTGTTCTCACACACCCGAGACTCGCGTCGGGTCCTAACGTTGTCGGGCGGGTTAGAGAGGGCGTGAAGGGTGCGAGAATTGAAGTAGAGGTGACGAGCGAAGACAAGTCCGACTTCGGCCGCTCTAACCCATACCCACCTGGTTCGAGGGAATACAACTCTCTGCAACCCTTGCCAGAGAAACATAGTGGGAGAGTGAAGCCCATGAGCTTCAGGGATATGCAAAGGCGGAATGGAGTAGTTTCTAAGGAACAGCTGATGAACGGTCTGGAAAATATGTATAGGTAATTTCAAGGGCGTAGGTTGTTGTAAATACCCTAGATCCTATATTCACTTTTTTGGCGGACTCGCTGGGGGTGCTATGAGCGCACGTAATGTGTCGGCTACGTTTCCTTTGTGCTCGGCGAGAGCCTTTTCTGCGTGAAGACGCGGGATTTCGAGTTCATGGACCTGGAGAACGGGTCAGGATGGATGTGTTGCAGGAGAACAGACAAAACTGCGGCACAATGAGGTCGACATCCTCTCGTTTTACAGCCATGGATTCCTTCGGTGGCCTGGTATGGTTTTTGTCGAGAATTCCACCTGGTCGAAATGCCTCCTCGAGTTTCCCTTTGGAATACGAAAACCCGTCTCCGAACTGCTCAACAAATGAGATTCACCCGTCGAGCAGAACTGCTGGCTGACCGACATTCATGATGACCTCTGGCTCGGGTCGTCCATTGCTGCGAGTCATTGTGGTCGTTGCTGAGTCAGCCACTGCGGGCACAGCAATATTATTACAAAAGCTCTTGGTCTTTGGGTACCGACGATATTCATGGACAGTTTCGATAATTTCCAGTACGAATCTGCCTCTTCCTATGGCGGAATCGGCGTCGTGGACGATACTTCCTCTATTTACACTTCCAACACTCAGGACAACGGTTCCTCCGTAGACCTCTCCAGTCTCTCAATTTCCGAGTTTGCTCACTCGGCGTCAGCTAACACGAACGGTCATGGGGACCACCACCATCACCACCACCACCACCCAGTCAGGGCTAGCATAGAAGAGGACTTTGATGCTGTCCTAGACGATCTGAAAGACGAGGGCGCAGTTGATCTTCCCCCACACGCTTGCAGGTAACGCGGTGTTCCAGTTTCTCCTTGGGTGGTAGATCCTGACCGTTTTGGCATTGTGGCAGCTACTGCGGAATCCACTCGCCCGCATCGGTCGTAAAATGCCTCATCTGTGTCAAATGGTTTTGTAATTCCCGTGGCAACACCTCGGCTTCCCACATCGTGAACCACCTCGTGCGCGCCAAACACAAAGAAGTCATCTTGCATGCTGAGAGTCCCTTGGGTGAGACCACCCCAGAGTGTTACAACTGTGGTAGCAAGAATGTGTTCATGTTGGGTTTCATCCCAGCCAAGAGTGATACCGTTGTCGTGCTGCTGTGCCGGTCCGTATATGCTCAGTTTTTGGCCGCGCGCATCGCTCACGACAAGTATTTCTATCCAGTCAACCGTGTGCTGCTATATCTAAAGATATATCTTGGAACGCCTCCCTTTGGGCGCCACTCATTGACGACCGTTCCTTCCTTTCTTGGCTCGTCAAGCCCCCTAGTGAAACAGAACAGCTCCGGTCCCGCCAGATCTCCTTTGCTCAGATAAACAGACTCGAAGACCTCTGGCGCGAGAATGCCAACGCAACCCTCGAGGACCTTGCCAAACCCGGTGTCGACGACGAGCCCCAGCCTATCCTGTTGCGGTACGAAGACGCCTATCAATATCAGAACATCTTTGGACCGCTCGTCAAAATCGAAGCGGACTACGATAAGCGTCTGAAAGAGTCACAGACCCAGACTGACATCATCGTTCGATGGGATCTCGGACTTAACCAGAAGCGCGTGGCGTGGTTCTGTCTGCCTAAGCTTGAGAGTGGGGAGGTACGCCTTGCCGTGGGAGATGAGCTGCGGTTGAGGTATGCTGGTGAGATGCACAAGGCCTGGGAGGGCGTTGGCCATGTCATCAAGATCCCGAATAGTGCGTTCTCTCTCTCCCCCTGCGTTGTATCTTATCTGATTTTTGGATTTTGGCAGATGTCTCGGATGAGATTGGGTTGGAACTCAGGAGAACAGACGGTGTTCCATCGGAATGCACCCACAACTTCGCTGCGGACTTTGTATGGAAGTCTACAAGCTTCGACAGGATGCAATTGGCGATGAAGACGTTTGCCGTGGATGAGAAGAGCGTCAGTGGGTACATCGTAGGTTCCTTTCCTTTTCCCCCAAATCATCATCATCATCACAATCCGGTATCGAACAGTACCACAAGCTCCTTGGCCACGAGCTTGAGCCGCAGGTCCTTCGTACACAAATGCCTAAACGTTTCTCCGCGCCGGGCCTCCCGGAACTTAATCATTCCCAGATGTATGCTGTCAAGAGCGTGTTGCAGAAGCCCATTAGCCTGATTCAGGGCCCACCAGGCACGGGAAAGACCGTCACGTCTGCGTCGATCGTGTACCATCTCGCGAAAATGAATCCAGGCCAGGTTCTCGTATGCGCGCCCTCTAATGTTGCCGTCGACCAATTGACGGAGAAGATCCACTCGACGGGCCTGAAAGTCGTTCGCCTCACCGCCAAGTCCCGCGAGGCGCTCGACTCGTCTATCGCATTCTTGACTCTCCACCAGCAGGTCGCAAACAACACGACCCACGTAGAATTGCAAAAGTTGATCCAGCTGAAGAACGAGCAGGGTGAATTGAGCTCCAATGACGAACGCAAGTATAAGACGCTGAGCAGGCTGTGTGAAAAGGAGATATTAAGTGCTGCGGATGTTATTTGTTGCACTTGCGTTGGTGCTGGGGATCCCCGTCTTTCAAAATTGAAGTTTAGAACCGTGCTGATAGATGAAGCTACGCAAGCTGCGGAACCCGGTATGTTTTCTGACTAACTCGGAAGACGGGACTTGTTCTTACTTTTTTCTCTTCAAGAGTGCATGATTCCCCTCGTCTTGGGCTGCAAACAAGTCGTTCTTGTTGGTGACCATCAGGTATATGCCGAATTCTGCCTTATCACAAGTGGCCGTTCTTACATATATTTCACTCCCAGCAACTCGGGCCCGTCATTATGAATAAGAAAGCAGCTCGGGCGGGTCTTACACAGTCCCTGTTTGAGCGTCTGGTGGTATTAGGCAATCGTCCTATCCGCCTTCAAGTCCAATACCGCATGCATCCGTGTTTGTCCGAGTTCCCCTCCAATATGTTTTATGAGGGCACCCTGCAGAATGGCGTGACTGCGCCTGAACGCTTGAGGAAGAATGTTGACTTTCCCTGGCCTATTCCGGATACACCCATGTTCTTTTACCAGAACCTGGGCCAGGAGGAGATATCTTCCAGTGGCACGTCATTCCTGAATAGGTGTGTTGGCTGGACCTGGCTGTTTGTTAAACGCTTACGATAGCACCCAGGACTGAAGCATCAAATGTCGAAAAGATTGTCACGAAATTCTTCAAGTCTGGTGTCGTTCCAGGACAAATCGGTGTCGTCACTCCATACGAGGGCCAGCGGTCCTACATTGTGAACTATATGCAATTCAACGGGTCACTGAAGAAAGATCTGTACAAGGAGATCGAAGTGGCTAGCGTTGACGCATTCCAGGGACGGGAAAAGGATTACATTATCCTCAGCTGTGTCCGGAGTAACGAGCACCAGGGGATAGGTTTCTTGAATGATCCCCGACGCTTGAACGTTGCTCTGACCCGTGCGAAATATGGAGTGGTGATCCTTGGAAATCCCAAAGTCCTCAGCAAGGTATGTAGTAATCAAATTTCTGTCCTGGGGAGTTGATTCATGCTGCAATCAACATCCAGCACCCGTTATGGCACTTCCTCTTGACTCATTACAAGGAAAAAACTTGTCTCGTGGAAGGTCCGCTCAACAATCTTCAACCCAGCATGATTCAATTCAGCAAGCCGAGGCGTACGCTTGGCAAGGCGATGGACCAATATCGCCGCCATGAGACGGCTGCGAGAGACTTCCTTGTTCCCGGAATGAGTACTGGAGTGATGTCGACTGAAAGTGCGTTTGAAAGATTGATCTGACAGCATCTTTCATCTGACCCTTTCCTCGCTTTAGGCCGCCGCTCTGGCACCCCTAGCCGCTTTGATGCCAGTTTCTATCGCACTCATGATGCGCTCGGTTATATACCTTCTGATGTCCAGTCTCTACGATCCCAGGCCACGTACGCGTCCGGTTTACCAATGTTTTCAGCCGCAGGGCCGTTTGGGCCTGGCATGCCCCGTGGAGTGAACGGTGCGAAGCGAAGCGGTTACGGTAGTTACGCGAGTTCTATCATATCGCAGGATGCGGGGCCCAGTGGTAGCGTGACGGACAGCGGGAGCGTTGTTGGGACAAACGACCGTCCTGCGAGCAGCATCGCGTATTCTCAATCTGATAGGCTCCGCCGACGGACATCATTCTCCTCTGTTGCTGGGGCGTCTGATATGGGTAGCATGTCGCAGTACGACTACAAAGATGAGGCAGCCGATATGGACGACATGAAATCTCAGTATGCAGGCACGCAATCCGGAGTCACAGTATTCTGATCTAGTGTGCGACTGGGGCTGTTTGCTTTTTTGGCGATAATTTCGGATAGACGTGATGGGGATGTGCCGTTGGTGGGCCCTCTCACCACGTTCGTCAAGCTATCGGAAAGATGCTACCCTTGCATACGGGCCCCCTCCCTGTCGTTCGTGGTCATGAAACATTTTGGAACCGAAACTCACACCATCACCATTTTCTCTTCGTCGCTGGTATCTGAGCACAGCACGGATTTATAGCGGCGTTCACGGACTCCACATTAATATACCTGTCCCGTGTTGAGTCTCCGGACGGCGGATCGTGGATCACACGAGGTTTTACTCTGTCCTGTGGTGGATGGTGTATAACGTCACCTATCGCGCTGCTCGGGGCCTCTTTTTTTTTTCCTTCTCTCCCTTTCTTTTCTCGCTCCAACCCTATATGCCAACATTATGACCCTTTTTTTATTATTGAATCCCGGCTTGAAACACTGCAGAGTGCGGACCAATTTCGTGTTACGCGCTCTTGAATGTGTCATTTCGCGTCTAGTTATGCGGTATAGGCATCCAATATATGTTGTATGGCATGCAATGATGAGTGGTCATTTTTTTTAGAAAGTGGTAAAGAACAAATTTTTATTCACAAGGGAAAAGCAAGAGGGACAAAACTCAAATCGCAGGAAAACAACAGAGACAAGGATGAAAAGGGTACATACTGCATTGTGATCAGGAATCGAGTCATTTCTTGCGATTTCACTCAGGTCTGCTTGATAGCCACAACTTTTCCAGTGGTGTTAAGTATGCTGGCGCGGTGGGTCCTCCCGTAGTATCCTCGTCCTCGATGATGCGCTTCGCCCTGCCTTTACACCAGGCGCTTCGGGCTCCCGGGCCGCACTGCTAGTCTTCTCCTTCTCATTTTCATCGATGATACCATGGAGCACATCATAAAACAGCACTTCTTCATCCCTCAAGTCGTCTTCTGAAGCCTCCTTCATGGCTTGGTCGAAGTTGCGCATCTCTGCTATATAAATAATTCCTTTATGTAGCCCATTTTTTTAGTGACAAACTACGACGCGGAGCGCGCATTGTTCATATTCGAGTTAGTCAGGCCCTTCGTATGATCGTACAATTATTTCATGTAAACTAGGCCTCTTGATCCTCATTCCGACATCTCAACCATACCATTCATCCATGTCTGTATCGTCAACCATATCATTCATCCTCATCTGTAAAATCTTCCTTGCATGGCGTGGAACTCTCTCGCGATAGCGACGGTCTGCAAGTTGTGCTAGCCCCTCGGCCTTGGCTTTTTCCAAGTCCTTCTCTATGCATTTAACCGTCTTGAGTGATCGTTTCCCGTTGCTCTTCAAATGGCGGGCAACCGACTTTATCTCGTAAACATTGTGGATTGAATGGGTGGGCCGTAATGTCAGATCGTCTATGGCCGGCATCCTGCTCCATCCCGACGTCATACTCCTTGCCAAATAGCGCGAAAATAAGCATATAACATAGCGCCTGATGCGGCGTGCAATATAATGCAAGGTACTCTTGTAAGAATGTGGTGAACTGTCTTTGGAAACCTTTGGCGTCTCCAGCAATGATAGTGTCATACACGTTGGAGAGGGATGTGGCTCCGTTAGCAACAAGGTGTTTCGTCACTCATGTGTGCCATTCCGAAGCGACCTCCCCATTTGGGATTCGAAAAATATATTCAGACTATCGAAACATGAGCACGAATTGAAAAAAATGTTCGACCACATACCAAGGACCGGTCTCCAACGCTCTCAATGGTCAGATAACCGGTATAGTACAACAGACCCCAAAGACCTGAATCAGATATAGCGTCGTAGCTGGTGACTGGTCGTAAGCCAACCAGGCGACAGAAAAAAGGGGGATAGGCACCTTAAGAAATTAAATTGCTCATCCACCACCAATTTCACGCTCTTCTGCGTTAGAAGGAGATCAAGATTGTCACGAAACCCTACACCAGCGCGCCAAATTTGTCGCGATAACGGAGAGTACCGCCCTATATAGTTCGTCAGTTTGGACCGCCTGATCAGTTCATTTATCTTACCAGTTTCGACCCAAAAGTTTGAAATCCTGTTCGCTTCTAATGCTCTGACAACTGAGAAAGGATTGTACAGTTTGACGAGTCCGGAATTGCATGTTGTTGCATAACCATTGTAGCGCGGTTGAAGCAACTCAACACTTAACTAGAGAAAGATTGTGAATAAATAAGGGATATGCGAGCGGGCCGCGCACTCGATTATGGGATTCACAGAGGATCTCAACTTCCTTTTCAGTAAATAGGAAAAGCTTCGAGTAACGGTCATCTTCGGCGTGCATTGGAAAAATCTGAGGACAATTATAACTGAACCAAATGGTTACATTTTACAGCATATTCACATACCTTGAGATGATTTAACTCTGACAACCAGCCGGATTTTGCTATTCTGCATATGCCCACCATCATACTTGCATACACCGCTTCATTGTTCTATCAACAGATGTCAATCGACGGTGTCTCAGACGTTGGCGTTGACAAACTTTCAATAACGAACTGAATACTGCAGCAAAGAATTTGTTGGCCTGGAATAACGTGAGGTGGCTGCAATAGAGGAGAATAAAAGTACGGACCTCGGCGACATAACCGTGCTCTATCGCAGAATGCATGGGCGAATCATATTCGTCGACAAGGACCACAACGGGCTTCAGGTAAACCCTCCAAAGCTCCCGCGACATGATCTTTAGTGCAATGCTCCTCCTGTCTTGCAAGGCCCCATGTCCACGTAATTCGGTGCAAAAGTTGTCATCCAGAAGGTCACTATATGGACTGGACAGACTTCCAAGTATTTCAAGGACCTTCGCGTCGAAGTAGACTAGCATTTCTTCGTATGTGGTCCCACGGACATCCTGGAACCGTTAAATATACCCCCCTTTCAAGACGGAAACAAGCCGATTCACCTTGAGGTCAATATACAAAACGGGATACTGTTGAAAGAACCTCGAAACGAGGTCGCTATGGTCAGTAATGGCGGTCCCTGCAAATGGGCTTTTAGTTATATCTCTGGAGCTTGGTCCATGTTTAAGAGGTCGCTGCAGAAACTCCCTGAAGGGCTTGGCGTCAGCAAATACATAAATATTTGATCAGAAAGGAACTCAACCGAATCATCGAGAGTGTATGACTCTTTCCACAACGCCTCGGGCGAAGAATGAGGTGGTGACCTCCACGGTCACGTAGGAAGGCCTCAATGGCAAGGGATTTATCAACAAACGTGGCATTTGCATCGTCAAAATGAGTAAAAGAGCTAGGTCTGGAGCAGATCGCCTCTTGAACCACAACGCGGACATCCCCTCCAGTGACAACACGGCGATGGCACATTTAATAATAGGGGAGCTCTACCATTTCGATCAACAGAGTCAAGCATTGATGAGTCATGGATCTCTTGAAAGGTAAATCATTTGGTTGGTCCACAACTTCAGTCGTCACTGAGTCAGTGAGATGCAATATTATTGATTGCCACTTGTTATTTAGTAATGAATGCATCGCCCAAACGATTTTCCCCTACTTTCTTCCTCAATAAAGATAAAACGACCTTTTACTCGGTGGAGAACGAACATCATCTAGCCTAACATCTTGTCAGAAAGCTCGTTTCTAAACATTGGCAATGATCACGGCTCACCACTAATTTCTTCTTGAAGCACTTTTGTGAGGTTGTCCCAACGCAGGAACGCAGTGTTTTCCGCCTTTTCGACGTTTCTGGTGTTGGTTTTGGTTTTTTTGAGGTTGTCGGAGTGCAGTTGGGTTCCACATCAGGTGCTTTTGTGCATGGAGATGGAGGTTCCTCGACCATCCGTGGTAGCAGAGACGTGACGACAACAGGAGCTGTAGGCATCTTTTGCATCGACCAAGTACTTCTTCCCGGTTCGTTCTCAAACGCAGAACGAAGGGCATGTGTAAAGTCGTGATACATCCTGCGGCTTGTGTCCCTATTATCTCGCACGCGAAGGATCTTCAAGATATAAGCTAATCCTAAACGATTCACATCTTCGGTTGTCACCGGTTGTTTTTGCTTCACGTACTCGTCGAGAGCAGTGAATAGCAACTCCGAAATGTGGTACTCTCTTGCAAGGACGATTTTCTCGACGACGTGGATCTGGAGTTCGGATATTTGGTGGATCACGAACTCACGAATTTCCGTAAATTGCCACATCATTGATAATTTGAGGACCGACGTCCACTCCGGCAAAGAAAGCTGTGTTTCCGACATGGAGCTACGTTCAGTAAGTACAAATCAGCCATCTTACTGCTGTCCGTGCAGCCGCTGCTAACCTTGCATTCATAAACCTCAGAAGCTGTTTGAAGTCAGCCTTTTCTATTCCATCAAGATGCAGAGGTTGCTCCTTGCTGAAACCATCAGGCATAGCATTCTCCACAACAGGGAGACGGAACATATCACAGAAAATCGGAGAGACTTCGAAGGATTGACGATGACCCTTGAAGAGACAATTTTCAACCTCCAGCGCCCCAACACTTCGTCAAAAATATTAAAAGGCGAGGAAATTTTCAACTCACAAGGAAGAAGATATCAACAAAACGGAAGGAGTCGTCGTTTTGAAACTGTCTCTCATAAATGTGTCCCGTAGTCTCCCGGGAATTCCAACGTTCGACCCCATCAATTTCATCCTTAAACGCTAATTGAAGAGCCTGGGTAAAATTATGGTACGAGTAGTCACAGATCAGCTGTCGTTCCCGCAAGATCTTTAGGACATAATCCAAACCCAAACGATCGACATCTTCCAATGTTACCGGTTGCGGGCTGTGTGCGTATTGATCAAGAGAGGGGAGAAACCACTGCGTAACACCGTAGTCTCTTGCAAGTGTAATTTTCTCCACGACGTCGATCCTAAGTGCAGATAGTTCCTGAATTACAGTATCTCTTATCGTCTCGAACTCCCACATGGTTGATAGCTTTAGGACAGAGACATAATCCGGGACAGAAAGTGAGATTTCATGTTTAGGTGGTAATCTGTGCAAGAAAAGTCAGTAGTGCTGCTTTGCATTGCCGGATATTCAGATGCATGACCTTGGATACATGACCATAAACCTCACGAGCTGTTTGAAATCGTTTTTAACGATTCCCTCAAGATACAGCGGATTGTCTAGGCTAACACCATCGGGAATGGCCTTCTCTACAGCGAGGACTTGGAAGAGGTCGCGGAACATTGCCGATCCCTCAAAGGGTCGACGAGGGACTTTGAATATGAGGTCTTCAACCTAGGAAACGCAAATGCTAAGCCACTACGAGGGACTGGCAACCCACTCACTTTGAAGCACACATCTACGAGATAGACAGACTCATCTTCTTCAAATCCGACAGCGACCATTGGCGCCGATGAGTCTCGACGAAGTTGCGATAGGTGATCTGTCATGACGCTTTCTGAGACAAGTCGCTGAAACCACAGCACTGCTAGACTCCTTTCCGGCGTCGTCAAGCCTTCTATCCTCACTCATTATACTCCGGAAGATATGCGTCCCCATTTTTCTTGGACCTGACTTCACTCTTCAGACAAAGTCAAGCAGGTGGTAGAGAGCTGTTCAAAGCCAGTTTTTGTGATCGTACTGGGGTCGTACGCAATTTGGCAACAAGGAGTGGTGCCCGTCGTACGTAAAGTTCTTTCCTCGGTGCTCAGCCTGCCAGGGAACCTCTCAAGCACACGCGACCATATGAACACCTAGGTGATACGTGAAAACTGGATGTTGGAATAAAGGAGACCCTGGACTTGAATTTCGGGCGTCCGCACAAAAGATATGGAGTCGTCCCTAGGCTCCTTTCCTTTTACAAAAATGCTCACCCAACGCATGTGTTAATACCGGTGAATGTGGGTATGGGATGAAACCTATCATAATGGCAACGTTACGCATCTGATGCGAGGTCTTCTGACGGCATTGAGAATGAGGCAAAGCGGCTTGGACGTATTTTATTACCTCTGCAAAGCTTCGGTTCTCGTCATTGGCCAGCAAGTAGGTACATTTGGGGTGCAAAGACGGGGGGGGAAAGGTAACTCAAATATACATATTCATACCCGTGAGAAACCACCATCACGACGAGCCTTGATTATCGCATTCCTCATCCTCACGACATCGGACGGCAGGCACCAAACTGCTTGGCAGCCACAACACATCCGGGGTTATCCACTGGGATCCCTTGCCAGCGTCTCCCAGGTTCCCGGAACCACCATTGCCACCTTTTAACGCAGCCCTTACGGTTTACCAAGCCAAAAGAGCCTTTTCCTTCCATTCAGAAGATTACCTGAATTCTATACCCATTCGACCCATATATCTCGAATCTCGACTGAACACCTTCCCAGCGGGCTTTTCTTTTTTTCTTCATTCCTCCAACCATGTCATCACTATCACCTGAACCTATTCACCAATCGGTATCACTCGACAGCATTCTAGAATTCTCATCCTCTCCCCACGAGTCACTACGGAGACGGTCCGCATCCCTTGGGATGAATCACAGCGTCAAATTTGCCCCGTTACCTCAACTAGCACCTCGAAAACGACGATCCAAAGTTCCGCTGGGTGTTGCGGGACGCGCAGAGTTGATGCGGAGGCGACGTCCGTGCTCCGAAGGCGGTGATTCCACGAATTACGACTCACCAACATGGGACGGATCCAGATCCCAGGTGGATGACACCGACGAATTCGACGTGGTCATGCTGGCGATGAGCAAATTCATCAAAGAAACGAGCCGACAACTATGGAGGCGAGTATCGAAGGATGGCGGGAAAAAGAATAACGATGGGAAGGAGCGGAAGAGTACCTCAGAGGATGACGTTTTAAACTTTGGGAAAGTGGATGGGGATGAGCGCGAGAACGAGATCCGGGAAGTTGTTTTCATCGAGGGGGAGGAGGGTGTGCAGGTGCAGTTTCCCCAGGGCATCTCGCAGACGGAAACGGTTGGCAGAGGATACGCATGGCGCACCGTGAGCGTTGTCGCACCACCAACGGAAGCACTAGCAAGCACGACGACGAGCCGAGAAGGGGGCGAAGGTTAGTAGGAGTGCTTTTATATAAAATTTCACCTCGGGTTTTAGCACTATGCCATTGAAACATTTAATATTTAAATTAGATAGACAACATTATTTTGTATACGTTGGTTATCTTATCTCGCTGTTGTCAGGCTCTTTTTTGATGGCGCTGCGGCAATGTCATTGTCAATGTCAGAAACACGCCATGATCGTCTGCCTCATTGCATCCAGCTGATGGCCGCTGGCATCGGAGAACGATTCCAGCGCTGAAAATTGGGCTCACTACGAGGTCAATTTCAGACAGGGAAGCGTGTTATTTAACTACTTATACAATCTAATGTACCTGAAACCGATGCAGAGGATGATTTGCAGGGTGTTCTTATCCATGGCCAGGCACTGCAATCCTACAACTTTGCGGTGAAACATTCGCTACAATCCCAACCAGGAATCGCCAGCATTGTCGCGACTCGGGCGCAGGACCTATCCGACGGGGAATTTACGCTAACTTTATTCGGCCGAGGTCGATTACGTAAGCTCTCTACTGTCATCCTTTCCTCCCAACTGTTTACTTTTCTTTTTCCTTTTTCTTCTTTTTCCCCCTTGTTTTCCTCCTTTGCTTTTGGACGGACTGATTCAAATTAATTTCCCTGACCTTTCATTTTCATTTTTTCCCTCCCCTTCTCTTTCTCCCTACTGTAGTCTTTTGGCTAGTCACTGCAAGACATACCCCGCGCCTTGACGCAGCAGCAACAGCAGCAAAGCTGACGTGATTGCCAGAATGGCTTGCCAAGGATCACCAACAGCGACCGAGTTCACTACGATTACCTCAGTGGGAGTCACCACGTCGCTCTCCGCCCTTATATCCTCGTTGCCCAACTCTGTTTCCACTAGCACGCTTGTTTCATGTTCGACCTCTGGAAACAACTCTAGCATCTGTGTATCGAGCCCACTTGTTACTACCATCCCGGGTGAGCATAAACTCACGTTCTCTGTAGCGTTGTTAATCCAACCTCATTCTCTTTCTTGTCCTCTATTCCAATGCCATCGTTTGAATGTATGCTTATCGCTTTGCAACTAGGTGGCCTTACCACAATACAAGTTCCAATCACTGTCAGTGCCCCAGTCATTGTAGAACAACCAACGCAGACGCTCTTTGCACCATGCGAGAATTCCGAAACTTCGTCGGTGTCGAGTTCAACATCATTCGCGATTTCACAATCAACGCCACCTCCTACCATTATTACCTCACAATCGTCCGCTACAAGGCAAGATGGCTCCGTGACCATCCAATGGATCACTGTCACTTCAACCTTACCTCCTACGCCCGTATGGGTTCCGACCGCCTTGTCCACAACTCAGCCAGGTCACAGTGGTGCCTCCCGCTCGGTGAACCTGGCGCCTATTATCGGCGGGGCCCTTGGCGGCTTCTTCGGTCTTATCGGTCTCGTGGGACTTCTTTGGCTTTGTCTGTACGTTTTTATTGTATCCTTCTATGTATTCTCCACAAACGTCATTCCTCTCGATTGTCCAGGCGTAGACGTCCAAGTTGGGGTGACATATTTGAGGAAAATGACCAATATGGGCCGGAAACAATTCGTAACACCCGAGATAGGAAACGGCGGTTTGAGTTGGACATGGATGCTCAACCGAAGCCTTATCAGTACGGTCTCGTTGGGCAAGTTAATTCGCCGACATTAAATTCACCCCCGGGCTCCCCGACATCGACTCTTCTGCCCCCTGGTGCCCAACCACCATCGTTGCATGGCCGCCAGCGATCGTCACTCACGCCTCTCCTCGTCCCCTCCGCCGTTTCATCACCCGGACCAAGCATGCCTGCGACTGCTTCATCACGACCGTCCACAGCCGGGTCCATGATGCTCGGGCGACCTCCATCGCGACCGTCCACTACTAGTTCCATGTACCCTATGCGACCACCGTCGCAGCACGGACACTACCCATCGACCACCAAGTCTACAGCAGATGAATTCGGCATCCGGCCTATGTCTGCACCTTCGCACAGTCAGAACAGCAGCGGCTGGAGCAAGAAGGCGTCGTCGTCATCCCCGTCGCCGCCTCCGCCTCTAGTCAACCTGAGCATGATGAATGAGCCTACCCGACAGAATGAGGCCGATGGACGTGGAGGCAGCCCGGTCAGCTTCCAGGAACCACGGCGTCCGTTGCAAATCGTCAACGCACAGATTTCGCCTACGGGGTCCGTCTCATCGTCCGCCGAGATTCTGCAGCAGCCAAACGAGGTCGGGACGCCCAAGTTAGGTTCGCCATTGGGCCCGAAAGGTGGAAAGCCACGTACCCCGGTCAATAAAAAGACGATGGATCCTGAAGTGATCATCACGGCTCCGAGCGCCCCTCCCTCTTACGAAGCATGATCCTAATGCCGGTTCTCTCAAATCTTTGGTGATCAAGCGTCCTAGTATAATGCCACCTCTTCCTCTCTCTCTCTCTCTCCTTGGGTCCCTATTTTCCCACCAAGATGATCTCCGGCACGAATAACGCCATCCAACAGAAAATATTTTAATGCTTCGTAATTCTCCCCTTTCATTGTCAGAATCACAAATGTATACCGGTGCCATTGGACATTCTCGTATCGGATCGCTTGGAGGTGGGGGGGACGCCCACTCCTGTTTTTGTTGTCCATCTGCCTCGCCCTCCCTTCAGAGTAGGATTATCCCTTTTGCACACATGAATCACAATCACAATCACAATCACGATCGCCCCCTCTCGCTTTCACTGGCACCCCCCACCCCACCCCCCTTCTCGGGCAGCGGGCAGCGGGCTTCCTCTGACATGTATTTTATTTGCCCGCTCGCTCTGCGCATCATATTCATTTAATTAATTCTGTTGCGCCCCCATATGAGTGAACGCCTCTGGTCAGAAATTGATGGTCCTGGTTACTTTCGAATGTTCGAATGTTGTTTATTTAGGTACATAATTGAGCAGTTTTATTTTTTGTTTCGGGAAGTTTTATGCATATGCTAGTACTAGTGGTACATGTGGAGGGTTTTCAAGGGCATTGGGTGACTTCCCGTAGCGATTAGTTTATGTTTTGCAATAAACGCGGTGCCAGTCGGAGTTGGAATCGCGTGCTGAGTCAGCTCTTCAACATTTATCAACAAGTAATGTCAAACATTAGATTGTGATGGACAATAGCTAAAAGAGTGAGGGGCAGGCACAATCGGGTGAATTTGGGTGGGTGGGATCTCGGCAAGCATTAAGAAATATGTCTTTAGAGGATTAAATCTATCGAGGGGGGCCTGCACCCCACCTCTAGAATGTGTGTTTATTCATGCGTTTCATGACATCGGAGTTCAAAGAAATTTTCCGGGGTCTTAGCGGCAACCCATATTGGGTGTTTATTGTCGAAATCTATGATAGTCAGCCTCATAAAGGCCTATGGGAAGTCACCCAGTCACCCATTTTCATTCTGGGATTTTTTTAAATTATTATCAATATGGGGTGTTTGCAAGTAAACAACCATGCTTACGCCGGGATGCTCCACGCCTTCTGGAATTAAATCTAGATCCAAAAATCATTGCACCAGTTCGTCTCAAGGTCCACTGGCAACAAACTGATTGTCCCCATGATTGCAGCCTCCTTGGCGCCATTCATCGTTCAGTGATCCTTTGTCCGACCAGCGCCCCGCCTTGTGCACGGTGTTTTTGACCACCAAGGCTAGAAAAACAAAACTGGGATGCCGTGCACACTGACAGAAGATCCCAATTTTGCAATGAATCATGGAACACTTTCTTCAAAGAAGTCGGCATTGGACATGAGGTGACATCGCCCTACACACCCCGATGGAATGGAGTGTCAGAACGCAGGCGCAGGACAATCATGGACTCTGCGTTCAATACCTGTATGCCGAGGTGATGCAGTACAAGATCTATGTAGGAAACGCTGCCGCTCGTCAATAGTACCCAATACGTGGTTTTGCAAGATATTATACTACGTCTGTGCAGTTCCTCGCTTGTCAACACAGAAAATCCCACGGTTTGCACTTGGCACAAACACAAAGCCAGCAGAACCCAGACACGGTAGTATTTTAGGTGAGTCTACGTTTCTAGTTGGTATTTAATCACAGAGTGCATTTCCTCAAGGGTTATCAAGGGCCAAACCTATACACGCTGTGATATGCCAACGGAGATTTCTGTAGAAGGGGCTGGATACATTGGTGTTCGAGCGGAAGGAGAAGTTATGGGAAGCTCAATGTTTGTGGAGAAGGTATACCTTCAAGTCAATGTCACACTTCCATTATCTGGATTTATAAGATAATACATTTAGCGCAAGCATTACGATGAAAGTGTTTCGGAGAACTCGACCAGAAAGCCACAGTGTGTTATGGATGCAGACAACAGAGCAAATAATCCGACCTCACCTTCCAAAATCAATGTATGGTACTACAAACCCCTCTCTTCGCCTATTGAATGGTCTATTAAAGCACAGTCCATGCAACCGATGTGCCCATAATGGGGTCCCTTGCATCAATGTCGGGATACGGAACGTACATGCTTGTGCGAAATGCAGAAAAGACAAGGTGAAATGCGTACTCAACCCGAACGATTTCCGAGTTCACCGTACGAACAATGGAGTCGCTTCAATTCCATTACTGCCCTCTGTATCTTCCCTTTGTTCGAGGGAATCGGATTTTCGTGCGTCTGCTGGCCTGCATGTGCACCACCATTCGCTGATCCCACTATCAGGTGAATATCCCCATCACGATAGCCACTTTAACATGAATATGGAGAATATCGACTGGCCCATCATTCTTTCCAGCATGGAAAGGGAAAAAAATGTCTCACCTGAACTCTTCAACAATCATTTGCAGCTTCTATTGTCATATCATGCATACCTTATGGCCAATATGAACCAGACATCCTTCATCTTACGGAAGTTTGGAGCACTTTGATCAGTTTTGTTCATTATATTGTTGATTGTTTGACCTTGTTTTGGTGATGATTTCTAATTGTACTGTCAGATGTGCTCAACTTCAAGTTTGATTTCTTTTGACAACATTTACGTCCAACACCTCTTCCAATTTCATTTGAACTTTGTGAATGCATCACAGCCTGGTATGAATTAGTGCTGCCCATGTCAGAAATCATCTTTCTGTCAGACTGAAGTGAACCATCAGTTGAAAGACCTGAAACTATCTTGCAGAACTGCCACTCTACAAGCCAACTATTAGTAACATTTACTCCTCTCACATTGGTCACAAATGAGTTTGGGAAGGGAGAACCTTAGTTATATTGATGGGCTGATTGAATTTTTTTTGGAGGCAAAACTATATCTTACAGCTGATTTCATATGCATATGGAATCTGAGAAAAATTCAGCAATACCTGCCAAGTGTCAGCCCACTTCTGAGCTTGAATTAATTTATACTGCAATACTGGTACAACATATACATATCCTACTGCTATGGTGGACTCTGATTCAGCCTTGGAAGATGAGGAGCTTGACAAACTTCTCAATCCAAATATGCTGGCTGTCCCAAAATTTGGCAAGCAACCTGCAGTCAAATAAGAGGGAGGTTCAGATGAAGGAACTCACCTTCACATGCCTACCAGAAAACTATGTGCCTTTCATGTACTTTTGCATAGTCTCTTGAATAATTATACATTTCCTCTTTTTTCGTCCACAGTGAAGTCTGGTCCTCACTTCACTTTTGTGACCTCGATTAGGCCATATGTTTTGTGATAAAGGTCCACCAGTCATGGTCGCCTTAGGGATACGGCATCAGGACAAGAATCGACTGGGAATGAGTACAATTCATGCCATCAAATCATGAAATTGTCTCACAGATCAACATGTATGATAGGACTTCTCTTTGGAGTTTTATATGAACTTTGTTTGATTATAGTGCTCGACTTCAATACCCAAATTCGCTTGTCCTATCTCCACGCAAGAAGGGACTTGCACGAAAATATCGGACTGTGGGCCCACATTTTACCTATCTCGTTAAGAAAAGAGTTGATCGTATGTCTCGTAGCGGTAGCTTAGGTCTTTCCGCATTCCATTACATCGTCACCGACAGGCTTACGCAGAATTTGCTGCTCATTTTGGAGACGCCCAGTTTCGAGACGACGGATATTTGTGCAAAGGAAGTTGAGGTGTTGTATCGGCTTTCAGGTGTGGGTATCGTGGATGGGAATGAGATGAGGGAGGTGGCGAAAAAAGCTCCGGGCGGAAGTGGATTAGGAAGTGTATAAAGGAGAGTCCACCTAAAAGGAGTCGCACCAAGGTGGAGGAATCCGGTAATAAGAACCGACCAGATATATTCGGGACTCTCCCAACAGGCGAGTAGTTGTGAATACGACACATCATTCTTTCAGTTTGGTAGGAAGAGTCTGGAGCCAGTTTCATCGTAACCTCGAGGCTTGGGACAACAACGGGTCCGCGAGTCCGTGTAAGAATTCCTGAGGTCAGTTCCACAACGGTGAATCAAACTGATTTAAACCGGCTTCTACACTGGCCCAACTACGGGGCACAGTAACAACGCTGCATGCTGCGTCCAGCTTCATTGCAAATCTTCTCCAACCGGTCCCGGTTTCCATAGTCCGGTTTTACCACCCACCATTCATCGATCGGCGAATCAAAGTCCCGGAGTTGCTCCTTAAACCACCGAAAATTAACAAGTCGCACAGAGGGCATCATGGATACGATGCGCTGTAGCATGGCCCTTCTCATTTCAGGGGTTGAATACGCGTATAGGTGGTACGAGAAACAAGTAATCGGGACAGCTGCAAAAGCTTTCGTGATAATGGCCTGAAATGCAGATGACTGAGCAAAAATGCTTTCGTTTCGCACCGAAAGTGAATGATCTTACAAGTTGTTTGTGAAGATCGCCGTGGACATGGTGAAATGGACGTTTTCTGATCTTGATGGTGAGCGAATTCAATTGAGGGACAATCAGGCCCAGCCGCTCATAAAATGCAGCCACATTAAACACGGAGACAACCTCAAAAGAGAGGATTGATGGAACAGCAGTTCGTACGAGATCCAAGAAAGCCTCGGTATCGCCAAATTCTGATGACCAGTGCGCAACGTCACGGCTATAAGTAGGCCACAGCAATCCCGAGACGTGCAGCTCTCGAATTGGGCATCTTAATGCTAGCCTTCCCAGCTGACGCATGTCACCCTCGACAACGTTCAAGCTTGACCAGCAATCGTCATTCTTCTCATTCTGCAGACATCTCTTCTCACTTCTCAAACCAGGAATCCTTAGATGTCGGAGGTTTGGAAACACAAGGACCAGAACTTGCCGATCGAGTACCAGTGGTTTCGCGTCAATGATTTCGAAAGTGTGCAGAAGAGGCCACTGATCCTGAAGCTCGAAGTTGGGAAAATGGCACATCGTAGTCAAGGAGAGAACTTCGAGAGTCCCTTGAAACAGACGCAGAAGAGGGGTGATATGAAGAAGGGAGTCCGTGTAAATCCGTCGGAGCCCACGCATCTTCATCATCGCTTGGAGTGAGCGTGCGCCGATTTCAAAGAAATGGATGTTGACTAGGCAGGGACATTGTGTGATGGCGTCAGAAAGCCCTGGTTCAGTCTGGAAGAGATATTCTGTTAGGTGAAGTTCAAGGGTCTCCAGGTAAATGGCGTGTCTCAAAACTCCTGCGAGCTCCGTCTCGAACCGAATTCCAGTAAGAGGAAGCGTACGTGTCCCGAGTACAGTTGTTGATATGTGCAAGTGGTGCAGGAACAGTACGCGATTAGGGGCATGATCAATCATGAAGAGGCAAAACTTGCGACACTGCCGACGATTACGACCGAGATGCACCGAAGTAAGAAGATGCGGTATCGCAAGAGTATTTGCCGTGTGGCATGTCGCTCTGAAATTGGCAAGACATGATGTTTCGAATACTGAAAGAATGCACGACAGAACATCGCCATTCAAATCGAGAATATTGGCTTTCCTGAAATTCAGATATCAGAACCAAGACAAACGCATTCCGGTAATGGAATACCTGGGAGGATCCTTGGTGTCATTTTGGAATGGTTTCGCAGCAGGAAAAAGGGTCCCAATGCTGCCTCCCTGACCACCGGGTGACCGACTCATACCGTCCTTACGACAACGGACGCTTTGGAAGTGGCACCGCCACAAAAGCGCAAGGTCACGTGATTTTAGTGCTTTCTTTTTGTTCTGCGCCCATTGTCCCATTGTTTTCACCAAAGCAGCAGCAGCAACGCCCGATGGCCAGGACAACAATAATAACCATACTGCGACTCCCACGAGTTTTCTCACTATATAAATTCCAGTCTTTTTCCCTGCCATTCACCTCATTCAACTCTCGACTCCATTTTTTTTGGCCAATTTCACGATCGCAGGTGCTGGGACGCCTACACATTCTGATCACCAGAAGTCCTGTCTTTTATTCTCCAATCTGAAACGATATCTACCCACTATCAACATGATGCTACCTCCTCGTGCCTGTGAGTGCCTGCACTCTGCCGTGAAATCATTAATGTATTCAGCAATACCATCTTAGATGTCTTCATCAGCCTCAATGTGGTTCGTATCATGAGCATCATTGCACTGCTGCTCGTATTCTCCAGCAGCATCTTTGTGATGGTCACGGACATCCGAGCAGTGAACCATTTCCTATCCGTCGGTCATTCTGGAGATGCCACTGATGATGATTTGCTCAACTGTGACTATATCGAGTACGCCTCCGATTCTCCTTACTATTACCGTAGCAGGGCTTATTGTTTGAAAGGGGAAGCACTGTACCTAACCAACCAGCTGGTGTTTTCTGGGCCGTCCTCAACCGACTTCTCGTCATTTTTCAAGTTGTTATCCTCCTTCTCTCCGAAATAGGATGGCCCGCCAAGTTTTTCCAGCGTTTTTTCCCAGTTCTCGGACCTTCTTTTGGACTTGGTGCTTTGGGTCTTTTCCAATGCTTGTATGTCTTCTCTACCCCATCACAGGTTAAACATGTATTTACCATTCCCTAACAGAATTGGCGCAACCATTCTTTCACATCACACTGACGACTTCACCTTGGTCTCCGCATTCTTACTTTTCTCCGTGGGCTGCTTAAACGCTGTCCTTGGCCTCGTCTTCCGCGAATCTGCCAAAACAAAGCGATCAATCATGAACTGGCGTGAAGAAGCCAAGGGCATGCTCCCCTTCGATAAGCGTCCAGTATTCACGAGCCCAGCAGCATCATTCGTATCATCTATGTTTAATGGTGAGAAAGCCAACGAAGCTGATTCTGGCCTTGGCACGGGGAACAACAACGGTAACAAGGCAACGTCATTCGGCTTCGGAAGGCAGGGAGAGAGAACTGCAGGACTGAAAGGTGCTCTTTTCGGGATTTCGGTCCAAGGAACATGAACTGATTCCGGACTGATGATCCATAGGGTTCCTCATTTCGAAACCTGTAGAGTCACTCCCCCGGTATGCTCCGAGACCCGCTAGCACTGCGTCATCCACGACCACCACACCGTCCCGCCCGAACACTCCAGTGTTCAAATCAAGTACGATAGCGATTTGAAGAGCTCACGAACATGACAGGCTCCAAAGACAATGCATTACATCACGGCCCATCATGCCCCTTGTTATCTTTATGTTCATTTGACGCTAGTCATTAATGTGTATCGCGTAGAGAACTTATTGTATTTGTAGAGATAAAAGTAATGGGATGGCAGCGCCGACTGCTAGACAGGGACTATGACTTGATATTGTGCACACCTAAAGTGATATATTTACGACATAATTGTGAGATTAACCCAAAATTTCAGAAATCAGCCTGTAAAGTGCAGTACGTGTATGTACAAACCCTTACATTTATGCTGCGGGAAGTGTAAAGCCAGCTATTTCGAAGGGAGGGTTTAACCAGTTCTCGTATCCGTGATCAACTCCTTAGTACGACAATGGATCCAGGCAGGCCCATGCACAAATCGGCTCATGTCCAGTTGTGTGATATGTGTAATAGGAAGAGGTGCTGTCCCCGTGATACACAAGCCTTCACGGTTAGGAGGAGGAACCCAAAACAAACATTGAAAGCCTTGCTGTGAAGTGGAATAGGAAACCCAACCATTGCTTTTATGGTCACGGCAAATATTGAGCTCCCATGAGGACCTGAACGGGTCAGTGTTCCTATTTGGTGAACACCCAGACGAGCTGATGTAATTTAGGTGTCCTTCGGGCCTTGCCAAAATCTCGCCTGTCTTAGCATCCCACACTTGGATTGTCTTGTCGCCTGAGCCAGACACAATGCGCTTCCCGCACGGCGAAAATCCAACTGAGTAGACATAATCTGTGTGATTTTCGAAGGGAGCTGCAATGATTTGGCCCGTTTTAGCATCCCACACTCGAACAGTCTCGTCGTCTGATCCAGAGACAATGAGCTTTCCATCTGGCGAAAATCCAACAGAGTTGACAGAAGCTTCATGACCGTAGAAAGGTCCGGCCGCAATCTCACCCGTCTCCGCATTCCACACTCGGATTGTCATGTCGTTCGAGCCTGATACGATGCGCTTCCCATCTGGTGAGAATTCAACAGAATTGACGGTATTCGTGTGACCTTGGAATGGCCCTGAAACTATCCTGCCCGTTTCAGCTTCCCACATGCGGATCGTCATATCACCGGAGCCAGAAACGATGCGTCTCCCGTCTGGTGAAAATCCAACGGAGTATATACAATTTGTATGGCCTAGAAAAGGCTTCCCAAAAATCTTGTTTGTCTCGATATCCCACATTAGGATAGTGTTGTCACTAGAACCAGACACGATATACTTGCCGTCTGGCGAAAATTTAACCGAGAATACATGATTTGTGTGGCCTTGGAAGGGTCCTGCCACTGTCTCGCCTGTTTTGGCATCCCAGATTCGGATCATCTTGTCGCCTGAGCCAGACACGATCTGCTTCCCATCAGGAGAAAATGAAACCGAGTTCACGTAATTCGTATGGCCTCGAAAGGGACCTGCTACCATCTGGCCCGTCTCGGCACTCCACACTCGGATCGTCTCGTCATCCGAACCAGAGACGACGCGCTTTCCCTCTGGCGAAAACCCGACAGAGTTCACCCAATCCGTGTGGCCCAGGAAAGGCCCAGAAACGGACTCTCCCATCTTAGCATGCCATATTCGGCGGGTTTCTTCCTCCGATCCGGACACAATACGCACGCAGTCGACCCAATTTGTGTGGCCTTGGAGCATTTCCGCATTCTCATGTAACTCGGAATCCCACACTCGGATTGTACGATCGTTCGAGCTCGACACGATGCGTTTACCATCCGGCGAAAATCCAACTGAGAATACACGATTGGTATGACCTTGAAAAGGTCCTGCCACAGTCTCGCCTGTCTCAGCATCCCAGATTCGGATCGTCTTGTCACCTGAGCCAGACACGATGCGCTTCCCGCACGGCGAAAATCCAACCGAGAAGACACAATGGGTATGCCCTCGGAATGGTCCTGTCACAATCTTCCCTGCCTCTGCATCCCACATTCGAATTGTGTCATCACTGGAACCAGACACCACCCATTTACCGTTGGGCGAAAATCCAACGGAGTAAACACCACTTGTGTGACCCAGAAATGGTCCAACCTGAATTTGGCCAGTTTCGGCATCCCAGACTCGAATTGTCTTATCACTCGAGCCAGAAACAACGCGCTTCCCGTTTGGTGAAAATCCAACGGAGTTGACTGCTCCTGTGTGGCCTTGAGAAGGCTCCGCAGTAGGCTCGCCTGTCTCGGCATCCCATACTCGCACCGTCTGGTCGACGGAGCCAGACACGATCTGCTTCCCGTCTGGTGAAAACCCAACAGAGTTGACAGCATTCGTGTGGCCTTGAAAGGGCCCTATTAGAAGCTCGCCAGTCTCGGCATCCCACACCTGAATCGTCTGGCCCATGGAGCCAGACACGACGCGCTTCCCGTCAGGTGAGAACCCAACTGAGTTGACCCAATGGGTGGAGCCTCGGAATGGTCCTGTTACAATTTCCCCTGTCCCGGCATCCCATACACGGATTGTGCCGTCGACCGAGCCAGACACAATGCGCTGGCTGTCATGTGAAAAAGCGACTGAACCGACTCTGTCTAAGTGACCTATCAAGATGTTGACAAGTGGGGGCCAATGTTCTGCTGCCCCATTAACAACAGAAAGAGTCTGCGGGAATCGTGGAAGATAAGTTTTCAACACCAAAGACGCCCGTGGAGAGAATGGCAGTGCAGATAGATAGATATGTGGCGCACTTTCAGAAATTGGTATGTGAAAGTTTGCTACAAACCGACTCGCATCCATTGCAAACATGGACACTGTCACATCGGACGACTGTGTAGTAAGAGGTGATCTGTCAGACTTTAAACAAGTCGAACTTCAAGACGCTTACTCCAATCCACCGGGCTGCCGTATGCAAGGCTACTGACGCTACCCCAACCCGCTGAATCAGGCTCAAAACTTCCAGCCAATAGAGGAGACCAGTGTAAAGGAAATCCTCTATGTTTTCCAATAACGTGACCTTTTTCACATCATTGCTAACCACATCTCGAAGGTGAGCCGCCCAGAATCGGCATGAGTACGACAAATGGGTAGGAATGTTCTTCTGTATGCGGGCGGCTAAGTCCTTCACGTCATAGTTCCGAGCGTGAGATGTCTCCAGCCCGCAGATGTTGAACTCGAGACCATGCTTCATCAGCCGCAAACAAGCCAAAGTCAACCTTTGACTCTCCGTGCTCCGATGAATGAAAAATTGAAGAGGGCATCGTTCCTGGTCGCACAAGAAATCGGCAAACGAGAGGTGACTGATACGAAGATGCCGATCAGTACTTCCGACTGAAATAACAGACGACAGCTTGCGGAGGATGAAGGTGATGGAAGACTGTGATTCAAGCACAAAATGCTGCAGGTCGTTGAGGTGGAGGGGCACCTTTGACAGCACAATGGTAGCCAAGATGGTTCTGACAACGTCGAGCGTGCGACCCTTGCAATCCTTGAATGATAGCTCAAGTACTTGCTGGTAAAGTTTGCCGACATCATCCCCTCCACCAAAGTTACCTTCAAGGACGAGGCGCATTTGTTCGTCAGGCAAATCTTGCTCCAGGAACTCCATCACAGTTTTCGCCCAAATGAAAAGCCCTGCTGCACGAATGGTCAACTGATTAATGACCCCTTTGCCCGGCCAATTGGATAATTCTGAGTCTGCGATACTGGCAAAACGTTCCTCGAAGAATTGCCGAATGTCATCGTTTGCACTATCATCGACAAGATCACCAGTGGGTAGCACCATAGGTGTACATATATTACGAAGGGAGCTAGACATGCGGTCATCTCGGCCAGTGATGATGAGCTTGAAGTTTTGGGGGAGCTGCGACCACCTCGAAAGCGTATCAAGCAAAATTGCCCGCTGTTGTGCGGAACGGACATCGGATCCGCACTCGTCCAAGGCATCAACAATAATGACGGGAGCCTTGTGTTGCGTCAAGTGTGCACAGTGCTTTTTCAGAGGCTGTTCAATCATCAACCTGAAATGGAGATCGATTTCTGGCCTATCGGGATCCACCCTCCTTTCTTTCAGGACCTCGATGAGAGTAGTGGCAAATGTGGAGTCGAATCGAGCTAAATCATACGCCACCGTCCGCCAAAAAGCGGCTGGATCACTGAGGCCTGCATCATTGCGGTTGAAACAAAAGCTGGAACCTAGGCGACTTTCACCGCGCAAAATCTCGACCAGACTAGATGCGATGGCCGATTTTCCGGCACCTGGACTGCCACTCAGCCAAAGGACGTTCGGCGCCTCTGGATCATCCAGCCAGGAGTGGATCCGATTGAATATGTCCCTACGAGTGCCCTTCATGCAAGGCGGAACGTAAAAGCCTCCACGATTGACAGGCTTCAGAGAAGCTTGAAGAAATTCATCTCGTTGCAATGAGTCAACAGTGACATGATACCTAGTAAAGGTTGGGAGCAGGAAATTGCTAAATCATCCCTAAACCGACGACGGTTGACAAACGTACTGAATATGCTGATCGCGTCCAACATTATTGAGGGTAGAATATTCGAAATGAACATTGGATTTCTCGGCGAATAATTCATGCATGTCCGACTCAAGAGATTGGTTCAATTTGAAGAGATTGATTTTTACACTTATTACTAATTCATTATTTTTCGATCCCAGTGAGCTTGCGATTGTAAATTACAAGGCATTGAACTCAGACTTTCTAGCGGAAAAACACTACTCAGAATCAGACAAGTCCATATCAACTTCCTCATCGAGGGCATCGATATTGAAGGTGGGCATAACTCCAGATATTGGCCCGGTTCCTGACATATTGGCCAGCAATGACCCGCATGTCTGAGTAGTTGACACAACAGGTGGTTCAGGCGGTGGATGAGGCGGCAGTGGTGGAGGCGCCGTCGTAGGTGGTGGAGGGATGCTGGATTGTTCTAACAGTGGATCAGGAGGAAGCCTGCCAGAGATGATACGGTTCCAAAGATTTCGACGGTCACCAGTGAAAGTCAGGCTTGACTGCTCTGGGATGGGGGGCAGGATGAAGCCCATGTGTATTGGAAGGAGAGTTGAAGAAAAATAAGTGGGTGGGTATTTCGCCCATCGGCGAATATTGTGGAGCGAAGGGTCTGTGTCCATTGGTATGAGTAACCTCGAGACCGTGGAAGGTGGTTTATCAGATGCCTCAAAATGCGGATCAGACGCAGAGCTGGTAGTAGACAGAGATTTGTCATCACGTTTATCAATGTCCCAGGCATCCTGCGCCATGGTCAAACTCGGGTGAGAGACAACAAGCTCCGGTTCATCCTCGCCAAAGATAAGAAGAATGTCGTCCTCATCTTCGACTCCCAACGGACTCCAATCAGAATTTTCGTTCCGAATCCTCTCTCGAACTGCATCTCTTGGGTCGGTTCCCCCAACCCAGCCTGCAGGGTACCCCCAATTCGCGATGTTCTTCAACCACGGGGCGTCATCGTCATCCGAACCCAAAGCTTCCCTCAACAGTGGATTCCTCACCTCACCTGGCTCAAATGATTCTAGCCACCGAAGCCGCTGATATTTCCATGCCTCAATGACATGGATTCTCTGTGGTTCACCATTGCGATTGGTGCCACGCTGTCTCTGTAGAAAGTTGTGAAGCTGGCGAGAAAGAGAAATGAGCTGATAGTCATGGGGAGAAGGGCAGGATGAAACGATATGCAAAGGGGAACCGCAGTTGAAGCATCGAGATGAAGTAAAGTCAAGCTTGGTAGGCTCGTCGCCTAAATCCCCTAGTACTTCCTCAACATCCCGATTGTAGATGTAGGATTCCAAAAGGCATTGAGCATCGATAACTGGACGTGGTGTCGCGTCGATAAAGAAAAACTGGGAGACATCACACTCAGCGCTACCCTGCTCTACTGACGCTTGTCGAAATCCTCCCCCTTCTCCCAACGATCTAGGGCTAGATTCACGACCTGTGCGTCCCAAAGACCCTTGGCGATTTCCCTGCCCTCGAGGTGCAATGCCGGAATCCAATATACATATTTCTTTTTCCAGTGTTCTTGGTCCTTGTCCTGAATATTGATGGTCTCCAAATGAAAAGGACGCTGGGGAATGGTTATGTCCGTGATGAAAAATGCAGGGATGTGTGAACACACCAAGAGCCGGACTTTGGCTAGTTCTGCCTTTGCAGTCTGCAGATAAACCGTTGAGTACAGTAACGGGAGAACTATCTAAGGCGAAAACTAACATCGCAGAGAGAGCAGTTGGGACCAGAGAACAGTGTCAGACGAGGAAGTCCGAGTCTAGTGAAGGACATCCCTGGGAATATTACGTCAGCTGATACGGAAGATCACCACGTGACCATGAAAAATCCAACTGGTTGGGTGTTTTAGACTAGGTATATTCACAGGTCAATGTCTTTCCAATGCTCTCCTCAAACAATTCCTGGCGAGTAAAAAGTGCGCAAACCCTTTGTCTGCCTATTTTTTTTGATACTAATTCTGTTCCTATACAGCTCGACCCTGTCCATTCTACCCGCAGGGTCGTTGTATCTTTGCGGACGCGTGCAATTTCCTTCACAACGCCGACACCAGCCTTCCTGACAAACTGTTGGCTAACATTACGTCTGGTGTTTCATCCAACACCTTTGTCAAGCCGCACGTCGACTCATCGCCTTCCAGTCCACCACCGGCCGTCCCTTCTGTTACTGTTCACTCACCACGTTCCTTTCGATCACCAACCCGATCACCTCGACTATCCCAACTACTTTTTGCCCTAAAGGATGTCATCGGAGTCGACGAAGAGGACTTGTCAGAAGAGGCAGTTGAATCCGTGAATGATTCTAGCAGTTCGATGGTGGAAACCTGGACCATCGTCGAAGAATCCGATGACTCACATCCTGAATCTGCTGAACACTCTGACATGCCAAATTCTCCTACTGCTACCGACCTCGCCAATTTTGAAGACGATGACCAACCTACCATCAAAGCCAAATCTTGGTCTCAAGATACAGAAGCTGACCCAGATGATTCTATCTCACAAAGCGACCAAGCCGACACCATTCTCTCCCCAGACAAAACATTATCCGACATTCTTTCCCCCATGTCCATGGTAAACCTACCACTTGTTCCTTTCCTCCGGGACAAATGCGAGGACTTTATCGACTCGGGCTATGTAGACAGTTGGACAAGCCCCTTCCCCCTCCTCAAGTCTCCTCCACGGAGTCCCTCAGTTTCTTCTACCTTTGATCCTTTATCTTCACCATTCCGACCACCCACACCTACGGGGCCCATCGGCTCTGTGGTGGCGGCACCTCTTGGCGATGGTCCTATCTCGCCCATGACTGATCCTTTTTCTGCCAGTGCCGAGATAGGGATGTCACTGTTAACCATGGAAGATGTAACAGATATGGCATTTCCGGGGTCATGGTCTGATTTTGATGGAGAGGGAACTACCAAGTATATTGGAATGCAACTACCCCAAAACACTGATTGGGAAACCAATACTTCTGGCCAGGTTCCCTCCGAGTCTAGAGCGGTTGAACCCACAGAATCCCTTACTCATTCTCCTGTTACTGATGCCGTACCGGTAATCCAGTCAAATGAACCTGAGTCCAATGGTGATCATGGGCATACTTTGTGCATTGAAACGATGGGAAGGGAACCGTCGGCTTCCGATGAGATCACCAAACTTGTGGATTGCACTCCTTCTGACGAACCCTCGCGTCCTTCGGTAGAATTTGAAGAAATGCCCAGCCTATCTCAGGATGCTGTCGATGCCGCTATCACACGATCAGCTTCCAGTCCTATCTCTTTCCAGTCTTCTAAACCAGTCACATTCGAGGCAGAGAATGAGGCACAGACTTCTTCGCCTTCCACACCTACTTTTGGCGACTCCGCTCTGAAGAGTGAGGAAATTATGTCTCCTGGATCGTCCTCTACTAGCCCTACTCTGCGATTCGAGGATTCCGTGCATCCAGAAACCGAGAATGATACACTCCATTCGTTATACGACATTTACTCAGACATTCTTTCACCAAAAAGTGGAACCGTGACGTCCGTTCTTTCCGTTGGCATTCAACTTCCGCAGTCCCCTGCTCTACTTGGTCACAGTTCGTCGCCAAAATCAGCTGTTGAAGGAGTTGATAACACGTCATCAGAGTGTGTTTTCGGCTCAGAGTCATCCATGGAAGCTAGAATCTTTAACAGTTCTCCATCTCGTAGCACATCACCGGGGACACGTCCATCTGGCCCGTCGCTGTCTTATACTCGTGTTTTCACACCTCCAGGAGGTGATACGATCATCACTACCTCTGCTCAGTCATCTCGTTCTTGGTCGTCTCCCTCTCCTCTCCGTGCGCACTCCTCGGAAACACTGTTTCCCATGGCAAAAGGGAAACGTCCTGCTGCAAGCCCTGTTGACGGAAGTTCAGATGGCCAGGAGCTTGAGGTTTCCACGAAAGTGCCATTCGGGTTTCGCAAGTCCTTTGCATTGGTGTGTAATTTCTTTTGTGTGTGCAGGGATCAATGTGATGCGAAATCTGACAGGGACGCACGAAAAAAAACCCTTTTGTTTTGAATCGGATTCAGACAAATGCTGCCGCCTCCCAGATCACCGGATCGGGCGTCCCGACCGGTCTGCATGGTCCGCAGCAGTCCTGTGGGGAAATGCCGCTGGGCGGCTCACCTCGCGTGTCTCCGAACAGATCCACTGCCGGCCCTGGCGTTCCCAGGCTGAAGCCGCTTCGACTTGTAAGTTTGGTAGAATCAGCTATTGCCCTGGCTATGCTGAAAAATGACGTTGGCTTTTCAAGTCAACTGCTTTCTCATCAATGTCATATAGCAATTCTCCATCACCAAATCATGCTGGTTCGTTTCTTTGTTTCTGTCACTTTTTTGTATCATGTTGATGTCGAGCTTCTTAGAAACAATTAAACGAGCATCCATGTCATCTTCGACTGTATCATCAGATATTTCGCTATCAAATAACCGTTTGGTGCGATTCTGTTTTCTTCCATGCAATGTATTTTCGTCTGATATCTCACACTGAAGCTATCTTCCGCACGTTCATCACCTATACCCCGACATATTAGCAATGCTATCTTTCCTCCTATAAATATACCTGCCTGGGAACAATCACATCCTTCACTGAATCCTGACAAACCGCAAACCGCTCCTCTCTCACATTCCGAATCATGGCCCGTCCCATTCCATCCAAGAAAGACGTTCACTCACTCCCATCGCGCTGACAGACATCCACGAGCTCCGAGCAGATTATCTGAACCAGCCATGAGCTATGAGGATGAAGAAGAATGGGACGAGAAGGACAGGTGCGACCATGTGATCCGTAGAGTTATCCCAGGCGTCCCTCGCACCGCACCTGTTAAACGTCCTGACACCGCTATGGGGTCACCTTTCCACGCCATCGCCACGCCTCGCCCTACGCTTTTGTTTGCTATAGCAAGTGACGACGTCGAGCAAGTCCGACAAGTCCTAGAGTCCGGAGAAGCTGGGCCCAACGACCAGGTTGGGCCGCAGTCTGCGTTGGAATTCGCTATCACGAATGACAAGCTAACGCATAAGATCGAGATCGTCAAGACCCTGCTGGCATTTGGTGCAGATCCATCTGCCTTTACGAAGCCGGAACGAAATTCGCCACGACGCCAATCCAGTTTGAACGATTCCAGCCAAGATGCAAGTTCACCACGAGCCACGTCTTCCTCTACGTTATTGGAGAATATGGATGCTGCTACAAGGTCAGGCGAATGCTCCGCCTATTGGTCACTTTATGTTTTGTCACTTTGTTCATGGCTTTTTGTCTATCAGGTATTATATCGCCCGAGCAGATGCCCCGCATACACGCCGAACTTCTGCCCTCATTCACCGATCTTTCTTCCGTCCCCTTACACGTGTGCGTTACGAGTTGGTTGGACAGGACTGTGCCGTTGAACAGCTGTTCCGGGTCCTGAGCATCCACTCACAGCAACTGTCGACGACTCCGATCGTGGTTTTACTTTGTGGTAAGATAACACGCCTACACATTCTTTGACTTGTACTGAAGTACTTTGTTGCAGGACCCAGCGGACACGGGAAGAGCCTTCTAGCCCGCAGATGTCAGTTTACTCACGACATTGGAGATTTGGACAAAACTTACCTTTGCACAAATCTAGTTGGTTCTCTTCTGGATGTTCCTACGCATACCGTCAACATGACAACGCTACGATCCACTCACGACTTGTGGCAGTCTTATTCCATGGACCCATATAGGGTATGTCGGCTTGTGCTTGTTCCTTCCGTGGTACGCTGGTATCTTATGTTCTGCAAGACACCGTCGTCATCTACTCTCGCTGAATTCCTCATCGATAACGAAGGCCAACGCTGTGTCGTTGTTCTTGACGTGAGTATACTTCGAGCTTCTGACATCAAATCAAACCATTTACGTTTATGCAGGAAATTGAAAAAACGGAAGATCCAAAAACACTATGGTCGCTGCTCATGCCGTGGGAATTGGGTACGCAAACAAAAAATTACAAATCGAGTACTAGGCTCATACGGTATATTTGCAGGTCGTTGTTCCCCTGAAGTGGGCAAACGCCATATTGATGTGCGGAATGTAATTTGGTTGGGTACTTCAAACGTGGGACACGAGCTGGTGTTTGAGCACCATGAATCACGGCAACTCCCCGGCGAGGCAATGTCACGAGAAGAGTATATCGAACTGACAAATCAGATGCGTCCTCGCGTATCGGCTTGCCTTGGGGTACGTGCAGACACATCGTGGTATATTGAACGGTGTTGGTGTTGACTTTTTTTTTCTTCCTTGCCAAGGCGTCCCTGATGTCTCGAGTGACGACTATCTTACCGTTTACTCCATTCTCCGCGGAGGAGAAGATGGCAATCTGCACAGAGGCATTGCACACCCTTGCTGGGGAGCTGATCAGAACGATGTCAGCCAACACGTTGGAATCGATGATTGGTCAAGCTCTTTCGCAATACGTACCGGCTGAGGGTGCCAGGTCCCTTTACAGAGCCATGTCAAGCCAATTAGTAGAGATGTGTTGATGCAATTCTGAAGTATACTTGCTGCCGGACGGGTTATCAGAGTACCCTATCTGATTCTGTTGCCCTGAGCATTTTTCTTTACCGGGCTACACCACATTAGTGTATGTACTCTGTAGTAAAAGAAACGAGCGAAAATCGGACCGCTAGGCAAAGATAATACCGAACGCCACTGACAGCAACGGTTCTTCGGTTCTTCCTAATGCAACAATCGGAGTTCCTGAAAAGCTGATAGATCTATAGAGTGACGACGAGTGATGATAGTGTCGGGGACAAACGCACAAGAAATGTGGAAACCTTCGACTTCTCTGCAAGTCTGTAAGTATGGGCTTACTTTCGAGTCGAGTCAGTCGACCACTCTCGGAGCAAGTTCCACGATGCTCACCCCCAAATATCCAATAACTATTACAATTGGATCCTTCTATTTATTGTTTTAGTGGTTATCGTCGGAGCAGGACGGGCACACGATGTTAGATCAAAATATCCAGTCCCGTCCGGCGGTGATGCACAGCATTTCTGCGTTTGTCGAAAATGGCCTGAGGCTTATTGTTTATTTTCCAAAGGTAGAAGAGCCTCGGTCGATTGAAAGACATGCGCTGAGGTCAGGTTACGTAGGAGATAATTTTCAGATTTCAAACTTGGGCGACCGCTGGCCACAAGTACTTACTATCAAGCATCTTCCAAGACTCGTGCTGCTACGAAGAAGGCACAGGCCCGGGTGTAGTGCCGCATGCAGGTCTGCGTCAGACCGCTTTGTTTTGCGGAACAAAAAACGAGTGACGTCACGTGCCTTTATTTCGCTCACACACACCGCCGCCGCAAAGCGAATCTCAATCTCAATCTGTATTCGTCTCACAGGTTTTGTTTTCTGAACCTGTTTTGTTGTCGTGGAATGTTACAATCTTGCATTAGTCCAGCGCCTATCTCTTCTCTTTTGTTCAGCATTGATTTGGTCAGTCTTCCCGAGTCATCTCCGTCCATTCATCAGGCCGTCGCCCAGTAGCATTCCTCAGGGTCTTTCCAATTTGAAAGCTGCCCTGCCTCGACTGCTAATCGAGGATTTTGTACGTGTTCTGTGATCCGTCACCCATTGTTTTCCATGCGAACACTTATGTTTTACCAGTCAAGCTAGTCAGTCGCATGTGTCGCGATCGGACGTTTTCGTCACTGGTGTTTGATGTTCCCAAGGTCTCTCTACACCCTGGCATTCCACAGCACAACCGCTTTCCCCCCTCACATCACTGAGGAAGACTACGAGCAGCCCTTTCCCCCACTCTGTGATGCCTCTTCCTGGTTAAATCCATGCTAATGGCATATCATTTGTTTCTTCACCACCGACATTGTCGGTTCTTGGTGACCACAAGACAAAAGGACTCTTATGGCAGGGTTCCCGGAAAGATCGTCGCCTCGATATATCCCATGCCCCTTTACAAGTATTTAAACGCAAAATTCATTTTATTATGTCCTACGTTGCACCCCACGGTACAATAATAACCCAAGTTCGACTTGGCATCAACCTTCGTTCTTCCACCCTCCTTACGATTCTTCGATTGTGCCCGCCATGGCATGCTCTCCCACCGCAGAACCACCCTCCTTCTTTATGCTTCCTGATCTCGTCTCTCATTGCCACTTTCCACTTATTTATCACCCCCAAGGCGACGAAATCGCGTATCAGTCTGTGACATGGCTCGATACAAGCTGCCCGGATCTCAACCCCAAACAACGACGTGCGCTTCGTGGTCTGCAGGCCGGCGAACTTACGGCATACTGCTATCCTACCTGTACCCCCGAGCGTCTATGTATCGTGAGCGACTTCATGAACTATCTATTCCATCTGGACAATATCAGCGATGGGATGATGACGAGGGAAACTGACGTGCTCGCTGATGCTGTTATGAACGCGCTGTGGTTCCCCGAGACGTACAAGCCCACGCAAACGCCAGGGAAGCAGCAACCGGCAGAGGAAATCAATGCTGCGCAACTCGCAAGGGAGTGAGTGTTACTTTCTTTCCCCCAATATTTGGCTCATTGCTAATTCGTAATTTTTACTTCAGCTACTGGTCTCGGTGTATCCCTGACGCCGGCCCTGGTATGCAAGCGCGATTTAAGGAAAGTCTCGAGATGTTCTTCGAGGCGGTGAACACGCAAGCACGAGCACGCGATAGCGGCGTCATCCTCGACTTGGAATCGTACATCGACATCCGACGTGATACGAGTGGGTGTAAGCCTGTCTTCGACCTGATCGAGTATGCTCTAGATATGGATCTTCCGGAGTTCGTCGTGACAGATCCTATCGTCAAAGCACTTAACCAGGGAACGAATGATTTGGTTACGTGGTCCAATGTACGTCCACTGGATTCTAACTGGTTCAAAGTCGGAGATTCGAACAATACTATGGTTATTTTTTAGGATATATTCTCATATAATGTCGAACAATCTCGAGACGATACCCATAACATGATCGTTATCCTTATGAATTACCATGGCCACTCCTTACAGACCGCAGTCGACTTCGTTGGCGAGCTGTGCCGGAAGACGATCGACCAATTTACCGAGAATCGCAAACTTTTGCCGTCGTGGGGACCTGAAATCGACAAGATGGTCGAGGGCTACGTGCAGGGTTTGCAGGACTGGATTACCGGGTCGTTACACTGGAGTTTCATGACCAAGAGATATTTCCAGGAAAATGGCGCCGAGGTGAAGAGGACGAGGTTTGTGAAATTGCTTCCAAAGGCTCATGATGCGTTGCCGGAGTGTGCTTCTGGCTCGGAGTCGTCCGTGGAAGCCGGTGTTCTCGACAGGCCACTGTCTCGTAACAGTTCATCACCAGGGACGCGTCCTTCTAGCCCCTTACTCCCCTACAATCGTATCTTTACTCCCCCGAACAGAGGGCATCGTTACACTATCGTCTCGACTTCGGTTCGGTCATCTCGTTCTTCATCCTCTTCCTCTCCGCTTCGTACGCCCTTCTCGGAAAATATGTTCCCTAGGGAAAATGGGAATTGTCCTCCTACGAGCCTTGACGGAGATTCTGAGAGCCCACAGGTCGAACTATCCCGGAAAGTGCCATTCGGGTTTCGCAAGTCCGTTACATTGGTATGTAATTTTGTTCTTTATGGAGCTAACAATGTGAAATGAACTCACCAAAAATAGTCACCTTTCATTTCTGAGGAAACTACTGTCACCTCCCCATTCAGCCAATCGATCGGTACCGGTCTACCCGACAGACTGCTTGAACGGCAGTCGGATGAAGAGAAGCCGCTGGTCGGTTCACATCACACGTCTCAGAACGGTCCTGCCGTTGGCCCCAAGCTGAAGCCTCTTCGACTTGTACGTTCAATCGTAACACCTTGTCCGTCTTGGTTATACTGAGGAATGGCTTTGTGTTTCCAAGTCAATGTCTTTCTCACCAACGTCATATAACCAACCTTCGTTACCAAATCATATTGGTTCGTTCCGATGTCTCTCTCTCGCTCCTGTGGTGTCATATTAATGTTGACCCCGTAGAAGTAAATAAACGCGCCTCCATATCGTCTTCGACTGTATCATCTGACATTTCATTATCAAATAACCGTTTAGTGCGTTTCTTTTTCTTCTTCAATGGTACAATACATTCATCTGATACCCCACCAAGTTGTATTCTGCACCTTCGTCACCTATACCCTCAAATATTCGTTCTTCAAATATACCTACGTGTGATCAACCACATACTTTAACGAATCTCGACCAACCGCAATCAGCTCCCCTCTTACATTCCGAATCATGGCTCATTCCATTCAATTGCAGGAAGACTTTCAGTCGTTCCAGCCGCGCGGACAGACACTCCCGGGCCCCGAGCAGACTGTCTGAGCCAGCCATGAGTTGCAAAGACCACGACGAAGAATGTGACGACAAGAACAAATACGACCACGCGATCCGCAGAGTCGTTACGGACTTCCCTCGCACCGCGCCTATCGCGAGTCCCGAAAAGGTCGCGCGGTCACCCTCCCAAACCATTACCACGCCTCGCCCAACGCTTTTGTTTGCTATAGCAAGTGACGACATCGAGCAAGTCCGACGTGTCCTAGAGTCCGGAGAAGCTGGACCCAATGACCAAGTTGGGCCGCAGTCTGCGTTGGAATTCACTATCACGAATGAGAAACTGACACATAAGATCGAGATTGTCAAGACACTACTGGCATTTGGCGCAGACATATCCGCCTTTACGAAGCCAGAACGAAATTCGCCACGACCCCATTCCAGTTCAAATGATTCCCACTCCAGCCAAGATGAAAGTTCTCCACAAACCGCATCGTCCGCTACGTTGGTGCACAAGATGGATCCCGCTACAAGGTCAGGCCAATGCCTTTCTCTCTCTTTTTTTCTTTTCACTTGACTGAACGACTTTTGTATGTAGGTATTATGTCACCCGAGCGGACGCAGCACATACACATAAAACGGCTGCTCTCATTCACCGGTCTTTCTTCCGTCCCCTTACAGGCTTGCGTTACGAGTTGGTTGGACAGGACTGCGCCATCGAGCAGCTTTTCCGAGTCCTCAGCGTCCACTCCCAACAACGATCGGCGTCTCCGATCGTGGCTTTGCTTTGTGGTATGATTACGCGTATCCATGCTTTAACTTGCGCTAAATTGGCTCTGTCACAGGACCGAGCGGACACGGGAAGAGTCTCCTAGCCCACAAATGTCAGTCTAGTCGTGTCGTTGATCGCATGTTTAGATTAAAACTTACCTTGCTCAATCTCAATCTAGTTGGTTCCCTTCTGGATGTTCCTACGCATACCGTCAACATGACTACGTTACGATCCACTCACGACTTGTGGCAATCTTACTCCATGGACCCATATAGGGTGCGTCAGCTTGTTCCTTCCGTTGTATTTTGGTATCTTATGTTTGGCAGGCACCTTCAACGTCTACCCTCGCCGAATTCCTAATCGATAACGAGGGCCAACGTTGTGTCGTCGTTCTCGATGTTAGTATAATTTGGGTTTCCGATATACGATCAGTTCATTTAGTTACGTTTCTGCAGGATATTGACAAAACAGAAGATTCGAAAGCACTCTGGTCGCTACTCATGCCATGGGAAACAGGTACGCAAAAAAAAAACAGCGCCATCAGTGGTATTGGGCTGATCACCAATTTCCAGGTCGTTGCTCTCCTGAAGCGGGCAAACGTCACATTGATGTGCGGAACGTGATTTGGCTGTGTACCTCAAACTCGGGGCATGAGCTAGTCTTCAAATACAATGCATCTCGTCAACGTCCCGCCGAGTCAATGTCACGAGAAGAGTATCTCGAGCTCACAGGCCGTATGCGTCCTCGCTTATCGGAATGTCTTGGGGTAAGTGGCAGAATCCAATTTTCTGATCGTTGAGCGGTGTAAGGTGCTGACTTCGCTATAAAGGCATCCCTGATGTCTCGAGTGACGACTATCCTGCCGTTTACTCCGTTTTCGCTGGAGGAGAAGATGGCCATATGCACAGAGGCATTGTATACCCTTGCCGGAGAGTCTGTCGGTTCGATATCGGCGACAGCGTTGGAATCGATGGTTGATCTAGCGATCTCACAATACCTTCCGGCTGAGGGTGCGAGGTCCCTTTACAGAGCCATGTCAAGCCAATTAGTTGATATGTGTTGATAACCATTTTTGAATTGAAATTACTATACCTTTCGTCTATCACAAATCGGAATACCCATGGATTTCGACATCCTGCATTCTAAGCCGTACGTTTGCCGGAATCGTCCACTTATTAATCGGCGTGGACCGTGACATCTCCGATGATATGCTCCTGTCAACACCACCAACTCTATAGGAGTCATGATTGCCTACCGTACCAATCTCAATGCTAAACTGTTCTCTTTTATTACAACATGACTCTCAACGTCCACACGACGTTGGATACCGCCCGATGTTGATGAGAGTCACCTCATGTTTTTCCTTTTGTCCAAGCACTCAGTACTCAGCATTCGACGGAACCATTCCTGAGGTAGGTATAGAAGCATGACATGGTATCTTCCCAATCATTCAAATTTCCGTTACAGGCACACAGATGAATCAAGATAACCTGTTACTCATTGTCGATCCGGATAACCAACTTCGAGCCCTGTTTGATTCCGCATTGGCCAATGGTTTCATTTTCATCACACTCAAAGTCTTGCTCCATGAGAACGCCGTCCTCCGCGAACTCAACAATCAACGTTAGGTGGGCCCTGAGAATATATGCAAAAGTTCAGGCAAGAATCAGGGAAAACAAATCCTATACTGACCGGTCTATGTCAAGCTCGAAATCTTGACACACCGCTGAAAGCAATTTCGATACATGATGTCGGGCGCGTACACGGAATTTCCTTTTGCCCTTTACCGAATGGTGAACCTCAACGATGAATTTGTCTTCCACATGGTCCGATTGATCAATCTGCGTATTCAAGTCTTCTGAATGGCCAAGTTTAAGAAAGGTTCCTGAGAAGTCCGCATGCAAAATAAAAATAGAAACGTAGAAGACTCACCTTCCAGCACTTCCTCTTGTTTAGCGGTTACGGGATTGTGGGCGACTTGTTCTGGATCTAACATACGCAAGGCTCGAATATCAACTTTCTGCGAAACCAAAACGAGGTATACCGTGATCGTGCTCTTGATCCAGGGCTTGTTGAGGGACCTCACCCTCGTGCGTATCCTGATCTTCGTCGTCATCTTCACCATCTGTATCCACATCTGATGCCGACGGCAGCGCTACCTGCGTTGGATTCGATTCACCACCATTGTCATCTTCAACTACATCTTCATCGGCCCCTTCTGCATTTTCGCGGAAAGACCTTGGGATGGACCGGTTGGATACACCATGTCGTTGGATTCCCGCGCTAGTTGATGGTTGTCGTTGATCCTCTGCATCCTCATCGGCGTCCGGCATGGCATTCGCACGTTCGAAGCGTACGGATACATTTTCATCTTTCACTCGCTCGCCGTGGTTGCCCTCAGTATCTTTGTCCGCAACACCACCAGAAGAGGGACTGCCCGCAGCGGGGGGTGTTAATAGTCCGGTACCACTCAAGCGAGCTGTGTGATGCAATGTTAGATTATCTTTTTTTAAACAAAAAAAAAAGAGGAAAAAAAAGCAAAGCTGAAAAATCTCACCTCGACGAATATGACTTGCAGATTTTACGCGAACTACGACAACGCTGACCAGGGCAGATAGGTCCTCCCATGCACACTCTGAAATCTTTACAGAATTACCATCACAGATGTCCACTCCTGGGACATCGAACGACACGAAGTCAGTTTTTCCAAGATTAAATAGGCTTCGGGCAAGCGTTTCGAGATCCTGAGAAGGCGACCAGTAATCATTATTTAATAATGGTCGGTGAATATTCAACAGGCTAATATTTGTGACGATGGTGTACACACTTGGTAAGTTTTCGGTGTCCGGACAAATACGTGTATGGATCCATAACTCAATACGATTAGGTTTGCCCTGGATTCGGTGGTTGGTTTGAGCTGGGAGTTGATATGGCATTCAGTGAGCATGACTATTGAGAACGGCGTTCCGCCAATTGCAATCAACTTCAAGCTGTTTGTTTGGTCCAAACAAATTTACGAAATATTGTGATATCTTCGTGTCTTATTGTGATATCTTCGTGTCTCTACTTTACTGGAGTCTCACGTGCGAACAGCATGAATCGAGACTCAGCCGCCCAAGCACCTGCGACAAACGTCCGCGACATTTATCAGGGCTCCATCTTCGGTAGCGTTGTTGGCGGATATGGCCACAAAATCTACGTCAACGGCTCACTGAGCGGTGGCCCAAGAGGTGAGTGACCAGCAACAGATTCATGGACAACGTTTAGACCAATGCTACCGCAGCCGTGGTGAGATGGTTGCACTCTGCGCCCTTCGATGTCAAGCATAGATACATCTCTACCAAGCAAAGACAGCCTGGAACGGGTGGATGGTTACTCAAAGACCCGCGGTTCAAAGGGTGGTTATCGTCGATCGGATCGTTTCTCTGGCTCCATGGCATCCGTGAGCAAACCTTAGTCCAATGTGCCCACTTTTCCTCCTCACTCGTTTATTTTCAGCGGGAAGTGGAAAAACAGTTCTGACGTGCGTTTGCAATGCATATTCATAGATGATATATTCAGTCATCCCCCCAGTTCAACTGTGATCGATTCTGTTCAATTGCAAATGGAAACCGATAAAGCTTTCGCCTACTTCTACGTAGATTTCTCGGAGGCAAAGACATGGCAGCCCAAGTACATCTTACGCTCACTACTCGCACAATTGATTGCATGCAAACCAGAAATGATTCAATCCGAGTTCCACGACCTTATGAGAGGCATGGAAGACAACAACGAGCCGCCTTCGGATGTTTTGGAACTTTCCGATCTCATCGTGAGAGCCAGTTATCACCACAGCGATGTGACGCTCGTGATCGATGCTGTTGACGAGTGTATGCCACGAGAGGAGTTTCTTCCTTTCTTCACAAGGTTGGAACCCGCAAACCATATACGCATCTATGTCACAAGTCGCAGGGAGAGGGATATTCGCGATCTTTTCGTGAACAGACCCAATATTCCTTTGGAGGAAGTGAGGGCCAGCGTATTGACCGACATGGAAAGCCACATCCGTGCGGAACTAGAGACAGTTGGATATTCCAAGATTCCCAAGAGGATCAAAGACGAAATTATCACTTCCCTTCTACAGGGTTCGGGCGGCATGTACGTCCTCTTATTCAAATTTGTTCGTACATGCTGAGCTTGATTCATTTACTTTGGTGGACACATATCTTAAAGGTTTCGGTGGATTCAATGTCAACTGGACCAGATTCGCAAAATGAGAACGAACAAGAAGATCTTGGAAACTTGGAATCCCTACCTTCAGGCTTGTACGAAACATACGAGAGGATTCTACAAAATATTACCCCATTCGATGTTTGGTTTGCCAAAAAAGTCATCTCGTGGATCATAGTTGCGGCTCGACCACTTCGCTTGCGGGAAATAGTTGAAGCAATGGCTGTCGATGTTCATGCGAAATGTCTAGATCGCGACAACACCCTCAATGACGAAGAAGACATCCTTGAGATATGCAGCAGTTTAGTTGACTATGACAAGCAGGCGGGCGTCATATCTCTTTCGCACTATTCTGTGCAGGTGCGTGTCTGTGCCTCTGTAGAGACGCAATTAGTACATGAAAATCTTCTCAGGAATATTTCCTATCGTCAGCGTTGGAATCTTCACATTTGTCTACTTTCTACATGTCTGTCTTTGAGAGCCACCGTGAACTATCCAAGATCTGTCTATGTTACATCCTGCTGTCCTGCTTTAGCGATGGTCCCTGCCTGACAGAGGAATTGTTCACAAGTCGACACACTGAATATCCTTTGCTCCACTACGCCATTCGTCATTGGGACACACACACCGAGGAATGCCGAGGGGCAGAAGATATAGTGTGTCTTGTGAAGGATCTTTTTTTGTCTGATACAAACACTCAAAATTATTTGGGCTATGTTCAAGCTCGCCACGGCTCTGCATTTGGTTATCATCCTGACCAGAGCCCCCTTTCTTGTCTTACTCAAAGCAGGCTAACGTGGGTACTCAAGTGCCTTCACGAAACCCCACCAAATTGGTATAACGAGGAGCAGGGACGCTATGGAACACCACTGGCTAACGCTGTTTGGAGGGATGACCTGGAGATGATCACGTATCTGCTTGATGCGGGGGTCGACATCAATAAACATTGCGAGAATTTTTTTTGGGCCGTCCAGGAGTTCCCACTGTACATGGCTGCCCAGCGCTGTTTCCCCAAGTCTTTCGGCCTCTTGATGGATCGCGGAGCCGACCCACATCTGTGGCGCACGACCAGCAGAGACAACACTCTGCATGAGGTATGCAGGAACGGCCAACTGGCTATGGCTCAAAGGCTAGTCAGGCAGGGTGTAACTGCCAACGTTAGGAACCGTGCTGGTGAGACCGCGCTCCACCTCGCGATCCGCCGCCGTTCGCTCGATGTCACCCAATTGCTAGTGGAGGAGGGTGATGCCAAGGTTCTTACCCGAATTGGTAAAACTGCAATACATTTCGCTATTGAGGTGCGATCTGCACCCATCACAGCATATCTCCTGGGTCATTGCAATGACATCGAACTGTCCTCCTTGCGAAACCTGAGTGTTGAGCAGATCGAATGGGCTATTGGAGAACCATGGTACACACGCCTGTACTCGGCCATTGCAGTTGGAGGAGAGGAGGGTGGACACTTCAGCTGGGACCTGACTGGTGCGGATATCATTCGGGTGCAGGCAATTCTGCAGGGACGTTATATGTTACCTCACAAAGTAATGGAAATGGTTTTGGACTACGCAGAATACTGGTCGCGGACCTCGGTCAAGAGAGCTGACAGCGTAGCCGTGCGCATGAATACTGTTCAGTCTCCGTACATATCTATCCACGTCACGGGGAGAGGCAAGTCACCTGTACGTCGAATAATTTTCCACATTAAATCCCACGATCAGGGTGAGTTCCTTCTTATAATCAAGTTGCAGTTTCACATTGGCAAACGGAAATGTGTGCAGGCTGGAGTGACTATCCTGAGGCTCATGGGACATATGAAATGTCAGGGACATATTTTGAGGTCCGAGTCCGAAGACCTTCACTACTCAAAGAACTATCACTGCCCCCACTGGACAGAACGATCCAAATTAATGTGCATGCATCCTGGGAGACACGCATGCACACAAACGTATGGGATGCCTGGGACCCAACTCCAGAGACAAGCGAGTGGGTGAAGCGCTTGGAGACGGGAGACGTGTTGGAGGTGTTTGCATTGGCAAAGTACCCTGGATGGGTGAACTATGTATTGGCTGCTGAGGTTGAGCTATACTGTGGGTGGATATGAGTATCTTAGGAAGGTGGGCTGAAATAAATACCAGGCTACAGGCCAGAAAGTCTAGAATTTTTGATTGCAACATTTTCAATGTTCTGAGACAGCTGTTCATACAAATGAAATCAAGTCTGAAATTGATTGATGACTGTGCTGTTATACACAACAAATCTGTCTGGCCTGTGACAAATCAGCCACAAGCTGAATAAATTAGCTACAAAGTACCTATCATGGTGCTACACTATGTAAAAAAAGATCAGTGTGATTCCTATAAAAATTCTATTGTTCACACTGTTGCTGAATCAGCTTGTGACACAGATGTGTTTAGAGGATGGTGAGCATAAGCAATCCAACTCTGAAGTCTACTAGCTCCAATGAGTCAGCCATTCTAGAACCAAACAGAAGGCTGGATGTATTCATCAGGAAATCGGGGAGGTGCTGGTATATCCAGGCAGAGTTGATAATTGATTAGCAGACTTTCCTGCTATTTCACTCTCATATCTAGCTATCTAAGTACATGTAATGATTGTGATAGTTGATCATTTGTGCTCAGATTCATAAAATTTTGATTCCTGTATATAAGTGGTTATCATATGCTCCTAATTATTCCTGTGAAATACTATTTTTTCTTGGTCTTGTGGAACCTTGACCATGTAATATGGTAACTACCTGTGTATTGTGAAAGAGAGAGTACCCAACATTGGTTCTTAAGATGAAAGTTCACATCAACAGTAAGACCAAGATGGTACAACCATCCAAAAGAATGAGTCAGAAAATGAAATCAAGACTGAATACAACAACTTTTGATTGGCTAGTGCAGCCTCCCAGTCAGGTGGAAGGTTGCATCCAGGATGGGGACAAGTGGGACATTCCACTGCACATTCTCCAGGATTTGTTGCAGCAGCACCAGCTGGGTCATGTCCATGACCAGCTTGTTTCAGAGCTTTGAGGTAATGCCAGATGCAGATCACAATCAATAATTGCAGATAATGATTCTAACAATAGACTCAATTGAGCCATACATGGTTATTATGCTCTGATGAGAATACTCACCTTCAACTTCAAGAGACCAATGTTATTTGTCTGATGTGTGACTGCATTGTAGAAGTTGTACGCAGAAAATTTTCCCTGAAGTGTTAACAGATGGAAGGTGTTGAGTACATCAAAGATAAAGGCAGTCTGCAGGCACATGATGGTAGCAGGGAATAAATGAAACTGGAGGAGTTGTATATGGCTGCATGAGCCTCCAGACAAGTGATGACACTCCCAGTACCTCAAATTAATGGTGTGAAGCCCAGAAATATCCATGACCACAAAATTTGACTGTAGCAGGCTAGGGCTGGGGCAGTGTGATCCATTATGCCTGAGCTGAATGACTAAGCCAAGTTGTTGCAGGGTGGCATCTTTGTAGAAAGATCTTGTCCAGTGCTGCAGACCATAAGCTAACAAAATATAATGAAGTGTCAAGCACAACTTACATGAGTGCAATGAAATGGCAAATGGACATAGTGTATTGCACGGGTTACCCCTGTGTACTTTTGGGGATACCTGTACCTGTACCCATGAATACCCATACCTGTCACCGTGGGTATGGGTTTTGTGCTGGGTCTTTTTTTTTCCTACCTGTACCCGACCCATACCCATACCTGTAGCTAGTGAAATGCATGGGTTTTTTGATCATGAGCCAGGGGTTTTGTTCTACCTCAAGCAGAAAAAATGCTATGGCCTTGAAATTTGTTTGGCAGGTCAATGATATGTTAGGCTAATAAAAACCGCACTTTTCTTAGTCAGTAAACCATAATTGCTTGTGTGGTGCCTTCAACAGTCCCAAAAAGTGCAAAAAACCCGTGATGTCACGGGTTTTTCAGTGTTTTAAGAATGCTACACAAGCAATTATGGTTTGCTGACTAAGAAAAGTGCGGTTTTTATTAGCCTAACATATCATTGACCTGCCAAAAAAATATCAAGGCCATGCATTTTTTCTGCTTGAGGTAGAACAAAATCCCTGGCTTGTGGTCAAAAAACCCATGCATTTCACTAACCACCACCATCACGCCCAAATGAAAGCGGAACACACACATTCAACACATGTGTTTCATCAGGACAGGGCATGGCAGCCCAATCCAACCTCGCAATGAGGTGTTCCGGATGCAGCCAAGGATGCTGGGCCCGAATCCCACACACCCATGCAACCAAGGCAAAACCAAGGTGAAGATCTGGCCAGATGGAGTAACCACCCCCCAATCCCACCTCGCGAAGACCCCAGCCACATCAATTCATGTGCATGGCTCTCCTGCAAGGTCAGATGGCATAACAGCAGGGCACCACAGCTCCCCTGCTCCCCAATCTCACCTTGCAATGATGCCAGCCACATCAATTGATGTGCGTGGCTCTCTCACAAGGTGGATACCTGACGGTCTCGGTTTAGACCAAGTTTGGACCAAACCAAACCAACGTAAACTGTTTGTGTCGGTTTTGGTTTTGGTTCCAGGATTTTTGGCAGGAACCGAATGGTTTGGTCTCAGTTTGGGGCAAAAAGACCCAAAACCAGACCAAACAGAACTTCCTCAACACCAGTTTTGACAGTAGTGCTGGTGATAGACAGAATCATGACACATGTAATCTGCTGCACCTGCACAATCCTGAATGCCTTCACAGACGATCAACCCAAGGCCTTCACATCCTTCATGACAAAGCATCTCATCAAGGTACACTTGTCGATATGGAAGCCACTCTGCAATCAGGCAATACTAGAATAGAACATTTAGTAAGTCCTTAGCATATAGGGTAGACTCACCAGTGCTCTCTTGGCTTTCTCACAATCATCATCATTTTGTACTTTCCTGGGCATCTGTAAGTCTTTGAAAATATTAGAGTTCTGTGCATCAGTTCCAGAATTAGGCAAAGGAGAGAGTGGTGGAATGAAGGGAATCTGATCTTCTGAGAATGTATGTGATGTTGAGGCACCAAGCTGACCATTGGAGTTTCAATGAACCTGAGTGATGGTAAGGTGGTCTGCCAGGGGGCAAGAAATCCTGGCAGAGATCAAGGGCTTCTTTTTTTGGCTATGGGCATTGAGTTTGAACTTGAAGCTGTAGCCATGCTTGTTTCTGTCATTGTTGGAACAATGGAGAGTGGGTGCCATGGTCAACTGAGGTGTGATGAAGTTAAAGTTCAATTGTTTGGCCAGCCACATTTCCAGTCTATCATAATAGCACTTTAACAACTCCCAACTTGCCTCCTGCCACATGCCCACTCCCAACCATCTCAGCAATCACAGAAACAAGCATGGCTACAGCTATGACAATTCACTCTGACACCACCACCCTGGATACCCCAAAAACTGAGTAGCAGGGCCCCCAACTGTTTGCAACCAACAGCCTTGAACATTGGAATTAGCAGCAGCAGATCAGGTGTGTGGTAATGAAGATGACAAGAGAGATGTGGAAGATCATCCATAGTGATGTAACCACAGATGGTGTTGTCATTGTCAAGGTACCACAACCATAACTGCTGCCACTAGCATCCACACATACCTCAATGGCAGGGACCTATCAGGACAGGAAAATGGATGGAAGGGACATTGGGTACATCAAGGGTGACATCCCAACCATTGATATCAGTGCTGAAATGCATGAAGGGCCTTGGGAAGTCCCAATCACACAGATGAGTGCCCACCCCCTCCTACTCTTTTCCCCACTTACTGACCCCTTCCCACCATTTGTTTGAGGCCAGAACCATTCCCTACTCTTTACTTCAGCGGTCACCAATCCTGTTTCCCCACTGATTGCCATCACACTGCTCCCTCCACTGTGGTTGCTCTTCACCACCCCTGTTCTTCCCTCCCTCCAGTCACCCTCCAGCACTGTTCCTCATCTAAAATTGAACCAGTGCGACGCCTCTGCTAAGGTACGTGCTTGCCCATTTTGTGGCATATTCCCTGCCCCTTTTTTCTTTCTTTTCTTCATGTATTTTCATGTATATCATCCTATGTATAGTATGTATAGCAAAATAAATAAATTTTATGTGAAAAGTTTAGCTTGAAAATAACAGTGGGATGGTAAGTGAATCAGGCTCACAGTCAGCCACAGCAAGCATGAGCAACGGATGGTTAAAATGGTTCCATGCTGTGCTCTTGAGATCTATGATTTGGATTCCTAATGGGTGAAGACTTAGTGAGATATGGCAATAAAATGGAGCCAAAATTGAGGTTTATTAACACTGACTACACATTTGGCACGCCACCAAGTGTTATTATGTAAAAGTCACCTTGACCTCACGTGAAACCTTACTAATTAGCTTGATAGTTAGTAATCTTGCACACTGCCAATAATTCCTCAAATATATACCTTTTAGAGTACAAGTTATTTAGATACTTATCTAAGTCCATCGGATGTTTCCGACGTTGCACGTGAAGGTTGACAACGCCATCAATGGCGGCTATCACCGGTGCTCACAATCCTGATGCATGTCGGCATTGCCACCCATGATGAGCTCAAACTTGTACTATATATTGATGAGAATTTTATATTTTTGTGGCATGCTTTTGATATACAGGTTAGATATATGTTAAAACTACTTTACGACTAGAATACAAATCATCCTGTTGCCTGGTCCAAGTCTGGCACGGCGCCCCCCACCATTCTTGTCACTTGGCGCTGTTGCTGCTGCCGTTGCTGACTGTGACTGCTGCTGTTGTCCCCCTGCCGTTGTCGTTGCCGCTGCCATGCTTGCTGCTGCTGCCGTGCATGCCACTGCTGCTGTTGCCACCATGCATGTTGCTGTTGTTCATGCTGTTGCCACCGTTTCCGCTGTTGTTGCCGCTACTGGTGCCGTTCCCATTGCTGCTGCTGCTGCTGCCATTCCTGCTGTCGCTGCTGTTGTTCCTGCTGCTGCTGTTGTTCCCACCGCCGTCATTGCTGCCGTTGCTGCCATTCCCACTGCCAGTGCCGTTGGGCCCTGCTGCAGCCACCTCGTCCTGTTGTGTCTTGCAGTGGCCTGGAGTGTGGGTGTAAGCACCGTCATTGCCATGACGAAACCGTAGGTGGGTGTGCATGAGCGTGGATAGTAAGTAAAAGACACAAAGAAAGGAAAAAAATACATACCTTGGCATCGGGGGCGGGTGCACCACTCCCTGCTGTATCCTTTCTTGATTACAGTTTCTTGTTCTCGCCTTTAGCTGGTGCAGCGTTGGGGGGACGTTTGTATTTGCTTGGGTGCGGACATGGGCGTTGACGTTTAACGGGGTGGGTGTTATGGGACGTCTTAGGCGGACTCCAGCAACACAGACAACACAAGAGTTTCGTATATTGACAGGGAGAATGGGGAACCAGGTAAAAACCAAATAGAATTTAGCGGCAATGGTACAATGGTGAGTGTAGATGACCGGGGAGAGCGAACCAGACTAAGCTAAGAAAAATACTAACTACTTGCGTCCTTTATAAACTAGCGACTCGAGGGTAGGCTTCTTGATGTGACGTGGCAACCGCCAGTCGTTGCGTAGCCATGGGTTGGTGTAGTGATCGTCAGGCATCGGCGTTGCCTCGGCGTGTTCTTGGCTCCGGGTTGGGGTCTCGATGTCTTCGGGGTCCTCTGCTGTTAATAACTCCACTACCTCAGTTTCTTCTGCCCTTAGCCTTGCGGCGTTGCGTGTAACTCGTGCGTTCCGGTGAACAAGTCGTGCGGTGGTTCGCTGATGGCCGATGATGTGTCGGATATGTGGCTCAAACCAAGATGGTGGGTTAACGCTGACTTGGGGACGGAGGGGTTGTGGAAGAGGCTCGTATGGTGAGTAAGCGGAAAAAAGAGAGGGCGTACCAGTGGGCGCGGTTCCCTGCACAAATCATGTCGTCAGCTCATACAATTGCACTAAAAAGTACATACCTCAGTACAACTGCGCACAGGGAAGCACAGACGGAGCGTGGCGTCGTTGTCGACGACAAGGTTGAGTGCTGGCGTGTAAACTTCCAAAAGCGGATGTTGAACCACTATTCGGATTCTGCCGAATTCTGTGGCTGACACGCTTGGGAGCAAAATTCTGGGCTGTAGGCCATTAGCTACTTCCCTAGAGTCTACAATACATAGTCTACTATGATCTATATATGTTTTACTGCTGTCAAAAAAACAACCAAGCCAAATGATTAATTTTTCAAACCTGTAGATCAAGTTATTCTTTCAAAACATGTGAATTCATGCAATTTCCGATGCAAATAAATTTCTACTGTGCCCTACAGCTGTTTATAAATTATAGAAAATTCACAAGACCTTTACCTAGATATAGGGACCTTGTGAAAAAGTATTTGGGGCATCAATCACAGAGGAGCCAGTGCTATGCACGAATGAATGGTGTTATTGGCATGAGTTAGGGTCAGATGGACATTCAATGGGGACTCGGGACACCTGGGATGAATTTGAGGGGCTGGAAAAAATCAGAACACATCCCATGGTATATTAAAGTATGTACAAAGAGTTGGGACAAGTACAGGAGGAGTGTGCCCAGCAGGAGTGCAATAAGACTGTTGAAATGATGGATCCATTGGGTCTCACCTGAAGCATGACTCAACTGTCATCCCCAGCACTATTCTCACTCACTTGTTAGACACACTCCTCCTGTACTTGTCCCAACTCTTTGTACATACTTTAATATACCATGGGATGTGTTCTGATTTTTTCCAGCCCCTCAAATTCATCCCAGGTGTCCCGAGTCCCCATTGAATGTCCATCTGACCCTAACTCATGCCAATAACACCATTCATTCGTGCATAGCACTGGCTCCTCTGTGATTGATGCCCCAAATACTTTTTCACAAGGTCCCTATATCTAGGTAAAGGTCTTGTGAATTTTCTATAATTTATAAACAGCTGTAGGGCACAGTAGAAATTTATTTGCATCGGAAATTGCATGAATTCACATGTTTTGAAAGAATAACTTGATCTACAGGTTTGAAAAATTAATCATTTGGCTTGGTTGTTTTTTTGACAGCAGTAAAACATATATAGATCATAGTAGACTATGTATTGTAGACTCTAGGGAAGTAGCTAATGGCCTACAGCCCAGAATTTTGCTCCCAAGCGTGTCAGCCACAGAATTCGGCAGAATCCGAATAGTGGTTCAACATCCGCTTTTGGAAGTTTACACGCCAGCACTTAACCTTGTCGTCGACAACGATGCCGCACTCTGTCTGTGTGTCCCTGTGCACAGTCGTACCAAGGTATGTGTTTGTAACTTATTTTATTGCTATTGTATGAGCTCACAACATGATTTGTCCAGGGAACTGCGCCCACCCCATCAAATGTCAACACCCATACCACACCCACACAAATCCATGTACCCCGCCAATGCCCTGCTGGCTAACGGCGGGATCCAGGGACCGTAACGAATACAGGATACAGCAGGGGGTGGTGTGCCCACCTTCGCTGCCAATGTATGTATGTTTTTTCTTTCTTTTTTTCGTGTCTTTTACTTACTAACCACGGTTGTGCACACCCGCCCACGGCTCCGTGCCACAATGGCGCCCACGCACACATGCCAGGCCACTGTAGGGCACAATGGGACGAGATGGCCACAGCAGGAGCAGGAGCAGCTACAACAAGGATGACAATGGTGGCAGCAACACGGATGGCAGCAGCAACAAGGACAGCAGCAACAGCAACAGCAACAGCAACAGCTGCCGTTGCAGCAGGGCCCAATGGTTGCAACGGCAGCGGCAGCGGCAACGATAGCAACAGCGGCAATGACAGCACCAGCAGCAGCGACGTGATGGCGACGGCAGCAACAGCAGCAACAGTGACGGCGATGGCAGCAGCAGTGGCAACGGTGACAGCAGCGGCAGTGGTGATAGCAACAGCAGTGGCATAGCAGTGGCAATGACCTCTACAGGCACCGTGCCGCTTCATTGAGCATGCGGCGGTGGCGGGGGATATTATATACTTGTCATAAGGTAGCTTAACACATTTCTACCCTGTATGCAAAAAGCACACCACAAAAATATATAATTCTCATCAATATATAGTACAAGTTTGAGCTCATTGTGGGCGGCGATGCCGACGCGCATCAGGATTGTGAGCGCCAGTGATAGCCGCCATTGATGGCGTTGTCAACCTTCACGTGCAACGTCGGAAACATCCGATGGACTTAGATAAGTATCTAAATAACTTGTACTCTAAAAGGTATATATTTGAGGAATTATTGGCAGTGTGCGAGATTATTAACTATCAAGCTAATTAGCTTGCCATATTGGGGGGTAATGGCAAGCTAATTAGTAAGGTTTCACATGAGGTCGAGGTGGTAAAAGTATTGAAACAGTATTCTAAATCCAAAATATGGCAACAGCACTATACTATTTCATGCTGTAACTTGAAAGGATTCAAAAGGTATCCTAGTAGTGAAAGTGGCACAATGTCATTACTGGTTTAATACTTTGATTCATCTTAGGCTGCAAGTATTCTATCCAAACTATACAGTACTTTGCTGTAGGTACAGTAAAAATAGTAAAACAAAAGGCTTGATGTTATTGAAAAGGTATGAGTAACATTTTCCTTCATACTTTCAGATGAATTTGGGCACAAGTATTGTAGTTTATTTCTGAATACTGTTACAATACCATGTTTGAAGGTGTGGTAATGATATTTAGTATAGTTGTCAAGTACTTTCAAGATACTGTGTGAACTGTGTCACGGACCAAACACAACCAATCAATTTTTTTTATAATTATCCAAGACTCTTGTCCTGTTCATGGCTACGCAATACACTGAACCCGAACCCAAACTGAAGTACTGGGATGAGGAGGACAAACGCATATATTGCGGGCTTGTACGTTTAGTGCCATGCCCGTTTACAAGCGATATAAATTTTCACAGGAATTGGGTTTTAATTCTGTCCCGCTCGCCACACTTACAGGCACGTATCGCTGGGTTTTTCTTAGCCAAACATCTTGGGAGTCAATTGAGTTCCGTTACGAGTCCGATCCCGAAGTTGTGAAGAAGGAATACCCAGGTTTCCCGGGCTTCCTAAAGATCAGCTTCCCTGAAGGCGAGAAACCTACGCTCAAGAATCTTTCGGGAAGCTTTCGATTTTGGGATATCAAAGGCTCCTTCGTTGGCGTCACCCCGTGCGCGACTAAGAGCCAGAATTCCGTGGCAAACGCCTGGAACATTGATAACATGGAATGGGATCCCGGTCATTGCGAGGACACGTACGACATAGTCGAAGGCCATTCATTGTATATCAGTGACACGGTGGATGACAACGGAAACAGATTTGTCACACTTGTCTGGGATCAAGGGTGGTCAGGATGCTCGCCTCATTATGCGGATTGGGTTGGCAAGAAACAGTCAGAGGAAGACGCCCTCGTTGGTCTGACCGATGCCGAGAGAGATCGAATGGGCATGTATTTGACATCGGAAGAGGTCAAAGAGAGGGCCAAAGATGAGAAACACCTCGCTGCTGAAAAGTCCGGTAACAGCAAGCGCAAGCGCGAAGACGAGGAGGGAGATGATGCGAAGCGACAGCGGGAGGACTGAACAATCACCAAGTCGCCCGCATTCTTGTCTTGGCCAATGATCCTCAAGGAAAACATCGCTGACATTGTCATTACTTGCTTTACTTGCTTTACGTTCATCATTTTGGATCCGAAGTCACAACTGTAGGATATTGGGGCTCGTACTTTGTTTGTGACAGTATATACATACCAACAATTTTGATTGTATGCTTCCACATCTGCGCTGTCAACAAAGCTGGTGAGTGGGAGTGGATTGTGTTTGGCTGTCCGTAATTTTATCGGAAACCGTTCCAGTAATGTGGGTAATGCACATTCGCCTTGTCTCCCATTCTTGAACTTAACGGTTGATTTCCTCACGATGAGGCTAGTCGCGTCTTTACCATCAAGATTCTACATACCGAAGAATGTCAGCACTTCTAAAGGGAACAATCAAAGAGAGAAGGCAAAACCAGCATTTCAAGACAAATTTGTCGCTGACACCCTCGATCTCTGGCGGGTAAGCTCATTTCATGTGCGTGTCAACTCCTACGCGCTAACATCGCTCCAGGTCTCCATTCTTGTTGATAATCTCGACGCCGAGCTCGAAGAATGCCGGGAAGTTGTTGGCTGGCACCGCGTGGAAGCTACAACTTCTGGATGATCAGCATCAAGTCTTCTTGGACATGCCCTTTTAGGTGAGAACAAATGCTTGATCATTTCTCGTGCTACTTTCACTCACTTTATCCACCCTCCTTGTCACTGTTGATGTTCCGGCCCAGCTTGGCCTGAAAGCCACGGCTTTGGCCCGGCTTGAGGGGGCTCCTGCCTTGCGAAACCTCAAGCAAAGCCAAAGCCATCAACCACGGCTTGGCCGTGGCTTTTGGATACAATAGACGTGGCTGCGCATATTCATGGTATGAGGGACCAGCCCATTGTGACAACGAGGAGGCTCTCCAGGCCTGTCGTTTCACTCATACATCACACACGTCCAATTCGAGGTTGTCAGGGGCCGAGGGCACAACGCACAGGGGAGAAACGGGTGAAGGGATGGGGTACAAGGTGGCAGAGCAACGAGATTCTCCAACCTATCGTCTCGCTTCAAAAGAATGTGGCGACGAGGGGGGATGAGTTGGTCGAGGACGCTCCTCTTTCGGCATTCCGGGAGGGCATTGGTGATCGAGAACGCGGTGTGAAACACGGCGCTGGCGGCGGCGCGAGTTGGCGATGCCACAACGAGGCCCCTCTTCCTTTTGCCCCGCTGCCCATCCTGTGACCTTTCATGGAAGGCAGAGCGCCGGCGGGGAGGCAGATGAAGGGGTGAGCAGGTTGGGGTGGGTAACATGTCGTCGGCGTCAGTGGTAACGGAGGGGGCCGTGGCTACGGCGCGGTGGGGAAGCCGGTGAAGGTGTGAGGGATGGGAAAGGAATTGGTGAAGCGACGACACCAAGTTGTCGCTTTGCTTGTTGTCCCCTGCGGCTTGATCGGAATGCGTTGGTCTAGAGCGCCGTCCACAACAAGCCAAGGCGTGGTGGGGAATTGGGTGAAGGGAAGGAGGGTGTTGGCATTGGCGTCACTAATCAGAATCAGAAACTAACTGAGGCGTTGTGGGCGCGTACCCACCCCCCCCGTCCTCGCCGTCGCCCTCAGAAGACTGTAAATCGCAAACGAATTACGGCATGTGAAGTGACTACCCGTGCCTCAAGTTGTCGGAGGTGAGATAAACCGTGACGATGATCCAAACGATGGGCCCGAGGCGGCTCGCTGGCAGACACCAGCAGTTGAACAATGCGCCCTTGGACATGTCTGTCTCCCAACATATTGCTGGTGAAAGACCAAGTGATTGTGAGAACTGGCAAAAAAAAGACAAAAAGGGCCCAGCCGGGAATTGAACCCGGGACCTCATGCAAACTCATCCGAAGCATGAATCATGCTACTAGACCACTGGGCCATAACACCTAAACTCCATGAGTATCATTATGACCACTTCACATCTTTTTTCCCCCAATGATCGAATGTCTGCCCTTATTCGCCAGTCTTTTTTCTGCCCTCTCACACGCTTGCTTTATGAGTTAGTTGGAAATGTCATTGAGCAGCTCTTGCGAGTCTTCAGCGTCCAGTCGATCGTGGCCTTGCTTTGTGGTATGATTATGCGCATCTATCCTTTAATTTGCTGAATTGGTTTGTCACAGGACCGAATGGACATGGGAAGAGCCTTCTAGCCTGCAAATGTCAGTCTAGTCGTGTCGTTGATCGGAATGTTCAGGTTAAAACTTACCTTTGTCAATCTAGTTGGTTCCCTTCCTAGATGTTCTTATGCATTAACTCTCAACTTGACAACGCTATGATGCACTCACGACTTGTGGCAATCTTACTCCATGGACCATATAGAGTGCGTCAGCTTGTTCCTTCCATTGCGCTTCGGTGTCTTATGCTCGGCAGGCTACCCTCGCCGAATTCCTGATCGATAACGAGGGCCAACGTTGTGTTGTTGTTCTCGGCGTTAGTGTAATTTGGTTTTCCGATATCCGATTAGACCATTTATGCAGGATATCGACAAAACAGAAGATCCGAGAGCATTCTGGCCACTACTCCTGCCATGGGAAACAGGTACGCAAAAAAAAACAGCCCCATCAGTGGTATTTGACTGATCAATTTGCTCTCCTGAAGTGGGCAAACGTCACATTGATGTGCGGAACGTGATTTGGCTGTGTACCTCAAACTCGGGGCATGAGCTAGTCTTCAAATACCACGCGTCTCGTCAACGTCCTGCCGAGTCAGTGTCACAAGAAGAGTATCTCGAGCTCACAGGCCGTATGCGTCCTCGCTTATCGGAATGTCATGGGGTGAGTGGCAGAATTTTTTGTTTGGTTGAGCGGTGTAAGATGCTGACTTCGCTATAAAGGCATCCCTGAGGTCTCGAGTGACGACTATCCTGCCGTTTACTCCGTTTTCACTGGAGGAGAAGATGGCCATATGCACTGAGGCATTGCATACCAGATGTGTCACATAAAATTACTGCTTTCCGAGTGTGGTGTAGGGCAGGTATTTTTCCTGCTGTTTTACTACCCAAAATTTGCAAACATAATACTTGCTTTTAACTGTCATTTTGCCCAACTTATTCTACAAATTTCCTTGCTTTTATATGATTTAAAATTACTATAAATCTAATTGATTTACCCAGTTGTATTGCAAATACAGGAAAATAGCAGTTCCTTCCCCTCCTCTCACTCTTCAGCAATGTTGTACCCCCCTCCTTGCCACCTCCCCTGCCCATGTCACCCAGGAATCCCACAGTGCATCTTTTACTCTCTTTTTCTTCTAGAGCAGTGGCTGGTCCACCATACATCTCACATTGGCAACACAACCACTGGAGGGCTGTGCACCCCACTCATTGGAAAAGGTATGACACCCTCTGCCTCATATTCCTGCTACCAGCTGACTACACTGCCTCTGATGTACAGCAGACATTTCGCTGAGGATGGAGACTGTGACAAAGACAAGAACAGCAAAGACAAAGCTGCTGAAGGTGCGACAACAATGGAAATGAAGATGGTGAGGTCAATGGACTACCCATAACCACCAAGACACAAACACTGGGACAACAATGACAATAACAACCTCAGCCAACTAGGCCAGGCAACTATGATGACCCTACCACCATCACCTCCATCATCACTCAAGGACGATGATGGTGATAACCCCCACTCACCAACTGACAGCAGGGTGATGACACAAATGAGACCTGATGGTCTTGACCACCTCCATGACAACAATGTCAGTCCAGTAAGTGAAGATGACAACAGCTGGACGAGGACAGGGATGGGCAAGACAAATGGGAAGGGGGATTGAGACAATGAGCCCCAGTCCTCTTCCTGTTGCTCCACCACATTTTGCAAACAAGTATGGCCACATCAATGGACATTGTGCATGACATTTGTGAGGTGGATATGACAATGACAGACATTTAAACAGGCCTGGGCAGAGCAATAGTGAGGGGATGTCCCTGTGCCTCACTACCTCAAGACCACCCTGAGCCAACTGCCACCTCACAAGTATGGACAGCTGCACCAATTGACCAGATGTGTGCAATGTTCTACCTCCTGCTATTTTAGCTAGATATCCATATTCTTGTTATGTATAGTCCAGGTGTTCTGTTTACAGCCTACAGATGTGCCTACAGTCTATGGACTATCCTATATATGGGTCAAGAAAGACATGTAGTGTGTCATGGCTGAGCAGTAAGTATGCAGATGTAAGCAATAAGGCCAAGTTAGGAGTTCAAAATCTATCATGGTAATAGTTGAATACAGGTTAATTAAGATTAACAATATCCAACCATCCTTATTTACATCATAAAGCATATCTTCTGCTGATAAATTGTTGGTGAAAAATAATCATTATTTTCAACAAAGGCAACGATTCCAGCTGCTTCAAGTGTTCACATTTCTGCTTAGTGTAATAAAAAATACTGCTTGGAGCAGATGTGAATGCCTGCTTGAGGTAGGTGGGACATGCTTTCAGTAGACATTTTGGCTATCTAAAAGTAGGAATTCTACATGGCAAATACTTCCCAGTGCTAGCCAGTTAGTGTTTGAAGTGCATGAATCCTTTTTCATTTTTCACTTGCTTGCCATGGTTGCCCACAATATCTTTGTATGCAACACCACAGGCACTACCTGTTCACCTTGACAATTTTGACATGCAGATTTCATGCAAACTATGACAACACTGACCAGACAGATAGTTCTCCCATCTTTATTACCTTGCTTGCAAGGTTACTGAGTTGTCTTAATTGAAGCCAGAATTTTGTGAACCTGACTTTGTCCAATGGGCTGACCTCTCAGGTGCTTGTTGTACACATACACAGAGTTGCATGAAGTGTGAGATTTTTATTGTCACATATGTCACTTGCACATGTTGTCTAGCCACATTAAGTAAGGTTTTGCCAATAAAGTTGGCACTACCTCTAGTTATATTCAGTAGCAGAATTGAAATTACCATCATGTGAGTTTTCTATTAACCTGCCCTAAAGCCAAAAGGTATAATAGCAGGCCTTATGACCCACATATCAGACTTTTGGCCAATTACCCAGTGTCACTATACTATTCTTGGTTGGGTCATGCAAATGGTTCAGGTTATGCAAATTATTGAATATAATACATCACACTGCTTCACTCACCATATCAAAAAAAAACCAATGTAGATAGATAATAAAGATTATGATGCTGCACTAGTCCATTTGGGCACTCTCACACAGTTAGATGAGGCAAGTAAAACAATGCAAGGACACATTGGGGCTCTGGGGGGAAAAGCTCATCGGAGTTGCATTTGCAAATCAGAGATGCTAGTGAATGACATGGGTTTCAAAACCCACACGGGTCAGGGCTGTGGGTACTCAGGGTTGCGGGTATGGGTTTAATAATTTCAACCCGCAGAAACACCATACCCAGAGACAGTGATACGCTCTTAGTAGCTCTATAGGGGGAGATCCCTAACACTACTAACAGAATAATGCGAGATGTCGAAGATGACAACTACAGAAAGGTCAGGAGACGAAGGGGAAACTACTATAAAGTTTCCGAACTATAAACGTACGGTGCGACAGTTGCGATCAACTGTGCGACTTCGCGAACACGGTCGCGACTAAGATTTCGATATCGGAGGGCGTATACTGAAGGACTCAAGGGTATAACTTGAGCACGAGCTAAGAAGACTATATGTCTTTGATATGAGGACTATGGGGAGGGAAAACGTCGTATGTTTCTCTATAAAGAAAGAGGGGGGGTCTGTCTGTATGTATCTAAACTACATCTCTTTTTATACTACTTCGATCGGAAGATCGGAATGGTATAAAATCGATAGAAAGGAGTAGTAATGATACCAAATGGAGATGGGGAGAAAGGGATCAAAAGGTGAAACATGATATAAAAACAAAGAAACAAAGGAAGAAGAAAGGTAAAACAGAAAAGAAAGGGAAACTACTATACAAATACGTCCAATATGATCGAAAGTGAGGCAGGAGGTGGATAGAATAGGGGGAATGGACCTTCGATAAAGATGGGATCGGTCTGATATGGGATGGCTTTGTCCTGGTGCTGCGACGAGTTCGGAGGTGATCAATCGTTGTCGACTGATGTCAGAAGAGTTCGCAGATGTTTGTAAGATCGTGGGGTATCGGGATATAGTCGATGGAGAGGTAGAGTACGTCCGATTCGTATATTCGGAGCTCAGGATTGAATGGTGCGTATCAACGGGTTTGCCGGGTTAACTGCGGGTACTTGAGGCTAAGGCATGGTCATACAGGTACATAGCTAAATGAAAAAAACACAATCTGACACAGAAAGGGGAGGCCTCCTATTTAGAATAGTTCTTTGCCCACTCTGTAAGGTTCTACATATGGTTCACCCCAATGGACATAAATTGGATACAAATAAAAAATAAAAAAAAGATTACAATCTACCAACTAAGTTTGAAATAGGTTCAAGTGGAAAAATAATATGGCACAATCTTGAAAAGGAGATAGGGTAATACTTTCAATGCTGATACCACAACTACAAACAACAACAATGTAGATGCAGTTCCATTGCCATGCAATCCCATGCCAATGTATGGACAAGCAACATCAAGAAATTGGTGAAGCACTGGCATGACCAGGTGGAGTTGATAAGTGGCTGCTCAGATACTGAGTGCCAGTAAAGCATGGTATAGGATGAATGGGATGGTGGTTGTTAGTCTGAGGTTATGTAAACATATTTATAACACTTACATTTAGTGTCCATCCTTTATATTACAATGTCATCCCCCCAAAGTATGATGGTTGGAGAACCAGGACTTGATAAGTGTCTACAACTATAATCAAGTATGGTATTGGGTTATACCCATATCACCATACTGAATCCAAGCTATCACTGACAGCTTCTGAGTCAGTCAAGTCCCCTTCATAGTGTATGGAGCTCTTCAACATAGTGTTCTCAAAGTTTGGTTTGGTTTGGTTTTCCTTTGTTGTGGAACCCTGAACTGAACCAAACTGTAAAAATAGTTCCAAATCTGAACCAATCTGAACCAAATCCAAACCAAACTCTGACTTTTATTATATATGGTAATTGATTCAGTTCAGCAGGATATTGGGCCAAACTGCACTCATTAATCAGTTTGGTTTGGCTATGAGGTCTGAACTGAACCAAACTTTGAGGACACTGCTTCAGACCAGTGTAAGTTCAAAATCATAAATGAAAGTGCCACCATCAATTGTATAGAAGGATTTTTTGATTATAAGACAATAAATTGAGCTTGCCTACATTGTATTGTGATGTTTAGCTCTAGATCCAAAAGTGGAGTTTAGAAGGGTGTCAGCTGATATATGATTGAGGTGTTGTCAGTAAAAGTCTGGTTAGTGGTAAGAAAACCCAAAGGTGAATAGAGAAAATAAAGATAGTTTTGGCTGAGTCCTGACCAAAATAGTGGAAGTGGAAGTCAGTGGCAGTGGAAGTCAAGCTCAAAGTAGTGGAAGTTGGGTTTACATTGTACTCTCCCATTGTCTGTATTGTATTGTTCAACATGGCATTGTTTTATTAATTCTATCTACTTGTCTACTAGTAAAATAGGTATAATGAGTTGCATTATTAATTTTCACCAAGATCCTTGTGTGGTTTCTGTGTGTGTTTCTTTCTGGGCCATTTTGGGGTGTCAACATTGCTGAAATCTGTTGTGGCCACCAAATGTTTTGGGCACTGTCTGTACCCTCTGTGATTGTCCCAACAAGATGCCACCAGTATCAGAGCTTGAAATGGCAAGGGTCAGGGGAGTGTGAGACCTGGAAGCAGTGGTGTTGGTGATGGGAACATTGGTGGTGAGAGTTGTGCCACCAGGATCAGAACTGGAAATGGCAAGGGTTGGGGGGGGTTGAGACCCTGAAGCAGTGATGTTGGTGATGGGAACGTCAACGGTGAGAGTTGGGTTGGTGCCAGGGAGAGACTTGGCACCAGGAGAAACTCCTGCTGTCTCTATGGCATCATCCTCCAGATCATGCAGACAGTCTCCACAGGTTCCAATGGTGTTGCAACTTTGCCCTTCACAGCCTTTGATGGATTACGGCAAGCTGCCAAGCACAGCAATGCGAGGTGTTTTTTCTCAGTTGAGCGACCTGCCACTCCCCCCATGAGTCTTGATCCTACAGCTGTTTGTTTAGTGTCAAAAAACAGGAAATATGAATATACTGGCATACCTGAGACTTGATGATGGCAGCCATGGACAATGGCTTGCCCTCACTGTCATTCCACTGGTGGTCATCGTCAGAGAGGTCAAGGAGGTAGCTGATTTGTTCTTCTCGTGGCACTGTCCAACATGAAGGGATTGTCATGAGGTGGATGATTTGGCACACAGTGAGTTGCCAGGTTATTTGCAGGGGTATGTTGGCTTGCAGAAGCGGGTTAGCTGGTATTTCAGTGGATGTGGGTTCTTTCTTTATATGTAGGTGCTTTGCTGTGAGGTGCTTTGTTGGGCTTGAGTCGGGATCGAGGTCACTATCAGAGTCATTGATGATGATGACCTCTGATGGGACTAATCTGAAGTTGCTGTGCTTTCATTTGGGTGTACATGCCACTAAGATATCAACTGCATATTTTGAAAATAAGTTGTTGAGGGTGGGGGATACATGCTGTTTGGAGGCAATGGGTTTCAAAATGGGTGTTGATGAAGCAAGATGTGTGCCAAGAGATTGCAAGGTGGGAGATACAGTGGTTGGAGGAGGTGGAGGTGGATGTTGAGATGGGCGTTGATGCGACCTGTGCATTGAGGGGTTGCTGGGTGGGAGATATGCAGCTGCTGGAGGAGAGGGGAGCCGAGATGGGCATTGATAAAGTGACCTCTGCATTGAGGCATTGTTGTTGGTAATATTGGGTAGTTCAAGTAAAAAACAGGTTGGGTTCCATCCATAGTTCAAGGTTGTTGGCATTGGGCAGCATGAGCTCCTGGAGGAACACTGGGATGGTCTGGATATGCCATCGCATCAGCTAATATCCTCAAAATTTGTTAGATACATGCCTCAACAATGTACTTGTTGAGTACATCACAGCTGATCTTTTCAATCAGTTGTCTTGCGATGGCAAACTTGGCATCATTTGGTGCAGTGGGTGGCGTGTGTGGCATGATAGTGATGAGAATGAAGGTAGAGGACGACTAGAACCCAACATATTGAAAATGAGTGTGTGGTTGGAAAGGAGTGTGTGGTTTTGCACCCCCAGGCCACCATATTGGCCACAGGTCAACAATGGCACCATGGACTTGGAGAGGTGTGGCTCATTATAGGCTGATTACCTAATACAGTGCATTGCGACTGACACTCACTTGATCAACTCTGTGTCCTGACTTTGACTTCCACTGACTTCTAGTGTTGCTGAAGTCCGGTTCAGAACTGATCCGAACCCGGTTCGAACCCTGAACTGAACCCAAAGTTCAGTCTAAAGTTTAGCCAAATGCTGAACTGGACTGTGGGTTCAGTTTGTGGTTCCAGTGAGGCACAGAGGTTCAGACCAGGTTCAAACCTGGTTCAAACTGTGAACCATAATGTCTATATGCCTACATAAATACTCATTTAGATACTCATTTTTTGTATGAAGCCACATGAACTTAGGTTATGTGACCTTAAACATACATGTGAATTTGACTCAACAACAACAGCAATGAACAACAACAGCAACACAGGTAAGTAATTAGTTTATTTCTTACTTTACTGACAGCCCCTCATGGCCCATGCCCATGCCCACAAGCATGGACATGGCAGCAGCCCCACAGCAACACTAGCAGCCATCTAGTGAAGACCTGCACCATGTCCATTGACATGTGTCCATCATTCACAAGGTAACCAGCAGCAAAAATAGCAGCACCAGCAGCAGCAAGAACAACCCCACCAACCCCACCCCTCCTAGCTTCTTGCAACCCCAGGCCCATGTCAATTGATGTGGTGCTGTGGCTTGCAAGGAAATTTGAGGGTGAAGGAAGATGGTTCAGGGTTCAAACCCCATCTGAACCCAGACTGGACTGCATGGAACAGTTCCATGCAGTTCAGGTTCAGGTTCATCAAAAGGCCTGAACTGAACCAGGGGTCCAGTTTTCAGTTCAGCCAAAATGGCCGAAAACTGGACCAAACTGGACTTCAACAACACTACTGACTTCGACTTCGACTACTTTGGTATATACTTGTTTTGGCTTAATATGATGTAATTTGACATCATTCAATGTTGGGTGAGGTTTGGGTTGGCAGTTGGGAACTTGTAACATTGACAAGAGTGTAACTAATGAGTGGGTTTCATTTGAAGGGCAGTGGAGTGAAGTAGAGATATGATTATGAATTTGTGTGGCTACAAGTGGAGGTCTGAGTTTATGAGTCTAGTCTACTGATCAAGTACATAGGCATGTTTTATTTACTATGGACAGTGTTCAGATGCAAAGTTAATCAGCATTGGTGTGAGTAGTGTCCTGGTGTAGTAGTTGGGGCCTGGGGTCATGTGACCCAGTTCCCACAGTTGACCTTAGTCAGTGGGAGACAGACTCATCCTTGGATATCCACATTGTTCTACTTGATTCCTGTGTGAGCCCCTGGAGTGTAGTATATAGATGTGACAAGTATTTCAGGTGCTAGTGACTGAACTGAGAGGGGTTGGCCTATCTAAGAGACTTCAAGTTTGCCTACATGGTTCCTGGTAAAAGTCCTTGTCACTTTAGAGCCAAATTAGGTGGGTATGGCCAAATATAGAATTATGAGTTTGATTAGTTGGAGACCATAGCAAGCATGAGCTGTAGCAGTTACCCAGATAGAGGCCATGCATATAAATACACTGCTGATTTTGAGTAACCAGAGTATTTTTTTTAATCTGCACTCCTCATGCCTGGCCAATCCTACTGTCAACAACTGCTTCAAACTCTCAATCAGATGAAAAGTGACCTCATTCAGAGGAAATACTATGATCTGGTTGAGAATCTGGTTGAAGAATTCATTAAAGAAATACCTGACTCTGAAATTATATGTCTGATTCTTTCTCTGACAACTTCTCTGCCCTTGATTCTCACTCTGATGATTAAATTAACATGTTTGACTCCAGCTCTGACTAATTGTCTGAGCATCTGCTCTCTGTGTTGATCAACATTATTGGTGTCCTTGAGGATAAAGTCCAGAAGGCTCATGTTCTCAGAGCTTATCTGCACTCCCCTCATGCCTCTCAGTTCCATCTTCTTGATGAGTGGGCTCTTCACAATTCTTGTTGTTTTTGGAAAAAACTCTGGATGTCTTTGACAAATCAGTTGAACTCATTGAAAATCATCCTATCTTTGGATCAGAAAACCAACTCCCTGTTGAAATACAATTGGCCATTTGTCTGAACAGTGCTGCACTATGGTAATGATGCAACCACAGCAGATATAGCTGGTTGGGCTGGCATCTCTGTGGTTACAGTTCATAATTGTGGTGAATGGGTTATGATTGCCATTGTTGCCTTTCATGATAGTGCCATATCTTGGAATGCTGAGGACTCTTGTTGTGTGCATGAGAAGGCTGAGGCAAAGGAGTGGGTGGAGGAAAAGGCTGGGCCACAGGGGAGAAATGGATATTTGGTTGGTGATAGAATATCTTGCTCTCATAAATGAATCAATTGATGGGCCAAGAGGGGTGTAGGTGGGGCCTAACAAGGCTGTTGATTGGCCAGTGGGGGAGTAGGAGGGGCTTATTGAGGCCATTGATGTGGGGCCAAATGAGGCTGTTAATTGGCCAGCAGGGGTATAGGTGGGGGTGTTGATCTGCTAGGGGGAACATAGGTGGATGTTAATGGGCCAGTGGGGGTGTCAGTAGGGCCAAATGGAGCTGTTCATGTGCCAGGGAGACTATAGGTGGAGCTAAATGATGCTGCTGATTGTCCAGGGTGGGCAGCATGAGTGGCAATATCCTGGCCTGGGTGAGATGTCACAGGCAGTGAGTTGTGGCTTTGGATGGTCTGCCAGAGTCCATGGAGCCTTTGGTACCATGGGAATATGTTGTTGATTTGCTCTAGATATCCTATCAGATGAGAAGACATAAGGAACCCAGATATATATATAAAATACTGGATAAGTTTTCTGGACCAGCTCTGTTGGGGTCCACTCTCAACAATCCAGCCTCAGTCTTCTCCATACTTTGGTGAATTTCATGGTATTTACTCTTGAGTTTGCAATGCCCATTGGTAAATAGCATGCAATATGTAATATCCATATATTTGTAAGTGGTTTTCCACCACTGGGGCAAATTTCTCCATATGCTGTGCATAACCATGGCAGATGTATGGGTTATTGTTGGCAGAAAACATGGTGTTTGTGCATTTTTGAATCCTTACTTACAATCTTCCTGCAATTGGCTGTCTTGGAATCTTGAGAGGAATCAGAAAAAAGCTTGATGCAGTCAGGTTCTCTCAAGCAAGGTGATGAGCCTGTCAGTTCACCATGAGTTGCTACCATCCCAGTAAATTTTGACTTATGAAATGTCAGTTATGTCTTTGGAAAAAGTTGTTGAGGAAAGAGGTGAAGAAATCAATCCACATGCAGCAGTCATGCTCTTGGAACTGCTTCATGTGGAACTAGCTACAGAATGGTGTGTTATATGTGAGGAGGGCAAGCAAGGCATAACACAAGGAAAATATGCCACATATAGACATAACACACCAAAAATAATGACTGTCTCTGACTGTCAACTGATGATTCTATATTTTGCCATACCTACCTAATTCAGCTCTAAGGCATATGACAAGGATCATTACCAGGAATCAAGTAGGCAAACTTGAAGTCTCCTTTGGGGAAGGTTCAGTTTGAATTGATTGGTAATCAGAGGTGGAGTGCAGAGTATGTGGACAAGTGGTAGGGGGTATGTTTTGGAGTGATTCTGTGGTCACAGAGGTTGTACTCTCTATGATGTGTACAATAAGTGAGCTTGTGACTGTATCTTTTCAGAAATGACCAGAGTCAGAAGAAGCTAGGCAATGGTGCCTTGCAACACTTAAGCATTGAGTAAAGTGCCACCTGTATATTATGTTTGAGGGCAACCCATTCCTGAATGAGATTGTCCAAACACCAGTTTCTATTGGGGAGCTGTTTCAAAGGCAGTGGTTTGTTGTCAAAACATAACTAATGGAAAAGAGGACGACAAAAAAGCAATTTGTGTGAGATGAAAAATGATTCATTGAAAATCCAACCAATTTTCCAGATATCATCGAGAAAAAGGGACAAAGGACTAAGGCTATTTTCACAATGTGGAACCTGACAGAATATGCTGACATTGCCATTAATGACCATGAAAACTTTACTGCTTACAAGGGCATGGTGGCCTTCAAAAGTGAGAGGAATCATTGATTGACATTAGTTAGAATTATCAGCGCCAGTGAAATGCTGATAAGATAATATTGTTTTTTTGATTGGGGTAATGGTAAGTGTAGTAGTAGGTTCTACTGAGTCCACTGCCAGCTGCTGGCTGGATAGACTCAGCGTTGCTGCTTGTGGATGTTTGAGGATAATGGGGCAGTGGCTCATCAGCATACTGGCTGCTGGTGGTACTACTATCAGCAGCTCATTCTAACTCAGGATGGACAATTCCAGGCTTATGATCCACATGATCACTTCTTTCTTGGGGATATTGGATTGTGACAACCTGGTGACTCAACTAGACTTGGATGAGTTGATTCAGATGCCATCCCTCACAGAACACTTATGATCCTTAGGAGCCTTTTCAATGGTTTTAGTTCACAAAATCTCCACTATAGGAATGAATGTGTTGGATAAACAACAGAAGGGTAGTAGCGCAGAAGAAATAAAATATATAATCATGATAAATACATGAAAATCAACCTCTTCAGCAGGCCTCAATGATGCCATTTGTTTCAAAGGAAAAGACCTCATTGTGATTCATCCAGAAAACCTGAATATATTCCTTAGCTATTTCAAGTTCATAAGAAAGAATTAGTAAGGAATTGTAATTTATTAACTTTCACTATTTCTAACTCATTATCATATAGGACCTTGCACAGTTTCCAATCCCACATTACTGCCATAGTTAGCATACTATGAAGCGAACTTGAATGATGGGAAAGATGCTGCCAACAGGCTATTCTTGTATGTTTCTGCATTGTTACAACCAAAGATGTTGGGAAGATTCCAGGGTAAATATTATTCCCAAATATAGTGACAGCCATTTTTTCCTGGGAAGGATCATAGGGGGTTGGACACTGGAGAGATCTCTATTCCATTCAACATCATCCTTATTATTTACATCAGCACCCTCCTTAGGATCCTATTATGGTAGGTCTGCCTGGGATGAGTCTGTCTTGGCATTTTCCCAGGTGAATCCATATTTGCACAATGCTGGGATGGATCCATTGCACCCTTTATGGATTGGGCCTTCCTTCCACCCCTCTTAGGGTAGCTAACAAGTCTAATAGCAGCATGGGGATCAGGGGACTCTATTCTGGAAACACGTTCCTTAAGGAAAGATGAATAAGCCAAGTCCAATAAAGCTAGGCCACATATAGCAAGGTAATCAACAGTGACTTCAAAATCATCTATGTTGGTATACAAGCTCAGGAAAAAAGGCTATCAACATTTTTTGTGGTCACAAGAGAATTAATGGTATGTCTTCAAAACTTGCCTGCAAACCAATGGCTTGAAGCCTGCTTCTGTGTATTGCTTCTCTGTTACTGACTTGAGATTGTCTCCAACCATAAAGCCCAGATGTTCCAGACTAGCTTTAACATTTTCATCTAGTCAGTACTGAGCACACCATGCAGCAACATCCATGTCAACAGACACTGGGGAGGACAGAAGGTCAGCATAGTTATTGGTGTGGGAAGGTATGGTAAGGTGAGATGTAGGAGTGGAGGGCCTGTCATGAAGGGCATAGGCACAAATAAAGGGTTGAATGGCATGCCAGTGCACATATATGGATGGACACTGTGGTGAATGCAGCCTTTGTAGGCGTGGATTCAGGGTGGGAGAGTCCTTGTCCTTGGGGTAGAAACTCAAAACTCAACTTGTTTATATATATGTACACAAAACACTATATAGGTACTATACAGTATCTATAAAGGGAGTCTACTGGGGAAATGGTGAATATAATGAGGAGAAGAATATGAAAGGAAGGGAATGGATATGAAAGGAAGGAGATATGAAAGGAAAGAGGATCAAGGAAAGTAAGAAGATTTGAGTCCACACAGATATGGACCTCTACAACACCAAAGGGACTGGCTGGAGCTGGGGCCACAACTGGGGCTGGGGCTGGAGCTGGGGCTGGGGCTGCAGGGCCTAGTACATTGGCATCCAAAGCAACTGCTGGCCATTCTTTGGGTTCAGCACATTTGAGGGCTTGATTTGCCTTGAAGAAGTTGGATCCTAATGGAATCTTCTCATATGTTGCATTTCCCTGGCAAATGGCAGATGCCCAGACAAGGGTCCAAGAGCAATTGAGCTCAAAGTGGAGGTTGCTGGGGTGGTGGAGACAACAAATGCTGGGATGTAAATGGCAAACCAGATGGGTACTTCTCTGTGATTTTCTCAAAGCTCATCATCAAGTCAGGCCTGTAATATCATGTAAGACAAGGCATGGAATAAAATGAAATGAAACCAGTGAAACTATTTTGTAAGTAGGGCCAGCATCATCTGACAGTTGATCTTCATCAAAGGATGCCTCTACTGGACCTGGGGCCCAAGGCAAGGACTGTACTTGAACATTTGCCTTTGTGTTATGATTTTCACCTTTTTTACTCCTGTTTTTTGCTTTGACAGCATGTTGGGGAACACGTCTCTGGACCTCAGGGGGAAGGGCTCAGGGGGAGCCACAGCTGGGAAGGGGAAGCTGGGGAAAACCCTCAATGGCTGACTAAGCTATTATAGGAAAAGGAATCTACTGGCTAAGGGTCTCTGGGGTCCTAGGGGCTAACAGCAACTGCTGCAATGTGACATCTGCTGTCTGATCAACATATTCCCATAACAATATCTTGATTCCACACTCTCATTGGACAATACCCTGAAGATACATGACCATTCATACACAACCAGAATCTGAAGGAACCTGAAGACAATATGATCCAGAATCCCCCATGAGTCATAATATAATACTCCTACATCTCATGACCATTTGAACCTGACCATTCAGTTCTTATCACAACCCATGACCAGTGTGCATGCCCAGAGACAAGAATACTACATTATCTCCTGACTGCTGATCATACCCAGTGATCTGAATAGTTCTCCGCTGACTGATCTTTCTTGTTCCTGTCATGTATGGATGAATAGCTCTGTGCCTGATGACCAATCAACATTCCTATTTTGAGGAAGACTGACATGTCAACCTGATTCTCATGTTAATGCCCAACTCATCGCCACAATTGCCATATGTTCTGTTGGCAACTCCACCCTTGTGGGCATCTATATCTATGCAACCAATATCCAGATAACACAACCCCCTCACAATGACTCAGACATTGGATTCATCATAGTTACCAACAACTGATGACTCCTTTGATCAACCACCTTGTTCTTCTTCACATGTCACCCCCACATTCATTCACCTTTCTTCTCATCAGCTGACAACCTGAACTCACATGTATGACAAGTCCCTTGATGCTCCACGAAGGCTTGTACTCTGATATGTTTCAACGCTGTTGCATACCACTCTGTTGGTTCAGACCATCCAGACAGAGTGACAGTTATAACTGCCCATCTCAATTGCTGCTGTCTCACTCCTTACTCAATGATCCAACTAACCTCTCTGTTCACACCATGACAGTACATATTGCACACATGTATCCACAACCCCAATTTCTTGGCAGTTCCAACAAGTCTCCACCTGACATGACATCACAAACTTCATATAACAACTGATACAACATGATCACTAACTATACCAGTGGCTGTATAGTAACAGTCAGTTGTCTGACCCTCTATCATCCTTCCTCTACAACATGGACTGCTCCCTGGCCATCTCAGCTCAGTAGTAATCAGTCAGGTGACCAGTATCCTGATTACTCATCAATGTCCCACAATGTCAAGCAATGCTATGCATTACCACTACCTTGGTTCAATCCTATGACATGTGACCAGCACATGTTCCATGACAGGTTCTGGAACCTTCTGGAGCATTATCCTAGTACCATTGTTTTGGTTCAAGACATGTGATCTAGTTGGACAGATGGATATGTGACATTGTCATGGCTTTCTTGATCATGTGGTTGGTTGGTATCACCATATGGTTATATTGCAATTCAAAGACATACCCTCAAGTCTGTTCACTATATAGTAGGTCATATTGTACTTTTTCTCCATGTTTAGTCTGGTTCCCCCCAGTTTGCTTATCTGGAACTTCTTCTGAATTGTTGACTTTCTGTGACCCCATGACATGTGACTGAATGTCCTTGACTGTGCCAGTGTTTGGGGTCTCCACTGTTTGAAAATGCCATAGTAGCATAAAGTTTATTACACCAATGTAGTGTTCTTGACAACTTTTCATTGCTCAAACCTTCTTGATGATGAACCATGATAGATTCAGTAGAATGGCTCATCACTCTCACTTAAGGTGAGCTCCTAGACTACAGCCACAGCACCAATGCCATTGAATGCTAGCATGTCCAGATCTAGATGCCAGACACATTGAAGAACACCCCTCGCCATCATACACCATTAATGTCCCCACACAGGCCTTGCACAACATGGTAGGAAGATGCATACACAACTACACATGCAACAGTGTGAGACACAACAACCTTGAAAATGCACAGCCCCCAAATGCAAGACCAGGTCCCAGCTCTCCATTTGTTGACATTTTCTTTGTGCTCCTGCTCTTTCTTAGCATGTCTCTCATAAACAACAAGGTGCCAATGGCAAGGATGTACTAGCTGCATAACTGCATCTTCAGCTGCATCTCACCATCCCAGCAGCAGCAGGCATACATACCCACAGTGAATGACGGTGCACTCAACTGCTGCCAAATGTATGTTTTTCTTTTACCAACTGCTGCATTCACTAACTGGCCCTACACTCAGCACCAATGTGATGTGCATGACCCAAATGGATACCCAATGCCCAATCCAATGCCTGCTGCCCACTGCCAATGCTGAACACCTGCTCTCCCAGCCCATATTATTGCCTGGGACATCCTTTTTTTTTTCAGAAAATTGCTACATTATATGATACTAACTACCACCCCATGCCACCCTCCATGCCTGACATGTAATGCACACTGAACCCTGATGCCTATGCCCAATGGTTAGCACTGAGCAGTGGCAATGATGAAGGACAACAAAGTAAGTTTTTCTTTTGAAAAAAATTCCAACATCATATAATGTTAACTACCACCATATGATGCCTGCTTCTTCACCCCATGTGTTGCCAAAATGGACCAGCAATGAGGACAATGGCAACCACAAAGCCAACTACTGACAATGAAGGTGATAAGGCATAGCATGGGTATACCATGGGTCCGATTTCTGGACACCACACCCAACATACTGTACCTGTTAGATGATGGGTATGGTGGTAGATGGCGGGTACCTGACCATGGGCACTGGGGAGCCCCATACCTCGTGTGGGCCAGGCGCATGTCAATTGATGACATTGTCACCCTCACGAGGTAGACAGGGGGGTCTCTGGTGGGCTTCATGCTTGGGTCAACCTCATTCGTGAGAGGTGGGGGCACCACTGAGCCCTACATGTCTACGTGTGTTTGCAAGGTCCCTGTGTATTCTTATCCTAACAACCTCACAAACAACAGGGGTGTGTCAATTGATATGCTCCATCTGTTTCACGAGGTTGGGATGGGGCCAGGGAGATTCCATGGGTGTCTGCATGTGCTATCTTGCAAACAACAGGGGCACGTCAATTTTGACATGCCCCATTGTAGTGGGAGGCACATGATATGCTTAGTCAGCATATCACGTGATGTTCAGACTTAGATGCATAGCTAGACAGAGAGAGACCAGCCAGATCACGACACACACACATACAGACAGGATTCTCATTAGTACCCACTCCACCGTCTGTCTTTGTGAGGTTGGATGGCGCCAGGCAGTTGATGGCATCTGCACATGCTAACCACCTCATGAACAATGGGGGCATGTCAATTGACATGCCCCCATCCATTTTTGTGAGGTTGGGATGGGGCTGGGGTTTTTCCATTGTCCCCATTTGTGTTTATATGCTGTAGACCTTGGGAACACACCTCGATGTGTAGGGTAGAGCAGGGGTTAGGGTATAACTGGGGTGTCAGGGGTAAGGGTCAGCCGGGTACGGGTTCGGGTATGAGATTTCACCAGTATTTTACACTCCCCCACAGGTCCTGAAGCACTGCTTCAGGACTCCTTCAGGACTCCCAGGACTCCTGACAGACTCCTGGAAGTTAGATTAGTCCTTGGACTCTGCTAGGATTTTGCTCGGACTTTGTCTGGACTTTTCCAAGACTCCTCAATAAGTCCTGATTAGAAACATGAATTTTCTACATCAGGAGTCCTAGCAAAGTACTAGCAAAGTCTGAGCAAAGTCTGGACAAAGTCCGAGCAAAGTCTGAGGACTAATCTAAGATTCCTCATGATTCACTTTGTTATTGTCACTGTTGTTGTTGCTATTGCTGCTGCTGCTGCTGCTGTTGTTGTTGCTGTTGATGTTGCTGTTGCTGTTGCTATTGTTGTGTGGTTGTCAGTCATGTAGTTGTCATTGTACCCATGTATTGCCTTTGGTGATACTATAGTAGTCATATGTCTGCAACACTGTGTCATTTACTATTCATATCTGTACACTCAAACACTTATTTATTTGTTAATTTTTTATACTATTACAATATGAAACAAATGTGTTAATAGTGCATATTCATTCTCTATCAATATCAATTCCAGATTCTTCATCACTCTCTTCCTCCTCCATATCTCTTGATTCTTGCTCAGTTTTCATCCTTTTTGCTTCCTGTCTTTGAATAACTCTTTGAGTATGCAGAAACAACATAGCATGCAAAAACCAGTTAAAGTTTCCTGCAGTCATCTTTTTCAAAACAGTTTCAAATCCTCCCAACCATGCATTCAGCTGCTCACATGCCTGTCAAGTTTCAATTAGAATAAGACATGTCAATGCAGTGTGAAATACAGACCCGAGTATTAAATGCACGTTTGTAGTGGGGAGTTCCATTTTTGTCATACTCCACAACAACCAGATTAGGTGCAGAGCCATTCAAAGGTGCCGGGTTACACCATTTGCGACAAAGATAATCACTTGCATGATGGTTGATATAGTGGTAGGAGTCAACCACAAAGCAAGTAGTGTTTTGCCATATGTTCCAACTGTCATTGGCAACACAGGTCCTAAGCACCATACATGCTTTATCAATTATCACATAGTCTGGCCGTGACTCTGGAGTTGGATAGACTTTTTCCAGAAAATTCAAAATGTTCGTAGGTGATTCAGACTTGGCAAATTTAGCCCAAGCTATAACCACACCACATGGAGCACACATCGTTTTAACACAATAAAAACGAGGTGCAATAAAATAATTGTCTCTGGCCAGAGTTGGAGCTTCTTCGGCATCATGAGGCTGAATGCGCTGAGCACGAGCAGGCAACCAATCAAGACGTTCTTCCTCAGTTCTTCTCAGCATCCTCCGTATTCCAAGCAAGCTTTGATTTCCATGGTGTACAAGATGAGAATACCAACGATCCTGATGCTGAGCGCATGTATGTATCCCAGGAGCTTTTGGATTTGAACATTCTTTAATGCGACATAGGTGATCGCGCAAAGCTGCATGAACTTTGCAGAATACTCCTCCTCGAGCATTAGCCAAAACACCATCACAGTTTTCCATGGCACAGAAAGTATGTCCCATTACAGTACCATCAATAACAATGGCAGTAACGGGAGAATTTTGATCAACATCCATGTCTCCAACACCCAGTTGTAAATTTCTTGCTTCTTGAAGCCTTGCTCTTGCAGCAGTTTCTCTAGCTTCAAGAGCATCCTGAGCTGCTTGACCTGCATGTTCACCAACAAGTGCAGGAACTTGTCTATTCTCATCCACTCCAAGCACTGCAGCAGGGTCATCTCCAGTGATTCTGTCAGCAACACTTTTGTAAACATGTGTGCATTCAGAGCAAGCATGACCATCTGCACTTCTAATAATTCCTTCTTCACCCAAATGACTATAAGCTTGCTTGGTCACCTCATCAGTAGAGAGATTATCTTTGAGCTCCAAGATCTCATCTGAAGCTGCAGCCACTTGTCATATGGATTCCTGCACAAAAGATTTCCACACTTGATGCCGTGCAACTCTTCTGGAATCAGTGGCTTGAGTTGACCAATAGCTGTCATTCCAAAATTCTGCCAGTGCAGAGGAAGAGGCATGGAAACTATAGATTCCATTTACAATGGAACCAGAAAACACACGATCTGTCCAAGTTCTCTGACCCACTTTGAGATATCTGGCAGAGTTCAAATACACAGAAGTATATGTTGATTTGCCCTCTGCAGATATAGTTTTCACCCATTCATGATCAGCATAATATACTGTGGTACACAGTGGGCAATGACCACTGAGCACTATGCAATCACAAATCTTGGTCCCTTTGATTAATGTGGCATCAGAGATATCTCTTTCCCTGGTTTGGAGCAGTATCGCTCTGGATCCACATGCCTCGGGCTCGCATTCCATAGAGTCAGGACAAATGGCATAGATGGGTTCAATTTCTGTTTGAGAAACTGATGTTAGTTTCTCCTGAAACTGCCCATATTTATCATATGGACATAAACCCAACAGTTTGGATAAGCCATCCAACTTGCAACCATTAGAGTTGATAGCCTGATCTCCATCTAAATCTGATTCTTCTTCAGACAAGAGAGTATCACTAGCATCTCCGAGTTTTTTGTGTAGTGCCCGAACAAGCACTTTCATCCATGCTGAAAGGGATTGCGCAATTTCACCATGTGCTTGAGGATGCTGCTGGCGAGCATGCAAATTGAGGAGATCAGGATTGTTGGTGAGGGTAAAGAGCAGAGTAAGAACAGTGGCCAGGGAGATGTTGGGACTGAAGTGTTCTGAAATGAACACACTGAACACATTGAAAGGAATATCAGGAAAGGGGCTGTGTTTATCTGAAGCTGAAACAGTTGGGATGTAAGCCAGGAATAATGTAGCCAGAGCAGCTTGCATCAACCAAGGACCAGTGCTTGTACAAAACAGAAGACTGAAACAAGCAAGAATACAATCTTGCACTAGATAACTATAAAATAAATTATCAAGTCAGGTTGAATCCATATGGATTCATAATATTCAAAGTCATTCAAGCATATATTTGTTCTACTTACAAGGTTTTTTTAACCTTGGATGTGCCGGCCAACTTTCCCTTCTTCCCATCCTTCCGAAGTTCAACCTCAGCCTTCCTTTTACCTTTCTTGTCTGTTCCTCCACTCTTCACGGAAACAGCAGCCACCAAATATTTGCGAAGATCCACGAAAGTATAAGCCGGACGACAATAACCAAAGACAACCTCATCATCCAAGCAACCAGCATCATTTTGAAGCCATTTCACAAGATCAGGGAAGTCCTGAAACTCCGAAAATAACTTGTAGTTATGGTGCCAAACACTTTTCGAAACAAAAACATCTATCAGCTCATCATTGGTCGGAATTTTGAGAGCCCAAAGACCACTCGACGACATCTTGTTGATGGCAGTGCGAGCTTTGAAAAAGTAGAGATATTTGGCATAGGCAAGTCGAAGATCAGCACCCTTGTGAGGACATGCCGTGATAGAAGCTGGAATATCAAGCGCTGCAGTAATCTGCTCTCGAAACTTTATAGATTCTCCAAATCCTATACCCGATGTGGGCAGAACTGAAGAAGTGGGAGCAGCTTTGGTTGAGTTAGAAGATACACTAGGCGCAACCTATCATGTAAACATGAGAAATTTGACTTCAAAACTAAAATAATAATAACTTACTGCAAGTAAAGAAATAGCTGGTTTACCCTGAGTATCAAGGCTCCAGATAGTTGGGTCATCGGATGCAAGCACAGCTGAGAATCGGCCTTGTATGGCCCAGTTGTCATCTTCCACAAGAAAATATGACTGTCTTTATCTGCGAAAATGTGAAACTATGCTTGACAAACTTGCAAAAATACCTTACTCTTGATTGGAGAATAGAGAACACCTAATTTCTTGAGAATGGCTGGAAGCTGGGTCCCCGAAGTACACTTCATAGTCATGGTTGGCACAGCATCCTCGGCTCTACTTTCAAAAATGGCAACCTTCCCCATTTCGTCATGGAGATCATGTCTAGGTATCCTACTTCACGTCTAGGTATCTCATCATCACCTGCAATGATGGGGTGAGTCGAAAACCAGGGGGAGAAAATAAAACACTTACTAGCATCAGCCATATTAAAATAATTTCCCTTTGCTTGACCACGAAAAAGACCACTGGTAGTACGAGAAGCTCCAAAAAGCTCCTCAATCCTAAAACCTTGTCGGTGATGCAATAAACCACTGGAGTTACGAGATCTGAGATCCTCATCAAGGATGGGAAGGGCCGGCTTTGGAGTAAAGGGGCTTTCTAATATATTCTTGGCCCTGGCATGACCATCAGTGTCCAGGCCAATATCGAAGTCTGCTCCCGCACTGGCATCCCCCCCCACACCGGCATCCAAGTCCATACCAGCATTCATATCATGGTTCTCATCCATGTTCGCATTCGTGTTCATATTGTGGTCCTCATCCGCGTTCACGGTCGCGTTTGTGTCGTTCACGTCCTGGTCCTTATTTGTGCTCACATCCTGGTCCTCGCAGACCATGCCATGACTTAACCCGACTGTGACCGGGCAACTAAGGGTGACAATGTTGGGTTTGAGTCGGGCCAGCCGAGATGGGCCGAGAAAATATTATTGTTAGGTACTTGACGGGGCAACTGAGAAGTGACATATGTACCATGTGAGACCGGTGGGCCGAGTCAAGTGCTAGAGTATAGTGGATGGTCTGAGACCGTTGGGCCGGCATTGGCTGGGATAATTGTGACCCATCTCAGACCGTTGGGCCGACATTGGCTGGGATGGGTGTGACCCGTCTCAGACCGTTGGGCCGGCATTGGCTGGGATTATTGTCACTCGTCTCAGACCGTTGGGCCGGCATTGGCTGGGATGGGTGTCACCCGTCTCAGACCGTTGGGCCGACATTGGCTGGGATGGTTGTCACCCGTCTCAGACCGTTGGGCTGGCATTGGCTGGGATTATTGTCACTCGTCTCAGACCGTTGGGCCGGCATTGGCTGGGATGGGTGTGACCCGTCTCAGACCGTTGGGCCGGCATTGGCTGGGATTATTGTCACTCGTCTCAGACCGTTGGGCCGGCATTGGCTGGGATGGGTGTGACCCGTCTCAGACCGTTGGGCCGACATTGGCTGGGATGGTTGTCACCCATCTCAGACCGTTGGGCCGGCATTGGCTGGGATTATTGTCACCCGTCTAAGACCGTTGGGCCGACATTGGCTGGGATGGCTGTTTACTCATCTTAGGTGTAGGGATCGGCGCCGGTGTGGTCATTGGTGTTGTCATTCGAGTAGGTATCGGTCTTATCATCGGCATGGTCATCGGTGTTGTCATCGGTGTGGTCATCGGCGTCATCATCGGTATTATCATCGGTGATATCATCGGTGATATCATCGGTGTTATCATCGGTGTTGTCCTCGGTGTTATCATCGGTGTTGTCATCGGTGTTGTCATCGGTGTTATCATCGGTGTTGTTATCGGCGTTGTTATAGGTGTTCTCATTGGTGTTATTATATGCATTATCATTGCTGTTGTCATTGTTGTGGTCAATGGTCTTAGTGTATATTGCAAACATTATTTTTTTAATTGATCAAGGGCTACATCTAGACTGAAGATGGTATCTAGGCTTTTATCAAGAAGCATCTTGAGCCTTGTCGTATCCCCTATACATGTCCTGAATTCCTGTTTAATATTCGCTTCTTCGTGTTCAATCCAGAGCCGATGTTTGGCTGGGTATTGGTTGACTACCGCTCCATACCTGACCTTCTGCTTTTTCCGGCTTGCCCATCCTTTGTAAATTGAAGCATCTAGACGTTTCCGTTTTCGTGTTTTTCTCTGTTCATGCAACAAGGAACCTGCTTTTGAATGATTGGATATCAGCATACATTTGCAAAAGTTTTTCATCGGACTTGCATTTGTTTGAGGGCCTCGGCGTTTTGGGATATGATGTGCAGAACGAGGAAGAGGATGCCTCGGAAACGGCATCGGCCTCCACGTTACGTTGTTTACCGGCATCGGTGTGGGGGTTGACGTCGTTGTCGGTGTCAGTGGGGGTGTCCAAATCGATCACCATTCTGTCTGCATCGGCAGGGGCATCCAAATCGATAACCATTTTGTCATCATCCTGCACCTGAACCGAGGGTTTTTGAAGACTGGGTGGTTTCAGCATATCGAAACCGCCAAATGCAGTTCCTGTATATAAGTGTGATAAAATCTCATGTAGTCGTGCACCATTGAACCTACTACTGGGCCAAACGAATGCCGGTCCGCCATTTCCAGCATTGGAAGGGCCTGGTACTCCGGGTACTTCAGGATTGAATGCCGATCCACCCTTTCTGACATTGGAGGGGGCCGAGGGGCCTGCTACTCCCGGTACTTCTGGATCGTTTTTGACCAAATCAGGAGCTGGTGATTTGGACTTGACCTCATCAGCAGGGGCGAGGCCAAATGTGAAAAGTCCCGCTGATTGATGTTTTAGTTAAGCACAAGTTATAAAAAATAACTTACAGGGAACCACAGGGAAGTCCTTCAATGTCTTTAAAACGATCGGCTCTAAACACCAGAGTTGAGAGTGACACCAGCAAAGTTGATAGAGTGCTACATACTCCTGCTAGTTACTACATTTTACCAGATATTCGTCAACAAAGGTGCTTGATAATGAGCAGCAGTAGTAGATCTCACCTTTAGATCGAGCCATTGAGGTGTATTGACTGCAACAAATGCCGATGGCCGATATTCAACGTTGTTTGTTCAAGTTTGGCCAAAACAAAAAAAAACACGTCGGAGAGTTTTTCGCGGTGAATTCACCGATATTCTGAAAACTTTGACCAACAGATCCACCACACACACACGAATCTACAATGGCCGCCCAAAACATCGATTATCAAGGTGTCATCTACAAGATAAATGCACGTCTCACGGACGCCTTCAAGGTCGCGAAGGCTGAATTTGACAGCAATCTCCGGAACCACATCATGTACCAGGTCACGCAGGAAATGGTAGGTTTTCTATCACAAGTTACTTCTGGACTCTAAATGCAAACCCTTGGAATACAGATCAAGGTTTCAGAAGTGTGCAAAGCTGCAGAGTCCGAAGGTATCAAGATCCATATCCCTAGGCTCATCCTCAGTGCGGCCATAGAATACAAGGCCAACTACGACCCCGAGCGGCGTAAGTTGCCACGAATTCGAAGAATCAGCAAAGAAGACCCCAACATCACCAATGAGCCGGGGTATGTTGCCGGTGATACGTAGAGAGTAGGTCTAAGGGGGAGATCCCTAAAACAACTACTACAAGGTAAAGTCGCGAGTAAGTCAAAGAAAGCTACTACCTAAGAGTGTGTGGTGTAGGATAAAAGTGGAAACTACTATAAATGAGTTTCCGAACGAAAACGTACGATGTCGACAGTCGATATAACTGTGCGACTACGCGAACACTGTCGCGAACTAAGTCGGAGGTCGAACGATGATCGAAGATCAAGAACTATATCGGAGGATCAAAACGACGAACTTAGGGGTATAACCTAAGTGATAACTGAGGGATCGAAGGGTCGGAATGGTTGTCTAAGGCTGAGAGGGGAAAGGGACCGTATATCTCTTCTTTTTTTTTATGTACAATCTATCTACCTTTTTATACTACTCCGATCGGAAGTCGGAACGGTATAAAATCTAGAGAAAGAAGAGGTAATAATACCGAATGGAGAAAGGGAGAAAGGAATCAAAATCTGAAACATAAGGTGAGAACAAAGAAACAAAGGAAGGAGAAAGGTAAATCAAAAGAGAAAGGAAATCTACTATACAAATACGTCCAATACAATCGAAAGTAAGATAGGAGACCAAGGAAATAGGGGATATGTCTGTCCGACGAAGGTAGGATCGGTCCGATACGAGATGGCTTTGTCCTAATGCTGCGACTAGTTCGGAAGCGATCGAAGTTGTCGAGAGGTGTCGGAAGAGTTCGCAGACATTCGTAAGATCGTGAGATATCGGGATGTGGTCGATGAAGAGGTATAGTACATCTGATTCGCGTATTCGGAGCATAGGATCGTATGATGCGTATCATCTTCCTCCATACTGAAATTTTGACTGTCCTCAGTCAATACGTGAGAGAAGGAAGCACGTGACCTTGTTGACTACAACTCCGCAACTCGTGAGAAACTTCTCAAAATTTTTCTCCATATTGTCGACATCACCTATCCGTCAATAACTCATCTATCGTCATGTCGTCCATCATCGGAATCTCGGGTGCCCTCAAAGACAAGATCAAGGGGCTTGTCGACACGATGCCTAGTGGTTCGATCGCGGGGACTGAGGAGTATGAGGCTTGGGGTTGTGTTTTTGTCGAGGCTGTCGTAAGTACATCGCCAGAGAGTCTGGTTGCTAACCAAAGGATTCGGATATCTAGGAACAATATCGCGAGGTGATCGAGCTGTGGGAGGAAACCGAAGATGAAATTGTCGCAAAATGGATCGCAGAAGCCCAAGTCATATATGAAGGGCTCGGAGAGGAGAGGTGGCTGAGTTGGGGAGGAGCGATTTTGATGCCGAAGCTTGCAAAAGCTGTCGAGGTACGGGAGATCGAAAGGAAACAGGTGGAAGAGGAGGAGCAACATATGCGACGGCTGTTCGAACAAGCGGAGGAGGAGAAACGACGCGAAACTGAGAGACTGCGATTGATCGAAGAAGCGGTAGCCCTCAAGGCCAAAGCCGAAGAAGCTCGACAAGAAAAACTGAAAGTCGACCAGCTCAATTTGTATCATCGATACCAGGCGAAGGAAATCTCTGCGAAAGAACTGAAGATGGCTCTCGAAGCGATCCTCAATCCAGTAGAAGATGGCGATGTCGATCGCGAACAAGACAAGGACAAGGAGGAACATCTGGGTGGGAAGCGAAAGGTTCTTGAAAGCGACGACGAGGACGACGGTCTCTTGGCTGTCGAAGGCAAGGTATGTTGTCGAAGGTACTGCTATGCTGTCAATCTAAATAATCTGTAGTGCGATCGATGCAAAGGCTTCAAGGTCGAATTGCCATGCGAATACGGAGATCACGATGCGAAATGTCGCAAGTGCAAAGATGATCGGAAGGGTTGCTTCTGGGGCGGAGTCGCTAGGTTGGGCCATAAGCCGAGGACGAAAAAGGCGAAAATTGTACGGGCTAAGGATGTCGAGAGTCCAATTCGTAAGTGATCTAATGTTCGCATGTGGTACACTAAAAGAACTGTGTCGTAGCGAAAGCCTGGATTGGAAAACGACCACCAAGCGGTGTCGCAGGATCGTCGAGGGTTGGTTCTCGTGCAGTGAAACTCGTCGCGAAGGGAAAAGGGAAAGAGAAGGCGATGAATCGAGGGGAGATCGAGGCGCAGATGTCGTCGGCTGAGGAGGAGATCGCACGGATGAAATTGAAGATATCTGTCTATTCGCAGTTCGTCGAGCTGCTGGAAGAAGAGAGGGAGCGGCTAATGGAGCTGTGGTACGATGCCTAAAGAGTGGCCGGATGCTGTCGCGAAGTATCGATCCTTTTCTCTTTTTGTAAAATATTTTTGTTTTTCGACGTTTTCAATGGTAAAAGAAAAGCCTCGTCCAATATCGCAAGAATCTGTGAGGATAAATAATGAAACAAAATGGGGTCCCGATTATTTCGAAATAATTGTCGGGGGATCAAGAAGGGCTTGTCGATAAATCACAGTGTAATCGAGGGGGCGGTTCACCAACGTCGCGATGTGAGTCGTTAGTTCGCATGAATCGCGAGACTAGATCAGTGGCAAAGCAAATACGCGAGGTCGGATGCGTCAAACTAGTTAGTGTATCGAGGGGAGAAATTGAGGAGACCTGAGACAAAGGCGAAGTCAAGGGGTTCGAAGACACAATATTCGATGGCGAAGGGGTTGAAAATGATATGGACACAATATTCGGGGGCAAAGTCGATGGAACTAATGAAGTTACTATATTCGGTGGAGGGTCTGGCAACGAAGCTAACGTTGTCAGAGAAACAATATGCGATGGCTGCGATGAGGGCGAAATTGGTTCGTATGGTGCGATATCTAATGTCGAGGGGTCGGGCAATGGTTCCGACACAAACTCTGGAGTGGGCGGTGAGGATTCTGCGGATACTGGTTCGATGGGCGAAGGCGGAGGGAAATATATCGGAGATAGGGGCGGTACTGGTGACTCTGGCGAAGGCAATACTGATGCGACTGTAATCGAGGGGACAGGAGATGATGCTGGAGTAGGGGGCTGCAAAGCCGAAATCGGAACTACGGGGGGCGCTGTCGAAGAAAGAATCGAGATCAGAGGGGTCGTGGTTGAAGGTGCTGCTTCATCTGATCGTGTCGAAGGTGATATCTGCATTTCTAAACTGTATACGGCTGTCGGAATCCTGAACGAAGTAAAATCGTGCTCGGGCTCTTCTTTGGCGACAAAAGTTTCTCGAGAACGAAGCTGTCGGAGCAATGCCAACTCCTGTTCTAGCTTAGCGATACGAGACAGATCTGGAGCAGATGTTTGATCGGAGGCTTGAGGTGTCGAGGGCAGAGATGGTCGATTTAAGATGCAAATACGCGACGAATCTTCGTTAAAATATGCAGAACGCGACAAAGGCTGAGATGACGGCGATGGTTCGACATGTCGAAGGGGTAGTGTCGATGTTGTGGGTCCTAGTGTGCATGGCTTGGTGTAACAATATGTAGAAGTAGTCGCAGGAGGGGTTTGAGGGGCTAAGGCATTAACCAACGTCGTCGTGAACTTGTCTACCAAAGTTGTGAGATCATCGGTCTGAGCTGGGGACGGTGGGATCAAGTTCGAAGGTGTTGGAACAAAAGTCGGGGGTTCGTACGAAAATGCTGAATCGTCGCGCAAGACATACTGTGCGGCTGCATAGATATCGGTGAGCGAATATGGGTCATCGAGGAAATGATCGGGGAACTTGATTGAAAGTCGGTGTCTAATTGATTTTGAAAAATGGTCCTGGAAACCTCGAATGAATGCTCGACTAATCTCTGCATCAGAGATGCGATTCTTGTTGCGAAGGAACGTCGTAATGTTAAGGAAACTTCGATAGTAGTTTCCAAGTTCGTCCGAATCGTGTATCCCAAGTCGCAACTGTTCTCTGACCAATATATCCATGTCGGAGATCGACCATTTTCTTTCGTCTTGGGCTCCGGGATAAAGGGCTATCACTGTCTGTATAAAATCTTCGAAAGATGTTCCAGGTTCGCTTGCTGGGAGGTAACCCCAGAGGTCGGAGGAGTCAATGTCAACGTAATATCTGGCGAACTTTTTCTTCTTCTGAACATCGGTGATCGCACAACTTGTAAATAAAAGTTCGAGATCGTCGAAGTATCGTCGGAGTTCTCTAGGCTTTGAGGGCGAAAAGGTCGGAGCTGTCGAATGACCACGCGATGGCATAAAAGCTGGTGCAGACATGATGAAATACTTGGTCGAGGTGGTAAAGATTGTCGTCGATTGATGTCGTATAAGGTGCGATGAAGATGTCGGATGTCAATAGCTATAGCGATGTGTCGTGGGGATAAGAGATTGTGGTAAAAGACGGTATCGGAAGTGGTGGTGTGGAATCGGAAATGTTAGCAATAATAGCGCAAAAGAAAAAGGGGGGGTAGAAGCAATCTTGAAATAATCTAAAAAGAAACAACTGCCTCGCGGTGGGCTCCAAAATGATACGTAGAGAGTAGGTCTAAGGGGGAGATCCCTAAAACAACTACTACAAGGTAAAGTCGCGAGTAAGTCAAAGAAAGCTACTACCTAAGAGTGTGTGGTGTAGGATAAAAGTGGAAACTACTATAAATGAGTTTCCGAACGAAAACGTACGATGTCGACAGTCGATATAACTGTGCGACTACGCGAACACTGTCGCGAACTAAGTCGGAGGTCGAACGATGATCGAAGATCAAGAACTATATCGGAGGATCAAAACGACGAACTTAGGGGTATAACCTAAGTGATAACTGAGGGATCGAAGGGTCGGAATGGTTGTCTAAGGCTGAGAGGGGAAAGGGACCGTATATCTCTTCTTTTTTTTTATGTACAATCTATCTACCTTTTTATACTACTCCGATCGGAAGTCGGAACGGTATAAAATCTAGAGAAAGAAGAGGTAATAATACCGAATGGAGAAAGGGAGAAAGGAATCAAAATCTGAAACATAAGGTGAGAACAAAGAAACAAAGGAAGGAGAAAGGTAAATCAAAAGAGAAAGGAAATCTACTATACAAATACGTCCAATACAATCGAAAGTAAGATAGGAGACCAAGGAAATAGGGGATATGTCTGTCCGACGAAGGTAGGATCGGTCCGATACGAGATGGCTTTGTCCTAATGCTGCGACTAGTTCGGAAGCGATCGAAGTTGTCGAGAGGTGTCGGAAGAGTTCGCAGACATTCGTAAGATCGTGAGATATCGGGATGTGGTCGATGAAGAGGTATAGTACATCTGATTCGCGTATTCGGAGCATAGGATCGTATGATGCGTATCACCGGTAGGAAGACTCCGGAGTATGATGGACCCAGAACCGGTCCTGCTTGGTGGACCGATGAATATGGTGAGTTAATCTATTCAAATACTGACATGCCTACAGGGCTTTATTGACTACCTATGTCCAAACTAACCCAGTCAAACGCCTAAAACCATTCCCGATGATGAGGAGTCGGCAACCCCCTCCTGAAAAGAAGCATGGGAGGAGCAACAAGGATGGGAAGGGGAATGGGAAGGAGGGGACCGGGAAGGGGAGGGGGAAGGGGAATGCGAATGCGAAAGGGAAGGGCAAGGAGCAGGAGGATGAAAAGGAGGATGCATCGGAGTCGGAGGACGAGGAGGAGGAAGATGAATTGGAATCAGAAGAGGACAAAGAGGACAAAGAGGACGATCTGGAAGGGGATGATGATGATGATGAAGATGAACTTGAGGAGGAGGAGGAGGCAATGGGGCAAGGGAAGAAGCCGAGGGGCCAGGACAAGGGGAAACAGAAGGAGAAGACGACGGAGGAGAATGAGGAGAAAGACTTGGGCAAGAGCTTGACGGGAAAGGGTGAGGGGAAGGAGAAAAAGGTGGAGGTCATAGACCTCGAGATGACTGACATAGTCAAGGAGGAGTCCGATGAGGAGGGTTCGAAGAAGACGCTGCGTGAGGATGAGGTCATGCAGCTGGACGACATTCCCAACCGCCGATCAGGATCCAGGAGGCTGAAGAGACGACAAGAAGACCTGGCCAAAGAAGAAACACCTAGCAAGAGGCAAAAGCAAACGGATGGGACAATTGGGCTTACGAGGGAACAGGTAAGTTAGCCTGCCGTTTCAAAGAATTTTTACTTCATTCTGGCACCTTTAGTGTTGCCGGCGTTGCTTCGACCGATGGCCTACGTTGGTTTGCCAGAAAGGTACTAGGACGGCATGCACTCAATGCCATCGGCTCAAGACGAAATGTGTGTGGGATGGGAAAAAGAGGACGCCAGCTGAACCCGCCCAAAAGACCTTCAAAGCCAACAAACCTAGGAGGGAATCGACGCCGACGCCGCCACCACCGACACCGACACCGACACCGGGGCCAAGCATCATCAAGAAGAAGATCATGAAGGTTATCCTCATTCCCCCTGCACCTCCAAAGCCATCAGTTGCATCTGGTTCCGGAATGACCCTCCGGCCTCGAAAATCAATGGTTCGCATTCAAACGCCTCCGACGCTGACCCTATCGCCGTCGCGGAGTGTGTCACCTTTGCCTCCCCCGATCACCCAAAGGCGAGGCAAGTCGAAAGGCAAGGGGAAGGCGAAGGAGGTGATCAATGTGGATGATGATTTGAGAAAATCATCCATTCCTGAGGGCTGTGAGTTTGAGTCAGTTCTTGAATGAAAATTTGCTGACATATTACTGAAATTTAGCGACTCTTTACCCTGTCGTCTTCCACCCAACCCGAATGGATGCCCTTGGGACGGTACGCAAATCCAGTAGCTCGGACAGCTCCAATCAAGAGCTGCTATCAAGGATAGAACGTCTGGAGGCCGAGGTCCGGGCTGTCAAATCGAGCCGGATACAAGCTCTGGAGGCTGAGGTTCAGGCCCTCAAATTGATGATGGAAGGGTTCAGGGGGAGGCTGGCGAAGGAGGAGACAAAGGTATTTGAATTGCCTTTGAAAAAGAAGGAACCATCGGAGGAGGCGATGCCACTGAGATCCCAGAGTGAGACAGAGAATGTCCAGATGGCTGGTCCATCCACATTGACAGACCAAAGGGAGCTCCGGAGTAGCAGAGAACGGTTGCCACCTCCAGTGAGACTCCGTGCAATGTCTGAACCTCTGGCCTCCGACAGACAGCGATCGACGGTGACCCCAAGCATGTCGATTTCCGAGGTCATCCGATCTCCATATTTGAGGTCCCCAGATAAATCCTTCCTCACATAGGCGGCTGGTTTGGCTAGGATAATTTTATGTTTTCATATGTATACGGCTGGATTCACGGAATGAATGGACTGGGTTTGGATTTCTCATGTGCTCTCTAAATGAGTGAAGTAATTGGGTGAAGTTAAGCCTGAATGAGGAATGTTTGTGTGATATGTTCTGTGTTATCATTTTTACCAGAGTCTGGTTGGTATTGGTGTTATGATCAGCGTTGTCATAGGTGTTGTCATCGGTGTTGTCATCGGCGTTATCATCGGTGCTGTCATCGGTGTTATCATCGGTGTTATCATCGGTGTTATCATCGGTGTTGTCATCGGTGTTATCATCGGCGTTGTCATCGGTGTTGTCATCGGTGTTATTATCGGTGTTATTATCGGTGTTGTCATCGGTGTTGTCATCGGTGTTATCATCGGTGTTATTATCGGTGTTGTCATCGGACTTGTCATCGGCGTGGTCATCGGTGTTATGTCATGGGCATTATCATAGGGTTGATCATCGGATCTGTCATTGGCGTTGTCATCGGACTTGTCATCGGAGTGGTTATTGGCATTTTCGTTGGCAGATATAAATAAAGTTCATGTTCACATCTCTCGATAGTACACTTGTTGAACTGTTACCTACGTGCCTTTCTAGGGCTTTTTCCGGTACCCTGATCATCCAAATCTTTTATCAACTTCTCACCCCCCATCAGCTTCTGCTTCTTCGGATTCCTCTCTTTGCCATCACTGTCCTGAGGAGCCCCCCTTTTCAATGAACTCAATCCTTTCCTCAACTTTTCACACACAGCATCCAGCCTAGGCTTAACCTTTGTGAAGTCGAGCTTCGTCTTGATGATGTAGTCTTCAAGGTTTGGCTCAACTCCTTCTTCATCCCCCTCCTCATCCCAAAAATGAGATCGAGCCATGTCTTGACTGAGAAGGCCGATGCTAAGCAACACTCCCTCGATAAACAGTCGGCTCCTATATGTCCCATCGGCTTTTAAATATGGCTGGCCATCTAGCCATTCCAAGTAAGCATTTCCAATCTTCACCGACGAATGGACATTTTTTGGTGCGGTCGTGTGTTTGTACTTCCAAGTGGCCCAGTTTGGAGTTGACTTGGGGATAGGAGTAGGATTGGCATCATCCTAATTTAGATTTATATCAGCCTAAACGGAATCCGATCATGCAAAGAATAAATTACCGGAAGTTGAGACACCGTTTGAAGGCACCTTTGATACACTTGGTTATCCGATAGTGAAGTTAGGTACTGGAACCTCTCCTCTGGATCAATGATGGATTCCAGAGGAAATGGGACGGTGAGCATCTTGGAACGGTGACCGGGATCTTTGTTGCTGGTATCTTCATCATCGTCTTCCTCATCTCCATCAAGTGCATCGTCGGCAACAAAATGACCGTCAGCCTTTTGCTTTCCCTTATCGGCCTTCTGCTTTCCCGTGCCGGCTCTCTGCTTTCCCTTGTCAGCTGTCTGTTTTCCTTCATCGTCGTCATCTTCCGAACCGGACTCGCTATTGGAATCTGATGAGGAACCAGATTCACTGTCGGAAATGTCCTGTTGCCGAAGTCGGGAAGGTCCTGCTGCATTAGACTTTTGTGGAGCTTTCTTTCGAGATTTTCCAGAGGTAGATGGGTTGGAGTTATCGATTTCACCGTTCCGTCCCTTGAAGCCCCTGAATTCAAACGTTGTCTTGACCTTTTTGTTTGCCTGCCTTTCATACCAAAAGTCAAGAACTGACAAAGCCTGCTGCTTGACTAGCTTTGAAGGATCCCGGAGTTGAAAGCTAGCCGGCAAATATTGTGGTGATATGTATTGATCTTGGCTGATGCTGAGATCTCCCCAAGGAACCGAAGCTGAGTTGTCACCGGACCGTAATTCTGATTTCACATGATATCAGAATGACCTTACTGAGAGCTGAGACACATACGATAATGCAAATTTAAAAAGTCCCTGATAAGGGTTTTCATCTCCTCCAAATTTGGTCTTTTCATTCCCGGAAAGATGGGAAGTTTGGGGACACCTTTATCATCCAGATGAACTTTGGGTTGTTTTGTCGGCTTCTTAGTCGTAGGTCCATCAGCTTCATCATTGCTACCTGAGTCATGTTTTCCTAGTAAATTCAGCCGAATGAGTTAGCCAATGCTAAGACCGACGCCGATATCAATGCCAACGCCGACATCAACACCGACGCCGATGGAAACGCCGATGCCGATGGAAACGCCGATGACCACACCGATGCCAATGGCTGCCAATGGCAATCTGATGCTGACTGTATACCATCCAAATTTCCATTCCCCAGACAAACTAGGGAAATTTTACAAAGGCATAATACTCACCCAGTTCTTCTGAGGCATATGCCTCCCATTCCGTCATCACCGATCCCTTTTGCCAATTAGGTTTAGCCTTCACAAATGACTCATGACCTAGCTCATCATTAAAGTCATGGCTGGACCAAGATTAGTTTAAAACAGGTAACCAAAGTTACATGAACCACATACGACGAAACCAACACATTGTCTGATGTGTCCCGACATGCCGACAGCACGAAAACCCTCATCCCCAAGTCCTTATGCATTTGTGTAGCGAATTCCTTGATGTATTGCACCGCATGTTTTTCAGCATTCCTAGGGACATCAGGTCGCAAGTTCAGCCATGTCGTCGGGACATACAATATGAGAACCTACTTTTGCTGGACATGTACTGGAGGTCCTTTCGACTTCCACTCATCCAACAACCCCTGATACTTCTGGACTTCTTCTTCCGGCAACTCCTCACACACAGCCTTCAACCCAGCCTGGTACTTTGCCATCCATTGCTTGGTACCAGGGGTTGATCCTGACAACTCTGACACTTTTCCCTCTACCTCCTCCCTCATCTCATGACCTACAACCTTCTTAAAGTTCCAAATTTGTCTATGGTTGTAAAGGGGCTTTCTGGTCCTACGACGTCCATTGTTGTAAAACCATTCCTTTATTTTCTAAAGGCTGAAATTAGCAAAATTAAATTTGGTTACCAGCTCCACTTGCAATGTATTCCAAGGGAGTCTCAGACCTCCCTTGTGCACCAACAATACTGGTGTGCACCTGTTTCATGGTTTTGGCACGTCCTTTTTTGTCTCCAGCCCTAAATTCCTCAAGTTTGCCTTTGAGGGTGGCAAGTTGAGCGGCAGTGAAAGAGGTTTCAGGCATTGTGGAATCAGGAAAGAGGTTTGAATTTGCAGGAGATGAGATGAGATTTAATAAATGATGAATTGTGTGCGGCTACTTGTCGATGTTGCAAGTTTGCCAAATTTGACTATACACCCATTTCAGAAATCGAAATTTCGTCAACCGACTTTCGACCGTCCACATTTTATTTCCTCAATAATTTACACTCTCATCTGCGTATTCTTACCGTTCCAATTTCTTTTTAAATCCTCCACTTCGTATTTATTTCATCTAACCGATTATTCAGCCATGGTCAAGTCGTTCAAAAGAAAGTCTGCTCCTCGTGTTAGCAGGGTGACATTAAAAGAAGTGTTCACTGCTCGTGGATTTCAGACTCGAAGGAATATTGTCGACAGCCCTAGAAGCTCACATTCCTCTCCTACAAAAAGACAAAGAATGACTCAAGATTATTGCGAAGAACATAGCGATTACCCTCAAGATCTCCCACATATTGAGCCTCTAATATTGCCCAGCAATAATGTAAATATGACTTTCTACTTGGTCTTACACAGGTCCAACTGACAGTCATCTTCTTGGAGTCATCCAGCAATTATATGAGGGAATGGCTACCCCATAGAACAGAATATCTAGACCATATCCTGGCCAGAGAAGCACCTCCAGAAAGACAGATCTGCATGGGTTGTGGGACAGCCGAAGGCACATGGAAATGCTCCACGTGTTTTGGTAGTCCTATATACTGCCAGGCATGTTGTGCAGATATCCATGAGAGGTTACCATTTCATCGGGTGGAAAAATGGACCGGTGACTACTTTACGCCTGCCTGGTTGATGGAAGTGGGAGTCAAGCTCCACCTAGGTCATGGAGGGTTGCCATGTCCAGCTGTCCGGAGTGACAACACCATTATTAATGACACCGAGGATTGCATTGTCAATGCTGACATCGGCATCAATGCCAGTACCAACGCCAACACCGACGCAAATGCTGATAACAACGCCGATAGCAACGCCGATGATTACGCCGATGATTACGCCGATGACTATGCCGATGATAACGCCGATGCCGATGCCGATGCCGATGACAATGCCAAAAGATCAAAAAATACTGAAGAACCAACCACGCCCTTTTCATTGCAAAGTTTTCCAGATTCACCAAAAGACATTGATAAGACATGTGAAAGCGTTATGGTGGTGGTGGACAGCTCAGGTATCCATCGTCTGGTCATCCGATGGTGTGAATGTAGAGGAGCAGCTGGACGTGACATTCAGTTGCTTGATGTCGGCTTATATCCCGCAACATCAAAAAAGCCCCAAACTGCATTCACATTCCAAGTCCTTGACGAGTGTCTCCTAGACAACCTGGAATGTAAAACCGCTTGCCAGGCATTTCATTCTAAATTACTCCGGCTTACCAGCTCACCGTTTCCTCACACCGTCCCGGTATGTAATCTGATTTATTCACCGGTAAATTTTGATTGACAACCTATCAGAACCGTTACCGTGAATTACTAAGATGTACAAGGCAATGGAGAAATCTGAAGGCCCGGAAATGGAATGGATTTGGCCAACATGACAACCAGGAACCAGGACCTGGCCAACTCACCACGACATGTCCTGCTTGTCCGCAGCCTGGTCTCAACTTGCCAGAAGATTGGAAAAACAGCAAAGGGGATACCGGCAGCATTATGCCTTCATTCGTGATGGATGGAAATTTCAAAGTAGAACACATGAAGATGCGGAGGCCTCTGGATGATGTTACTATTGCCGATGGTCATGGGTTTATGGTTGGGGAGGATAGATATAAAAAACATATCCGAATAACCAAAGAGGTCATACTGGTAAGTTCTATTGAATGAATTAATGTCTAGGAAATGTTGAAAATTTTAAATATTTCAGAAGTCAACATGCAATGAACATAGGGCGGTGAATCAGGCTAATTCTCGAAAACAAAATTTGGATGCGACCGGTATTGGTGCACTAGCCTGTGCTCGTCATGGATGTTTTGTTCCACATTCAGTTGTCGATTTTCAGAAGGGTGAAAGGTAATTTTTTTATCTGATGTTGTCAAGTTCACCAATGCCGATGACGGCGTCGGCATCGGCGTCGGCGTTCAGACCATCGCCGATGATGGAGTTGTCACCAATGCCGATGCATCGGACTAGTTTGCCATTCCTTCTACATCCAATACCAAGTATTTTGCCAATATACTAACATTGATTCCATTCCAGACAAATGACCATGGACTACGCCCTTTCAGAAGTTCTCAAGTGGAGCTCTGGTTTCAAGACCATCCTGCTCATCTATGATATCATGTGCCAATATGGCAAGCACCTCCAAGAGAGATTGAGTCAAGGTCCTTATCTGCATACTCCTGAAGGGATCAAAATCAAGAAAGGAATCGGCCTGTTTCACATTATGGGTCATCAAGATCAATGCCATCCCCGATACAGCCCTCAATTTATCGAAGGTGCTGGCCAGGTTGACGGCGAAATATTGGAATCATTATGGGCTCCCCTTGATCATATCGCCAAGAGCACAAGGACCATGTCTGCTGCATCCCGTCAGGAAACGATCGATGCTCACATGAACGACTCCAACTTCAAGAAACTCATCAGAATAGGTCTGTATTCATTGTCATTTGTATAAACCTAGCATCTGGAATTTATAGGCCTTCGTGGTCGCAGGTCCAACATTGATCAAAAAATATCGCAAAGCCGTCATCGGCGTTGCCAGTAGCAAATCGGCATTGGATGACCTCGTTTCGACAGCCGACGCCGACCTCACTCGGAAATGGACAAAAGAGGCGAAAAGAGCTCAAAAATACCGGGATCGAGACGAGTCGGCAATGGACATCTATGATGCCAAAACATCTAAAGGTAATTCTGAGCCATCCGATATGAAATCATCTCTCAGCCGGTGTCTAGGACCCACGAAAGAAGAAAGAATCCTGGAACTGACCCTAAATGAAAAGACGAATGGCCTGATGAATGGCACCATCGCCTGGCTATCCTCTGGACTCAAAATTCAGGAGACACAGTATGTAACATATCAATGATGAGGTTCCAATTGCATTGACAGTCTTGGATTGCATTTCAGACTCTCGCTAGCTTATGAAGAGAGAAGGCTTGGCCGGAAACCATCACCGATAGCTAAGCTTTCCATGGAGGACAAAAGACGCCGATTGAGAAACAGAATTGACCGGTTTCACAAGTCATCGGTGAAATTCATGGATTCCGACCTCATCGATGAAGAGATGATGCCAGATGTCGATCCGCTACAATCTGACTCAGATTCCGAATCATCGGACAATGGAAGTGACAATGAACGCGAGCCAGACACAGACAATCCATTCATCAACCATCAACGCCGGCAATCCTGGGATCAAGATTCTCCGACGAAGACCAATTTATTCCTGCCTTCCAACCTTCAGTTATCGGCATTCGACGCATCGGCGAGCAAACTGATTTCTGCAGAATTGAAATTGAGAGAAGCTCAAGCAGACAGCGCCCTTCACCAAATTCGAATTTGTTTAGGTCACAAAGCGTATCTATTCCGGAAAAACGTTCGATTGGCATCGGGGACAAAGCAGAAGACAAGAGCTTGGAAAGAGGTTTATTCAGTGGAAGCCCATGTCAAGCACCATGCAAGAGTTTATCGTCTCGCCCGAAAAGCCTTGGTCTCTCTGGGGGCATCTCCCGAGACATTGGAAAGGTATAAGTTGCTTAGGCAAGATGAACTCACAGCTACTACTGCTTTGGTGGATCTGAAACAACCAGGGCAAAAAAACAAGTCGTTAGCGTGGTTTTGGAACATGGATATAGACCGGGACATTGCTGGCAATGACTGGATGGAAGAATGTGAGTGTTCCCCTCCTTCGAATCACAGTTTTTTGAATTTGAGTCAGTCTATCGGGTTCACTGGCTGCGGTCGAACGCCAATTTTTTGCTGATGGACAGAGGAATTGACATTGGTCAAGAAGGAAATCGAGTGGACCATTAGGTTCTTCCAAATCAAAGCTGAGACTTGGAGAAATCGAATGGAGTTGGTCATCGGACATGGATCATCGGGAAAACGATGTTATGCTGCAAGGCAAGCGGCTATGTGGGATCAATTTGCTACACAAGCAGAAAGCATGTTTGGGATTTTCTTAAATACATAATCATGTACCATGGTATTGCTTAAGGCATGTAAATTAACAGCTAGTCATCCATCGGCGCCGATGTTGTAACACTTTTTAAATAAACGTAAATAGAAGACACCTCTGACTTCAACTGCAATATCCAAGCCAATTCCTCCCAAAAACTTCAAATGTCGAAACTCATCGAATGCCAGCAACTCCTCAACCTTCTAGCGCGTCGCGTTCGGTCGGCGATCTTGGCAATGGCAATAACTTGGGATGGCATGTCTCCAACACAACGAGAGACTTGGCTTTCGAACATGCAGAATGAACTTGTGAGTGAAACGACTAATTCTATTGAAATACACTCCATTCGTTGCAGGCAACGGCGACGACATGCATCGGAATGGCTCAACTTGGAGGGATCATTTTGGAAATACCGGAAATTATCCAGGGAACGGCAAAAGCGATATACAGTTATAGCCTGCCATATGTATGGGAGAAGCTTCTCTTTACACAGGAACTCCCGATCGAAGGCTTAGCACAGCACTTCGTGCAAAAGCATCTTCATGCTGGGCAATGGTGGCGAGAAGAGCAAGGATCACTGGCCGATGGCGCAAAGGACATTCTTATCACGTTTGCCGGATATTTTTCAGCAGTCGCCTTGATGGAGGTAATATTTATGTTTCCATTCATTGTATTTTTCACAGTAGAATCATTCACAGGAAGAGACGGCTGCTAGTTTTCGGATGGCTTATGAATCGGTAAAGGAAGGTGGAATTTCGGCAAAGGAAGACTTTGTAGATTTTTCCGGACTTTGGCAGGTAAAATATGTTCTGCATCCATGCCTTCAGGCTTCTTAGCCCTCCATTCCTTTGTACAGGTACTCGAGGAGACCCACAAGGAACTCCGAGAAATGCCGGTTTTTCATCCTGGACGAAAAAGCCCAACCCCGGTGGCATCGACTAGCAAATTGGCTCCGGATGTTCCCCCTATAACGACATTAGATGATGTTCTGAAGACACGGACCTCAGCCAACCCCGATGCAATGGATGCCAATGAATTCCAGGATAAAAAGACAGGCAAGTCCGACGGTAAGCAGTGCTTGACTGAGCAATGCCCTCAAACAGCAGTTGAACATTTCCGAATAGCCGTCCCTCTCCTGCCACGATTACCATCATCATTTGTGTCAAGTTTGTCTGGCAAACAAAAGGCCGAACTTGCCAAGTACCTCGAGACCATCCAGGCTCAAGTGGTAGAGAGCTACCAGATTGTTAGAACACAGACGCTGGATAAAATTGAGGATGGTAAGATGTTGCAAGATAGATGGTGGAGGTTGATGGATACAAGAATGGAGATGTCAAGGGGAATTAATAGATAATTGTATATTAGAACAAGTCCAATCAGCATGTGTCAAGTCCGATCAGTGTATGTCAAGTCTGATTGGCATTTAACCAGTCCGATTCCCGTTTGGCAACCTCTATCAATGTTTGGCAAGTCCTATCGGCATTTGACAAGTCCTATTGGTCTTTGGGAGCTCCTATCGGTGTTTGTCCACTCCAAAGCAGCGTTTTTTGGTGCCAATTGGCGTTTGTTCACTCCGATCAGTGTTTCCCTACTCCGGTCGGTGTTTCCCTACTCCGGTCGGTGTTTCTCCACTCTGATTGTTGTTTTTGGATTATTAGGCCATTCTCTCAGGTCTGAACAATGCATTGCTATACATTGGCTTGATCTTCTACTACCTGTCTGCCAATTTGATCTAATGTCATCCAAGGAACCGCCGGCACCCCTACCCTCTCATGTACATTGTCTCTCATATAAAATGCAAGACATACCCGTTCACCTGATATCCTAAACACCCCATGCCTCAAAATTCTTCCCCCAAGATGGACGAGTGTTCCGGAATTGTATTGCAATTCTAGTCCGATGTTAGGTAATTCTAGAACGGCGTCCTTGTATGGTCCAATGGTTGCCAAAATATCATACCATTCTGCTCTCGAATTGTTGTCTCGATGCGCCGGTGTTTCCCGATTGCTGATCACTGACATCCCATTGAACACCGATGGCCACTGGTTGATGACTTCAGTTAACGATGGTTCTTTTGCCAGACGTCGAAGCGTCTCTCGGCCACACATGTACAATTGTGGGTGTGTAATGGCGAGGGTTGCTGATATGAGTGCGATTGATTCACAGGCGGCTTTGAGCCATGTGTCGGCATTTGAGTCATTCAACGCCGATGATATCACAACCGGTTCATGGTTCATCTAGATCATATGTGTCGGTCTTTGTCTCCACTTAATGTATGGCTCACTCACATCGTGTCCTTGTCGAAACCAAGCCGGAGACAGTTCAACCGATCCCGGCGTCATCCAAACACATCCAGCTTCATTGAGGAATAGTTTCGGGTCCAACCTCCAATTTTTCTTCGTTCCTGGCTTCATGCTTTGTCGTAAAGGGCCTTCCATGTGCCTCATGGTCGTGGCGAGTATCGACTACTGACACCATATATATGAATTCTGGAATCATACATCACAGGACTTACTTGTCTTGTTGGCGTCAACGTGTCAGGAAGATACCAACAGAGTATCCTCCCATGCCGATCTCTTATGGTGATGGGTGTATCGACCTTGCGAGGTGGATTTGCAATCAATGGATACCGGGATGTGAGAGCTGCCTCCTTTACAGCGTTGAATCCAGTGGGTTTTGGACCCAGCCTGGTTGAATACCGGTCGGCATCCCAAGGCAAAGTTACTGGAAATCATATTGAGTACTTGGAACTATATTTGAGCTATATCTTTACTGGGATTTTGGTATGCTATGACCAATTGATACACCAGCAGCTCACAATCACAAACTACCTGTGTACTGAATTCCAGAGGTGGGAGAATTAACCGGACATGAGGTGATGGTTGGGATATTTGCTGGTTAAATTTGGCGATGAGATATGATAATATGTTGTCCATAAAGTGGAGGATTGAAAGGGATGGAGGGAGGTGGCTCATGTTTGAGAAGGAAGAATTGATTAACGTTAATAATGCAGTTGAATGAGTGATGTTGATGACCAATCTGACCGTTACACACCAGTAGTAAAAACAAAAAAACCCCATGCAAGCCCATCGGCGTTGAAATAGTGATAGTCATGCTATCCAATGTCAACCCATTGGTTCAAAGGTGGCGAAAATGATAAAATTCGCAACGCCGATGCCCATGATGACACCGATGATAGCACTGATGATATCACCGATGAAGCACCGATGATAACACCGATAACTACTCTAATGACACCACCGATAATAACACCGATAATAGCACCGATGATAACAACAAATAAAGCACCGATGATAACACCGATAGCTACTCCAATGACACCACCTATGACAACACCGATAACAACACCGATGATAACACCGATAACAACACCGATGATAACACCGATGACAACACCGATGATATCACCGATGATAACACCGATGACAACACCGATGACCATGCCGATGATAAGACCAATACCTTACTCGAATGACAACACCAATGACCACACCGGCGCCGATCCACACCTAAGATGAGTAAACAGCCATCCCAGCCAATGTCGGCCCAACGGTCTTAGACGGGTGACACCCATCCCAGCCAATGCCGGCCCAACGGTCTGAGACGAGTGACAATAATCCCAGCCAATGTCGGCCCAACGGTCTGAGACGGGTCACACCCATCCCAGCCAATGTCGGCCCAACGGTCTGAGACGGGTTACAATTATCCCTGCCAATGTCGGCCCAACGGTCTGAGACGGGTGACACCCATCCCAGCCAATGTCGGCCCAACGGTCTGAGACGGGTGACAATTATCCCTGCCAATGCCGGCCCAACGGTCTGAGACGGGTGACACCCATCCCAGCCAATGTCGGCCCAACGGTCTGAGACGGGTGACAATAATCCCAGCCAATGTCGGCCCAACGGTCTGAGACAGGTGACACCCATCCCAGCCAATGTCGGCCCAACGGTCTGAGACGGGTTACAATTATCCCTGCCAATGCCGGCCCAATGGTCTCAGACCATCCACTATACTCTAGCACTTGACTCGGCCCACCGGTCTCACATGGTACATATGTCACTTCTCAGTTGCCCCGTCAAGTACCTAACAATAATATTTTCTCGGCCCATCTCGGCTGGCCCGACTCAAACCCAACATTGTCACCCTTAGTTGCCTGGTCACATACGGGTTAAGTCATGGCATGGTGTGGTCCTCGTTCGCGTTCGCGATCTGGTCCTTGTCATACACATCCATGTCCTGGTCCTGGTCCTCATTCGCATTCACAATCTGGTCCTCGTCGTTCATGTTCATGCCCTGGTCCTGGTCCTCGTTCGCATTCGTGATCTAGTCCTTGTCGTTCGTGTTCACACCCTGGTCCCGGTCCTCATTCGCGTTCACGATTTGGTCCTCATCCGCATCTCCATCCTGGTCCTGGTCCTGGTCCTGGTCCACGTCTCCATCTACGTCTCCATCCTGGTCCTGGTCCTGGTCCTCATTCTCATCTCCGTCCTGGTCCTCCTCAATCTCATCTGCATCCTGGTCATCATCCTCGCTCACGTCTACCTCCTGGTCCTCGTGCTCATTCCTATCTCCATCATGGTCCTTGTCGGCGGCTCCCTCCTGATCCGCATCCCCGTCCTCATCACCCTGACCCTCGATAGGGCCTTTTTTAGCTATTTTAGTGTGGTGGGACTTTCGCTTGTGGGACGATGTTGATTTGCTGGTTTTTGGGGGTAGTGTGCCCATCAGGCGATGCCATGCCAGAGGCGCAACTGACAGGCCGCTCTCATCCAGCAAGCGTTCGACACTAGGAAATGGATTAGTCACAAAAGCTGAAGAAAGAATGGGGGAAAAAAAACTTATGGTGTTTTGTGTGCTGGTGGTCCACTAGCGTCCGCAGTGACGTCTGCGCGAGTCCTAGTTACAGATCTGTTTGCTCTATCGTAGTTGATATGTCAGTAATAGATAGGACAGCGGTGAAGGAACTCACTTTTTTGAGTTCGTTTTCCTGCCAGGCTTCGTGCCCGTCTGACTGGTGGATCTTGTTGAGCGCCCAGAGCCCGCCCCCCTGCAGAAATGGCCTTCGTCGTGGGTGTATTCACGACTCCTCATGTTGCCGTTTTCCCTGCAGCCTGCATTGTCGTTTTCACAGTTCCTCTCATTGCTATTTTCACAGCACCCCGCGTTGCCGTTGTCACCTTCATAACAGTGGTATCTGGCTTTTGGGTGTACTTCTGACTCGCGGTGCCCTTGGTTTGCTTCACAGGAGGCAGCGTAGAGGCGCGGGTGGGGCGTGGGGCCATGATTGAACGATGGTGGCGACCTGACGGAAGTTTGATGGGTGATGCGGCCTCATAATGGTTAACATATTATTCATTTTATTTAGGTAGGCCTAGACTAGGTATATACTTCATGGGACCTTGTGAATCAAAAAGATTTGCTCCAATAACCTGAGTTGACACAATCCTACTTCTTCCAGAAACTCCATCGAGAAATACTTGAAGCATTCCTCTCCAAAGGTCATGTCTTGGATAAAATGATTAAGAGGCTTTGTCCACAGTACAGTGTGTAGTAGATGTGCAGCTTCCAAAGACTTGTTGATAGAATCTGCTGACGCTGCATAAAATAAGTACTAGGAAAGCAGTGCATGGAGATCAAGAGAGACTTACAGGTTCATAACCTCACTACAATGTGAACATGCATGTTCAGAGGTGGGTGTATACTCAGAAATCTTGTTGATAAAACTTCAATGGGTAACAATTCGGAATTGTCATCATGATGGTCTTCCAGTTTGAAGCTGGAGAGGTTCATGGAAAGATTCACATCAACCACTATGTTGACCTTCCACAAGTCATAATCTCCAAGATCAATGCCAGCAAATGATTTCATTTTGATTGATTTGATGGCTTGCTTGAGTTCAGTTGTGGTTGAGTCACTGGCTATCTTTGCGGGGAAAACATGCCTCTTTGAAGGTTCATTGCTGAGAACCCAACAATTCAATCAGAGATGTTCTGGAGAAGACATGCAACTTGGATGGTGTGGTCGTTGTATGAAGGACTACTGCAATGATGTGACACCACAAGGTGGAAAGGAAAAATCAGTTTCAATTGCTTTTCATACAAAGACTAGTGATATCACAATAGTATATTTACCAAAACATCTATGTTCTGAAAACCTGTTAGCCTCTAGATCTCATGGAGTAACACATCCATCACACCCATGACCTCAGTTCACCAGATAGCAGGCAGTGGAGAACACAATGAATGGCGGTAAGCAGGATGAACAGCAGGACTCTGTTAACAAAGACCACAGTCAGGAATACCCAAAGAGAACAACAAACAAGAAGACGGATGAAAAAAAAGGTAGCAGTCAGTTGCTGACCTTGATGGATAACCAGTTGGTCCAAGTGAAATTTCTGTGTGCATACATTCCTTGACACTCTCCTCAGGAATGAAATGGAAAACATGTACTTGCTTCATGTGCTCAAACTGGTGGCATGATCCATAGCTTGGAGATCAGCTTGAGGATTCCTACAAAAAGTCAATCAACATTCCAGAACTAACAAAATAGTTGACACACCAACCACTGTCATACTAGTGGGGTGTGGGCCATTGCTTTGCATGGCAAGTTACTCGTCCCTTTTTGGCAACAGAAACCAATATTAAAATTGTGCATATGCAAACAGTCAGCATTATTACCATTTTGTGACAATAAATCCACATTTGAAAAGTTAACTATATTCCCTTCATTAAGACAATTTGACTTTGTTGAGATACCATCATGAAACCATACAATACTGTTGACAAATAAGCAAACAGTAAAATGTACATGACCAAAATACACAATTCCTCTCAGCGTGTAGGTGGTGAATATCTCACCAATTGACATCTTTATAATTCGACTAACTATTACATTCTCAGTAGAGTCAATTGTAAACATGATTAGAGGAGGAATCATATTAAATGTAATGAATTTTATAACCTCTCCCTGACACAATTGACATCTATGTCATTGTCCATTAATCATAGTTTGAGCAAGACATGTCGATATTGTTCCGGAAAATGAATATGGACAATGAAAGATAACATCACATTTATCATTTTCCAGAATGATTATGTTTTCACAATTCACACATTTAAGACATTGAGTCATTGGCCTTCATCAAATAATGAGCTAAATCACTTATGGCAGTACCAACTTGACCAGTAGGAAACATTTCAGGTTTATCTTGATGTAATAAATGTCTGATTGTATTTCTAACTGTTTCTAAATCCAATGTGTTATTTTTGGATTGTTTGAACCCTAAGCTCAAAACCTTTAATATTTCATTGATGCTTTTGAACCTGTGGTTCCAACTAGATGGATCTCCCTCCCATATTGCTGGTAATATTGTGAAGAGTGAGTCATAAGTACAGCTCCAATTTTGTGCATCCCATGTAAACCCTTTTGGTTCATTGAATTCAATGTTATTCATGGTTCATTGTTTCTTTACTCTGGAAAATAATGTTACAGTTTGTTCTAATTTCCGTTTTTTATTTTTCAATACATTGGTTGTCGAATTTATATGAGTGACTGTCATTGGAACAGTTCCTTTTGCAGGAAAAAAGTTGAGGTTTTTACATTCTCCTTTTGAATTTTGTTCATAGGTTTAATTAATTGCCATGGAGATGCAAGAGTTGTGCATTCATTGAGTTGATCTGTGGTTTTCAATGCAATTGCAGAATGAACATTTTTTGGAACATATGACTTTCCTTTCCATCTTCTAAATTGACCAACAATAGAATTTCATTGATCTCTATTGACATGGTTTGGTAAAAGTCCTTCATACTTGAGTTTGGTAATTTCATCTAAAAATTCTAACTCTCTGAATTCTTGTCTCAGATATCCAGAGGCACCACCAGTAATTACTTTAGGATCAAATCCTTGCACAATGATGGTTCCTGCAGCAGTTGCACTTCTAGACAAGCAAGTATAATAAGATTGGTGGTTTCTACAACTACTGAGATCAACTACATTGTTAGGACGAGTACACCCTTGACATGCATAATCAGTCATCGCAAAATTAGGTAGTACCAATACTTGTTCTCTTGACAAAAATATCACATCATCATTGGGCAATGAACACATAGTGGAAGTGATATGTTTTGTAATCGGCACAACATTTTCAGGAAGTCCTTCTATGAATATTCTTTTCAGAGGATTTATTAATCTGACAAACAAAGTGTCCAGTACAATTTGTTGTTCTGGGCCTGTTGCACTCTGCCAACCCACAACAACCGCCTCGGCTCCTTTGGTAATGCAGCACTCTGTTGCATCATTGTTTCTCAGCATCACAGGCATGCCTATACATAAATCCAATTTTCCTGGTATATGATCTGAGGATGATGCATGTGGTTGGTTCCATGGTAATTTTGGAAGTGAAGGTTCCAATATCCTTGTGTGTTGAACAGGATCCAAAATTGTTGATCTGTGAGGAGATTTTATTTTGTTATTGAAACTAGCACGATCATTCCATCTGTCTATTGAATAGAATGATGTTAATGGTCTTTTATTCTCAGCAGCAAAACGTTGGACACCGAGTTCATTGATTTTGTCCTTTTGTGCATTCAATGCAGTAACAATTGATACATTCCTGAATTTCTTTTGGGCTAATTTTGGATCATTTGGACCTTTTCCTGCAATAAGAGTACGAAGAAATGCAATATCCTCCAAAGTACATGCTTTGTATCTCATGTTTTCCAAAGCCACTCTCAGTTGGACATCTTCTTCTGACTGCTTGGTTTGTCTCATATTTTCACGTAATATAACAACCATTGTAATCTGATGCCAAAGAGCTTTGCCTATGGCAGCTTCCTGATTTGGTATAGTTTGACTGGAATTTATTTGGACACCAACAGTTCCAGAATACAAAGGAGCACCACTCATAGCTGGTGGAAGTTGGGCAAAATCCCCGGCAAATATCATATTAATGCCACCAAAGGGTTCATCATAAATGGCACATGCTTTTGCACATTGAGCACTGATTTTATACATATCTCTACAGGATAACATTGACACTTCATCAATGAAAATGTAATCCACACCATCAAAATTAGCACAAACTTATGCAAGGGAACGAGATGATCCTCCCTGATTAATTCCAAGAATTGAGTGATATGTAGATCCATTTACAAGGGCAGCAGTACCACCAGTTGGAGCAAGAACCAAAAGCCGATGTCTCTGGTTGTGTTTACCAAAGAAACGGATCAATGCTTTGATTACTTGTGATTTTCCTGTGCCTGCCATACCACCAATATACATGCGTAGCTTCTCAGAAGTGTTAATAAAGGTAGAGTGATTGGCAACAATATGAAATGCTCTTTTTTGGTCTGTGTTCAACTTGAAATCTTTGATAGTTATATCAATTAGATGAAGATCAGCTTTGTTTGCAGGAATAAACATGTGGTGGATGTATGCTGCGTCCACTATCTTGACATCATTATATTGAAAATTTGACAATTTAATTATGGTCCCTGTCTTTGATGGCAAATTTTTATTTCGTTCTTCAATGATTTCCTTTTTCTTGGCAAGGACTGTGGCTCTCCATGATTTTCCTGATTGTGTTACAGAGGGTTCTACAGGTATTAATGGTCCTATATCTGGGATACCATCAATACAATCATCAAGCCATCCTGCCCTTTTCATAGTTCTTTCAGCTATTAGCATTTCATCTTTTCTTTTTTGTCCTTTATAACCAAGTGTCAAAAGTATTTCTGTGTCATTATTGTCTTCATCAAGAGTATTGTTGAAATCATCTCCATTACATGCTAGTTCAGCATAGTGCATGTCATCCAATTCATCAAAATTGTTTGAGGTAGCCCATGAATACTTGATATCTTCAGTATTATTCTTTTTACGTTTAGCAGAGAAGTCATCTCTTGCATCTAGACACTCATATCATAGACCAAAGTATTTCATGATTTCAAGCTGTCTTTTAGAAAACTTATGATTTGTGAAAGCATTGTCCCATGTTTGTAATTTATTTTTGAGTTCTTTGCCATTTCTCCATGGCTTGAAAAAAGTTAACATTGTACAACAATAATATTCTCGATCACCACAATCAGCCCTTGGCAAATTGTTTGGAATAAAATTAGGAGCTATGAAGATGTCATTTCCTTTTAATTTTGCATGGTGGGTAAGGTATTGTGGATGATTAGGATGTAAAGTAAAGTCTTTTTCATTTTTTGTTGATTTATTAACTCCTACGTCATCGACTTCATCTGATCCATCAGCTATATCTGTCCTTGTATCATTATTCTTGTTCTTTCTATTCAAACTCTCAGGCTTTTGAATGTCATCAATTTTCATGAGCATATCATCATCAATAGTGTCAGACAAGCTGTCATCACTAGAATAATCAATATCAGTATGTTCAATAAAGGAGTCAGACAAATAGTCAACATCTACCTCGTCAAAAATCTGGCCTTGTGTTACTTCTTTTCTGGTCGTTTTTGTTTTTGTTTTTGTGCATCCTTTATTTGGTTCCATTGTGGCAAGACATATCCAGTTATATAGTGATACATTATCATACAAAGCTGGTCTGAACATATAATTATTTACTTTGGAAAGCCCTATGTATGCACCATTGCTTTTACCAATCACAACCTTTTGAGCATTATTTTCATCTTCACACATATTAGAAATTTCTTCATCAGACCATGCACTGATAACCTCTTTAACATAAGACCTCCAAAAGAATGGCACGAATTTATGACTGGTGTAGTGATCAGGATTCCCGAGCACATATAATGAAGCCATCGGAGTACCAATTTCCATTTTGGAGGTGAGGGAATTGACTATTTGTGTAAACAGTTTTCTGACCTTCTCATTTCTTTTCAAGTCACCACCAATCATTTCAGAATTCTTATCAAAAACGCTCTTTATTACCTCGAATATGCTATAGGTCTTCAAGGACATCTTTGTAATATAATCCGTTATGTATGCAACTATTGCCTTTATAGCAGTACCAGATAACAAACTAGTCACATCGGAATTACATCGCAGCATATAGGTAACTTCGGGTGTCACTGTGTTCATCCAAGGCTCACCATGCTTGAGGTTAAGAGCACCAGTATTAGGTTCTACAAAGGTTTGTTGAAATATATCTCTTGGAAATCGTCTTTTACATTCACCTTTAGAATTAAGACAATATGGTTTTTTTTTACCATCATGCCTGTTATGTAAATTTAATTGTAATAAAAGAGAATCTACAAGCTCTGTAACTTTTGCCACCATGTTGATCTTTCATCATGATATTGACAATTGATAGAACATGTATATGAAGGTGGATCTGGAAGAACACATGTTAGAGGTTGATATTCAGGTACCATCATCTGTTCTGTTTTCTTGGATACCTCTTCTTTAGAACCTGTCAAGAATTGTCCTACACACAAACATTCCAAGTACTCTACTAATCTCTTCTGAAAGTCAGAATTTTCATCCATAATTTTGTCATGTATTTCCTGAGGTGTAAGGCATCCCTTTACCCATAGCAGCATATGAAGATGCAGGGTAAGACGTCCTTGTTTCTCTACTGTTCCATAATAACCAGATGTGTTTCCATAAAGACCAGGATGAGATTCATTTATTCCTAATATATGTTTGATGAACATTTCAGTAGTAAAATGGAAGAAGCAGGCTCCAGCAACTGGATTATTTGCAATGAGTTTGTAACAATCCTGGGGTTGACGTAGTTTAGGATAAAACTTTTCTTTGTTGTCAGCATAATATAAACGTAGTGGGTGATTAATGTCAGCAGGTGCAAAAGTGATAAACCAAGTTGGAGCACCAATATAGGATATCAAAGACCAAATCTCATTTCACATGTATTTCTTGTTAGTAATTGAACCTTTTACCTGACCAGCTACATGGTCCAAGTCTGAAATGAGTTTATAGCATGCTTTTTCTTCAGGTGTTTCCGGTTTTACTCTGTCACCTCTGGACAATCTTTTAGAGAGATCTTCTAAAACAACAGTATTGATATTCATCAAGTGATCTGCAATATCATTGAAATTATGTTTGTTAGTCAACAAATATCTACCTGTTGTACTGTCTTTAATCTGTTCCTGATTGAATGCAATCAGTGGAAAATAGGGATCAGTTTGAAATATTTTGTCGTGGTACATCAGGAGATGTCTTTTGTGCATCATATCACTAATAATTAAAACATCTTTGTCAATGCTACTAATGCCACCCAAGCCATATGGAAAGAGACAAGGAAACATCATAGGATATAACTGAGGATTATTAAAGAAGGACTCTGGATTTTTAGCATGGCTTATGGCAAGAACACCACCATGATCATTTATCAAGTGTTTTGTAGCTTTAGCTATTAATGCTTTTGGACTTGTAATATCTAGATTATCACCGGTTACTCCACTCACAACAAAAGGGCAAGGTCCATCTTCCACACCATCTTCATCTTCATTGTCAAATGCACTAGTAGCTTCTGGTTCCTTATTTGTGTCTGCTGGACGATATGCCACCACAACAGGAATGCCATGATCTGGATATTGTTCCAGATTTTTGTAGGAAATGTCTAAATCATAATAGTCTATGTGATTCAATTTGAGCCATTCTAAAGCTGCAGAAACCCGCTTCCTGCGAACCAATAAAGGAGTGTGCTCCATATCTTCTGGAGTTGGTCTGGTGGGACCAGTGAAAATGAAAGCTAATACTTCATCAAGTTCTTTAACTGTTGGAGGTAACTGTTGATATATCTTTGGGGTTGGATTCTGAAACATAATAGCATTTGCCTTCATTTTATGCATCCCAGATGACACACGTACAATGCATTTGTTGTGACGAACACGAGCAATCAACAGTTGTTCAGCAAATGTTACAAGTCCCTATTAGGGAATTGTTTTGTATACGGTCAGTTTTCACTTCAGGGTCGCAAACGCCACAAACGCCAATTCGCCATACCATGGGAATAAATTTAACAAACTGTGGGAACAAATTTGAAGTCCTGGGAATAATTATGAAACCGTGTGAGTTTTTCCTCTTGTAACTGTGAGAACTTGTTGACCTAATCAGTAAGAACAATAAGGTAGCTGGATCAAAGCTACTGAATTCGTCAGAGCTGCTGAATTTGGAATGTGGAATGAGCTCCATTCTCCCAACTTGCTTGGTTAATTGAGTGTAGGAAGTGTAGTAAGAAGAAACTCCAGAACTCACATGATGGGCTGGCATACAGACTTTCAAAGTTGAAGATTTGTTGCTTGTTTAGGTCTTGAATTACAATGGAGCTTGGTCTGGATTGGTATGATACAACTGTTGTAGGGTCATCCATAGCATATCTAACACATGCGCATGACATTGGTTGTGCTCATTTATCCACTGGCCACAAATAAATTCCACAACCATTGACAACATATTAGTTGGATGTTGATGACATTTGTAGGATTTATGTACTTTGTTATGACTGGGAAACCCCTGCCGAACAGTTGACGAACAGCTGAATGGCATTCGAGAAGGGTGTGTAAGGTCATACAGAATTTGCTTATATTTATTTCCTTACCAACAGTCACACAACTGTTGTACAGCCATCTTAAGCATATTCAATACATGGGCATGGCAAGGATGTATTGATTCTGTTGTCCACTGGCCACAAATAAATTCCACAACCATTGACAGCATATTAGATGGGTGCTGACGATGTTTGTAGCATTTATTTAATTTTTTATGACTGGGAAACCCCTGCCGAACGGTTGACGAACGAATTGAACGGCGTTTGGCAAGCCTTTGTAAGCTCATACAGCATTTGCTTATATTTATTTCCTTACCAACTAGTCATACAATGCTTGTATGGTCATATATGGCATATCGAACACATGGGCATGAGATTGGTTGTGCTCATCCCCTTATCCACTGGCTACCAATAAATTCTGCAACCATTGCCAGCATATCATACAGATATTGATGACATTGCATGCAATTATCTTGATTGCTCATGAATAGGAAAATTCTTCTGAACAGTTATTGACCAGGCTAGATCGTCATTCCTTCACCTTGTGCAACAGGTATTTGCAGGCCATTAGAAATTAAACAAGTACAGCAAAAATGTTCAACATCCATTCAAATTGTGGGCTGTATATGGCTCTGGAATTTATTTGTGGCCAGGATGAGAGAATCAATACAACTGTGCCATGCTCATGTATTAAAGATACTATAGATGGTTGTACAACAGTTGTATGACTTGTTGGTAAGGAAATAAATACAAGCAAATTCTGTATGAGCTTACACGCCCTTGTCGAACACCATTCAGTTGTTTGCCAACTGTTTGGCAGGGGTTCCCCTGTCATAGAAAATTAAATAAACACAAGAGATGTTGTCAACATCTGTCAAAGGTGCTGTAGGTGGCTGTGTAATTCATTGATGGCCAGTGGGTTTGAGGATCAATTCAACCAATGTCATCCCCACATTTCAAATATGTTGCAATGGCTGTACAACTGTGTTATGGCTAGTTCTTAGGAAAACAAATATATGCAAAATCTGTCACAGCTCCCAGGCCCCTGATGAACAGTGTTTGGCCTGTTCATTAACTTTTCGGGGAAGGTTTCCCAGTTACAAAAAACTAAATACATACCAGAGATATTGTCAACATCTGTCAAATAGGCTGTAGATAGCTGTGGCATTGATTTGTGTCAAGTGGACAAGAGACTCAACATGACCAAGGTCATCCCCAAGCATGAAATGTGCTGTAGATGGACATACAATGGTTTTATGGGTAGTTGCTAGAACAATAAATATCAGGAAAATATATAACACCTCCCAAGCCCATAATAAACAGTGTTCAACCCTTTGTCAAGTGTTCGACAGAGGTTTCCCAGTCATAAAGAATTACTAAAATGCAAGAAATGTAATCACAATCTACTACCACTTTAGATGGTTATGGAATTTCTGTATGACCAGTGGGCAAGAGAATCAATGCAATCAATGTCATGCCAATGTGTTAACCATGCTGTAGATGGTTGTACACCTGTCTCATGGCTAGTTGATCGGAAAACAAATACAACAAAAATGCATAACAGCACTCACACCCTTGTTGAGCAGTCTTCAGACTGATTGACAACTGTTGGCAAAGCTTTCCCAGTTATGAGCAGTTCAATACATACAAGAAATGACCTCAATTTCTGTCAAATTGGCTGTAGATGGCTGTGGAATTCTTTTCTCATCCATTGGTAGGACAACAGATCTCATGACAATTTGTTACATAGGTTGTAGATAGTGATACTACCCCTTTCCAGCCAGTGTTTAGCCTCTTTGACAACTGTTCCACAATGTTTTCCATACTTAGATATCAAATAAATATAATATTGTTACAAACCATTGTCAAATAGCCTGTACATGGATGTGCATTTTATTTACAGCCAGTTGGTCAGAAACTCAATACAGGAAACATGTAGAAAACTTGCAACACCCTGGCTGAATGATGTTTCACACATGTTCAGCAGTGATCTTTCAGGGATTCGATACCAAGTAACCACAACAACTTTCCTGAACACATGTCAACTTCTTTATGCAAGATTTGTATGGCTCTTTGATAATAAATCATAGGAATATTACCCACTTGTCAAATCATTCAGTGAGTGTTTCAATAATGGGTAATAGCATCTGGGTTATCAATCCACTGAGTGTGCTGCCATTCTATAATTTCCCATTCTCATATAGTTCTGAATGTATTTGCTTCCATTTAATTCACAAGATGGCTCGCAATAGTGGAACTCATTCCAACTGGAGCTGAGCTTTTATTGTTGTTACTGATTCAGACAACATTCTCACAACCACATGGCAGATGCTCATACAACTTTTTGGTAACAAGAGAACTGGAAATATATGGTGGACAAGATACTGCACCATGGACAAATAATGTTCAGACTGTTCAAGAATGCTTGTATAGGCACTGGAAATCACATAAGTACAACAATGTGGTGAAGTTATATCAACAAGTCTGTACATTGTTGTACAATTTACATGGCTAATTTGAAACAAAATAAAATGCAAGAAAAGTGTGGAACATTTTCATTGACTTGCTCAACACCACTGATTGCATCTGCATGTTCTGACTTTGTAAACATGCCATTTTACCTATTCTAATTTCAGACACACTTTTATGCACTCCACCTATTCCCCACACTCATTTGATGCACAGCACATCATTTTACAACTTCGCATTTCTTCTACTATCTCTTCACTCATGCATTGCACCACTCAACAGACATCACACTAACTTTCTAGCTTAGTCAAGCATTTAGTACTCAACTCAGCTCATCTCTGACATTATCTGATCCTATGTAGGCTCTGTGCATGGCTGCACTTTAACTGGCTGTCAAATAGTGGGTTTATCAGGCTGTTTCACACAGTTGGGGGTATTATTCCAAATGCTATTCTTCAAATATTTTCTATGCATCTCATCTTGTCTCACTTATTGACCCTATTGCACCATTGCTTCGCCTTCATTTCACATGTAGCTAGCTTGTGTGTCCCTATTTTCATAATAGCTCCACTATGGCAACCCTATCATATAAATACTCACTGTACTTAGCATACAAAGAGAGAATACCACCTCCTTTTTCCCAGCTCCTTTCTGACTGCATCCCTGAGTCTTCCTTCATCTCTGAGTCTCCCTTCACCTCTGATTGCTGTGAAACACTATGAATGACCATAGAGTCCATTTATAGTAATTTTTGTTATAGTTGAAGTCATGGTAGAGAGAAGTCATGGAGATTCAGCATTGATATACCTTCACAGAATGTTGTTTGCAAATGTATTCCAATAGCTATTCTCAAAATACTTGATGAAAGCCAGTGAAATTTTTGTAAATTGGCTTTATTTGAGGTCCAAACAAGTAAAAGGATGAAAGCAAAGTGCCAAAAGTGTTTGAAAGTGTATGCAAGCCATGTCCACATTGTTGATAGTATTTCAAATTTTTGCTTCAAAACATTTTGTAGTACTGCTTCAAACATTTTGTAGTAGGTTTCAAAATCTTTGTAGCACTGCTTCAAACCTTTTGTAGTAATGCTTTCATGGTGAGCAGGGACAAGCAGGACTGCCCATGGGATCATGGGGCTGGCCCATTATTGTCAAGACAAACATAGTCTTCCCTGGGACCATGGGTGAGACCACTGTTACTAATGGGACAGACCAAGCATCCCTGGGTCAATGGACCAGGATTTCTTTGAAATACACTTTGCCCAAGCTAGGCCTGGGACATTCCAAGCTAGAGCCCAGGGACCAATATTCAACCCCTGGGAAGACCAGCACATTTTATAGCTCTTAGCTGCATCTTTATATAGTAGGAATTACAACAAACTGCTAGAGAATTGGGGTAACTGAAAGCGTTACAACTTGCAAATTTGTCAACAGAGTTGTGTGTTCAGGATGGTATATAAATAGTATTGTTTTTGTGGTAATGAAGGGCACATAGATGACTTTGCAAATATTGGTTTACTATCATGCAGTGGTAATAATGTTACAGTGTTCATATATCAGTCTTAATATACCTGATGTTCTCATTGCCAAAAAGGGACGAGTAACTTGCCATGCAAAGCAATGGCCCACACTCCACTAGTCAGATTTTGAAGTGGTGCAGGAATTGTGCCTATCCAAAGGCCATTTGCTAAAGCATATTTGGGAGTTTGACCTTTGTTCAGACTGACCACACATGACTTGCATATCCATTTACATGTGTCATCTAATACTGGACCTTTAATTTCATTTATTGGATCAGAACAATGATATTGTTCATGTCTTGTGATTCCCATATTTTCTCTGATCAATACCTTCAGATTGACTTTTGTTGTGGATAATAAAGACATATTTTTCAATAAAACTAATTGACCACACACAGCACAGCCACTTTCTTGGAAACATTCAGGCGATGATTCTTTACACCAGTTGCGGATTATTGTTTCCTTCAATTCAATAGAAGGCAGAGGAGGAGGAAAGGAATATTTGTCAAAATTCGCTCCCTTGTTTTGTTTTACTCCATGGTCTAGCTTAGTATAACACTGTTCCTTATGGCAAAACTGTAATCCACTTTGTTGTTTTTCCAGATGTGAGGATATCGTGTTGGCCCATTTTTTGTATCACTCTGTACTTGATTTAATATCATGAATATGGAAAATAGAAACATGTGTTTTACAAGTTGAACAGGTATGCTCTGTCAATATGGAAAGTAGATCCTGTCCATGTAACCTTTGTGTTGTTTTTGACAGATATATCCTATGTAACTTTGCTACGTCTACAATATCCTTCGCTGTCAATTGTGGGAGAAATTCATGTAATGGCATTTGGACACATATATATTCATTGTTATTTCCATACAAAACTTTGGCTGTTTGTTGATCAATATGACCAATGTATTTGAATAATGAGTCAGAATCATGGTTGATATCATTGAATGGCAGCATAAATGGTTGAAGAAAATTAAAGTTAAATGTTGGCAGTCGTTTACCACCTCCAATCTAGTGGTACCTATTAATGGACTTGGTATATAAACATGTAATCATGTCTCTGAATAAATTCAAATTGAACATAGTCATGCCTGATTTTCTTCTATATCCCATTGCAAAATGTAGTGTTAGCCACAGCAAGGTTGGCTGTGACATAGCAATAGCATTACATTGAGATAAATATAATTTGAAGTCATGTTGTCTCAACAGACATCGCATGAGTAATGCCTTGATGACCTGACAACAATATCGAACAGTGATAGGTTTCATCAAACAACAATACAAAGCAAAAAGATATTTAGAAGGTAAGGAGTACGATGAGGCATATTCAATAGAATATAGCTGTATTTCAAATATGGAATTCTTAACTGTTGTTGAAAAGAGTAATGGATCATGTAATGGATTAAGTATCAAGTTATCTTTTGTTATCTGTTTGAACATTACAGGTTGTGATGCATTTATTCGTATCGGTATCGCTGTATTGCCCTGATCTGGGGCAAACTCATGTTCTATGAGTTCTCCTTTAAATTCACCCAGTTCTTGGGTCAAACACTCATGTTCTATGAGTTTACCTTGAAACATGCTCGGTTCTTGGGCCAAGCTCGATACAAAAGGCAAGAAGATTGATTCAGAAGAGATGTACATGAGTTGGCTTGGGCATAGCTGTGGAAATTGTATTACATTGGCAAGAATGTGCAGATAGGTGTTATGGATCACTAGATCAGCGGGCTCCAGCAACAACCAACTAAATCAAGTTGAGATCAGACCAGAGGAAACACAAGAGGAATGGTGTATTCATGGTCTACCACTACTATACAGCAAGTAGCAGTCTGGGGGAGGGAGGAAGGCTAGGAAAGCGAACCAGGGAGAGAAAACCAGACTAAACGTGAGGAAAGGGAAGGGGAAAAGAGGAACAGTTCGAAGATGAAGGTTTAAATACAAAGAAGTTAGGGAAATGCCATGAAAGACAGACTACCGGGTCTGTATGTACAAACCGAGAGAAATGTAAGAACAATAAGGCTGTCCTGCAGATACAGCATGTCCATCAGTGTTTCAGGTAGTAATTGCAAGGAAATGGTTCGGAGCAATCAAGGGTCCAGACCCTGCGCCTCATGGTTGCCTCATGGTAAGGAGGTGAAACAATCCATGAGTGGATGTATCAGTGAGCACATGATGAACATGAGGCGGCCATGTGGATGTCATGTGGCTGAGTTCCTAGTTTGGGAATGATGAGATTGGTTCGTCTTCCTGATGGTTTGCATTGGCAGTGGATGCCTGGCCAATAGCAGCATACGACTATGAGTATGTGTATGTGGGATCGGGATGGAAAGGTGAACATGATGCTTCATCATTGGAGGCAGGGGAGAAGGTGAATCACTGAATGGGGAAGAACCATGATGGGGGCGATGTAATGAACACTGGTAATCATACACCAGCAACTGTGGTTCCTGCAGTACGATAAGCAAGGATGCTTCATATAACCCTTCTTGGCTACAGGGTACTGGATGACTGGGATGTCGACTAGGTATGGATATTCCTGACCAGTGGACTGTACACAAAGGTGATGAAACACATCGGAATGCAAGTCTTTGTGGAGCATCAAGGGGACTTGTCATACATGCGAGTTTGGGTTGTTAGCTGAGCACCGGTGGTCAGCTTATGAGAAGAAAGCGAATGAATGTGGAGGTGACGTGTGAAGAAGAACAAGATGGTCAGCCAAGATAGGTCAAAGGAGTCATCGGTTGTCAGCAACTATGACGGATCTGATATCTGAGTCATTGTTGGGGATAGTGCAGGTCAGGGGTATCAGGTACCCTTAAGGGTTAAGAGTATGGGTACTGTGCGGGTAAAGTCCAAGTCCAGGGTCTAGATACCCGCAGTACCCGTGAAGTACCCTCACGGGTACTGCCTGTATTTCTTTGGAAGATAAAAACACCAAAAACCTCATTTTTTGGTGTTTTTTCACTGTTTCTTGCATATACCATGGGACTGGAAGCTCTTACAATTCCCTAAAAAATGCAGGGATGCTCTCTAGTGTGTTCTAAACAGTTCTCCAGTTTACATCAAGACGATCCGATCAGTATTTAATCCTGTAGAAATTGAATACTACCTCAAAAACACGTTTTTTATATGTTTTTTGCAGAATTTGCACAAAACTTGCATGGAACCCGTACCCGTGGCCTCAAATCCATACCCGTGGCGGGTACGGGTATGAGTCCAGGCCCCATAACCTGCGGGTATATGGGTGTGGACATATGATCGGTCGGCGGAGAACCAGAGTATTCCGATTGCTGGGTATGATCGGTGGTTGGGTCATGGAGTATTCTTGTCTCCGGGTATGCACATCGGTCATGAGTTGTGACAAGAACGGAATGGTCAGGTTCAGATTGTATCGTCTTTAGGTTCCTTTAGCTCCTGGCTGTGCATGAATGGTTATGCACCGTCAAGCCATCCAATGAGAACGTGGGGTCAACCCGAGAGTTCGGTAACAAGGTATCGTCCAATCAGAGTGTGGGACTTGGCACATCTTCATGGGAATGTAGAGGTCAATGGTATCACGTGCTGTCAAAGCAAAAGACAGGGGCAAAAAGGTAAAAATTGTAACAATAGGCGACAAGAACAAAGCAGATGTAGGTGATATTGTCGAGATACATCTGGATTTGCAACAGCAGGAATAAATGCAGCAATATCTATTTAACTGGTTTAGTGCTTCAGATCATGAATAACAATTAACATGATGGGTTTGATCATATGACATTGCTCCATTTGTATGGCTCTCCAAAACTGTATATTGTACCTGAAGACTGTGTTTATTCCCATTTGGTTGTTTCCCGTGATGCAATCATTTCGTCATTTTGGCATTTCCCATTTGCAAATTTACAAGATAGCATTGGTATGACCTGGAGCGGTGTGTTGTGTATGTGATGTTTGGCTGACATTACAATTACAGCGGTTTTTTCATGATCTTGGCACTTTTTGGAATTTTTATGATTGATTATTCAAGACAATATTGACTTGGTGAAATTTTCATTGCTCTACCTTGTATCTCATGAAACACTGCTTGGATCAACATGGTTATTCCCTCCAGGTTGTAGTGTTTCTTGAGGGTTATTTACTCCTATAAATGCATTCGGACAATATTTAGTTTTTGGTGAGTTGTAGATGAAACAAAAGGTAAGCCAGTACTTTTTGACATCCAAAATGACATTAATATTGTCAAATTGTGGCATTAAGTGCTTTTCTTTATTTTTGTTTTTTGAGCTCATTATCATAATTCTTGTAATATCTCAAGCCTACTGTGAATAAACATAGCAACAATGAAATCTTGCCTCAAATGACAAAAGGACAACTAAAAACACGGTACAGTGTTCAATGGCTCCTTTGAACACTACCAGTCCTTTGAACACCCTAATAAAATTGATTCTGTACTGATTTATACTGCTAAAAAGTGTTCTATTTCCTTCAGTGCATCATCTGAACCTATCTGGATATTGATTTTTATTCAGAACCACCAATAAATTTAGAAACTGAATATTCACAAAACAGAGAGGAAATCTGATCACCCTTTTGAACCCTAATGTTTTGATCATAAAACATTCAAATATTAACGGATTTCTTTGAAAATTGGAATGAGAGGTCTTTAAATATATGAGCAACTTTTGGTCTACTCAGATTTTGTTAAAGATAATTGGATACCTGTGGCATTTTATGTTAATTTTTTGTGTTCAAAGGAGCCATTGAATACTGTATATGTGCTTTTAAAACGGGTCAAACCTAGCCCTAAGTGGCCAGTGGATGAGAGAATCAATACAACTGTGCCATGCTCATGTATTAAAGATACTATAGATGATTGTACAACAGTTGTATGACTAGTTGGTAAGGAAATAAATATAAGCAAATTCTGTATTAGCTTACAAAGGCTTGCCGAACGCCGTTCAGTTCGTTCATCAACCATTCGGCAGGGGTTTCCCAGTCATAAAAAATTAAATAAATGCTACAAACGTTGTCAGCACCCATCTAATATGCTGTCAATGGTTGTGGAATTTATTTGTGGCCAGTGGACAACAGAATCAATACAACCGTGCCATGCCCATGTATTAAATATGCTATAGATGGTTGTACAACAGTTGTATGACTAGTTGGTAAGGAAATAAATACAAGCAAATTTTGTATGAGCTTACACACCCTTGTTGAACACCATTCAGCTGTTTGTCAACTGTTCGGCGGGGGTTTCCCAGTCATAAGAAATTAAATAAATGCTACAAATGTCATCAACATCCATCCAATATGCTGTCAATGGTCGTGGAATTTGGATATGGTCAGTTTTCAGTTCAGGGTCGCAAACGCCACAAATGCCAATTTGCCACATGTCAGGAGTCACAAATACACGGTGCCCAAATCCAGTGCTACATTGTTTCGCAACAATTTTTCAATAGCTATTGCTCAGTATGCGGTTCCATGGCCACAATCGTTGCCAGACATTGTCACCCAACATAGGACAGACCGTTCTGCCTGAAAGCTGGTACGCAGCATTTTCTTTACACTTGTTGTGGCTTGCTGAACGGTTGACGAATGGGTCAAATGCCGTTTGGCAAGTGTTATACAAGCAATTACAAATATACTAATAATACAGTGCTTGGTGAACAATTGCCAGATGGATATTGCTCAGCATGCAATACCATTGCACAATTGTTGTTTAATAATGTAATCCAAGGTAGGACAGTCCATTCTACCTGGAAATTTGGGCGGCAGCATTTTTTTGACAATTGTTGTGGCCTGCCGAACGGTTGACGAACGGGTTGAACGCCATTTGGCAAGTGTTTGGTAAGCCATGTAAGCAGTCACAAATATTCTTATGCCCAAATCCAGTGCCATATGGCTTGGTGGATAATTGTCGAATAGGGATTGCTCGGTACAAGGTATTATTGTTAAATGGCTGAAATCCAGGCCAAACGCCATTCAGTAACTGCTTGGTAAGTCATATAAAGCAACCATGCTAAACCTGAACCACCACTGTACATGACATCAAAACTACCTTGAACACATTGAGTAGCCATAATGCCCGGGTGCCTTCAGTATGATTCTCTGACATTTCACGTTTGAGATCGGTCACACAAATTAATACATACCGACGTGAAGTTACAACGGTTTACAGTTACGGATATGAAGTGATGATATTTGATGGCACAAGGACGTCATTTCAGCACTCCCAACACCATGACCCATTGAACATTGAGGGAGATGCTCTTTATCAAGTCCTCCACACGCTTGAATGTATTGATCGTATGTCCCACAACAACACAGGAATCTGCCGGAATGTTGTGTGGGAAACATGGAAGCTGTTGGAGCATCTTCAGCATTGTAGCAAAGTCCATTTTGACCTTTCGTGCATCGTACATGGGCACTATCAATCCACACTTTAAAACACAACTGATTCATATTCATGAGCACTTACCAATATCGTGAAAAGAAAGTGCTGCCTTTTGATAGGATGGTGCAGCCCAACAAGTGAAGGGGCTGAGTTTCCCCAATTTTGAAGGCGATGCCTCTGTAAAAAACCAATTTAATTTAGTCATTATGAGTTGATAGTGTACGTACTACTTGGAGATACGTCCATGGCACTCACGGATGTGGTTGCAAAGGACACAAAGTCCTTGTACAGTTGCGCCCGAAATTTGGCCTCGCCAATTACCATTCCAATTGCACCAATATATCGCTCCCACTCACCTTGGAGTAATGCGCCCTGGATAACCTTGATGGGTTTCGTGTTACTACCAACCTTGGGTTCATCTAGGTAACAAGATTCCACCATGATGACAGATGTGAATATTGTAGGATCGCCTCCTCCAACAGCATGGAAGAAACTGCACCCAAATCCACCTGTAGAGATTCGCACTGGATCATCACGAGAAAGATTCGAATATTTTCCAGAGTGAACAAAGGTGACAGCGGAAAACAACAAACTGCATTTTGAAATTTAATCACTACAACCATTCTGAAAATGTCGAAACAACTCACTCTCTGTTGATCTTATAAACTAGTGCTGCCAAAGTTCAGTTCAGTCCAGTTCAGACTCTTTTTTCGTGAACCCTGAACTGAACTCGGAGTTCAGTTCAGCTAAGTTTCTGAACTGAACTGCAAAATTCAGTTCAGTTCAGTTCAGCCTAGGCTATGAACCCTGAACTCTTACTATATAAGGCAATTGGTTCAGTTCAGACATGAATTTGACTGAACTGAGTTCGGATCAGTTCAGAACTGAACTTTGGCAGCACTATTATAAACGTTAGAAATGATGTGACCAAACTCTGGGTTGCCATTTCCAATGGCGCTGGACCAGGATACCATTGCTGCCGCCCTGAATGAGCTTCAGTATCATGGAAATTTATCAAATGAAGTACATATGCATACTTGATGTTTACACATTCCTGATAGGTATCGATAAGCTGGGCATCTCGATTTCCAATATCGGACTCATCAACATCCAGAGATGGTAAACTTTATTCAGGATATTCATGAGAAACCCATGTTACGAATATGTCAAACACACCTGGTGACCCGGTTCTGAAAATACGTGGCCTCTCCATCATTGCTACTAGAATCATTGTTATCATCACTGCTGCCAATGACCGCAGTCTTGGTAAAGGCAGATGTTGTAGCTTTGGACGCCTTGGAATGTACTTCGGAAGCGCTGACATCATTTACGCCTAAGGAACACCCATACCAATGCATATACGATTTCACAATACATACTGGAACATGGACCTCTTGTTCAAACTGAATTTGACTTTGGTACAAATCCTAGCATGTCCAGCATAAGTTAGATGTCATTCAATGTGGACAAGTCAACTCATGTGGAATCGTCACCTTTATCATCATTAGTGTTTTCAAGGTCGTCCAATTTATCATGAATAGATTTCAACTTCTTGGGGGGAGAATACGTATCACTGGTGATAATATCTGAATGATGAACAAGATAGATGGATAATAGCATGATACTTACATATTCTTGTCGATGTCTGTTGAATTGGGCGATGGTGAAATATAGTGTCGTTTTCCTCTAAAACAAAGAAAAAACAAGAAAGAAACAATTAGCATCATAAGACATACATGCGAAATTAAATGACTTACTTCACTTTCGTTTCTGAAGGTTTATCGGCCTGCCTAAATAAGGAATGTATTAACAATGCAAAGTAGAAATGAACAATTTTACAAACCTTGTAGACGTCTTGGAAACCACAACACTGCCAATGCTTCAAATACTAATAGTATCATTCTCTGCCTCTGATAGAGCGACACTGCCCAGAGTTTAGGAACATCTAACGAAATTCATACGTGAGTACATACACATCATCATCGACCCATTTGGCAGCGGCCTCTTTACCCTTCTTCCCCGCTGCTGCACGTCCCCTGTTATTTAAACAGATCAGTGATGGAACAGACAAAAATCATATAAAGTTACGTAGGAGCCCTCAATTTGAGCTTTGGATTCGGCTTAGCGGTCGCAGACCTCTTGGGAGGCATTGAAATAAGACAAACGAATGCATACCCAAATGTTTCGTCGACTTTAAATCCACCTACGTGGAAGAAGAACAATAGAACATATGAAACCCCAATCACCAATCACCTGATATGCTGGAGTATCCTACAACAACACGAATTGAGAGGAGGAAATGATGGACGGACATGGTATCAAAGACGGGATGACCGGTGTAGTAGGAGGATTAGGTTGGTCACATGATCTAGTTGTAGATAGATGTTTGTAGTAGGATTAGTCAGACCGAGATAGATAGACAGCGCGATGACCATGGCCTCGTAGTGAGTAGGACTAGATGTCCTACTCCACCGGGTTTCATGAAAACCAGATATCTTTGACTAAAGGAAATAATGAATTAACATGTGATCAATGTTAGGGTGGCCAGGTTTCCATAAATGTGGAATACCTTGAGCGGGCGGAATGGTGGGTTAGCTCCTAACCAATGTTGGGATAATGGGATCTTAATGAACCCGGTAAAGTTTGAGTGGGAGAAATGATGAATTGGCTGTTAACCAATGCCATGATGACCGGGCTTTGATGAAACAGCAACCTCTTGGGTGAAGATCAAAGCTGGGATGACTAAGTTAGTTCATAAATAGGAATTCACTAACCAAAAGGAGATATTGCCGGTTCGATAAATATCGGCTCTGCTGACAAATACAAACAAATTGATAAAGGGGCTACAACAACAAAAGGATCAAGATATGGTGGCACCATACCTGGCTGTGCAAACGTATCCTGTTTCAAACATAAATGCAGAAACACAAATCAACATCCATGAAGTAATAAAATTGGGAAACAAAATATCACATGTGTATTTTGTGCTGAAACATGTGATCGGCATATGGATCATAAATCCGGAAAAAAGTATTTCTTCATATACAACCAATTGTGTCTTCTACATTGAATGATGGACAACCACTACAATTTCGAAGACGCATGTTAGCCATACATACACATACATTCACCTATCCCTGATATCATTGACAGCCAAACACTTGGAAAGCATCATAGCTGCACGATTCAACGATGATGATACTCAACTGGCGAATTTTGCAAATGTCAGTAATCACATTGAAAGGATTATCATGTTGATCACATGCACAGATTTCAAATATCAATGTCATACAAAACAATTCTCCGAAATGCTGGAAATTTACATTGCTGGCGACAGACACAACAGAACAAGAAGAATTGGTCTTAAGCATGCAAGCGATATTGGCAAACAAGGACCTACCCCCAATCACAACAATGTAAGTGGTAATATATATTATATTATAAGAATACATTATAGAACTCCAATAGTCCACCTGAACGCCAAATTCCATTTATTCGCCAAAGTATAATCGTTACAGGTCTTAATACAGCAGACTTCAAATCCTGTATCGATAACCTTCATATTCTTCATCAGAAACTAGCTCGTCATTTCCCCGAACGTGCGATACATGACTTTATGCTGACTACCTACATGGAATACACGGCATTAGCAATAGGAACCCGATACTTTACTGATCGCTGATCGAACAACATCTCTCCTGAAATTCCGTTTGACCGCGACGTTGATCCCAAAGGCATCCTAGGATCCTTGGCCAATGCACGCTATTTTCATGGATTGGACAATCAAGTCCTGTATTTCAAGTTAGAGTCAAATGGGAATCAACCTCAGTGAGTATTTGACCATTATGATACAAGTACCCGCATTAAAAAGAGAAATCATATTAGCTTTGTGCCTGTAAATCCTATTTGTTTCAGGGTCGGTGACATTGTTGAGGTACAATTCACCATATCAGCGGTTCCTGTGAGGGGAGACAAATTCAAGATGATTTTGTGCTTGCGGTCATTGGCATTGGTTGAAAGTGACTTTACAGAGGTATCATCCACATTGCAATTTGCTGTAATTCAAACCTTTACTGATTTGTACTCTTTCACAGGAAGCAGCCATGAATCAAAAAAACACGAATGTATATGCTCCCACCCCAGTATCCAGAATTACAATAAAACACAGCATAGGCTATGAGTGTGCAGACGATAATGTGGATGATGTTGTGGAGGCAAGGAGGCGTCTCAAAAATATGAATATGGATCAAAGGGATTGATCGGGGATATGTGTTCTGTTACAACATCCACAGGCCTTCGGTATGATTTTATCTCATATCCATGAAGACTGTCATATTGAAATGTTTGTAATACTGTACCAATAATTTTGTAATACAATGTCAAGGTATTCTTGATAGTAGTTCAAACCATTTGTAGGAATTGGTCAAAAGGACGCGGAATGCGCTTGAAAGGATTCGTTTGAGTGCTTCAGGTAATTGTAATACTGCAAGCAAAATTCCCAAAATCCCATTGTACATGGCTTGTTAGACATACGTCAAATGGAGAGCTGTCAATGGTCAAGGAGCCTCCATACCATCATCCAAGCATGTGGGCTCAGTACGCAGTACCATATAAACAGTCACAAATATACTAATACCGAAATCTTGTCTTACACCCTTCAAACTTTATTCTATGCAAAATCCGTCTTGGGGATTTCTTTGCACACTCGAAAGGGGTGTTTTGGCAAGAAGAAAATAAATCTTGAGTTTTTTTGAAGGTTCACCATTTGCTATTGTAAAGTGGTGATGACTAAGTGAACTGCATCATAGTATGCATTACCATTGCACAATCATTGCTGGATAATGCAAGCTGGTACGGGACAGTCTGTTTTGTTTTACACTTGTTGTGGCATACCAAAGACTTGCCGAACGGGTGTTTGACCCGTTCGTCAACTGTTCGGCAAGTCACAGCAATTGTAAAACAAATTGCCGCTGCCCAGATTCTAGGAAGAATGGACTGTCCTACCTTGGATTACATTATTAAGCAACGATTGTGCAATGGCCTTGTGTACCGAGCAATACCCATTTCGCAATTGTCCACCAAGCACTGCATTATTAGTATAGTTGTAATTGCTTGTATGGCTTACCAAACACTTGCCGAACGGCATTCGACCCATTCGTCAACCGTTCGGCAGGCCACAACAATTGTAAAGAAAATGCTGCTGCCCACATTCCAGGCAGAATGGACTGTTCTACTTTGGATTACATTATCCAGCAATGATTGTGCAATGGTACTGCGTACCGAGCAATACCTATGTGACAAGTCACAATGCTGATGCATTTGTAATTTTCTGCAAAATCGTTGCCAAATATCATTATGTAGGCCTTTGTAAAACCATGTACAGTCTTCAATGGGTCAATGAGACACCCAAAAACATTTAAGTCTCGGAATTGAACACTATTAGATTTTGAGAAAATCTGAGTAGGTACAAAGTTGTATTTACTGTTTGAGAAGCCATAAACAAAACATCTTAGGAAGCGCCTGCCAAATTAGTGGACTGTAGCTCGACGTTTGCGAAATAGGTATTTTTGCAAAGTCTGAGGGGACATTCTGCATGCTGCAAAAAATTTAGACTAAGTGTCTCATTGAGCCGGGCGTCTCATTGACCTGTTGAAGACTGTACAATAAAGTGCAAAGATGAAGAATTTCCATTTGATTACTCCTGCCTCGATATCCATATGGCAATCATAAAACCTAATACAAACACTAGGATCATCAGGATAACACTATTGGGAGGAGTCAACCATGGTCTTAAAACATTTGTTAGGACGTACCTCTCAATCTCCTGTTGCAAAGCTTCATCATGCCGATCCATTGCCTTTCTCAATCGTCTTTCGTGCCTCACTTCGGGACGGTCATCCGGTAACTGGGTGATTACTAAAAACATGATAATACAAAACCATAAATGGTTAGTAGACTTCTAGTAAACTTACTTATGTTTATTTGATTGCCTGCAATGTCATAAAATTGGCACCAAGTCAGTTTAGAACGCTTGGCTTGCTTGAAAGACATGATACTGGGTTGAGATGATATAAAGTGTAAATAGAGTAGACGCTTTAAGAATACAGATTGAAATTACACAGAAACAATCAAACTTGCAGAATTCGTTCTACATCCAATGTTACACTACATTTGAACGTTGAACCCTCTCCTGATCATGCCATTTCCCTGTCTCTGCAGTAAATGCTAGAGATGACTGTTTTCGCCAGGTCATTGCAATACAAATAACAATGCTAAGCCATGAAACAATATCTACATAGCTAATTTAACAGTATTATCCTTGTCCAATAAGCATTGGTTAATGTGTATCATGGCTACAATAGTTGAATATCATGATGTAGATCGTTTATAATCCTATATAAAGTATAATTCCAACACTAGCATTTCACTTGATATTTATATTGCTTGCACTAGATAATGATATTTATTTACGGCAAATCCGACATACATCTCTAGACATGCTTTTGCATGGGATAATTGAGGAAAATATCAGTGAAATGGCTGACAACACTCCAAACCTGCCAAATATCGTTTGACATCCATTTGTCAAGCAAGTCAAACTTGATTCACCATACTTTATCCATCACATTACCTATTATAGGTTATTGTCAGATGACCTGGTTCCGATCAATCATTAGTCAGCAAGTTTAACTTAAACCTCTTCCTCGTGAACACCTCCAATTCCACAACAAATACCAGCATATAGTACCTTTCAGTGTTCACCGTATCGAACATTTACTACCTTTATTTCTGTAGTTTTCAAACATGCCTAGAGGTCGAGGAGGTCGCAAGGAATCCGGCTATGAAGTTTGCACCCATATCTGTCCAGGACGAAAATGCATATCACCACTGACACAAACCATCCTTTGGAACAGAAAAGGGAGTTCTTGTCAGCGACACTGCGGATCAGCATTGAAACATTCCAATTGTATCTCATCTGGAATCTGCCCACAGTCGGTGTGTCTTGGCCAGAGGTTCATAGAGAACTCTCAAGGTGTCCGAAATTTTACAGATGAGAAGCTTTTGCTATTTCCACCATCACCGTCACGTACACCATCTCCCTCCGATGTAGAAATGGACTATACACCAACGACTACAATAATGCCAACTACCAATACTGACCGGGTCTTCCGAATTGTCTTCGTTCTTGATCCCACGACGTGCGTTGTCAGCAAAGCCGCCGCCACCAACGACCTGGCATTTGTTACAACTACAATATCAAAGAAAGAATATGATACTGTATCACATCTTGAGGGGTTTATACACAACATCAAGAAGCACAAGACTCATTATGGTGTTTGCATCCAAGAATGGGTATGTATCGTGTCTTAGTGATTTAGATAATTTAAACCTGATGCAATCTATAATCAATAGGTTTACGTTGCCATGCAAATGCATCATTGGCAATGTGATGATCCCAATACAGCGGTACAACGATTCCATGTTGAATACATGTTTTGGCCGGAGTTCCATCTTGCGATGCTCCAATACCATCGAAAAAATGAAACATGGGAAAACTTCAAATCAGCCGATTGTGTCCTGGGCGGAGTTGACATGGGAATGTCATATATGTGAGGGTGTAAATCATTGCCATATGGTCCTTGTTTGATGGAAGAATTTATAGCAGTAATCAATATGGGATAACGTTGGAAAATGTGTCAAGCTTCTTGGCTGGAATCGAGGAGCTTTGTCGAACAGTCCATGTGTGGCCACCACCAAAACAAATGAACACTGTTCATTCGAAGTGGACCCAGATGCAGAACCTGCACCACATAGCTCTTATGAGGACACAGACGATACGCCCACAAGTGAGATTGTTGATGGATGGTGAACCATGTCCGCCAAATATTGTATTGAAAAGAATGCCCAGCGACACTGGCCACCACGTGTTATTCCCGGGTGATCCACGATGTAATTGGGATTATATGCATCAAAATAGTGAGGTTCCTGGTTCACGTTGGTTTGGTCAAACCTATGTTGAGCCACTGGCCAAAGTTGGAGAATGGTGGGTGTTTTTGGTGGGTGGAAGGGACATCTATACGGTCCACACACATTCCAACAAGGAAACAAAGTCATGGAAGTGGGACATTGTGACAACATTTTATACATTGGAGGAATTGAGGTATGTGCAAATGCTCTCTCTCACATCATGAACTTTAATAATACCCCACACTGTTCAAGATCATTCCAATCACAAGGGATTTTGTTGACGACAGATGTTTGCAATCCAGACCAAGGCTCCATTGCGATTCGAGACCAAGGCAAACAACAATTCTTTGACTTCATTCGAAGCACATACGAAGGCCTGTATGCGATTGAGTCAAGCGTGATTGGTGGAAAGCCTTCAATGAGTGTATTTTGTTGGATGGACATCTCACTCATTGTTGATTCACAGACAAACCATGTTTGCTATTTTGTGAACAAGGTTGAAAGATATCACACTACAAGCTTGTGGTCCAACATGAAGCAGGGTGCAAAGTCTGTTCGGGCTCCACTCGGATCTTTTGTGGACACGTTTTCGAGTGTGTTCTACAAGTACCTTGTAGATATTACAAATCCATATCTGTATCTTTAACCAAATGTCATTAAGCACAGTTTAATCAAGCATTTCAAAACAAAACTGATTGCAGAGTCTCCAATGATGAGAACTATTTGATATAAGATAAAGAGATCCATCAGAAAAACTGTAAATAGATGAGGAACCTTTGCCATCAAATAATATTGAAATATCCGATCAAATATTCGAGTTTAAAAAGTAATTTTATGCAAGTCCAATAGATGAGAGCACTACCTTGCACGCTCAAAAGTCATCACACACTCTAGTCAGAGTTGTTCCCACATGCTTCAATGGTGTATCTCTTTCCCCTATCTTGGTGAGGTTCAAATTGTGCTCGAGCGATGCAATAGGAGGTGTCTTGTCATGTTGTCATTGCTCACCATATGATCCACTCAGGTCTGGACAACTATTTTTACCCTCTTGTGTTCACCCACCTTCCCTCCTTTGTACATTACTCTGTTGTTGATTGTACCATATGAAATTGATTATTGTTGTTTATGACTGGGAAACATCTGCCAAATGGCTGACAAATGGAGCGAATAGTGTTCAACAAGGGTGTGTAAGCTCATACAGAATTTGCTTGTATTTATTTCCTTATCAACTAGTCATACAACTGTTGTACAACCATCTATAGCATATTTAGTACATGGGCATGGCACAAACGTATTGATTCTCTCATCCACTGGCCACAAATAAATTCCAGGGCCATGTACAGCCCACAATTTGGATGGATGTTGAGGGTTTTTGCTGTACCTGTTTAGTTTCTGATGGCCTGCAAATACCCGTTGCACAAGGTGAATAAATGACAATCTAGCCTGGTCAATAATTGTTCAAGAGAATTTTCCTATCCATGAGAAATCAAGATAATTGCATGCAATGTCATCAATATCTGTATGATATGCTGGCAATGGTTGTGGAATTCATTGGTATCCAGTGGATCAGTACAACCCCATGTGTTCGATATGCCATATATGAGCATACAAGTGTTGTATGACTAGTTGGTCAGGAACTAAATACAAACAAAGTCTGTATGAGCTTACAAAGGCTTGTCGAACGCCGTTCGACCCGTTCGTCAACCGTTTGGCAGGGTTTTCCAAGTCATAAAAAATTAAATAAATGCTACAGATGTCGTCGACATCCATCTAATATGCTGTCAATGGTTGTGCAATTTACTTGTGGCCAGTGGATCAGAGAATCAATACATCCGTGCCATGCCCATGTATTAAATATGCTGTAGATGGTTGTACAACAGTTGTATGACTTGATGGTAAGGAAATACATATAAGCAAATTCTGTATGAGCTTACAAACCCTTGTCGAACGCCGTTCAATCTATTCATCAACCATTCGGCAGAGGTTTCCCAGTCATAAAACATTAAATAAATGCTACAAATGTCGTCAACATCCATCTAATATGTTGTCAACGGTTGCAGAATTTATTTGTGGCCAGTGGATCAGAGAATCAATACAACCGTGAAGTCCGAAAATGTTGTAAACAATAAGGTTATCTAAGAGTAGTATTTACACCAAAGATAGTGCAGGCAGAATTTTAAACTATTTGGCCTCCAGATATTCAGGCACAAAGCCACATGCCTAAATATCTGGAGACCGAATAAATTAAATTCAGCCTGCACTATCTTCGGTGTGAATCCTGCATTAGATGACCTTACTTTTTACAACATTTTTACACTGATGATAACAACAGAAATATACTGAAGCTAGCACAACTTTGAGGTATTTATATAGTAGTTATATTCTCTCATCATCTTAATCCATTGTTCACAGGAATGATGCAATTTATTTCGAGCATTAGACCAATACAAGTACAGCGATGGGAAATATATAAAACCTAGATGCACAGAGACAACGACAAACAATGTGGTTCCAAAATTCACCAGCAACTAAGGACTAAATGCAAGATACCGTTAGTAAATTATGATAAAAACGTCTCAGCCCTGAACTTACTGTGAATTACAGTCCTGGTTCCAATTTGGATGACGACGGCCTAGGGGATGGGGCCCTGGACTGTACCGGAGGCATCAAGGTTTGAAATTGGGGTGGAACAATATTACCCCAATCCATATCCATAGGTGAAATTCTTGGCTCTGTGGGGGTTGATGACGTGTGGCGTGATGAGGCACGCATACCAACATGCAAACCTAAACATTTTTGACAGACAGGCTTAATGTGTATCATGACATGTTGCTGAACAATTTACCTGGAGTTGACAATCTCTTCTTCTTTCTTGCCAGTGTTTCTAGATCCTCCATTGTGACGTCAATGTCCAAAGTATTTGCCACCTTGCCAGATTTTCGCCTTCTTGTCTCCAAAACAATCTCCTCGTTCTTTTCATCACCGATTGGAGACCTCTTCAGGCGTTCACCAGATATATCCTCCTTTTCGATGTCAATTCCAGATGTATCTGACATTGTGTCTAGATTTTGGCCTTTTAACTCTAAAGCAAGATCGTCATCCTTTTCACCATCATGCGGAGAATTTTCCGGGCGTTGACTGGACGTAGCTTCATCTCCCATGTCAACATCAATGTCCTTGGCCCCATCATTCGAACCCAACAGTCCCAATGTCTCACTCTCCTGATCCATGGAGTCTAATGTCACAGTGTCTGACTTTGACTTCCCGGTCTTCAATTTTCTTTTGGAAGCTTTCGGAATTTCGACAACGGCTGCCTAGAATTTAATGGATAAAGTATGTAAAATGATGGAACTTACATATCTGGGACTTGGAACCATGTTTCTTCAAGTTGGCTTCAATTTGCTCCATCTTGACATCCTCTATCCATAAACATGATGAATATATATATCATATATAGCATCCAATTTCTTACCTCCATCGTCCTCTGCGACCTTTGAACCCCTCGTGTGCTCTATGGTGATTTTGATTAGATATTAGTAGCAGGGTCAATGAAATATGCTTACTTGACTTCGGTTTCGGTTTCATTTTGGTCTTCCCATCTTTCGTCTTGATATCTGGGGAAAGCAGAAATCAATATCATGATATTTAAAATAGTCGAAAATATGATAATATGGACCAGTTGCACAATCCTTCTGTTTGTCATCCAATGCTGCCTCTCCTTTGCCTTTGCCCTTGCCCTTATCTTTTGGGACTGAATCCTCTGTAAATTACATCAAATTGTTGAAAGACACAATTTCCCTGTGGACTTTACCGTTCTCAATGGGTGCATTGTGTCCTCCACACCATGCGATGATGCGAGGGATAATTGCACGCTTCGTGGTATCATCCAGTTTATTAAATGACCATTTGGTGACAGTGCCGCTGTGCCACGATGGCACGGAGTCATCATATTCATCCCAGTCTATAAATAGTGATAGGTTGAACTTAGTGGTTGTAATAGAAATCAATACATACTGAGATCTTTGGGTTTTATGTCTGTATTTATTGCGCCATGTTGGATTAAAGCTGAAAGCGAATGTTTCTTAACATAAAATTCTTTGAGGAGCCACTCATCAAAAACCTTGCTGCGCCAATCGGGATTAAACTCATTCGCCTCTGTTGCCTTCAGCACCTCATCCCATATTTCATCCATAACTGTATCCGTGTACTTTAGGTAATCTCGAAGAATGCTGGTAGCCTCCTTGTCTTGGTCAACATATTCTGGTGAATATTGAGGCACTTTCTTGTCAGTGAGTGCTGATGTTACATATATGTACAGGTTCATTCGGTAGATGATGCGTCATAGTGGATCTTCATATCGATGGGGTAGTTCATGCCATAATTGACCTCAAGCGGCGACATTGTGAGGGCGAGCCTTCATGATATACAAGTTGCGCAAAAGGACAGGAATGGTACCGGTGATACGCACCATATGATTCTGGCCTCTGATTCAATATATCTCACGATTCTATGCGATTCACATCAATCCGACACTCTTCGACCTTGCGATCAAGTTGCGACTATTGCGATTGTCTGTGACTTTGGAGTTCTTTAGTTATCGCATTTCGAAGTATTTCCTTTGTTTTCTTTGTTCTACTTTCTTATGCATCGTCCCCTATACTCTTCCTTTATGATACATATGCCCCTCTCTCTTATATCCCCATATATTATACTCCTTTTATCCCTCTTCCTTTGTCCTTACAGCTTATATACCTGCATGTATGAGCCACTAGACAGAGATCCCAGAGAACCCCCAGACAATCCAGATACACCGTCCTTCCCCCTTCGTCTCAGAGCTTATCCTTAGTCCTAGACCCAGTCCCTTCACTTTATATTGCCTTCTCTCACTGTCCGACCCTTCCATTTCACTGCGACTTTCTTATTTTTATCGCACCTCTTCGATTTTTATCGCAACTCTCTTATTTTTATCGCACCACTTCGACTTTTATCGCAGCATTTATATTGAGTGTCTCACACCTTTCTATTTCTTCTCTTTCCTCTTCTATCCTAGAGTAGGCTTTCCAAAACTTCCTCGCACCTTTCTTAGCAGTTCCTAGTTAGATTCCCTTCTTACTACCCCCACCTGCGCATCACCAGAAGCCTCGTATTCTTTTGTTATTTCTTGGGGGACATTCAGGCACAAAGCCACATGCCTGAATATCTTGGGACCAATAATCTAAAAGTCTGGCTGTACTATCTTCAGTGTGAATACCAGATTTAGATAGTCTTATTGTTTATAACATTTTTGCGATTATGATGACAACACAAATCATTTCAATATGTAAGCGGATATCTCAAGATTATTTGATGGCAAAAATTCATCACCCGTCTCCTGTGAAATGTTGGATCATAAAGCAATACTGATATAGTTGACCCAACTTTGAGGGGTGTATAGGTGTTGAACCGGCATGTTCGACAAGCGTTCACATATGCTGTAGTTGTGGAATTTATTTATGGCCAGTGGGCCAGAGAATCAATACAACTGTGATAACCATATGTCAAATATGTTGCATATGGGTATAATTGTTAGGAAAATAAATATAATCACAAAGTGTCACACTTCCCACACTCCTGATGAACGGCGTTCGATCCATTCGTCAACCATTCAGAAGAGGTTTCCCAGTCAGAAAGAATTGAATAAATACAAGAAACACTGTCAACATCTGTCAAATATGCCGCAGATGGCTGTGCAATTCATTTATGGCCAGTGAGCAAAAGACTAAATTCAACCAATGTCATGACCACATCTCAAATATGCTGCAATGGGTCTACCACTGTATTATGGCTAGTTCTATGGAAAATAAACATAAGCTTAGTGTGTCACAGTTCTCAGGGCCCTGCCGAACGGCGTTTGACCCATTCGTCAATCGTTCGGCAGAGGTTTCCAGGTCATAAAAATTTAAATAAATACAAGAAATGTCATCAACATCTGTCAAATACACTGTAGATGGCTGTGGAATTTAATTATGGCCAGTGCGCAAGATAATCAACACAACTAATGTCATGCCCATGCATCAAAAATGTTTGAGTGGCTTGTAGGAAAATAAATACGAGCAAAATATGTAACAGCTCCCAAGCCCCTGACGAACAGCCTTTGGCCACACATCAACTGTTCAACAGAGATTTCCCAGTCATAAACCAATAGAAAATACCAGAAATGTCGCCAACATCTGTCAAATAGGCAGTAGATGGCTGTGGAAATTTCTTATGACCAGTAGGCAAGGGAATCAATACAACCAATGTCAAGCCCATATCTCATATATGCTCTATATGGCTGTACAACAGTGTTAAATCTATATCAGCAAAATGTATAACCACTGACAAATTTCCTGGTACACATTGTTTTGGTCAGACCGACATTGAGCACTAGCTCAAAATGGAGAGTATTTTGGTGGGTGAAACAGACATCTAGACAGTCCACACATATTGCAACCCAGAGACAAAATCATAGAAGTGAGATATTGTTACAATTGAGGCAGTAAGTGCACATGCCCTCACACCATAAATAATGACACCCCAAACTATTCAGGATCATTCAAAAGATGGAGGATTCTATTGAAGACAGATGTTTGCAGTCCAGACTGATCGCCATTGCAATTCGACACCAAGGGAAACAACAATTTATCAACTTCTTTCAAACCACATAGGAGGGCTTGTAAGCCGTCCCATCATGTGAGTTTCAGAGTTTCTTAGCATCATACTCTGCATAAATTTATTTCACTCAAATGACAAAGCAGCTTGTGAGAGTGATGCTCATTCCAAAATCCAAAATTGGCCAGACATTCTCACAATTACAACTATGGCAGCTATGATCCGGCTACCTTATTGGTAAGGAAATAAATATAAGCAAATTCTGTATGAGCTTACAAAGGCTTGTCGAATGCCATTCGATCCGTTCGTCAACCGTTTGGCAGGGGTTTGCAAGTCATAAAAAATTAAATAAATGCTACAAACGTTGTCAGCATCCATCCAATATGTTGTCAATGGTTGTGGAATTTGTTTGTGGCCAGTGGACAACAGAATCAATACAACCGTGCCATGCCCATGTAGTAAATATGCTATAGATGGCTGTACAACAGTTGTATGACTAGTTGGTAAAGAAATAAATATAAGAAAATTCTGTATGACCTTACACACCCTTGTCGAACACCGTTTGGCTGTTTGTCAACTGTTCGGCAGGGGTTTCCCAGTCACAACAAATTAAATAAATCCTACAAATGTCATTAACATCCAACTAATATGTTGTCAATGGTTGTGGAATTTATTTGTGGCCAGTGGATAAGAGAATGAGCACAACCAATGTCATGCGCATGGGTAAGATATGCTATAGATGACTGTACAACAGTTGTATCAGACCAGTCCAGACCAACCTCCATTGTAATTCAGGACTAAAACAAGCAACAAATCTTTTGAAAGTCTGTATGCCATCCCATCATGTGACATTCTTCTTACTACACTTCCTAAACTCAATTAACCAAGCAAGTTGTGAGAGTGGAGCTCTTTCCACATTCCGAATTCAGCAGCACTGATCACACATGTTCACCATTACGAATTTGGGCAGCTACCTTATTGTTCTTACTGATTAGGACAACAAGTTCTCACATAGTGTTGTTGAAGTCCAGTTTGGTCCAGTTTTCGGCCATTTTGGCTGAACTGAAAACTGGACCCCTGGTTCAGTTCAGGCCTTTTGATGAACCTGAACCTGAACTGCATGGAACTGTTCCATGCAGTCCAGTCTGGGTTCAGATGGGGTTTGAACCCTGAACCATCTTCCTTCACCCTCAAATTTCCTTGCAAGCCACAGCACCACATCAATTGACATGGGCCTGGGGTTGCAAGAAGCTAGGAGGGGTGGGGTTGGTGGGGTTGTTCTTGCTGCTGCTGGTGCTGCTATTTTTGCTGCTGGTTACCTTGTGAATGATGGACACATGTCAATGGACATGGTGCAGGTCTTCACTAGATGGCTGCTAGTGTTGCTGTGGGGCTGCTGCCATGTCCATGCTTGTGGGCATGGGCATGGGCCATGAGGGGCTGTCAGTAAAGTAAGAAATAAACTAATTACTTACCTGTGTTGCTGTTGTTGTTCATTGCTGTTGTTGTTGAGTCAAATTCACATGTATGTTTAAGGTCACATAACCTAAGTTCATGTGGCTTCATACAAAAAATGAGTATCTAAATGAGTATTTATGTAGGCATATAGACATTATGGTTCACAGTTTGAACCAGGTTTGAACCTGGTCTGAACCTCTGTGCCTCACTGGAACCACAAACTGAACCCACAGTCCAGTTCAGCATTTGGCTAAACTTTAGACTGAACTTTGGGTTCAGTTCAGGGTTTGAACCGGGTTCAGATCAGTTCTGAACCAGACTTCGGCAACACTATTCTCACAGTTACAAGAGGAAAAAGTCACACGGTTTCATAATTATTCCCAGGACTTCAAATTTGTTCCCACAGTTTGTTAAATTTATTCCCATGGTATGGTGAATTGGCGTTTGTGGCATTTGTGACCCTGAACTGAAAACTGACCGTATACAAAACGATTCCCTAATAGGGACTTGTAACAAAACAACAGTGTCAGCATTCATCAAGTAGATACCAAGGCCTCCCTCATGTCATCAGCAACAAGATGAACTTTCATTATCTGGCTTGTTATACTGGTTGATGGCATTGGTCCAGTCATTGTGTGAAGTGCTTCCATCTATACGGTGTAGCAGGGGCTACAGCCCCCGCTGGGTCTCCTCAGCAGAACTCAGATGGTGTGACAAGCTGAAGTCTCATAAGCTATCTACACAAAAAGTAATCCTACGGAACGTGGGAACAATCACGTGATCTACTGGTAGTAGTGGGGCACTACCCACTACTACAACAGCAGTATTCTGCACAATAGCAAAGTCAGGAACAGCTATAGCTAAGTAACACTGGATTGTCAGAAAATACAGTAGTCTTCTGGAATACCAAGCACATGGCCAAAAGAGCTAAAAATCAAGATGTGAGAGCTTTTTGCTTTCATGGACTTCAGAAGGTTGTCAAGAATATTCATTTTCAATAAGGTGCTCATCAGTTGTACTTACAAGGTGGTGTGGGCTCCCAACTGAAAGTCAGAAAACAGTTATCAACAACTACCATAATGTAGGATGTACTGGCTCTATCAAAAAAATATGGTTGACAGATAACTTTGTGATGCTACCACACACTGTAAGTCGAGATCAAGGCAATTGTGATTAGCTGACTGACCTGCATCACAATATTTGTTGGCAGAGTCTTTCCCTCCTTCCCTGTCAAGCCTAGGACAGTGATTAGAAGAAGCCAGAACACGTGATCATTTATGCCTACCATTGAGAGCTTTCCCAACAACAGACCTGTACCCATCTGCCACCCTTGAGTAATTCTTCATCTTCCTCCTTTCAGATGTGTTGTGGCAAGCATTCTGGTCAAAGGTCCAGCTTCCGGTGTTCGGATGAAAAACCTTACTTAGCACATTTTCATCCTCTCACTTTTGGCTTCGGCTGTGTGTCCATCATAGCAACATATTCTGGATACAGACTTTCTATAATGGCTCATCAGTGTCACCAACCAGTGCAGATGGACAAGAAAACACTACCTTGATGTGGACAAAACAACTCTGTTCACACCATGCCATGACTTATCCCAAGTGTGACTGGGCAACTAAGGTTGACAATGTTGGGTTTGAGACAGGCCAGCCAAGGCAGGCTGAGAAATTACTATTGTTAGGTACTTGACGGGGCAACCCAGGAGTGTAATATATGCCATGTGAGATGGGTGGGCTGAGTGTAGAGCCAGCTTATTGTAATCTGTCTGAGACCGATGGGCTGACATTGGCTGGGTTGATTGACTCTTGTCTCAGACTGCTGGGCCGACATTTGGGGGGATGAATGTCACTTGTCTCAGATAGTGTTGGGGAAGTTCGGTTCAGTCCGGTTTTTGGCCTTTTTTCCCCAAACCGAAACCGAACGGTTCAGTTCCTGCAAGAAAATCCCAAACCAAAACCAAAACCGATGTAAACCATTTACATCAGTTCGGTTTCGGTCCAAACATGGTCTGAACCACGAACCGTTGGTGGTCAGCCCCCCTGTGCCATTCTGACCTCGCAACAGCACTGCACACGTCAATTGACGTGGCCAGCTCGTGTGTGAGGTGGGATTGGGGTGCTGGGGTGCTCTGCCTTGGGTTGGTGGGCTGCATGGCCCTGTCCTAGCGAAACACACGTGTCGAATGTGTGTGTTCTGCCTTGGCTGTTGTCAATTGGGTGTGGTGGTGGTGGTGGTGATGCCCTGACGTGTCAGATGCATTGTGCACATGACAACGGGTGTGTTGGACCTGCATTGGTTGGTTTCGGCAGATGCGTGGTGGTGGCATATGCGTGGGTGTCCCGACGCATCATGTGTGTTGTACATGCGTGACGGACAGTTTGACCCCACATTGGCCTGTCTCGGTGGTGGTTGTGGTGGTGTTGGTGTTGCATGGTGTTGCATGGTGGTGATAGTGGTGGTGGTACGGTGCCAGGTTCTATTATGTATGAATAAAATCAATTAAAAAATTGATAAAAAATACGTACCGAAGGAGCGGGGGTGGATGCACCACCCCCTGCTGCTCGATGACTGCCACTTCACCCCATTCACGTTCATTTGCGTGCATGCATGTTGGAGGCGTTGGCGTGTCCGGTGCAGCGTTGATCGCTGCTGTCGTGGTTGTGGCTGTCATGGTGGCAGTTGCTGTTGTTGCCATCATGGTGGTGGTGATGGTGACGGTGGTGTGCGTCAACCTGTAATGTGTTAATGTGTTAGTTAAGTTCGAATAAATATAAATAAAAAACATACGAGGGCAGCAGGGAGTACCCCACCACCCATTTTGTCGACCTCGGGTGCTCCATCGTCCTCATTTGGCATACATCGGGGGTGTTGTTGGTGGGGGTTGGTGACTGTCAAAGTCAGCCAAGTACTGTTGGTTTGCGGTTCCAACTGAGTTTGAAACTGTTTCGGCCCACGGCCAAAGCTCCAAACTGGAGACTGAACAGTTCGGTCTCAGCCGAAATTTCCCAAACCAAAACCAAAACTGGCAGTTTTGGTTCGGTCTAAACCAGGTTTGGGTCAGTCTGAGACCAAACTTCCCCAACACTAGTCTCAGACCGCTGGGCCGACATTTGGAGGGGTAGGTGACACTCATGCTGCACCATCCATCATAGTTTCTGATTGATTCTCATCTCAGACTGGTGTTCAATATTTTTAATCATCCAACAAGAGCAACCCAAAATAGGCAATATTGACATTATTCACTCAACCATATACATTCATAATATCATCTCAACATGAGCCATTCCCTTCCATCACTGTCCATCCTTGACCATATGAATCAAATATCTTCATACCTCATTGTAAAATTTAAGCAACACATCTCCCAAAAAGCAGAGAATGTGGGCCAATTCTCCCTCCCGCGGAATTCAATACACAAGTAGTTTGTGATTGTGCGCTGTTGGTAGATAAGCTTGTCCTGGCATACCAAGATCCAGGTAAGCATATAGCTCAAATATAGTTCACCATGCTCAATATAATTTTTAGTGACCTTGCCTTGGGATGCTGACCAATATTTGTCAAGGTTGGGTCCCAAACTGACAGGATTCAATGCCCAAAAGGAAGTGGCAATCATATCCCAATATCCATTGATTTCAAATCCACCTCTTAAGGTAGATATGCCTACAACCATAAGAGATTGGCATAGTAGAATCCTATGTTGGTATCTTCCTGATGCCTTGATGCCTTCTAGACAACTAATTTTTCCAATTTTTCCAATATAAATCTGACCTTAAAATGGTATCATCTTGATAGTTCATCATTGCAAGTACCATGAAGCACATGGAAAACCCATTACACCAGAGCATGCTACCTGGAAGGAAGAAAAATTGGAGATTGGATCCCTGACTCTTCCTCATGGCCGAAAATTGTATTTGGATCACACCGGGATCAGTGGAACTATCTCTGGCCTGGTTTCAACAAGGCCATGATGTAAGTGGGCCATAGTATCATTAAACAGGATTGATTATTATAAGCAAAAATGATATTGATAATACTGAACCTGCCATCATATCATCGGCATTGAATGACTTGCATGCCAATGCCAGTGGATGTGCATGGCTCAATGCTGCCAATGAATCGCTCACTTTAATATCAGCAACCCTCTCCATTACACACCCCAAGTTGTACAAGTGTGGCCTCAAGACACTTCTTCATCTGGCAAAGGTAGTGAATGACATGGGTTTATCGCGGGTACATGCTGCCAACCCGTACCCGCACCTGCGTCTACCCGTACCTGTAACCCGCCGGTGTTTCACTTCAAAACAAGCCCAGGATCATCCAAAACAGTTAAGAATTGACTGAGATATAGTCAAATCATTGTTTGGAGTATATCTCTCAGTTCTTAACCATTTTGGATGATCCTGGGCTTGTTTTAAAGCTGGCAGGTATGGGAATCTCAACCCGTACCTGTACCTGCATTACCCATAGGTCCTGACCCGTGCGGGTTTAAAAACCCATGTCAATCACTAGGCAAAGGAACCCAGCCTATTCGACATCTTTAGCCAATGGCCATTGGTGTTCAATGGAATGTTGGTGATTGGCAATTGGGAAACCCCAGCACACTGGGACAACAATTCAAGGGCAGAATGGTATGATATTTTGGCAACTGTTGGGCCATATGATGGGGCCATCTTGGAGTTGCCAAACATTGGACTTCAATTGCAATACAACTCCAGGACACTTGTCGGGAAGAATTTTGAGGCATGGGGTGCATAGCATTAAAGGTGAAAGGGTGTGTCTTGCATTTTATATGAGAGACAATGTGCATGAGAGAGTTGAAGTTCAGGCAGCTTCATGGATGACCGGAAATTGTATAGACAGACTGGTAGGAGAGAATCAAACACATGTATAACCTTGAGAGTATCCATATGAGTCTATTCTATTTAAAAATTGTTGCATTTATTGGACTTCTACAATGCCAATCGGCTTTTAAAATGCCAATCAGACTTGTAAACACTGATCAGCTTGCAACCTGCCAATGACAATAAACTAAGACCTTATTGCTTTCCTTAAGTTTAATTGCAGATATTACAGATTCACTTGCAATAATGCCAATTGGACTTGTACAATGCTGATCAGCTTTCAAAATGCTGATCAGCTTGCAAACTGCTAATTGCAATGAACTCAATAATCATTGGGTTTTTCAAGCTTAATTTAAGCATGAAAATTGCAACTTGGCATCAGGTTGCCAAATGCTGATCAGACTTGTACAATGCTGATTGGCTTCAACTAAATACTTATTGCTCTCCTCAAGCTCAATTGAACATGATCAATCAAAATTTGGCAAAATGTAGAGCATTAATCATCTGACTATCTGACTCTGGGACATGTTGCCACCAGAAACCTCCACCTCTCTTTCAAATGTTCACCATCCTCAAATTTATCCAGGGCTTGTTTTTGTACAAGCCTGTAGCTGTCCTCTACTTGAGTCTGGATTTTCCCCAGATAACTAGCAGGTTCAGCCTTTTGTTCAACCAAAAGACTGGAGATGAATGATGCTGACAACTCAGGAAAACCACCATCTTTTGGAGCTGTAACATTGTTAGATTTCATGTCTTGAGCACTCTTGTACTAACCTTGAGACTTTGCTGGTTTATCCTTACTGAGCCCTTTCAGCATATTTTTTCCACATTACATGGTATTAACATTATCGAGCTCAGACTATTAGTAGATACTTATGTCATGCTTCCCTCACGCATTTGTACATAGCTACTACCGTCCTTCAGCACCATACCGTCGTAATACGCTATGTAAGGATCAGTCCCCACATTGGAGCCCTAGGACCTCAAATCTAATACATGGGCCAGCCAAGATGGACAATTCCCACTAGAGATGGGCTGGCCAATGTTGGCCAAGCAATATTTTCACCCAACAAAGATGACTTAGCTGACCATGAGGATATATTGGCTGACCAGCAGAGGTGGGTTGGCCAACCCCAGGTCATTTATTGGCTGGCCAGCAGAGGTGGGTTGACCAACCCCAAGTCATTCATTGGCTGGCCAGCAGGCATGGGTCGGCCAACCTAGAGCATATGTTTTCTTGCCAGTACAGGTGGGTCAGCTGACCTCACAGCTTTATTGGCTCTCCACCAGGCTGGATGAGCCAATCTCAGGGCATTTATTGGCTTGCCAACCAGAGAGAGATGGCTTGGCCAACCATGTGGGATATATTAGCTGGCCTGCAGATGTATGGATGAACTGCATACACTCTGTATAGATACTAAATGATAGCCATATCCAATTTGACCTGTCACAGCTGTCACATGCTCTGTTCATACATCATGAGGCATCTATGAGGCATCCAACTCTCAACATCAAACCACAATCTCGTTGAAATAATGAAGTGGACAACTCTGGCTTTCACCAATATACTCAAAGACAACTACACTGACTATTTCTGAACCAGTGGGGATGATCATCTCGTGGTGATCCAAGGCATCCAAAAAGAAATACAATGTTCAGCCCACAACAATGGAGTAGAATGCCCACCGAATCTGAGCCTGGTATACATGAATTAATTGTTTTCAATTTCCTACACTGAATGTCTTTGAATCAGAAAATCAAGGTATCAAAATCAACATAGTGCACAGGAAAGTGAAACAGAGGATGCCCCAAAGTATATGAAGAAATGGAATGCAAGACTAGTTATGAGGGAAAAGATGAGTAAGGAAATTGATGCCAGAATCATCCAACTGTCTGGAGAGAGCGGGGGAAACCCCAGTTATATTCAGCACTACAATAAAGCCTGGAATGAAGTTTTCACTAGCATAGGTTCAGAGAGGCTCACAGAATACTCTGCTTTGGCTGAGTCCTGGAACAAGAAAGGAGCGGATCTTGATGTGAAGAGAAGGTATGTGTCCCTATCTTCATGATATGACCCATCTAATTCACAGCATCATATAGTTGGGCAGTGAAGGATTTTGGCAAAGTCACCACAAATTTTATGAAGGACATGGATGAGCAGATGGGGGTAAAGGTCTTCATGATTTTTGGGTATGAACATCAATATGCAAAGCACATCTCTGTCCTGTCCCCCACACATATACTAGGATTTGCTTCGATAAAATTACAACAATATTCTAGTCATCCCAAAAGAAAATTTGTCATGTGTATGTGCCACCAGTGCCCATACCCAAATTCCCCCTCATAGTTTGACAAACGATGTGTCAATCCCATGTGAAAAGTCCCACAAACAAATTCTCTACGGAACAACCCAACATGATGTCAGTCATCAATCCAAAGTCAATGATTTGAGAAAAGAAAGTTTACCTGATCTTCGCCACATGAAACAATCTAATAAAACAATAAAGATATCTCAATGCACAATAATGGAGATACAACAGGAGATATACCTTCGTACAATCAAACCCGATGCAAAATATCCTTCCAGTGTGGCCTCCAGTCAAGTCGACAACCAGTGCACCTGTGTTGCGGTCCCAAACCTGCACCACGCACCTCCAATCAAACAATGAAAATGAAATGCAAATCAACCAACACACCTTAACACTCAAATCATAACTCCCACTCAAGACGAAATCCTCCCCAAGCGCTACACTTCGCACCAGATCGCCATGAACACACTTCTCTCCACCCACACGTCCACCTGCGCTCCTTGGACCATTATTCGATTTCCTACATGCTTGACACATTGCGCATTTCTCTTCATTAAGCGGCAACGGGAATGGGAACGGCGAAGACGGCTGTAGGGTCCCCTCATATTCAGGTGAGGTAGACCAGCCTTGAAGGGACGTGATGTCGAAGAGCCGCAGGTGCTTGTCAGAGGAACCAGACAATACATACGGAGGCCTGAAATCAATTGAAGCAATGCTATGGTTCGGCCCACCTGGTCAGCATATGAAAGGGAAGTAAATTTTGAGTGATCACATACCCCCGAGTATGGTGATTTTCAAAGGTCCGCAAGAGTGCTCCTGTCTGGGCGTCCCAGAGTCTGATGGACCTGTCACCAGAACCTGAAACTATGAGAGTTTTCGAAATGGATACAGCGTTGACAGCGGCTCGATGTGCACCCAGGACGAACTGGGGATTCAAGTCAGGGAACTTGTACGTCCTCACAGTCCGGTCTACATAAAAAATCAGTTAGGTAGCAGTCTAGAAAAAGAATTGAAAACAATCGAACCCTTGGAACAAGAGACTAGCCGCTCGTCGTCAAACCTTACACAAAGCACGCTATCTTCATGGTCGCAAATAACCTTCACAAGCGCATTCCGCGTAAGATCCCACACCGCAACACGACGATCGCTCCCCGCACTCGCAATGAGCCCATTCCACACACAAATGCTTAACACGCTGCTCTCATGCACCCCACTAATAACACGCTCCACCAACCCAGTGCTCAGATTCCACTCCCGGATCGACCGGTCGCGCGAGCCGGTGAACAGCACCTGGACGCCGGTAGAGCTATACGTGTACAGCTGCAGACAGTAGATAGTATTGGTGTGTGTGTTGGTAGGCGCACCACGCGTTTGAAGTGCAGAAAGCCGATAGGAGGCGGAGAGGAAGCGATTGTGCAAGCGGACGTGGGTCTGATAGAGGAGCTTGTAGTTTGGTTTTGGGAGAGTAGATGTAAACCCATGTGAGGGTAGGATCGATGGTGCGGAGTGACGGGCAAGGGCTCTGGAGCGTTTTTGGGGTCGGATCGGGCGGAAACTTGAAGATGCAGAGACGTTCAATAGGTTGGTGTGAATGGACATGGAAGTAGACGCAAAGCCTGAATCATCTGGGTTTTGTGCCATGTCCCCTCCATCGAACTCGTCATCACCGACATGGTGGTTGCCACCTTCCTCGTCCGAGTCCCCCATTCCTTCATCATCAGAGTCATCCCATGACTGACGTGCCTGAGCAAGCATCGCTTCGAAGCCTTGTGCCCTCGACGGTTGCCTCCACTCCCACCCGCGAGCATCACACAGATTTTTCCAGAGAAATTGGTCGTCAGCGAGCGTCCGCCAGCGGCGGCTGACAAGTGCACATTGGAGAAGGGTTTGAGCAGGCAGATGGGTGAACAGTTGGAGGGCCACCTCTGTGGGCAACGACTGAAGGAGCTTGTGAGTACATCTATAATCGATAGCAATTGGGAGAAGACACATACCCCTACCACATCGAACTGTAAGAGCGGCGCTATACGACGTTGAACGGTAGCAAGGCGAGATCGAGGAAGGCTCGCCAGGAGTCTGTAAGCCAACTCTGTAGCAGAAAGATGAATGATTCAAAGGCTTCATAGTTAGCATTTAGACAAAGAACGCTGACCTTCACAATCTTGAACAGAACTGCCAGCCGTGCGGAGCAGTCCATCCCATTCTGGTTCGTTTGGGCGAATACAATCCGAGTGGTTGGCACCGAACGGTGCGTGCCAGTCGTCGTCTGTGAATCCTTCGTCGAACAAAACACTCATAGTTAACAAAGGTAACAAAGGCTGGCTTGCTATTGTGGGGACAATGAAGTAAGTTACAAGGTTGGTCTCAGCTAGTTACCAAGCTACGATGTACCGTGAAACCCCGAGTAACCAATAACAACCTGGTACCGATATACCCATTTTAGTACTAGGCTGCTGTACAAGTCCGCAACAAGTATACCGATAAATAAGTAGGGTATAGACAAAATCCATGATAAAAATAAACATGCTCTCAAAGCCGGATCAAGTGTCCCAGAAGGTAGACAATATATAGACTGCCAGCGACCTACAACAGGGGGTGACAAGTTCGGTTTTGAAGAGTGTGTTTCTACAGATAATTTCAACGCACAAAATCAAAACATAAATAAAGAAACGTACTCGCTATATTCTAGTATCGTCCGCCGGCGGCGAGACTGCTCACTCTTCTCGAAAGTCTGGGATCAGAGGTACCCAGTCCGGACTCCAGGCGATCTAAACACTCCAGCGGTACCATTCCCTGCTCGCCGTTCCCGTTTGCACACAATGCCCATCCATCGTCGTATTCATCCAGTACACGAAGGGTGTCACCGGTGGAAATAGTGAGCTCGTCGGGTAGGGAAGGGATAAACGTGCATTGGACTGTCGCAAGGAATGAAGGGGAGCGAAGACCAGTGCTCGAACCTGACATGGGGCTCGACATCGACATCGTCATCGTCGAAGGAGAGGGATTGTTGTAGGACACCGGCGGAGGAGTGATAAGTGACTGCTGCTGAAGTGCTTGATTTCGCGTGAAAGTAAAGTCGGAGTCGGGTGATATCGATGAGTCGCCGTGGTTGTATACGGGTACCGGTATTCGGCGAGGCTTTTCGAAATTCGAAGCACCGGTGCCGCCACCGAAGCCATAGTCTGCGCTGCTGACCGGCTTGCCCATGATTCCCCCAGTCCAAGTGGCCCTCTTCCGCATGCGTTTTCTAATATACACCTTCCTGATGATAGTGACGGAAATCACAATAAGAAGTGCCAAGACGAGGATCACAACAATGGCTGCTATGTTTCCGGCAGGCATTGCTTTGGACTTGGAGGCTTTGCCAGAGTCCTCCGAGGCTGGTGAGACTTGAGTTGCGCCTGCAGGTTCAGAACTGCTTGGTTGTGTAGGAGGTACAGCAGCATAGGGAGGTGACGATGCCGACAAAGAAGCAGAGGGGGTAGTGGAGGACGAGGACAAAGAGGCGATTGAGGAGGTGATTGGGGGAGGCAATGTAGTGCTGCTAGAGTTTGGCGGTGAGATAACCGTTGTTTGAGGAGGGGGGGAGGCTATCACAGTGAATGTAATTGGAGCTGTGAGCGTGAAGTCGTTGCCGGTGACCTGGCCAACAGCCTGAGTTGCGGACTCTGTCTGAACGAGACGCCTTAGGTGACTACCCCGCGCAGCGAGGAAGCGTCTGGGCAACTCGTTGTGCATAATAGAATGATGGTAGTCCCGTACTTGGGACGACCCGAGAGGAGATCGTAAAGAGCGTGAAAATATCCGCTGGGGATGCGCAACTTGAAAGGTGAAAAATAATGTGTCGCGGAAGGTGAACGGGTTCTGCCAGTCGGGTTGAAGGATGGGGGTAACGGTGAAGGTGGAAGTGGTGGGGAGGAGGAGAGGCTGATTTGAGGCAATAAAAGAAGCTGACGACCGGAACACGTTTTGGGAAACCTCGGTTAATCGCAGTCACGGTATCCATCAGTTCACCGCTTGCAGTGCACTACAAGTAAACCTGGCTGACAGATGTACCGCCCACAATGTTGTCTACTCTACCCATACAAACAGCCCAACGCCCACCAATACTGGCCGTTCACTACTCCTACTGGCCTATTGCCAAGGTAAATACTATTATTGGACTAACCAAGGCTTCAAGGGCTGAACGCCTTTCATGGGAGAATTTTGGCGTTTCCAATGCACTGCCTTTGGCAGAAATGGGTGGTGACAGATGCCATGGACCTAAGCTCGAGGATACCTCTTATGCCGTCTTCAAGACCTCGGGTCGCAAGGGTTGATGCACCCTGGCCCGAGCTCACAACCACGACAACCGATATCAAATCGCGTAATTTCTTTTCGTCGGGTCACGAGATAATTTACATCGACTTTCACAGAGGAAACTTTCCATACCTGTTCCAGCCAGCTACGAAGATTGATGCGCCCTTGACTTACAGTCACGACAACCGATAATAAAAATGGCACTTTTTGTCCCCGGGTGCGTTGTTACATATGTCTCCGGCCTGCAAAAGTGATAGATGGCATACAATAGACCCACAAGCTTGTTCCGCACGAGGAAACCTTTTTATGCCGTATTTCGGTGTGAACCTGATTGATGCAGCCCGCGCTTATAGTAACGTTGCGTACAAAATATGACTCCAAATTGATACCTGGTCAGGTATTTGATAAACAGAAATCACCACCTAATATGGAAGTTCGTCAGAAAGCATCGCATTGACATGGATGAACTGACTTTACTCCGGATCAGGTGTGTCCACTGCCAGCCAATTATTGGTACTCTCCATGCGCTCACGTGAAGCTATCCCCAGATACTTATCGAATTCAGACCTCGTCTTGTATAATTTCATGAAAAAAATCCGGAAAGAAGATAACGACTATGCGCAGTATGTTTCCATCACGGAGTTATCAGACATAGAAGAGCTGTCCAACTCACACTTGGTGTTCCTATCAATCTGTGCCTTGTAGGGAATACGTGATAATTCATCTACCCGTCGGTTTACATAATGACAACCTTGTGGGATTGAAACACACTGCCAGGATTCCCTGCTGATGCAACTGTACGTGCTCTGGAACCACTTCCTAGTAGACTAGGTCATTCACCTTCGCAGGAGTTAGCAACCCAGGGTTTATGTAACTTTGTTTATGTATGGGTAAGATTGTAAAAGAATACATTCGCTACAATATATATTGAGAATCCCAACACCTTTACTTCCTTCCACTAGTCAATAAATCTCACCATCGGCTTGCTCTTCTTCTTTGGGGGCTCTTCCCCCGTGTCTTGACGCTCGTCAATCTTCCTGACAAACTGCACTTTCGGGGGACTTGGCCAAGGCCTACTAGGCCCTGCCTCCAATGTCACGGACACCACTCCTGCCTCCGTGTCTCCCGTCCTGGTCGGTTCGTGGATGAGTGGGACATCCAACGTAGGGAGGAATGTCGACTTGTAGTCAACGAATTTGGGGTTCTGCCAGCCAGGGAAAAGATACGCTACTTAGCATGGCTATTATCGAATGGAACCTGGAAACAAGCACTAACCGCGATATAATGTCGCATCCCGACTTCTTCGGTTAATTTCGGGAGTCGGCCATCTCTTCCCTTGAGTGCTTCACGTCTCGCCATCATGTTTTCCTCCGCTGTGGATCGAATGGCAAGAGTCTTCACTGAAATGGCACGTCAATGCCGTTTAACAAGAGAAAATGGCACTTGAGTGGACGACGTACCATTGACTGGCTTCGTCTGACCTATACGATGGACCCGCTTGATTGCTTGGCTCTCAACATCAGCTTGCCAGACTGGCTCGCAGAAAATAACTCGTGAAGCCGACACCAAGTTCCTTTGTTCAACATTTAGCCCGAGAATCAACCGTCAGCCGTCCAATGGCATAACTCACAATCCACGAGCACCATGTCTGAGTTCCATCAAGAAAACCCTGAATGTATCAGACGTCTCAAAAGTCGTGACGAATTGTTCGCGAAGTTGTGGCACGACTCGCGTGGTGAACTGCAGATATTTGACCTGTATCAGTTCCAACCCTTCTGCGACATGTGCCAGAGAAAGTGGTGATTTGGAGAATATAAGAAACTTTTCTTCCGCAGCATATTGTAGAACCTGCCCGAAAAGTGTGAAATTGGCAGAATCCAACAATTTTTTTTCCCCAGACATACCTCGTTTAGGATGTAGTTGAGCTTTGTAGAACATGAGGAGCCGACGCGGACACGCGACAAGGGTGACGGAGGCAAGAAATGGGGTGTCGTGTTTGATCCGATCCTTGCAGGACGTGGCGGGCTGGGACCATCCTCCTCCTGGAACGCCTCTAGTTTATTCAACACTTTGGCCAGTTCATTCCTAATCTCCTGCACTTTCTCCGCGCGAGCCCCTCTTTTCGCCCATCGAACCGCCTTGGACTGGTTAATAGCGTCTTTCTGGTCTGATTTTTGTTTATTCTTCGGTCTGAGGGACTGATTGTCGAGTTTGCGCTGCTCCCGATCTTTCTCCCCTACTGCGCGACCCAAGTCAACAAGACGGTCCTCCGTAATCAATGCACGACGAAGAACCACATCCCGTAGTTTAATTAGTCGATCCGGGTGCATTAATCCGATCAATGAAGCAGATCGAAGGGGATAATCGGAGGAACTAGTTCGTGACCACGCCTCGAAGACTCGTGGTATCATGTTGAACACTTGGTAAGGGACATCTTCACGAGTCTGGATGGCCCGCCACAACGGGTCTTCGGCAGCTGATCGACTGGAATATATAATAGAATCACCATCTCAAGATGAGTATATGGCAGAACGTACACATGGACATGAGCTTCTTGCAAAAGCCTCATGTCATCGTTATTAATATTTCGTTTAATTGCTTCCTGCATATTTGAGGGTGCGTTCCGGACCATTTCGACAACGTTATATAGATTCGCATCAACGGCCCAGAACATGAGCCTGTATGATTGTCTTTCCTCAGAGACTTGAACGGAACAAGTTCAGAACAAAAAGCTCTTACTGCGACATGTTTTCCACCAGCTCTCTGAGTGCATCACTGTTCTATTCAAACATGTATTTCAGGCACAATTTGGATCACTCATAACATCCTGACCTTAGGGTGGAAGAGATAATCCTAGTCGCAATGCTTCGTTAACAATAGTCGTAATGTTAAGAGAGGCGTTGAAGAAGTTACGAACTATATCTTTGCGCTCGGAATCAATTGCATTTATCGCAATGCCAGCTTGCATAGCATTGTACGCCTTCACAGCATAGGGGTCAAGATCGAGCAAGATTGTCTCCTGTTGTATGGTAGGCAACACTATATCCTTCTCCACATCCTCGATTCTGGAACAGCCGTGAGTCATAAAAAAAGGGCAGTCAGGACAAAATGTATGTTACCGATGACGAATCATGACTGATTGCATCACTTGATTGAGGACCTGGATAGCACCAGGTAATGGTGACCCTTTGGGACCGAAAAGGGCCGCGGAAACATTGTCATAGAACACTTTTGGCTCTGCCTTGAAGTGCGGAACCCCCACGAAATGCGTTGCCATATTATCCAGCTTTCGCAGGTCCTCTCGGTCGTATTTTGTCCATTTACGTGCAACGACTGTCTCGTCAGAGTTGGACGTGCTTACCGATGTACTATCAGGGGCGTCAGGGTCTGGTTCGTACTCCAATTCGTCCTCGTCTTTGACCTCTAGCTCACTGCTATGGCCAAAGTTGAGGCCAAGAAGATTCGTTGTTGGAGTGCCGGTAACAATCCATCGACGCTCTATGCTTAACAGCCGAGCGAATGGAGTCAAGTTCGTCGACAATGATGCCGAGACGTGACCTTCATCAATGATGAGGCGTTTCCAACGAACCTGCAGAAGGGGCGATACACCAGGGGTGTGGCCACAGGCGCAATTGGGGACCCGTGATCTTTCAAAGGCGGGGCAGTGGCATATCGGTCGAGAATGCAGTTTCTCTACATCTTTGTTGGCTGCCTCAGCCGAAAATCCTGTGCAGAATTTAAGCAGGACTTTCTGCACAGGAAGAAGCGCTTACTATGATACGTCATAAGAATGATCTAGAAAAACTCGTCATCCCTGGATCCAAGTAATTCACGCTGCACTCACATCGTAGTCGGAAGCGAGGTAATTGGCTGGAGGCATTACGGTTGTCTTCCTCAATATGAGAACTCTGATAAACCTTACATCACAATGCTTTTGGATTTCGCTGTACCATTGACCCAGTAACGCATTTGGGACGACGATGAGGGTTGCACTAGTGATGAACATCGCCCGGGGGGCGAGTTTGGAACTTTTGCGTCTCGGTCGATCATCGTCAAATGATTCCGCATCCTCGTAGTGGTAGAACGGGGTGTTTGCCATCTGTGAGAGATAGAGATTCCTGTCGTCTAATTCATCTCGGTATTTCTGCAGAGTGACAGGCTGAAGTCCCTTCCGAGGGACACGAAGATGGTGCAGAAGAAGCTCAACCAGAGATGGAACTTTAGAATTCTGAGAAATCTTGAGGTTGTTCCTGCCTGTAAGAACCTGTCTCCGTTCGATCTCGAACTCACCAGGGAAATGACGGAACGCAAGAGGTGTTAGGATAACAGGAGGGTGTCTGTGGTGAAGCATCGTTTCCGGCATTGGCAGATCGTTCAGTGTTGCAAGAATCAACGCAAGAATCATGACGGTTTTCCCAGTTCCTTGAGATACATTATAATTTAATCGAGCTAGGAAATGCACTAGACTCACCAAGTTCTTCACATAAAATTCCACCACGAATCGCACTGACTTTGGGACGTTCTCGTAATATTACCATTTTTGCGGGCTGTAGGTAATACTCATGACCGTCTATCCCAGCGATAGATATGTAAAGTGGGTCCAACATATCAACGAAATAGTCATCATCGGGAGGTCCCGCTCGCCGTTTCGGAACCTCCCTCTGGAGCATTGCGACGACCGAGCGCCGCTGATACTCATATAGTTCGCTCAATAATCCCTCAGGACCATCACCAGACAAGATGCATCTTGCAATGCGTTCCGACGGTGATCCTGAGGAGATAAAAATGCCAGGCGAAGGAAGGTCACTATAAATTTCAGCCATTGTCCGGTTGTCCTGGGGGGGAAAATTAGTTCTTGACTTTCAGTAATCCGCAGCTGCATTAAACAGACCACTTCTGAATTGAGAAACGGCTTTAAAGCTGGAGTGTGCCATGGGTGGAAGTCAGTTGGATGTCCTTCCCATTTCGCTGGGTGGTTGTCGATCATAGGAAGCAATCTCCTAAGGTACAGCGAAGCCGGCTTCATTACAACATCTCGTCGAAGAAGAAGCTTTCCGTCGACATTGGGAAGATCATACGGAATTATGTATATTCTGACGTAGATGCGCGGTGTCGAGGCATGGAGTCGATGTGAAGCCGAAATGAATCTGTGCTTCACCAGAAAATCCAACTCATTACAGAAATGGGCGTCCTCGACGTTGGCCAGATGGGGTAACAGTGAATCGCCCCGGAATGGATGCCAGCCATCCTCTGTATGAAAGTGATCGCACCATTCGCGTGTTAGGATGCTGAATTCGATCGTCCCTGCACGAAGCATTTGAGACAACGAGTATGACTGGTCGTCATGAGTCACAGGAATGCTCCTGGATACACAACCAGAGCAACAAGAGGGACAAAGTCTCGGTTCATTTTGGTTCATTAGATGACAAGAACAGGGCCCAAGATGAGACTACGGTTGGTATATAGTAATGTCGAAGAGGTAGGGTGCATACATAATTAAGGTTTGATGTTTAGATCACGTGTATATATATTTTCTTCCCAAATCTAGATATGGATTCTCAAAATACCACATTGACCACAACAACGACCAAGACGACAACGGCGGCGGCAACCACCAGCGAGGCCAGAGGAGTGGTGCGCCCTACATTCAACATCCTTTCCACCTGCTGACAGAACAACGAAACGATGCACTCGTTCGCATTGTTTCGTGTCTTAGCATTACAAAACAGCAACTTGAAAATGACGCGTGAGACGCGTTATTACACGTTGTTTCATGGCACCTCAACCCAACCCAACGGCAGCGAGGAAGAAGTCGACGACAACGAAGAAGAGAACGACGAAGATGACGACAAATACAATGATAAAGACGACGGCACCACTACCACTGGCACACGATGACAATGACGGCGACGACCTCTACCACCAACTGGCAGCAGCAAGGCGACGACGACAACGACAACGACGACGACGACGACGACGACAACGACGACGACGACGACGGTGGAACGGGGGTGTCGACGGCGCCCACCAACCCCTACCGACACCCCTCACTGCGACGTCAATTGACATCGACGCCGGGTTCGTGAGGTCAGATGCAGGTAGGGGCAGTGGGACCCCCTCAAAAGCGAAGGGTACCCATTACCTGGGCACTCGTGTACCTTGATGCCAACCCGCAAGAAAACCCGTAACCGATCGTACTCATGAGCATGGGTACGGGTTTTCTCCGGGTGGGTCAGGGTCTGCCCAGGATACTTGGGGGTCGCCCGCTAATCCTGCACGGCTATGTAAGAATTTTTTTTAAGGCTCCTGGCCTGACTCCCCGGTTCGGGATTCCCGTTCCGACACCCCCTTGGTTCAATCCATTATGCAAACGCTAATGACGGGGTCATATTCTTACTCGAAGTTCATTAGTCATTTCAGCAGCGAGGCTTGTCTTACATCATCTGCCTGCAGTCACTAGAAACACATTGCGGTACATTTGATTCAATACAAGCATAGGCTAACAGAATCTGGCAATAGACCATACGCAGAAAAAATAGAAAAAGACGAAGCGGCTGAGGCGCCACACTCAGTTCAAAGACAATGTCCTACTCTCGCAACATCAACCACTATCAGCCAGGATCAGACCTAGGTTTTTGGAAAGAAGAATTAGCAGGCTACCCACCTGTCGTTGGTTACTTGTATGCAAGTGTATTCAAGTGGATGTTCTGGTTGGAGTTTAACCTAATCCTGCAAGCGTGTCGTGAGCATTGCATTGCGTTTTCGAAACCATATTGACTTACGTTTGATACGAATATCTAGTCCCCCTTCTGAACGTGAATTCGAGCTGGATGCCCTTCTGAAAGTGTTTGGGTATGTTCTTTGTTGCATCAACCGGAAACGTGGTTCTGCGAGTATTATTCCCCGGTGGTAGGTAACTAACTTCGACCGTGGAAGAGCCGGCCCTGTTGTTGAAGTCCACAATGACTTGGGACATGGTGTAAAGTGGTCGATGGCTACCAAACCGGCGATTGGCCTAGTCTTTTATACCTGAAGCGTTAATCACAGGTTCTCAAGTACTCTCGTGTAGGGGAGTCGGCCCTTCAGAACTGCCGCACTGGAACAAACGAACAGCATCTTCGAGACATCCCAATGATCTCAACTGCCAAAAAACTGCGGAAGTAAAAACATCCGGAATGTTCGATAAGCGCTGGATGATTTTCCGCAGCAGAGGACATAGAAAGCGCCGAAAACCGATGAGAACTCCACGGCCTAGAAAATGGTCCGGTCAATGTGACCGATATCACGTTCGAACAGAGCCTCCCAAAATTCTCCATCAAATCTCACTCCAAAAAAGAGAATCAAGTGCGCTGCTTGGGCGTTCTCCGCACGGGAAATTGAGTGGCGACGACGCTAAAACACTGACGGCGCAGGTGAGAATAAAGAGCAGTATTGGGATGAGGACCCCAAAAGGAACAACTACAGCAAACTGATGGGTTCTTGCAAAATGGGGTTAGTGAGATTCCCACCTAAGATATAGTCATGTACGAAGGGAATCATGGACCGAAAATATTTGCCAACTGGCATTCTCCTAGGCATGAGCGTTAAGGCGTGGAAAGTAAAGAGTTGAAGGGGGAAGCTAGCCATTCTCGAAGAACAGGAATAAGGGCGGTTTAATTATAGTTTGGGATACATCACATGACTTGGAAATGTCAGTGAGTCACGCACATTCTGTCTTATGCTGGGAGTTATGAAATATATTTACCTTGAGAGGTCCCAGGAAGCAGAATTTTAATAGATAACACATGAGCAATTTGGTTGAAAAGCTTGTCACAAACAGAATTTTTTTTTGAACAACTGACTGGTAAGGCCTAGCATGGGTAGGGCTTTACCTGTGAAATGGGTAATGCAGGTTCAGGCACAGTGTCCCAATTTGGACACCATGCCCAAACTGCACCCATCACTGCAGTAGATGGGTATCGAAGGGTAAGCAAACAAGGGCCCCAACAAAAGTAAGTTTTTATTCTTTTTATTTCTACTTTTCATCTACTAACTATCTACTAATGTGCTGTCACAACTGTGACACACCAACTTCACAGCAACAACAACAACAAGATGATGATGATGACAAACTTGGAGGAGAACAGCCTGGAGGGTGGTGTGCCCACCGACTGGCCCAGGTACATACTAGTTGCCTTGTTCCATCAACACTGGCTGATGCTGTTTGTCCATGACTATCTAGTGCCAACCACCAACTACCAACCAGCCACGCCTTGCAAATGTTGGAGTGGTGGGACCTGGGCAGTCACGTGCTTGGGTTCCCATGGCTGATATAGTCAGTAGCCTCCCCAATGTAGTAGTGAGATCCATCCTATCCTATCCAGTCAGTTCTACCCTGATTCCTGTGTGAGTCCCCAGAGAGGTACCAAGGTACCTCTCCAATGTGCACAGACACATCAAATGATGCATCATTTGCAAGACCTCTGGCACCTGTTGCCCTCACACCTCATGAACACATCAACTAAGATGGCTAGCAGCAACATCAGCCCCAGCAAGGATAATGGGAGTGTGGGTGTGGCCCACACTCCCATTTCCTTGGATTACAGCTCATCCAAGGCCCCCACATACCTCACAAAAGTGACAGACATGTCAATTGACATGTGTCTGGCCTGTGTGAGGTGAGGGACCTCTTTTCACCATGGGTACATGAAGTACCCACAGTCTACTGCTGTACCTGCCATATTTCAGGTATGGTGTGTACCTGTTATTGCAGTGGGTGTGGATACTGCAGGTACAGGTGCAGTGTCCAGAATTTGGACCCATGGTATACCCATGCAAGGCCCCACTGACTGGTAGTCACCAACATGCAGTAACCTTCCTGATTAGGAAATAGACTTAAAATGCATTATATTGAATCTCACAAAGTACTATAGCAATTTACATGATGTGAGAGAGAGAGAGTTTAGCTATTTTATGACGGCTAGTCTCTGCTATATTTACTTTCTAAAAATATTTGGTATTTTCAGTGTCATAAGCAAAATATCAAATATTATCCACTCAACTTGCATGGTTAATAGCTCCACAAGGAATGCTCAGGTCAACATGGCTTATGGGCAAATCTGTTCCATTTCTCAATGACTGGAAGATCTCATACCAGGATTTCATGCATTTTTATTTCTGGGGGTATTTGATAAACTATCAGTAAATATCAATTACAGGTGCATTAGTCCTTCAAAACCCAAAAAATGCATGAAATCCTGGTATGAGATCTTCCAGTCATTGAGAAATGGAACCGATTTGCCCATAAAGTCATATTGACCTGAGCATTCCTTGCAGAGCTATTAACCATGCAAGTTGAGTGGATAATATTTGATAGTTTGCCTATAACAATGAAAATATCACATATTTTCAGAAAGTAAATATAACAGAGACCAGCCCTCATAAAATGGCTAAACTCTCTCTCTCACATCATGTAAATTGCTACAGTACTTTGTGAGATTCAATACAATGCATTCTAAGTCTACTTCCTAATCAGGCAGGTTACTGCACATTGGTGACTACTGGTTGGTCATTCATTTTTTTTTTGTCTGATTGCGACAAGCTTTTCTGAATCTTCTGTAATTAACTAAAGAGCATTGATGATAGCTGGGACTCCAGAACTCCTGACATGGGGAAGAGAAGTTGAGCAAATTCAGCCTGCATCCATAATCTTGGTATCCACTTAACAAAAAAATCAAAGTAAACAAAGAGAATGTATGTACTTAATGATAATATGAGTTTGGTCTCAATTATCACCAGTGAGTCTTGCTTTTCTTAGACCAGCCTGCTTCACTTTGACTGATTATTCAACTGCAGATTGCAACATAAGCCTTTTGTTTCATGGATGCATACTGCAAAGGTCTCAATGGAAAGCAGGCAATATGGGCCAGCAAAAAGTACTGTGGCCATCACATCCTCCCAAACAGCATCTTGACAGATATGATAGAGGCCAGAATTTGATGAGTTTTCATTGTTTATTTACTTCTGTTAATACTACAGCCTTTTTTATTGCATACATGGACATTTCCAACACTCTGACCATGTTCTATGCTGTACATAGCAAGCATTTTACTGCTGTTTGCATATATGTTGGCACACCATAAATTTCCAAATTAGTATGTGCAAAATGGTGGTGAACAACTTTTGAATTTTATCTCAACAACAACTCATCAGACAGCCTCACCTTCTATACAAAAATTGATCAGAAAATTATTTCCAAGACACATGAGTCAAAATCAGAATGATTTCATGATAAAATGGTTTTTCTTCATCATCAGCCCTATTTTTGCATTCTCTGTCATTCTTTCACAAATAGAATGCAGAATAATGTGTAGAATGTATCTATCATGTACAGAATAATTTTATGCATCAGGAAAAATTGCAGTCACAGAGATTCATCAAATTTTGATGAATGAGTGTGACAGTTCTCCTTATTCGCTGATATGCTATAGGAAGCTGTGAAAGGGGGAGATCCCCAAACAAACTACCTAAAAGGTGAATGCGAGGATGCGAAGATAACTACTACACGTAGGAAGGTTTGGGAAGGTACAGAAACTACTATTTAAGTTTCCGAACAATAGGAACATATGTGCGACAGCTGCGATCAACTGTGTGACTTCGTGAACACGGTCGTGACAAAGATATCGATATTGGATGACGAAGACTGATAAACTCAAGACTAAAACTTGAGTTCGAGTTAAAGAGAGCTTTATAGCTCTTAAACTAAGATCGAAAGGGGAGGAAAGTCGTAGGTTTTTCTCTGCCTGTTTAGCTACAATACATGAGCTTTTTATACTACGACAATCAGAAAGTCGGAACCAAATGTCGGAGAATCAGGAAAGCTAGAAATAAAGGATGGAATAGGAGTGAATGTAAGAAAGGATTCTAAGATAAAGAAATATCAATAGGAGTCAGTAAAAGTACGAAGAAAGGAATCAAGTGATGAAATTAGGACAAAGAAATAAGAAAGGAAGAGATAGGGGAACAATGTAATGTGTGATATATGATAGAGATGCAAAGCAAAAAGTGAAACGGAATGAAATGATATGGTGTCCGACAGAAATGGTATTGGTCTGATGTAGGATGGCTTTGTTCTGTGGGTGCGACAAGTTTGGAAGTGATCAATAGTTGTCGAGAGATATCACAAGAGTTCGCGGACATTCGTAAGATCATGAGGTATTGGGATACAGTCAATGGAGAGGTATAGTACGTCCGATTTGCATATTTGGAGCATAGGATCGTATGATGCGTATCATTGCATCTGCACAATGCCAAGGGGACACAAAACCTCTTAAGACCTTTGTTTTGTTGTCCAGTGCATGATGGCCACTCAAATCAATGTTCTTCAGATTATGGGATACACTGGTTTGAGCAAGCACCAGATTCAATCGGTCCAATCCACCATTAAAACGACTGGACAACAATTTTAACATGCAGTCTTGTTGCACAGAAAAGACCAAGGACACTGTAATTTGATGATGTTGATGTAAGTGTTCACCCTACTGCTGATTCTTTGCTCAATTCTTTGCAGTTCTTGCAATCATGTTTGGCTCACAACTGCAACACCTACCTTGAGGAACTTTGTGCAATGCTCAAAGGTTATTTTGCCTGTTGTGTAATCAAACTTGTAGGTATGTATTATATTCACCTCATCATGTAAAAACATCAACACTTTTCCAAGAATTCATCTTGTAATAAAAATAGCAAATTACAGGCATTTTAGTGATTCATGGCAGTAATGCATATTCTTCAATTGAGAAATTTGGACTTGGTAGAATTTCCAGTGCTGAATCTTGTATCTCATGAAATACTGCATGGATTGAAATAGTTATAGAGGAAAAGTTGTACTATTTCTTAAGGGCTATCTACTTCCATGATTACATTTGGACAATATCTAGTGTATGGTAAGTTGTGGGGGAAATAGAAGGTAAACCAGTGTTTTTTGACACCCAAAATGATATTGTCAAATTGTGGCATCAAGTGAGCTCCTATGAACAAGATTGTGGGAAGAAAATTGTTCGGTTTTTCAAGAGTTAGAGGCTCATATACCATATTTTTTGTCATTTTTGTCATCCAAGCCCATAATTATGATTCTTGTGATATTTCAAGCCCAATACAGGCAAACATGGTAAAGATGTAAAACTAACTGAAAGGACAAAAATGAAGAAAAATATGGTACATGAACTTCTAACCCCTGAAAAACTGAACAATTTTCTCCCTACGATCTTGTTCATAGGAGCTCATTTGATGCCACAATTTGACATTTTGGGTGTCAAAAGACACTGGTTTACCTTCTATTTCCCCCACAACTTACCACACACTAATTATTGTCCAAATGTAATTAGCCCTTAAGATTAGTACAACTTTCCCCCTATAACTATCTCAATCTGTGCAGTATTTCATGAGATACAAGATTCAGCACTGGAAATTCTACAAGTCCAAATTTCTCAATTGAAGAAAAAATATGCAGTTACTGCCATGAATTACTAAAATGGCTGTAAACAGCATTTCAAATTGAAGTTCTGATTGTCACATCTAACTTCAGCTTAACTCCCTGTGTGGCAGTGAGTAGCTTGCATCACAGAATAAAGGTTGTCATTATTTTCAGGCATGGTTGTGAAAGACGAGCATAACGTCATGCTGGGTTAGTGCTAGGAGGTTCGCAGAATGAACCAAGTATTTGCCGCATTCTATCCCACCATCTCAATGAATCCGCATCATCTGGTGGGTGTAACCATCGTGTGCCAGGAAAGAGTGTTTCCAGGGCTCTTCCAAGGCGTGGAACCAGTTGAGGATCTGATTGATAAAACGGCCGCAGACCAGATTTGCAGAGGTCCTCTAGGTACAGCTTGTCCAGTAAGCGTATCATGCGGTCGCTAATTCCTGCCCTTAGGCTATCGCGCGTGAGAGACGGATCATTGGGATCATGGCGTTCATCTATCAATACGTAGATGAAACATAGAAACACCGAGCACATCTCATCCCAGGGCGTCCTGGACATTCCTTGGGGCTTGTCGACAGCTGATAGGGTGAGATATGCAAGGCGCGGCGGCATCGTTTGGATTGTTCCCTTTCAAAATGTTTCAGTGCAACCGCAGGAACCACTACAGGAAGGCTTACTGAGTTAATAGCACGAGGGGTGTTAAGTAGGGGAATAGGGATGGCATATTCCCAGTCAGCCAGAATCCCTCGACCACAGTGGATTTGAACATTTCCGGGGCTAATATCACAATGCACAAAACCAGCTTTTGTCCACGCATCTTCATGGGCTAACCACCGTTTGAGTAACAATGCATGAGAGATACAGACCCGTGACGAACCATCAATAACATCTTTTAACACTTGGACAAGCGTGGACAAGGGTATGTCAAACCCGCGCTTAATTGCACTCCGCAAAGTGGAAGTGACAACAGGTTGTGTCACAAGAATTGTGCGGATTCGGTAGGTGTTGTTCGTGATCCCAGCAGCTTCGCGGACCAATTTGGTAGTTGTCCAGTTCTCATTATGGTGCACAAGTTTGGGGACATTCCGGACGTTAGTTCCTTCTAACAACTTCAAAACTTCCCATTCAAAGTTCGGTTCAGTAGAAGAAATCGACAGCCAATGATTGACGTTCCAAGGGAATGATGGGTGCGAGAATTTGATCGCGACTCTGTCCTTGTCCACCGCATGATTAAAATCGTCGACAGGATCGTCCGAGATGAGGGCAGTCTCACGAATACCTGGGATGACAAGAGTCCCTTTCCCGGCGATGCCGTCCGACACGTAAATGACAGCATCACCAGTCTCATAGAGGCCGAAAAAGATGGCGTTGTTGAGGGTGACTTTATAAATGCGACTGGGTAATATACGAAATACCGTGACGCAAGGGTCACGCCGAAAAGGTAAGTTGGCAAGGCCGCGAACGACTGCGAGCTTGAAATCGGTAGTGTCTACGCGTGCTTCAATGACGCCACTGCGGTCCCCGTACCATAAAGTCATATCCTGTCCGTGAACACCGAGGACAGCACAACTCAGGTTCATTGGACATTTTAGAAGTTCGTTAAGTTTCGCGTAAGCATGGACCTTATTATGGTTGGAACCTTTTAGCCCATGCGATACTGTGTGCTCAACACATGCAAGAATGGCGTGGATGTCTGGAATGTTCTCATAGGATGGAATGGAATTGGGCGGGTCGTATATTGACACTGGGAAAGGGAGTAGACGAGGTATCACGGCGATGTCCACTCGACGATCATAAGGAAAGCCAGTTGGCGGCTGGAGTTCCGGCCAAGCGAAGAATATATCTCGGTATGCATTAAAAAGGAAGGGAAACTGGCAGAAAAAAACTTACCCGGCGATGTATCCTTGATACATGCATTCAGCTTTTCCGCCAGCAGTATCTCCGCTTGCCTTGGCTGCGATGGATTGTATTTCAGACTTGAGAGGTCGAGCCTTACAGCGGGGTGGACCTCGTCGTTCTGCGGGACTACGTGCTTAAGAAAATCTTCAATCTTGTTCCCTAGCACCTTGGAAGCTGGTTCCTGGCGTAAGTAAGGTTGAGTATAGCTGTGGGTCATGAGTTCGTCAGAGTTAAGTGAATGCAAAAGTGTTATTGGAATGGCGGATGGCGTAGGCTCGGTGATAGGTGGCTGTATGGGGTGCTGGGCAACCACAATGTCGGAAAGTTTCTCCCTCGAGGATTGCGAATGAGCGATAGGAGCCATGCATGGTGCGTATTTGTATTTGTTGGTACGCAATCATTGCCGCAGCTGTTCCTAGTGCTTTTGCGCCGTGCGCAGTGAACCACTGACGCGTACTCTGTTTTTCCACGGCACCTCTCAGAGTATAACTAGTGCGTGAACAAATCTACGATGGGTTAAGCTCGAAATCCTCGCTGGGACAGGACACGACTGTAAAACTCATCCACCATGAAGATTATCATTATTGGCGGCGGTATTGGCGGCTTCTCTATGTATCATGCACTTCGAAAACACCTGGCAGATACATCCCCAACGACCACCATCAAGATCTTTGAGGCTTACCCTTCTGCATCCCAGGCTAAGTCTATCATTGGTGGTGGGCTTGGTCTCGCCCCGAACGGTCTCCGTGCTTTGTCTTCTTTGTCGCCGGAGATCGCAGAAGATATTCAAGCGCATGGCTTCTGCGAGTCCACTATTACGTTACGAAATTCAAGGGGCAAGCTATTGGGACGCATGCGCCACGGACGGAAGGAGCGCTACGGGTTCGACCAGGTGCTTCTGCCTCGAGAGTCGGTGCATGATGCCGTGCTCAAAGGCGTTCCAGCGGATGCTGTGAAATGGAACAAGAGAGCTCGGGAGGTTCGGGAGACGGAGGAAGGCGTGGAAGTAGAATTCGAGGATGGGATGGTGGAGAAGGGAGATCTCGTCATTGGAGCCGATGGTGTTAGGAGCAAAGTCCGAGAATCAATTTTTGGGAAAAAATATCAAGCAGAATACGAGTAAGCATTTTACGCGTGCATGTCAATGGAAGATTGTGGGAAGCTGAAAAAATACCTTGACAGTGGTTTGACAGGCATTGGTGGATTCATACCGGTGTCATCGCTTCCTGAGAACTTTCGCAAGAGTCTCGAACAAGACCCGCTTGTCATGACCTTCGGTCCACACGGTTTTTTCGGCTACTCTCTCTCATTCGCGCGCTCGTTGGACATTAACCAGCAACTGTTGATGTGGTGGTCGACGTGGGAGGCTACACCTGCTCCCAGTAGAGACACCCCGTTAGAAGACCTCCGCAAGCAATTGCTTGTTCACCATAACACATGGAAGACTCCTTACGACACTCCTGATGACGCCGTCTTTCCGATGATCATATCGCTTGCGCTTGGTCCCAATTCTGCTACATTGCCCGCAGCAGAGAGGGACGTCCTCATTCTTCCACGCTATAGGACCCCCCGCCTGCCGAACTGGTCAAGTAGTTCCGGAAGGATCATTATTATAGGCGACGCAGCTCACGCTATGCCGCCTGATGCTGGCCAAGGTGTATCTTGCGCTGTCGAGGATGCAGTCGTAATCGCCTTGCTTCTGAAACACCACCTCTCACAGCGTGCTTCAGAAGAAGCCGACCTGGCTCGCGTGTTTCAGAAGACGGCGGGAGCGTATGAGGACGTGCGTTTGGGGAGGTTGGCATCTATCCTCAATGCCGCAAAAAGGGTAGGGAATACTAAACGAGAACTGAAGAGATGGCAGGAGATTCTCCGCGATTTCTTCGTGGGTGTATTCTGTGAGTTGAACCACTAGAATCTTTGAATTTCCTGACAGGTTGTTACCAGGTAAACTTCCGGAATCAATAAATGACTGGAGGTTTGCATACGATGCTGAAATTGAGGTCAAGAAGTATATTACTAAAGTTTCTCGTCAGTGATTGTCCTCATGTCCTAATTACATCCCAGGCTCCATGCACGACAAGAGCCGACTTGCCCTTCAACTACAGGTCCGTGTGCTTACGTGAAATCTCGACATACATTAGGCTACAAATACAAAATACGCTATTGTAGTGAGATTACCTCCTCCATTCCTCATAAAGAGCGCAGTATCCCACTATTCAATACACACGTCTTTTTTTCTTATTGGGTGGTAAGATTGACCAGTGAAGATCCCGTTCCGTTTCTTGTACTTCTTCAAGTTGTTCTACAAGTACGACCTCGTCTTCCTTGGGTCGGAGTGCCGTAATGACAACAGAAGGAGTTGTAGAGGTCTTTGTCATGGACCAGGTGGCTCGGCCGCTTCTTATTTCGTCCCGGAACGCAGAGCGAATGGCAGATCTGAAGTCACAACTTTGCCTAAGTTTGAATTCCGGGTGAACGCCATAGCGTTCTCGCACTTGAATAATCTTTAAGAAAACATCCAACCCCAAATCGTTCACATCTTCAACAGTTATCGATTGTCTCCCTCGTGTGTATTCGAGGAGGGCAGGGATCAGTCACTGCGAGATATGATAGTCTCTTGCGAGGATGATTTTCTCGATCACCTTGATCGGAAGCTTCGATAATTGGTCGACAACAAACTGGCGAATCTTCGAAAATTGCCACATTGTAGATAATTTGAGGATCGATGTCCATTCCGACAGAGAAAACGTAGTCTTTTGCATGAATCTGCAGTCGTTTTGGTTTAGCCTTGATGTCCTAGTCTGTACAGTACAATCGGCGCTGACCTTGTATTGAGAAATTTGATAAATCGTTTAAAGTCATCCTTTTGTATTCCATCGAGATGCAGAGGTTGTTCCATCCTGCAACCATCGGGCAAGGCATTCTTGGCAGTAGGGAGGCGGAATAGGTCACGGAAAATTGGAGAAGCTTCGAAAAATTGGCGGTGGGATTTAAAAAGACAATTTTCTACCTGTGCCCCAAATCATTGTCAAAATCTGTCAAAAAATCGAGAATAATGCACCTACGAGAAAATATATATCAACAAAATAGAAGGAGTCATCGTCCTGAAACTGCTTATGATCGACTCGTGCTGAGGTCTCCTCAGAATCAAAGTTTTCCACCCGTTCAATTTCCTCCTTGAATGCTCTTCGGAGTGCATCCTCACAGTCGTATCTCGAACTGTCGTAAGTGTTGTCTATCATGGCCTTCCGTAGTTTCACGATCTTTAATATAGAATCCAAACCCAAGTGTTCAACGTCTTCGGGAGTTATGGATTTGCAACTTTTCGCGTACTCGTCCAGAGATTCTACCAACCAATCTATGACATGATATTGTCTCGCAAGCTTGATTTTTTCCAAGAAGTCGATGGGAAGTGCAGACATTTCCTGGATTACAATTTCGCGTGTCTTCTCTAACTCCCACATAGTTGATAGCTTGAGCACAGCTGTATATTCCGGGAGGGTAAACGCAATTGTGCCGTGTTCAAGTAGCCTGCGCTCGATCAGCCAGCTGCCTGCCAGTGCAGATCAGTTAAACATATTTGACCTCGGATCCATCATGATAAACCTCAGCAGCTGTTTGAACTCGTCCTTGACAATCCCGTCGAGACGCAACGGATTGTCTTTGCTGACGCCGTCACGTATGGCATTCTTGGCAACAGGGAGCTGGAAGATGTCGCGAAACATCGCTGATTCCTCGAAGAGTCGACGAGGGACTCTGAATATGCATTTTTCGACCTAAGCAATTTCAAGTTCAAGTTTCTAATCAGGAGTAGTGCCAACTTACTTCAAAGCACACGTCTGCAAGACGCACAGACTCATCCCTTTCAAATACTTGAGGGGCCATGAAGTTTTTCGCTCAATTTTATATTACCGCTTTCGTCATGGTGATCCGGAGTTATGACCCGTTAAGCCCATGGCAGTATACACGATACTCAGAGAAGGTTGTGAGTTGTTGCATGATGAGAAGAGGTGAGAGTCCCATATGTAAGTAAATCAGGAAGTGAAGGGTGCAAGGAAAAGGGACAGAATTCAGGGATGCAGGTCGCTCAACGCCATAATACTAAATGTGACCGCACGGAATCGTGAGGGTGTCTCTGACCAGTTGTACCTTTGAACACACATCCATGTCCATTGGGTCCCGTTCTGTTGTGGATAGCTGATACAGGAGTCTGTCAGTACCACTCTCAGTTCACCCAGCGGTAAGTCGGCGATGATTATTGATATATCATGGGAATTTGAGGATGATTCCAACGAATTTGGTGGACTCCGGGCCATCGTTCTTAGGTCTTAGGTTGACATAACTTGTTAAATCCAGTGATGATATAACCCTCCCGCTGACGTACACCTCTCGGTGTTGGAGATACGTTCCGAAAGTCGTGTACGTAGATCGGGTGCGTATTGAGCGCCCGGCCAGAGTCTCCAGGGGACAATTTATATCGGCGTCAACGTATTACGGTCTTCAAGTTGAGAGAAGTCATGGAGTGCTTGATATTGAATGTGCAAAGCGCGAGATAGATAGACGTCGACTCTTCTTCTGGCTTGACAATAGGTGTCACTGGCGGCAACATCTGAAATACCAATAATTCTGGTTATTTGAATTCTATGGCTCAATGTTTAGTTTACATGTAATAACACGCCAGCAAGTTAAGAATACGTACCGTGTAATGTCATCACCCTCCGGGTTCGCCCAGAGAAGGACTCGGATTGGACTCGATCGCACTTGCTTGAACTGTAGCGGAAATGGGCTTGCGAATATTATACTATGGACCGTTAAATTCAGAAAGGTGCAGCTAAATACAGGAAAATGAGCACTCGGTCACAACTGTGACAACCGTGACCGCAATCCATGGAAAACCATTTCGTTCACTCATTCCGACATTCATTCAGATGTGCAATTCGGAGAATCAACAGAAGAGTGGTTACCCATACGCGACCAAATTCCACTGCTACAGAATCTGCCAAACAGAATCTCAGTTGGCCTGAGTATCTCGCGATACGACGGGGGAAACGGAGGTGGGAGGTGGTGAGGTCCTTGATTCCACTAAAAAATCCATCTCCCACATGACATCTCGTCCGGTAGGCTGTTACTATTCCCTGCTCAATTCTTGGCTTTTGCGGCGGAGTGGCGTATTTTGGGTCGTTGGAGACTGATATCACGAAACCTATTATGGTATGCCAATCCTCAAGTTGGTTGTCAACTGTTACTTATCATTGTGTAGGGTATCGACCCTCTCATTGTTTATGGAGGTTGTACATTAGCTTGCGTCGGTGCGTTGCATCCAACAGTCCAGTTCTCGGTTGCAATTTTTTTTCTTTTATCGAAACGCCGACCCGTCACATTTAGGCCTTAGTTCTTTGATAGGTCCAGTCATTGGATCAACTTTATGGCGTGTGACACACCGTCGTACGATGAACTTGATAGATGCACGGGAGCGAGAATTTTTCCAACACATTGCGAAAAACCGTGTAGACCCCGCGTCACAAAGTCCGACTCGCACCATACCCGACTTTTACGGTACGTCTGTTTTTCTTCAAATCCCGGCTGATTTAAGCATGTTCGGCTGTAGGTGAAAAGATTGGGTCGCTGCATCAGTATAGACGTGTAAGCTTCTTTCTGTTGGATGATGCTTTAACTAATTCGTCATCATTTGCAGTGGCTGCGAGATCAGGCAAAATACAGAAAAAAATCGCAGTTGCCAGAGGAATGATGCATGGACTGCCGTAACCTCAGATAGACGGTTCACTGTTTTAAAATTGGGAAATGGTCAATTACACGCACATCACTCCCTCGCACTAGCTGGAAAGTATCTCGGACTAAATCCTCATTGAGCATTGGAGTGCCAAGTCATACTAGACCCCGTGAATTTCACGTTCGAGTAACAATCTGTTCGAAAGCTGTTCAATCGTCGGGATTATTGACATTCACTCAGCGCCATCCGCAAGGAGTAATCTCAAATGTTCAAATATGTTGAAATTCATAGATTATTTTGCGGACTACAGAACTGGTGATAATTGTACAATGGTTGATGGTTGGAAACTAGTAGCAAAGTGTGTATAATTGGACGTTAATTTCTAAGAGAATGTGAATGGAACATCAGCCAGGATGTCACCAATAGACGCACTCGCCAAGATTAGATAGATATGTAATAAATACCAGGGATATAATGAGTGTGGTGAGAGAAGTTGACGTGCTCTGCTGCACAAAAACGACGAAAGAGTTCGGACCATCTAAATTGCACCGACAATACTCCTTGGATGAAAGGGAGCCACGCTATGGATGGGGGACACCGGTATACTCGTCAAGGCAGAAGCGGGAGACCACACCCTGTTTGGCGGTGGCACTTCCGAGAAGCTGGACAATACACCAGTTATCGGCACTTTCTTCCAACAAAAGAACAGTGTCCCCGGTTGTGACACTAATTTCGTCGGGAAACGTTGGAATGAATGTATTCGTAACAGTCATGAGACGGGGTAGATTTTCGTTTCCCATGTGCGGTCCGAATTCTGTCCCACTTCGAGAGCTACTCGCTAATGGTGACGCAATGGAAATCGAAGCAGTAACAGAGGGACTTGTCAATGCGGGAGACGATGTTGTGGAGCTGGAAGGACGAGGCGGGAGGTCTCTGGAAGGCATTCGCGGTAATGGGTGTGTCGTCTTGCGTGGCACCGAGGATTTGATCGATTGGGATCGCTTGTACGCTGGAGGTGGCGTATGCAAAGACTCCCGCAAATACCGGTCTAGAACGTCCCCTGAATTCTTCGGAATATGTGGTTTCTTTTCACGCTTTGGGCTGGATCCCGGTGGTGATGGCAATGCCCGAAAAGTGGTGGTGTCGGCTGAGCTGGTTGAGGGCGGTGATGGAGGATAGGTTGGGGGCCGTAACGGCGGTTGTAGGGGTTCGCCTGCAGGCTTGTTCGAAACATCGAGTACAGGGGAAGGAGGTGGGGGAATCCTTAGACTGGACAGCGATGGAGATGTTGGCGAGAGGGTAGAGTGGATTGGGGGTTGGGTTAACGTGTATGGCTCAGGGATTAGATCACGGGAACGGAAAGTGTTGAGTTGTGGAAGCCATCCGACGCCCAGGCTTCGAGGTGGTATGGGTGGAGCGAGAACGGGTCTTTCGTTCAATTCCAAATCTACACCTGGAGTCTCGGGCTGTTTCTCGGGGCCAGACCGTCTGCCAGATGAAGAGTTCCTTCCTTCTCTCCGAATCCTGAGGGTCCAAGATATACATATGAAAATGCCTGAGGTAAATATATGAGCCAAAGCTTGTATACGACAGGGGAAAAGACGTCACCTAGAACAATCGATGCAGCAATTACAACGACGGCAATCAGAGGTTTGTTTAATTTGGAACCGGATACCGATAGTGAATTGTTGGAAATGAAAATAATGTTCCGAACGGTTACGGATGGATGACGGGTACGTCTCTCGTCAACGCGAGCGGGAGCAGGAGCACGCCGGTGTAAAATGATAGTCATGAGGAAGGTCGTCGGCAAAAAGGAAAGGAAAGGTCTTGATGGGGTAGAAGTGACGGAAGTGAGGAACTGGGGTCTACGGGAACCTATATAGTACTTCCCACAGAATTTTGTTATGAATGTGTTTGGATATTGATGAACAGCCTTCAGGCCGAAGGGTGCGAGTAAGTCCGTCTGGACCCTGAAACATCGATGATCAAAACCATCTCCTGGCATTGAACAGCAATCGGATTACTAGCGTACTTGTCAATGCATGCACTGTCAGTTATGGCCAATAGAACCAATAGACACTTACTACTGGAAGTTGAATACCTGCGTCTGCGATAAAGGCTACTTATATCAGCAAACAAATAACGTACATATTGTATACTTTCGCGGATGAAACTCACTTGAAACCCCAGCTGTGCATGATGATGCCATACTCGGTGTAGTCTCTTTTACTCGGCGTGACCCCGGAGTATGTGTATGAAAGCCGGATCACGGATTTTTAACCGAAACACCCTGGTTTGTTCAATGAGATGTGGTATACATAGGCAAACGATAATTAGAATAGATACTCGCCTCTTCATGCAACGGCGAAACGATTTCTGAATACAAGTCCGCATTGGTCCCACTCCGCTGGAATACAGGATCACCTGGACGGCTGGACCGTGAGTTGAACATTCAAATTTGTTCCGGAGTGAGTTGCATTCGGGGTCCTCAACTGAGCGGAGATACCGGGGAAAGGGTTGCCGCCATTCGGCATTACGCCTGGTTGGGGATTTATAGCAATATTGCGATAAAGGGTAATATCAGGGGAGGGAGTTTCAAAATGTCTCAGTATTTCATGTATAACAATTCAACCACATCACATTTTTTTGACCAATGGGTGTGATACCCTATGGTATGCATGGACCAGCAAACATATAATTTTTTTGTGTTATTGTTAGACTCTTGGATTGTTTCTGCACCAAGGGGGTCAATACTGGGACTCTGTCATGAGCTTTGCAGATTATGGACAATGCCTGGTCCAATCAGGGATGAATTCATTCCATTCATTATGGCCATTTGCATAATACTTCGGAATAAGAAAAATTGAAGTTAGAAGATTTCATGATGTGTCTTGTCTATTTCATGAGGGCCTTCCAGCTGTGCTATCATAATAGGTATCACATCTCCTTATTATATCCATAGCTTGTTTGGGGTGTGGAGTTCAAATGTTTTTCTGGGGTCTTTGCAGTGTTGGAATCTTGTCCCAGCATGGCAAAACTCTGTGGTTCTGAATAAAAGATATGTCATAGATGTTCTCCCAGTATTTCACAAAATACATGACTTCACATGATGAATTTTTCTAGTTCAATTATTTAACAAAAAACAATCCAAAAAGTCTCAAGTATTATGAAAAACTGATTCATTGCATGTACTTCACTTATCTACCACTATATAAGGCAAGGGGCATACTCTGGGGTGCCAGATAGAAATACTCTATTTTTTAATTTATTCTATTAAAGACAATACCATGCATAACACAACTACAGGTAGGAGTGTACATTTGAACATGATTCAAACCCTACAGCAGTGGTGGAACCATGGAATCCAGTTTGGTTCACAGTTCAAATTGGGTTCAGGTCAACTTCAAACTGAACTTCAGCATCATTAGAGAAAATGGAAAGTGTGGTGTTCTCAAAGTTTGGTTCAGAACTGATCCAAACTTAGTCCAGGGTACAGATAACTCCTTTGGTATGTGAAAAGTTCCTGAGCAGTCCAAAACACCAAACTGATGTCCACTGATGATATGCACCTCATGCCTTTATGAACAGAAACACCTCAATTTGACTCTTCTAGTTCCAACAAGCATCATGACAGCACAATACTTCCACAACTTCTGTACTTTCCTACACTCCTGCCTTATACTTGAAGATCTTGCATGCAATACTCAAACATTCCTGTATCCTTGTTGATAATATCATTGCACCAGAACCCTGTAACCACCTCTCTCTCACCTCCTTGAACCCACAGAATAATCCTATCATCTTGATTCATCACCCCAACTTCATCTTCAACATTTCAGACATTGGATCTCAAACAAAACATGTATTTACAGCTGTTTTATAATTCATGGCAGTAGCTGCATATTTTTCTTCAATTGAGAAATTTGGACTGGGTAGAATTTCCAGTGCTGAATATTGTATCTCATGAAATACTGCATGGATTGAGATAGTTATAAAGGAAAGGTTGTATTATTTCTTAAGGGCTATCTACTTCTGTAATTACATTTGGACAATATTTAGTGTATGTGAGTTGTGGAGGAAATGGAAAGTAAACCAGTGTTTTTGACACCCAAAATGATATTGTCAAATTGTGGCATCAAATGAGCTCCTATGAACAGGATTGTATGGAGAAAGTTGTTCAGTTTTGTCAGGGCTAGAAGTACATATACCGTGGTTTTCTTTATTTTGTCTTTTGAGCTAATATTACATCTGTACTATGTGTGGCTCTATTAGGCTTAAAAACCACAAGAATCACAAGTATTGGCTCAAAGGACAAAAATAAAGAAAAACACAGTATATGTACTTCTAGCCTTGAAAAACCTGAACAACTTTCTCCATACAATCTTGTGCATAGGAGCTCATTTGATGCCATAATTTTATGATATTATATTTGATGTCAAAAAATAATAGTTTACCTTTTATACAAGCCACAACTCACCAAACACCAAACATTGTCCAAATGTAATGGCAGGAGTAGATAGCCCCTAAGAGATGGTACAACTTTCCCTCTGTAACTATGTCAATCCATGCAGTATTTCATGAGATACAAGATAGAGTATAGAAATTTTCACCAAGTCCATATTTTCAATTGATTCAGAATTTATCAATATATCTCAAGAATTATTCAAACAGCTGTAAGCACATCCAAGCACATAAAAGTTGTCTCAGAATCAGATGACTTAGTAGCTTTTTTCTGCTTAGTGACAAGAATAAAGCAGAATTAAGCAAAATTAAGCAAGATCAAGCAATTGAGTTTTCCTGATGCATTGTGCATCAATGATGACAATAGCAACCAATTCACAACAACCACACCCACAACCAAGACCATAAGCTCCAGCAGCAACAGCAATCAATGTAGTAAAACAATGGCATCTATCAGAACCAACATGAAGTCAATGACCACAAATGACAATGGCAAGGACAGTGATTATGCACCAGATCAACCTGACTACCAAATTGATAAATTGAATACATTATAGGTTCTCATTGAAATAGTTACAACCTCTTCCAACCTTGTAATTGTCAATGAATAGCTCTGACACACCTTGACAACTTTGCAATGATCTTTAACAAATTATGACATACCACAAGGACATATAACGTCAGACCAATTCTCATTGGACAAGTTGTCTCTTTCTCATATGTTTGTCTCGCATTTCACAGCTCTATAATTGCCATTCTTGTAAGATATAATCCTTTCTCTCATCCTTTCTTTCCTCCCCACTTTGTCTTGTATTATTAATTTTGTTCTATTTTTGTCTTCCATCTGATTTTTATAGATATTGAACCTTGTCACAAGTATTTCTCCCACCTTTCTCCTTTATTTTGATTCTTTCCAAAAGTGGTATATATAAGGAATGGAGTTGATGTAGGGAAGTGAAGAGTAAACAAGAATATATGATTGTGATAGATGTATTATATCCCCATCCTTGTCCTCATCCTCACCATTGCCGTGGTGGTGGTGGTGGTGGTGGCCATTCTCATCCATGTCGTCCCTGTCCTCGTTGATACGCACCGTACAATCCTTCGATATATCTCACAATTCTATGCGATTCACATCAACCCGACACTCTTCGACCTTGCAATTAAGTTGCAACTATTGCGATCATCTGTGACTTTGGAGATCTTTAGTTATCGCATTTCGAAGTATTTCCTTTGTTTCCTTTGTTATACTTTCTTATAAGCATCGTCCCCTATACTCTTCTTTTATGATACATACACCCCTCTCTCTTATATCCCCATATAGTATACTCCTTTCATCCCTCTTCCTTTGTGCTTACAGCTTATATACCTGCCTGTATGAGCCGCTAAGAAGAGAACCCCCAGACAATCCAGATACACCATCATTCCCCCTTTGTCTCAGAGCCTACCTTAGTCCTAGACATAGTCCCTTCACTTTATATTGCCTTCTCTCACCATCTGACTCTTTCATTTGTCTGCGACTTTCTTATTTTTATTGCACCTCTTCAATTTTTATCACAACTCTCTTATTTTTATCGCACCACTTCAATTTCTATTGCAGCATTTATATTGAGTGTCTCACACCTTTCTAGCCCTTCTCTTTCTTCTTCTATCCTAGTGTAGGCTTTCCGAAACTTCCTTGCACATTTCTTAGCAGTTGTATAGTTAGATTCCCTTCTTACTACCCCCATCTGTGCATCATTGTCATCTTCATGTCATCTGTCATTATTGTTCTGAATGTCCCCATTGGTGTGCATGGTGTTGTTGGTGTTGGTGGCACCTGGGTTGTTGGTGGTGACATGTTCAGAGATGCATGACTGTGTTTGTTGAGGTGTGACCAAGTGACCAAAAAAGTCACATGATCCATGAGCCCTTTGAATCCCTATATAAGGGGCTCAAAATCCCCCATTGATCCCCTCAAAAAGATTATTTCATAGTATTTAGTTAGTACCTACTTAGTAGTAGTGATAGTAATAATAAAATTACAAATAACATACCCACCAGCTACCTGGCATACCTGCAGTGCTGGGTACAGGTTAGCTGCAGGTCTTATTTTATCACCCATACCTGTACCTGTGGAACCCATGGGTCCAGACTTGTGCAGGTTTCAAAACCCATGTATATGCCTAGGTACCTCTGACAATATCATTGGCTTTTAGTTGATAACTGAATTCCCTGGGGTTGTTTGTAAAAGTGGAACTTGTCAATGAAATTGACATCATTTGTCAGGCTGTGATAGGTGATTTGAGTATTGGTGCTATAAAATTTTCTTCCAGGATGACTATAATATTATAGTAATTGTATTGAGGCAAATACTCAAATGTAGCATGTGTGTGGGAGACAGAATAGACAGCTGAAGTTAGCTAATTTCCATAGATAATTTGAGTATGCCATTATAGTATTGTGTACAATAGAAATTGAGCCCAATAACAGTCTGCTGGTAACTTCAAGTTTCCAAAATAAGCATAAACCCTACATCCATGATTGGACTAATAAAGTAACATACTGGACCACTTTGTTCTACTTTGTGTGGTGTCTCACATCACATGAAGTTTGTAAACTGATTTACACTAAATAAGCATTTGTTATAAGATGATTGTTGATAATGACTCACAAACTGTTAAAAAGAAACTGTCCAGAAATTTCACAGTCAACAAGAAGAGAACATACATGCTTAATAAAAAATCAGAAAACAATGATTGGAACAATATAACTAAATAATACACACATTCTTTCAATGAAAATACCAGTCAATGGAATTCAGAAATCTTAAATGTCAAAGCAGAGCACTTACCACCAAATAGGAAAACATACAAGCTAAAAATGAGTGGACCCTGAATACAAACAAAAGTTAAATAGATGGTATCACTCACAGCCTGGAAATGCCAATAATCAGTACATAAAATTTGTGAGAGGAGAAAGGTAACACACAGTCTCAATCAACCAAACCATTAATGTTCTGTGAGTTCCAAAGAAGTATGATCAAAAAGAGTTGGAGTACACACCCACTTCAAATGATTGAGATGTTAAGACATGGTGAAAATAAATCTAAACTCACATCCTGAAAATGATTCAGACAGAGCTTGATGAACATGGTCCTACATTGAAGATGAAATGAATCTACCTCCTGAAAAACAAACAAGATGAAGCATGAAATTAGGACATGAGAAAAGAGAAGATCTAACAAGCTAAAACCAGAGAAAAGGGGCCTTTGAGGAAAGGCAGGCAGTTGTCAAACCTAATCACTTACATGCTGAAGATGGATGTGAAGCTATATCATGAATAGCTGTTGCATCTCAGAAGGAAGAGCACTCACAGTCTGAAGTGGCAAAATTGCAACAAGTCAATCATGATGAGATCCTACAGCTGTCAAAGAGGATCACTCACAGCCTGGGTTTGTTCCAAAATATAAGAATGAGAGATCTTGTAACTGCTAGAGGGAATCACTTACCCCCTGATAGTTGGAGGTGCCACAAGCTAGTCATGAACAGCTTTCCCAGGTGTGAAAAAGGACCACTCACTAGCTGGGGGATTGGAAATATTGCAAGTCTATCAGTAGAAAATTCTACAGCTTTCAAAAAGGATCACTCACAAACTGAGAGGTTTGAAATGACACAGGTCCATCAGAGGGAGTTCCTACAATTGTCAAAATGTATCACTCACTCCCTGAGGAGAGGGCAGCACCACATATCCATCAAAAAAATCTCTTGCAACTGTCAAGATAGATCACTCACAACCTGAAAGGTGGGAGGTGGCACACATCCATCAAGCAGAGTTCCTGCAGGTGTTAAAATAAACCACTCACATACTGAGATGCCAGATATCCATTAGAAAGAGCTGCAGCCACCAAAACAGATCACTCACTGTCTAAGGGATGGGAAGTGCCACAGATCCATCAGAAAGAACTCCTGCAGCTATCAAAATGGATTACTCAACATACTGAGGGGTGGGATGTGCCACAACTGCATCAGAAGGAGCTCAGGCAGCCATCAATGGATTACTCACTTCCTGAGGGGTGAGAAGTGCCACTCATCTATCAGAAAAGAAGCCCTTGAAGCCGTGAATGGATCACTCACTCCCTGAGAGATGGGGAGTGCCACACCTCCATCAGAAGAACTTCTGTAATGGTCAAAATGGATCACTCACTCGCTGAGGGGTGGAGAATGCCACTCATCCATCAAAAAAGCTCCTATAACTGTCAAAATGGATCACACACATACTGAGGGTGGGAAGTGCCACACATCCATCAGGAAGAGCTCTTGCAGCTGTCAAAATGAATCACTTACTTGCTGAGGAGTGAGAAGTGCCACACATCTATCAGAAAGAACTCCCCAGCTGAAAATGGATCACTCACTCCCTGAAGGTGGGAAATGTCACACACCCATCAGAAAGAGCTTCTGCAGATGTCAAAAGGGATCACTAACTTGCTGAAGGGGGAAACTGACAAACACCCATCAGAAAGAGCTATTGCAGCCATCAAAATGGATCACTCACTCGCTGAGGGGTGGGAAAGGGCACACATCCATCAGAAAAAGCTCCTGCAACTGTTGATATGCATCACTCACTTGCTGATGGGTGGAAAGTGCCACTCATCCATCAGGAACAGCTCCTGCATCTGTCAAAATAGATCACTCACAACCTGAGCAGTGGGAAGTGCCACTCATCCATTAGAAGGTTCTGCAGCCTTCAAAATGGATCACTCACAAGCTGAGGGGTGGAAAGTGACTCTCATCCATGAAGAGCTCCTGCAACTGTCAAAATGGATCACTCACTTGCTAAAGGGTGATGTCCATCAGAAAGAGCTCCTGTAGCTGTCAAAATGGATCACTCACTCCCTGAGGGGTGGGAAATGTCACACATCTATCAGAAAAAGTCCATGAAGCTCTCAAAATGGCTCACTCACTCGCTAAATTGCCACATCTCCATCAAATAGAGCTCCTGCAACTGTCAAACAGATCACTCACATACTGAGGGTTGGAAAGTGTAATACATCCATCAGAGACAGCTCTTGCAGCTGTCAAAATGGATCACTCACTCCCTGAGGGGCAGGAAGTGCCACTTATCTGTCAGAAAAGGCTCCTGCAGATGTCAAAATGGATCACATACTCCCTGAGGAGTTGAAAATACCACCTGTCTATCAGAAAGGGCTCCTGCAGCTGTCAAAGTGGATCTCTCACTTGCTGAAATGTGGGAGGTGCCACACATCCATCAGAGAGAGCTCCTGGAGCTGTCAAAATGGATCACTCACTCCCTGAGGAGTGAGAAGTGCCACACATCCATTAGGAACAGCTCCCACAGCTGTCAAAATGGATCACTCACATACTGAGGGGTGGGAAGTGGCACACATCTATCAGAAACAGCCCCTGCCACTATCAATATGGATTACTCAACATACTGGAGGTGGGATGTGCCACGACTGCATCAGAAGGAGCTTATACAGCTGTCAGAATGGATCACTCACTTGCTGAGGAGTGGGAAGTGCCATACATCCATCAGAAATAGCTCTTGCAGCTGTGCAAATGGATCACTCACTTGCTGAGACATTTGAGATTCCACAGCTTGATCAGGGGGAGTTTCTTCCTTTGTTACACAAGGCTCACCTTCTATCAGGCATCAAAACAATCAGCATGTGAAGATTCACAACCCTGACATCATACATACCAACTAAGAGTCAATGGATTACTAGATTGTCAACTTCCAGCCAGAGGCCATAATAGACAACACTTACTTTCTAATCACAGCAAAGTTGCAAGTTGTAATCCATTCGAAGGTGTCTTTGTATTTTGGCACAGATTGCTTACCTTTAATGCTTTTCTTATCCGACTCATGCTCCCATTCAAATCATCATACTCAGCAGACCCTTTCTGCATTTGCTGATCAATGGATACCAGTCACTGGTTTCAAAATAGGGAACTTACCATCATTCTCATAGCAGAATCATACCCACCAATAACATACCCTATTTTTTCAAAATCCCCCAATTTCCAAATCCACAGCTTTAGCCACTCCTTCTCCAACCTCATCATGAATGTCACCAATTTTCCACCCAACATGGCCTCAACATCCCTAATGGATCCATCATGCTCAAGTACCATGCACAAGTGATGGCACCAGTTGCGAGAAGCATATTCTAGATGTAACCAGAAGCTTCATCATTCTCGATCTCCGTTGTGATTATCCTCAGACAGTCAACCACGATCACCGCACGGTGTTTCATCGTATCGAGAAGGTGATCCCCAGCCCGATCTTTGTCCATCAGGAAATCCTTCAATGAGGCGTGATATGGTTGTATGGATTCTCGATCACCATCAGGGACACGAAGAATGGATTGGCATCCTCGCAGAGCAACCCGGCTGGCGCCAGACGGCAGATCAAGGAAATGCTCTAGCTGAGTAACAGTGAATTCTTGACGAAGCAATACAACAGCACCAAGCACGCGTTCGAACCACTGGAACTTTCGAGCCTCAGATAGAACTTGGTGATACAATGAATCAAGCCCCATGTGAACTTTCATTGCATCCTGCAACTTTTGTTGTGGAAGACCAGTGTCGTCAGCGACGAAATTCACGAGTGTTGAGACATAGATGAATAAACCCTCCGATTGTCGGACAATCACATCAAGGTCTCCTTGTGACGGCCATGGTCTCGGTACGTCTCACATAATCTGATGTTCCTTGTCCCGTATTTTCGAAAGATTCGCCCTCAAGTAAATGCGAATGTCATTGTCGGCATTGAAGTCCCGTAACGAGAGAGAAAAAGTTTTGCCTTTGATCTCGGGCGACTCGAAAGTCTGCTGAATATGAGTCTCCGCTCGGCTTGCGAAAAGAAAGCGGAAAGGGAGTTGGTCCGTGGCATTAACAAGAAGCTGAATGACGTCCTGTAACATGCTCTTGTTACCACACTCGTCGAGCCCATCAATGACAACAGTCATTAATGCAACCGGTCCTGCGGCGCTCAAGATAGGATTGATAATGAGTTTCTTTAGCTGATCGCGGAGAGATTGGGTGGGGATAGATGAGTCGTCTACGAGAGCGCACAGCATTGCGTTCTGCACGGCAGGAACGGACGAAGCAAGCTGATAGGCAAAAGTGGGGACAAACTTCTTCGTATCACCACGATCTGCCTTCCCTCTCGAAAAGAAAAAACTGAAAGCAAGTTTCCGGTCTTGAGCAAATTTATCCGCTATCGTATGAGCGATCGTAGACTTCCCCGAACCGGCAGGGCCGTGTAGCCAGCATATTGGGAGGTTAGAATTTCTGCTCCCCCACTGCGAAATCGTCTTAATTGCCGCAACACGCGTCTGCTCTTGACAGGTGCTTGCGTGCTCCGACTCGCGTTCACCAGAATTGTGAGCAGCGCTGAATGCGGTGCGATCCTTCAGCAAGTCGAAAACAGATGCTAATTCGAAATCATAGCATGCTCAGTCGGCATCCATTGCACAACAACTATAGGACTCACGCGCGTTCATGATGACGGTGTTGACTTTTCCCCTGCCGCCAACAATGCCACAGATCGGAGCATTGAACCCGTCACCATGATAGATGTTGCAATTCATTTGACGCTGTGGCTGCTCTTTACGCGCAGAATTGGTAAGAGCAACACCAGAGCTTACTTTTGCTGAATGCTCGATAACTGGGTTGCAAGAAAACAGGTGAATGATTGATGGGCGTTTGCGATAGCCTTGACCACGGAAATGGCAGTCCTTGGCGCCAAGAACCGCCGGTCTCACCGAGTGCCACTGCCAGTTCAAACCAGCCGTCGAGTCCATACCAAACCTAGCTATCGACCCATATACTTACCAGTATATCTTTTTCCGGACACCAAGTGCGTACACCGTCATGACTCAGATATTCCGTCGCCCTGATCTCGAAACGCTCGCCCAAAGCCTATATAAAACTGACTTTGTGTCGTTTGAAGTCGGCCAGGAGTGAAAATCTGTGATGGTAATTCTGTAAAGAGCGTGAGAGGAACCCTGGATCAAAGACGACGTCTGCGTGTTAATATTCGTCGAGGCGAGTACTCCAGAAAGATATTCTTTCAGCCTTTGGTTTTGCTTTTAACATTGTATCATATAGCTCGTGCTATTAATTAATACCTTCCGCTAGGGGCAGTACCTCCTCTGCGGTGTCTCGGACAAACTGTGGGTACCAGGTAACCACAGTGCACGAGTGAAAGATGAAAATGTATCCATACGCTTCGAACTGTATCCAACCGGCCTATCCGGAAACAAGTTTCGTGGAGAATGGTGCAGCAGAGTTTCACAAGGTAGTATTCTCAAGGAGCTAGAAATTCTTCAGATTGGGGCATAAAGGGGCTGGGAATCTACGCAACACAGACGTCGTCTTCCTTCTTCACAACATGGGATGTCCTGGCCTCTCGTCGCAAATTCTGTCACTCAACAGCTTCCAATTGGAGAAGGCAGACTTCAGATTTGTGGTCCGTTGGAGGAAACTCCAATTTTGACATCATCGCAAATGGGGTATGGCTCACCAGTTTGCGAACAGTCATCCAGATGGTAGTAATACTTATCTGGGAGCGGAACTGCATACAGGGGTTTGTGAACACGGTCAGCACTGCAGGTTGGAGGGTTTAGAGAGACGGTTTGTAGGCCATAATCATGCTTGCAGTGGTACCATTTCTTGATGGACGAACAGCAGTTAGGCGTAGGAAGGGTAAAGAACACGAAGCTGTCGGCAGGATGAAGTAATTTGAGAAACTTCGAACTACAAGACAGGCTGTGCGTATCATGGATAATTGGTCGTCGTGGACGAAAATTACTCATAGCAGTAGGAGGCCTAGCGGTTGCAAGTGTTAACAAAGCATACTAGATGTACATACTAGCCGAGACATATAGATGCCTTTTTCTGCTTTCCTTACTAGACTAGGTAGTAAGCGTGTCGTTGGATTTACGCCCTTTGCTCGTCGAGGTGGACTTTGCGTCTCTAATTAGTACAGCAGGTGGGTGGGGACATTTCCCAGGATGAACTGGCAGGTGAATTATAGTGGGCGACGAGGCTGAGACGCTGTCTGGCGAGAGATTTAATTTGTGTGCCGTGAGATTCGTAGTATTTGGTGCGAAATGGTAACATACTGCTTTCCGGGCGCGAGAATCCTTTTGCAGGCTCATTCGGAAGATTCTTCGTCGAAAGTACTTCCCCTGGAGTAAGTTGACCGGAAAGTAAAACCAAGAAGGGAGAGAGGTTGGACGGCGGGTGCAGGCTGAACCGTACGTTCTTTCTTCAGTACATGCAAGTTCATAAAAACATTTTGAATCCACCAATATAAACTGGTTGGCGACGCCTCGCCTGCCTTCTCGAGTAAATCAGAATTCCTTTTTCCGCCTTTTCGCCTCGTCTTTGTGGCAGTGCTGGAAGATCAGATGAAGTTGACAGAATGATTCCAGAGCAACGGAAAAGTGAATGCGGGCAACGTCGAGAGAAAGACATCCAGTTACCTGGTAAAGACATAAACCAGCTTCCCCTCCAAGTCGCTGAAGATATTTCATACTTCAAGTCTCTGTCAAAGGTCTCGCCAAGCATGTGCTTAGGATGGAATGGCAATTGGAGTACAAGAAAGTCTATGAGAGAGGTTAAAATTTGGTCAAGCGTTGCGGGGCTGGGAAAGGGTGAACTTACCATAGGGAAGAGCCGGGCGAAACACTTGCTGGACAAGCTCAAGACGGCTTTTTATGCCTAATCAAATGAACTCGGAATCGTCCTGCCTGGTATTGCCCGAGAGCGCTGATCCTGATCCATCCTTTCTCCTCTTCATCGTCAACCCATTCCCCCAACCTTAGATCAAGACCATTCCAACCAACGGGGCATGAACTGGTAGGAGCTTCTGAGAAGCATACCGAATTTCAGAGTAAGCTAGGCTGTCGGCCGTGCCACGACCTTGCAGTCACAGTCAGGGCAAACGGGGATGACTTCAGACAACGTTCCGCCTGATGGTGAACGAAAAAGAATGTACACGATTAGATCGGGTCATTGCTAGCAATGGAGTTTTCTGGCTGATAAGGAATCTAGAACCAAGAACGTCGTGTTGTTTGCTTTTGGCCTCGGCAGAACATGATGCGACCGTTGGCTGGCCATTTAGGATGCTGTTCTGCACAGCACCGCCCAGGGCATATGTACAAGCTGCTTTCCAACCTCAATACCGCGATGCCTGTTGACGGGGAGGCCAAAAGCGCCGAATCACACGACATGCTGAAGATGCGCGATGAACGGCGATGTTACCACAAGTGTATAACTTTTGACCTCGCACAAGCCGCAAGGGTAGACTGGGCAGAGATGAACGCTTTTGTCGGTACATCCAGTCGCAGGTGAGGCTGGCGCATGTCGGTGTTGAGTTGCTGGCAGCGGTGATAGTCACCAAGCAACTAACTATAAGCAGTAAGAGGCAGTAAGTGGGCCCCGCTTATGCGGCATGGCCTACGCAACACCAATCATTTCATCAGCGCCCAAAGTAATGCACCAGATTATCTCCCGTTTCAAGTAACTTACAATTGTCGTCCGCAACGCCAAAATCAAATAAAGGTATTATTATTATTATCTGGTAAGGAACAATGAAACCATGCTCGATCCGCATTCTTTGTCTCGGAATCTGATTACAGTGACTACCTTCAAAGGCTCGGGACTGCCCCCTTTATGATACAGCTTGAAGAGCGTGTCGTGGCTCTCACCCTTCCTTACCCTCCATGATCTTCTCAGTTGCCCGGCTGCGACTACTCGCCTTCACTCCACTGCTCTTTGCTTCTCTCGCGCGCTCCTTCGAGGATTCGTTGTGTTAGTAACCGTCTTACTTTCATAGCGAGCTGATGCCCACTCCTTTTCGAAATACGCAGTCACCTCCTCCGTCACCTACTGCACACCACCTGAGAGTCTTCTCGTTCAACAGTTTGATGTCGCCTACATTGCAAAGAACTCGTCCATTTTCTTCAACATCTCTGCAGCCAGTGTCGTACGTCACCCTACCCCTCATTTATTCACCACTCACCATAATCTATGTCTCTTAGGAGCCGAATGTTACTGTTCGCGCCAATCTGTTCCTCAACGTTTACGGCATGCAGCCTCTCAACATCACCATCGATCTCTGCTCACTCCTCAATGGCGCCCTCTGTCCCCTGCCTATGTACAACTTCACTGGATCCGATTCTCTCCCATTACCGTCTTCCTTGGGCGTGTCCAAAAGGATACCCAAGATCGCCTTCAAGATCCCAGACCTCGAGGCCTTCGCCCAGCTGACTCTCATCGAAGTAGGAACCGGTAGAGTCAAAGCATGCGTCCAGTCTACACTCTCCAATGGCTGGTCAACACATCAAGTGGGTGTTGAATGGACACTTGGAGCAATTGCGTTACTGGCTCTCGTGCTCGCCGTTTGGCAGTCGCTCACTGGCACCCCTGATGCTCGTGCACCTTTTCGTCTCCTCGACTTGCTATTTCTCTATCAGTCCATTGCGACCACGGGGTTTCTAAATCTAAATTATCCTTCCCTCTATCGCTCATTCACGCTTAATTTTGCCTGGTCAATGGGCCTTGTCTTCACATCAGCCTCATCGCCCGTCCAAATGTCCATCAACAACATGCGGCATCGGACTGGCGGGAAAATGGCTAATGCAAGCGACGGTTCCGCCGTCGGCTATGTCAATCGCAAACTCAGTCCTTACAACGTAGCATACGTTCTCCCACACTCGTTCCCCTCTACATCGAAGAGTCTTTCCACCGTCAACTTCACGGACATCTCTACTCGGGCATTTAACAGTTACGTCCGTAATCCCCCATTGGGCACCATGCAATTATCGGCAGGAGAGGTACAGACGGTGACTCAGTCGTCCCCTAATGTCCTCCAGGCTGGCGTGCCAATCTACGTCAATTCTATCAATATCGCAACAGCGAACGCGTTCATGACGGTGTTCATCTGTTCGCTGATGCTTGCAGCCATTACCTTGGGCATATTTGGTCTGGGTTATTTAGGGGTTCTTGCCATGAACCGTTTTGGATGGGGCAAGGAAGAGAGACGCATCGAGTTGAAGTATGCTTACCCTTCCGTTGTCAGAGCTTGGGGGCTACGTCTGGTAAGTTCACATGGCGATGTAAAGTCAAGGTAGCCCTAACATTGAGTGCACAGTGTCTCGTTGCCTTTGCTCCGATTGTCATCTTTGCAGTGTATCAATGGACGCTCAGCGATTCGTGGCTCTCTATTCTGCTTTCAGTTATCCTCCTCATTTTCATCCTCGGTTGCATTTTTCACCCCACGATGCTCACGATGCGCCTTGCCTTTCGTTCGACACCATATTCCCTATACACATCTACGCGGCACCTCGCGTCATACGGACCACTCTATGCACAATATCGTACATCCCGCTACTATTTTTCCCTACTCTTAATCGCGGTGACGGTTCTCAAAGCGATCTTTATCGCACTCGCACAGGCTCGTGGTGGAGTGCAGATCATCGCGATGACTACCATCGAGTTTCTCGTCATTCTCGCATACGTCGTACTTCGGCCAAGCAAGACCAGAGGAGGTGATGTGCTGGGCACGTTCCTGGCCATCGTACGGTTTCTGGCTACCGGGCTGATGATTGCCTTTGTCGAGGGTCTTGCTCTGGCGGCGATCCCGCGAGTGATCGTTGGTATCGTCATCGGCGTCATATTCTCCGTCGCCATCATCGTTATGTTCATCAATATCCTAATTCACGGACTCGACACATTTTGGCCGATCGAGCGTCTCCGATGTTTACGCCGGTCGCGGCAGCCAGAATCGATGGACGAGTCCAACATGTTGGAGAAGGGGGCGAATAATCATAATATGGCGCAATCCGGGTCTGAGCGGGCTTCGTATTACCAACGCCAGCGGCCGCTGAACCCGACGCCGGAACAGAACGTACCGTTGGATCCGAGCGTGAATCAGCCGTACTTGCTTACGCCTACGACGGTTGAGCGGCAGGAGGAGAGTGTGCGTTCGTATGTGGAGAGTGCGTCGACGAGTTATGGGTCGGAGCGGCTGCCGCGGCGGTGGTCGTTCTCACGGACGTCGTCGGGTGGTTCACGTTTCATGCCGTCGGTGAGCTCCACGTCATCGACTGCGGTCGCGGCGGCGGCGGCGACAGCCTAGACATATACACATATAGCACGCATACTAGACTAAACTAGCACCAATTTTTTTTAACTTTGCATTCAGCTTTTGTATCATTATTCACGTTATCGCTGTAACACTTTTGATTGATTTCTTTTTCTTTTCTTTCTCCTACATACATACTTAGACGTAGACGCTGCACCAGACATGTCCATGGATGCGACAAAAAATGAAGCCATAAGTTTTGCATGTAGCTGCTGGTCCGAAAAGGACGGTGTCATGATGGATTCATTATCAAAACATATAATTAGCTTTCACATGACCATGACGCGACGGTCGAGTTTGTTTGTACTCCTGACATTCTCTCATCTGGCAACTCTGGATCGCCAAGTTCACCGCCAAGAATATTCTGCCTAATTCATGGGCTTGAAATGTGTAGGTACGTAGAAGAGAAAGAGAAACAGCTTGGAATTCGATGACAGTTCAAACGTTCTGCGTGCTGCCTTGTGCTACAACCCAAGGAGGAGGTAACCAACCTTCAACCCCTTGCGCCGCCGAGTGCATCTTTGCAAGTGAATACCTTATCATGACCATAAATCCGATGGCCTAGAAAACGACGGCCTCGGCCTTCCAGCCCGTCTTCGTACAAGACCATACATAACTCATCAAGATGTCGCAGTTAATCGTGTGCAAGACCCTGTGGTAGACGCGAGTTTTATCTCTAAAAGGTGGGGTTCTGTTGAAGATGCATTACGAATCCCGAGGCTTCAATTAAAGTTGCGCAACAAGTTGTACCACCCTAGCGCTCGAAGGCCAGCGAAGTGAACCCGGCGAACTGGACACGGCGAGGTGGTCCCCGACGCCCGTCAGTCCTCAAATCGTCTATAAAAGGCGAGGTTCTCGCCTACAAGTTTCCCAATCTCAGCCGTCTTGAGCCATCTCACAATGCGTTCTTCGTCCCTTTATTATTTCTTGTTCTTCCTTATGACAGTCTTTGTGACCGTTCAGTTTACAAACGCTACAGCTTTGTTCGACACCGCTCTTGATGCCAGGCATGACGGTACTTGCTGGGGGGGTTGTCGTGGGTGATACTTAAATATCTACTCCACGTGGATGATGACGACTAGATCAGCCCCGGAATCGAAATGTGTCAATGGCCAATGTATTTGCTGCGACGAACTTTGCCGTAAGCGTTTATCTACTACCCATGATCATCAGCTTGGATCTTGACACGGTAAATCAGCGTTCGGAACTAAGTGCCAGAATAACATATGCACTTGCCCTTCGGGTAATTGCCCGCCCCCAGTTCCTTGCGTCCAAGCTTGCGGTGAGCATATCCAATTATATTCCGTTTACCTAAATCTCGACTCCATAAAACCAGCGCACCAACAGATATGTGAGTAACTCCCGGTAATCCCGTCAAAGTCACCAACCTTCCGTCCCTACAGTCTGCAACGATGATGACCAACATCCAGGAGTGCCCTACTGCTGTGGTGAGTCTCCTTCTAGTAATCTTACCGTTAGCATGCTAAGATGGGCACTGTGAAAATATAGACTTGACCACACCTGTTTGCCACTTTGGAAAATGCGCGATACTCGATGCCTGCGGGAATACATGCAGTGGGTGGTTTCAGAGAACTGATTCTTCCAATATTGTCGCTGATGTTTTATCTAGTCTTTCCCCAGCACTGCAACGAGATGCTCCGCATCTGCGTGAATTGAGATTGGGTAGGATGGCTTTACAGAACTTTTTCTAACTGGACTTTCTTCTTTTTGTATTGTATTGCACATGTATATTGCGGACATCGTTCCTATATTTATCACTCCAGTATTTTGCAGTTGCATCCTGACTACCTGTTAGGTCTTGTTAGCGCCAGAAATTTAGCCATCTCCTCCTAGTTCATGAACACTTCAGTAGTTGAGAATTGCCGGGAAGAGTTTTCGGCCGGTGTTGATATATATTCCTCAAACAAAATGATTAAGCAATGTCCTTACGCTGAGTTTCTCCATCGCAAGGGGGGTGGATAGCCGTCTCAATCCACGCATGTGCGGGTCATCTGATTGCAGTGTTGTGGAGGGACTGAAACGAAACATCAGCGGAATGTCGAAATCGATACTTGGAACCGACCCACAGCACGCATTTCCGCAGGCATCGAGTGAACTTGCAATATATAGGTGCTTCCAATGCTAGTTAAATGTCCACATACTTTACGAAGTCAGGGGCTAACTGTCGATAATACAAAAAAACCTCTCGACAGCAGTAAGGGACGCCTGGTTGTTCGATGTTGTCGTTACAGACTGTAGGGTTGGTGGGAGGGTTGGTGAACTTTGAGAGGATGAGAGATGTTACTCACATATTTGTGCACTGGTTTTATGGAGTCAATATCTAGACAAAGGGGAATTGTATTTCACTGAATATGCTCACCGCAGGCTTGGACACAAGGAACCGAGGGCGGACAATTGCCTGATGGGCAAGTGCACACATTATTCTTATTCTGGCACCTAGTTCCAAACGCTGATTTACCGTATCAGGATCTAAGCAGATTGGCAATAGATAAGTAGAGTACTTGCGGCAAAGCTCATCACAGCAAATACATTGCCCATTTACGCGATTCGTCTCCGGGGCTGATCCTATTCGTCATAATCAAATGCATATATTAACAAGTTTGATGTCACCCACGACAACCTCCCCAGCAGCCACCCGCCATGCCTGACATCAGGACCGATGTCAAACACAGCTGTACTAGCAGCGTGTACTGATACAACGATGGCGAGGATCGTGGCCAGGTGGAACAAGAAAGAATTCAGGGTCGAGGAACGCATTGGTGGGATTTCGGTCTTTGCAGGGAGAACCAGGTGGTGTGGGCTTTACGGTGCAGGATAGCAGTATATTCTTGACGGGTATCGCCCGAGACCTGGACGCTCAAACTGGCCGATATATCCGCCTCACCGTGCCCGCCTGGTACGGCGCTTGGCGACCGCCACGTCTTCTGATCCTGCGGCCACTGGATTCATGTAGTCTTCCTAGATTAGAGATCGTGCCAAGAAGACTGTGGCTCTCTCCAGTAAACACTCGGCACGAAATCTCATTGCGGAGTCCATCCCACTCCATTGAATGATTCCCCTCCTCCTTCAACAACTCTCTCATCCGCAAATTACTGAGTATCGTCTCATTCCCCCCAACTGCCTTTGGCCATCTTCGATTGGAGTGTACTGCGCGTGCACGAATGTGGACATGATTTGGTAACAGTGCAAACAACAGAAAGTACACGCTCCGGCCGTCGAGGAGTCGAACGAAATATCTGGCTTCCCAGTCTAGTAAGCAAAGTCAATCGCAAAAACAGAATCTATGGTAAAAACAAAACCTTGGACTTGCCTGTACTATGTAGTCAGTAGCAGTTTCTGTCATAGTTGGATTCAGTTATGCAGAAAGACGAAATTACGAAATTCTTGTTGGAGCAAAAAAAAGGAGATTCTGGCCTTGGTCGCGGGCGAGAGACTGACGACTGACGACGAGCAACGACGAGCAATGACAAAAGAGCAATTATTTAAAATAAATAAATCTACAAGTTTTTTGCACGTAATTTAGCTCTACTACAAAATAAATAAATTGACCGGCGCCGGCGTTGGTGGCTGGCTGGTGTTCGAGTCCGAAGAGCACGGTGTCATGATGGTGGCACATCATGTCATCATTCCATTCATCATGCCAGCTTAGCTTTCTTTCACATGACGCGACGGTGCTTGGTACCCCCGAATTAACATAACATAACATTCTCTCACTCATATCTCCGGGAGTCGACTTCTTGTCATATGTCTTCGAAGTTACTGGTTGGTTGGATCTTGATAGAATCGATGAGACCGGACTCAAAAATAAATTTGCAAAACACACACACACTATGATACGTCGTTTTTGCAAATATGATAAAACTGAGTTCCTGAGTCCTCGGGCTGAGCACCTCAGCATGCGCAAAGAGAGTCGTCCGGCCGACGGATTGTCCCGGGGGCTTACGTACCTCACCCTTCCCGACGCACCAAACGAATTTCGAACGGGTTCCTGTCGCTCCGTGTCCGACTCCGGACACGGATATTCTCTGGTATAAGTAAGTACTCATGACTAATAGTAATACCCGCTGACCAATCCCATCGCTTCCAGAACTAACAAGCACAAATAATAAAGGACCACACAAACCCCCCAAGCACTTTTACTTAGTTCTCGCCACGCAAAAAAAAAAAAAGGTTTTGCCCCCCGCACCCGCACCCGCACTCGCCGAACAGGGGGACCCCCGCTCACCTCGATCGATTATTTTATAATCTTTTTTTTTTTTTCAAAAAAACATTACACATAGCCCGTAGCCGCGGCAGATGATGACGCAGCACGCACACGTCCACCCGCAAGCACATGCACATGTACACGCACTTCATGGCGGAGGCGGCAGCAGCAGCGGCGGCGGCGGCAACGGAGGGGTGCAGCAACAGCAACAGCAGCAGCAGCAGCAGCCGCTACCGCCACCGCCGCCACCGCAGCATCACCAGGTCCACCACCACCACCAACAACAACAACAACCATTACACCAGCATCAGCAACCGCACCCTGGCCAGGCACCACCACAACCACATGTTGGTGCACAGTTCACCACGTTCCCTGCTGCGGGGCCCTCGACGGTGCATCAGATCCCCGTAGCTGCGAGTGCAGGTGCCGGCGTGGGTGGTGCAGGCGCGGGCGCGGGGAACGGCAATGCGGGGATCATATCACCGCAGCAGATAACGCAGCAGCAGCAGCAGCAGCAGCAACAGGCTCAAGCTCAGACTCAGGGCCCGTTGGTCGCTACTGGGGACTGGACGAAGGACCTCGTGCATCTTGCAAAGACTGCCGAACTCAAGTGCGTGTCGATCGTTTTATTTTTTGGTTTATTGTTTTTTTCTTGTTTCTTGTTTCTTTTTTATTTTGGTCTTTTTTTTATTTTTGTCTTTGGGTATTGTTATTGTTCCCGTTCTGGACGATATCTCTACCCTGGCCCTGCCAGTGCGCCTTTCCTGATGATTTTACCTATTCGAACCCAAGCTTCTGGGTGCCTTCTTCTATTTTGTGCTTTCTCCTGTCTCTTTCGCTTCTTTTTTTCTTCGTAATTCTCTCGAAATCCCCCCTCTACTCACATTCCAAGAAACGTTTTAGAAAACATGCGTTGACGCTACAACTGCACACGGCCCACATTCTCTCAGCACATGCGTCCCTCGAACAGAAGAGCAAAGCGATCCAGGACATCAGGGAGCAGAAAAACAAGTGCGTTGTAGCCCTTTTATGGCGATATACCCTTACCACATGGGCGTAAAATTGCGCAAAACGTCCACGTAGGCTAGAAAGCGAGCGAAGTCGATTACTGAATTGTCTACGTGAGGTGCGTTTTTTCAACTTGACTTTTTTTTGAGAGGGGGGGGGGTCTTCTTGTTAATGCATGCTTTGTTGGACAGATCAACGAGGATCGTGACAAGGCAGGTGGTTGTGGACAGGGGATCGTCTGGCCATTGTCAATCTAACGTTTTCCTTTCGATTCGATTCGATTCGTAGGCGGAGATGACGGAAGCGTCTATCGAAAGAGAGTGGGTCTTTTTTTTTTTTCGCTACCTGGGCAACGTTACCTCACCAACCCTTATTTACCTCGCCTTCTTCTCTTTTCCAGATGCAAAGACCTTCGGCTGAAGATTGCGGCTCTTACGGAGGGCGAGTACGCGGTGTCGAAGCAGGAAGTGGATAGGCTGAGGCAGGAACTGGGACAGGCGCCGCTACCGAGCTTGCAATCGACGCTAGACGAAAAGTCGTCGCAGTACGTCACCTTGTTTTTATTTCTCAGATCATGAATAAGATTGGGGGGGAGGGGGGCAGCGGTGCGGTGCCGTTAGCTTCTCGGGAATCTGGACCCCCGGCTGTGAGATGGGATAGGATGGGATGGGATGGGATGGGATCGATAAAAGGATGAACTGAAAGCTTGTTTGACCCCTTTAGCCTGCGGCGTTGTCAGCGGTCCCGTCAGATTTGCTTATCTTCTCGTTCCTTTTTCGCCGAGACTGTTGGAACGCGAATTCCGCAACATCGGGAGAGAAGAGACGAAAAGATAGGGGAGATCTAGCGCACGCTTTGATATGAATTCGCAATCGCAATCCTGGTGTCCGGTGCCGCCAATCGGTTCCCTGTTGCAACAGGCTTTGACTGGCAAACTGGCTTCTCTTTTGACTCAGAGCTTTCTTATTGTGTCCCGATACTGAGTAGCTTGCATCCAGGTACCTGAATGAACGAAGGTTGAATGCGGGAACCGGGACGGGGACCGGTGCGGGTGGAGGAGTGGCGAGCACAGGAGGGAAACGGAGTGCGGAGGTGCCGTTGGAAGGGACGGGAGGGACGGGGAAGAGGCCGAGGGGACGGCCGAAGGGGAGTAAGAATCGGGCGAAGATGAGTGGTGATAGTGTATTGACTCAAGGTTCGGCTTAGTTGGGTGATATTAGCAATATCAATATCAAAAGCACAGTCATCCAAACTTGCGTGGTCGTCGCATCGCATCGGCACGACACCGCAGCCGTGTGCTGACCAAAGCAAAGCTGAGGTTGTGCCGCGGCACCGCATTGAGTCAGATCTGTCCTGACATTTCCCGATTTGGGTATAATTAGTCACAAAAACGTCGCTCTTGACACCTTTGTCTAAATTCCCTTCTCGGTATCCTTCCCTGCCCGGTCCCCTTTATATATTACACCCATTCAACCTCATGCCACCAACTCCCCACTCACACCTTGCCCTCACATGCAGTCCCCCTCATCCTCCTCCTCCTCGTCCTCCTCCTCTTCGACCAGGTCCTCCCCAGTCCACCAAGCCAGCCAGGTCGACCCTGCGTCCCATTCACCAGCTCTCCTCCAGCTCATCGACATCAAGCTGTCCAAACCCGTAATCGGTACGTTTCCCCTATAAAACATACCTGCTTTTTCCTAATCCTTATTCCGTTACCAGAATATGTCGTCGATTGCGTCTCAGAGACAGTCGACTACGCAATGGGTCGGCCACCGACACCGCCATCGCGACGCTCAGTGGCACACTTCAACAAGCTCTCCTCTTTCACCAATTTCGTCACCAACGTCATCACTCGAGCTGAGGTGTCAACGCCCGCCATCCTGGCGTCCCTCGTCTACATCGACAGGGCGAAGCCACACCTACACATTGCCCTCGAGGAGTGGGCCCTCGAGCGTGTCTTCCTTGGCGCACTCATGGTGGCATCAAAGGTACCGTCGTACTCTTTTTACATCGTCTTTTGCAACTGCTAATCGCCCCCTTGCCCCTCAACAGTACCTCAATGACTCGACTTTGAAAAACGTGCATTGGGCGCTATGCACGGGCGTGTTCGGCAAACGCGATGTGGGGCGCATCGAGCGCGAGTTTCTCGATGTCCTCGACTTTGAACTGCGCATCGCCGAAGACGACATCCTGAGCCACCACGCTGGCCTTTTGGCCATTGGCGATCCTTCTGCGCAGTCGCAGCAACAGCTCCATCACGTTTCACAACTCCATTCGCAATACCTCGTACCACCCCCACACCAACGCCGCCACTCGCACTCGCAACCACGTTCACAACCACAACCACAACTACACACACAGTCGCACCCGCATTCACAACCACAGCCATACCCCTCACATCATCACCACCATCACCACGGGAGCACACAGCACGACAGCAGCGGCGGCGTCCCGGCACTAACGCCCAGCTCACCGGAATCATCATCCGGCTCCTCGTCGCCCTGCACGCCCCCAGCATTCGACACAGCCACAGCACCTGCCCCCACTGCCCAGTCCCCATCATCAAAGAAAAGGCTGCACGTCTCTACGTTCGACCTGCTGCGTGCCTTCCCTATACCCCGTCCTATGAAATCACACAAGCACAACAAGAACACCGCCGATCGGCCTCCGATGGTGCCACCACATCCACGGGTGTTCACGTGAAATTCAGTTTTCTTTCTTTTGTTATTGTTTTTTGTTTTTTGTTTTTCGTCTTATCTTATGTTAGGTGTTACTAAGGGTCGCTCTTTTTTAACCTTGTTGGCTTTTGTATTTCTCTCGTCTCACTTTTTCCACAAATATTAATCAATCCCAGTAGTACTAGTAGTGTACATCCCCCCCCTCATGATCCATCTAAACTCTCGACACACAATTACTTTACAAAAAAACGGCCAAAAAAGAATACAAAATTTTTGCCTATTCATAACGCCTCAATGCAAAACATGTCAAACACTGCAACACTGCAAACACGTATACTTGCTTGGCAAATTATGATTGATTTATGATTTTGCCATATGATCAGGGGGTCCGTAGAGATCGGCAAAGGCTTCTGCGCGCGCGGTGGATCCCACCGAGAGTTCAATCAGTCAATCAAGTCAATCACGGGCATCGTTTTCCTTTTTACATACTGTTAAGTTACTACAAATGCGAATGGGAATTCGGGATCATCGGGATGGGATGGGATGTACGTACTTATTACTATGTATTGCGCGTAAGCCGTGTTGACTCATCGGTTATCCGGTAACCACTGGCACTTCCGAGTCATAGCCTACTTATATATATACTGTATGTTATTCGGATACCGGCTTGCAGCCTCGAGGATTGCAGGACGATGATGCGGACGCTCATCAATCATTAGCGCTTAGCCTAGGGGGAGCTGACTACTTGACTACACTCACACACACACACGACACGGATCTTGACTAAGTACCTACGAATAATATGAATAATTATTACATATGGTCTGATTCACGTACTGTAGGCCGCCACATCCCGTGCCAGTGGCCAACTTTACTTGCGCAGTTAAACAGGCCGTGGCCCCACTGGCACTGGATTGGACGTGTGTTTATTTATTTCCAGGATGCGGCCATATGGGTCGAGATCCAATAACGTAGTGTAGTACATACCGTACTTAGCGTGTGTGTGCACTGCGGGGCAATCCGAATCCGAACCCGAATCCGGAGTCGACGTCGGAGGCTGGGCATGTCCGTGCTTGGCTACAGCCTCTGGACCAAATAAAATAGCGTCCCTGAGTCTGACTCCCTGTGGTGCGTGCCTTACGGTTTAACGGCACCACCTGCCATTATCAGGTGCTTTAGCCTTTTGTTTGTTTGTTGTTCTTTTTTTCTTCTTCTTCTCGATAAGTATGTATTAAAACGGATCCTCAGGTGCCCTTGCCCTTGCCCTTGCCCTTGCCCTGTCCAACACCTGGGCCAACCCTGTCTGCCCTGGGCATGGCGTGGCATCGCATATATTCTTTCTTTCAGATCGCAACGTGATTAAATAATGGTGTGTGGCCTGGAAAATAAACCAACTGGCAGTCTGGCAGTGCCGGCCTTTGGGATCCCTTGGCAGCATACATACGACACGCAACATGCAACATGCAACATGCAGCATCAGGATCTTCCACCATGCAGTGCGAAGGAAAGACGGAACGGAAGAAGGAAGGAGAAGAAAGTATCATGACACACAGCTCAGACGCTCAACAATGGCCACGACGCCACGTCCCATATGATGCACCATGAAGCACACACGGTTCGCGCTGCCGTGAAATATCCACACATTCAAGTTGTCAAAACGTCTCGCCTTCCAGGCAGATTCACATCAGTAACAAGTACATATAGTTATTACAGTATGACACAGCAAATTCGACATATTCCTAAATTGTACAAGTTTCGGGATAAGAAACACACCATAGGACTTTCCACTCGGAGCAAAAACAAAAACAAAAACAAAAACAAAAAAACCTAGCTAATGTAACTCACGCGAAAGCCATCTCTTGACGTACGCAAGACACAAAGGCTTTCTGGATTCTGGAAAGAATCGCCGAATGAAACAAACCAATTCGAATCCTCTTGAGTATCCTTGCCGCCGATCGTCGTGCCTCGGGATCGCCTGAAGCGCGGAGGGCACGAAGAGCAGGGACGGCAGCACACTTCCTCAGTTCACCCTTTGCCAGATCATACTCGGTTATCTTTTCCAAGGCTGTCACCGCGGAGGCTTGGACCGCCAAATCCTTCGACGAAAGCAGGACGACGAGACGGGGGATCGCATCGGCTTTGAGGGCGGCAGAGTGTGCAGCCGGGAGCGACCAGCAAATATTCTTCAGAGCATCGCAGGCATATCTCAGGACCTTTGCATCATCGGATGCCAGCAGCTTGACGAGAGCCGGTACAGCATTTTCCTTTACGGAAACGGACCTCGCTTTTGGAAAGGCGTTGATGCTGACCAAGGCCGACGCTGCATTTTCCTGGACGGTGTTGTCGTTTGAAGCAAGGAGATGTACGAGGTCCGGAATGACATCGGAATCGAGGGCAGCGATCTGTGCCGGGCCATGTAAAGAAATCTTCGCCAAAGCGCCTGCAGCGGAAATCTGGACTTCGACAGCATCGTGAGAGAGCAGTCCAACGAGTAGCGGGACTGTACCAGCTTTCGCAGCCGTAGCCCGCACGTCATCGTGTTTCGCGAGTATGCGTCTCATAGCGGCGCAGGAATATCGTAAGACCTGGGTGTCTCTGGATGCCAGCAACTTGACGAGTGCTGGAATGGCACCTGCCTCCACTGAAACCCTGTTGGCATCTGCAAAAATATTGAGTGTGCTCAAAGCTCGTGCGGCGCTTGCTTGGAGGCTTTCGCGTCCGGGAGTTTCCGCATCGACTGAGCGATCGCCAGAGAGCAAGCGAACCAAGGGAGGAACTGCACCGGCTTTCACGGCTGCAGCCCGGGCGGCATCCTTCGACCAATAGATATTCCTTATTGTGCTGCAGGCACGCTGGAGGACCACGGCATCATCGGATCCCAGAAGTTTGACGAGAGGTGGAAGTGCGCCCGCCTCTACTGAGAGTATATTTGCATCCTCGAGAGCATTGATGTTAGATAAAGCCCATGCGGCAGTTACTTGGATGTTTGTACGGCGTTCGCCATCGTGCGAGAGCAAGCGAACCAACGGAGGAACTGCGCCGGCCCTCAGGGCTGCGGCTTGGGCAGTATCTTTCGACCAACACATGTTCCTCAGAGCCTCACACGCACGCTGCAGGACCTTGGGATCATTGGATGCGAGCAGTTTGATGACGGGTGGTATAGCGCCCGCCTCCACTGAAGCCATATTAGCTTCTGCGTGCACATTGATGTTGTTCAAAGTCAACGCAACAGCTGATTGGATGTATACGTCATCGGAGGAGAGTAGTCGAACCATCGGCGGAATTGCTCCAGCGCTCAGAGCAGCTCGGGAAGCATCCTTGGACCAAGAAACGTTCCTTAGAGCCCCACTGGCATATTTTAAAACTTTGATGTCATCGGACGCCAGCAGGTTGATGAGAGCTGGTATAGCACCTGCCTCTACCGAAACCATGTTTGCATCTGGAAGGACATTGATGTTACTCAAAGCCCACGCAGCGCATGCTGGGACGCTTTCATGTCCCGAACTGCCTTCGCCATCGTGGGAGAGCAAACCAACCAATGGAGGAACCGCACCGGCACTCACGGCTGCAGCTCGTGCGACATCCTTGGACCAACAAATATTCCTTATTGCTTTGCAAGCACGCTGGAGAACCAAAGTATCATTGGATGCCAGAAGTTTGATGAGAACTGGAATGGCGTCGGCATCCACAGAAACTGTGTTTGCATCTGACAGGGCATTGATGTTACTCAAAGCCCACGCGGCGCTTGCTTGGATAAGTGTATGGCGTCTCCCATCGTGAGAGAGCAAGCGAACCAATGGAGGAACTGCACCAGCCCTCAGGGCTGCGGCTCGGGCGACATCCTGCGACCAGCAAATATTTTTCAGGGCATCGCAGGCACGAAGTTGGGTGTTGGAATCATTGGATGCCAGTAGTTTGACGAGGGGCGGGATAGCACCTGCCTCCAGCGAAACCACGTGTGCATCATAGAGGATGTTGATGGTGCTTAAAGCCCACGCGGCGCGAGCTTGGATATTCGTATCGTTGGAGGCTTCTGTACGAGAGAGCAAGCGAACTAGGTGTGGAACTACGCCAGCGTTCAGCGCTGCAGCTCGGGCGACACTATTGTGCCAACAAATATTCCGCAGGGCCCCACAGGCACGTCTCAAGACCTGGGTATCGTCGGACTCCAGCAAATTGACGAGATGTGGCATAGCGCCTGCCTCTACTGACACCATGTTTGCATCTTTGAGGACGTTGATGTGGGTCAGGGCACGTGCAGCATTCTCCAGCACAGTGTTATTGCTGGAGACGAGTAGATGTACGAGAGCTGGAATTGCGTTTGACTGCAGTGCGGCGACCCTTGTTTCATCGTTAATCGTGATCTTCGACAACCACTCTACAGCTATTTTCTGTACTTGGATACGATCAGAACGTAGATGGCGAACAAGTTCCGGTATCGGCGTGGTACCACGAAGGGTATTGACCATTATATTGGCAACGGTCATCGTATCGGAGTTATCTGCGCTCGTTGTAGCGATCGGTGTAGAGGTGCAAGCTTCATGGCACTCCGAAGCCATCCCTGATATAGGTGTCACTTCATCTGAAACCTTGGTGAACATCCACTGATTTTTGGGGTCGTTCGGCGACTGTGCGAAGGTAATCTGCAAGAAAGGGATATGTGACGATGGCTCAGTGTGAACAATGGTAGCTTACAGGAGTTTCATTCCTGCGGTACTTGAGACTCCAGCATCCTCTTGCACAGTCGATGCTTCAATAAGGTGCTTTAATATATTGTAGAAAGCTCCGTGACGTCGATGGCTCACCTATAGTGGCCTTTACCCCATTCTTTGATCCTCCATTCCTGAGCGCGATCGACTCCGAGGATATTCTCTCCAGCGTAGGCTTTTGGATGGCCGTTGTGGAATGACGGACGACCATAGTTGTGGAGCCTGTAGTTTCCGTTCTCAAGTAGCACGACATCCCACTGCACATGATGGTATCACTCCGAGATCCACATGCAAGAGAGTACAAACTTACCTTCTCACTAAGCTCAGAGGTAACATTAGACTCGTCGTCGATGTCTGGGAGGGCGGCGGCAACATTTTGAAACTTGACATTAGTAATGATATATCTACCAGCATCCAGAGGGGCCATGGATACCACGGGTGACTTCCAAGGTGCGGTATTCGCAGAGGAAGAGACGGATGACGCAGTATCTATGGATGAAAAAGATCGAGGTCACTGTACTGTCCACAGTCCCGGCGTCTATTTTCCATCGCCCGGAGCCCTAAGGTCCCGGGCCTTTTTTGGCTGTTCTCGTTGGGTTAGCGTTGGATGGCGGATGCACAACTTGAAAACGCCGGGTAAATTCACTCCTGGATGAAATAGCATCTGCTAACTCGCAAGCCTTACTCTCGAGGCCTGAGGGAGTGTAACGCGGACCAAGTGCTGCACTGGAAAATATTCACACACCTGTAATTTCAGTAAATTTCAGATTACCCACGGTATTTCCCGATTATCGTCCTCAACATAGACTTGGTAAACAATACGGCAACGATTATAACTTCGTCCACTCATTCATATCTGAAGAAATTACATTGTCATGGCATTCCTCGGTCTCCGCAAATGGCCCACTCCCGCAAGTTTCCTTCCACCAGCACTCTTCTCCGGAAAAAAAAATAATCAAACGTATATGCTTCTAGATCGCTAGGCCCCTCTGGCCATTCTTCATGGCCACCGGACTCACGTTCTACCTTGTTGCAAAGATTCAGGATGTTGGCAGCCGATGTATGTCTCGATTTCATATGTGCGAGATGGTTGATTGATATCTGTTGTAGCGGAGAAATATGCCAAAGACCCTCGCAATCCGTACGCGGCACAGATCGCTAAAGAGTCTCATCACTAGGGGATTTTCAAGGTTGCAGCCTTCTAGTAGAAAACTGTCCTCGTTCAAATCTGTCCCTTGTCTCAATGCCATCCAACATTTGTCGTGATTCTTTTCGGCTTGGATAAAATATCACAATGCAAGCCATTCTATTAGACTTCAAAGCTTCAACATCGAGTACATTCCCATTTATCGATCTGTACAGCATGCTAGGATGGATATATAGAAAATCCGGAATGTCGCAAATTTGGCCTGAAGAGTTCAGAATTTCGCAACGGGTAAGTCATTCCACTCAACCAGCGGCCTGGTCTCCTCCGAAATCCCCAAGGTCGACTTGAATGCTTTGATATCTTTAATATATGTCACTCCCTCCTTCGGTGCCACCTCAGTCTCGGCCGGGTGTGTCTCGACGAGTGGCGGGATAGCCCCCAGCAGCTCTACAGCACCAGTTTGATCTCCAAGGGCGTCCCGCCAGTGCTTCTCAAATTCCCCAACGAGGGGTGGACCATTCCCACCAATCTCATCCCTCCATCCCCACGCAGCGTCATCCACAGCCAGACTACTTTTTCGCACCAATTCTTCAAAGGCCTCGGCAGCAGCAATACTGATTTTCTTCGGCGCAGGTTTCTGAGAAAGCAACTGTACAGACAATTTAGCCCGCGTGGGAGACGACGGGTGAATGTGCGTTAGGAAAAGCGCCAAAACGTCTTGTTTCTCAATCTTATCCAGCAAGTCCGCATCATGTCCACCTTGTAGACAAACAAATGTAGGGTCAATAGGGGGGAGGGGGAATTTATCAAAAGTCCCGCACTCACGTCTAAAGAAGTCTAAGTGCCCTGAATCCAGCTGAGCCCAATATCTACCCGCTTCCTCGCTCAAGTTTTTCGCCGTTTCCCTCCATTTCCGCCCTAACCCAACTTTCTGCTCACGGAATTGATCAAGTCCCATCTCTTCAATCACACCTTTCATATTGTCCAGGAACGCCTCTACCCTCTCTTCCAGGAATGCAGGGCTCTTCTCGCTCTGAATGATGATACGTATCCCGCCCACACCGGCTCCGGGTAACTGCCACTGCGTGCACGAGACGACATACCCCAGTTGCTCTTGCGTGCGAAGAATGTTGAACGCAGGCTCGGTAAGAATTTGTGTGAGCAGCGCCAAAGTGACTCGGACATGTTGGTCAGTAACTTTTCCGACGTGCATGTAGTATGTCAGGGCGGAATTTGGTTCGGAAGGATTGGGTACTGGGGCGGACCAGACGCAGTTGGAAGCTATGTAGTCAAATGACAATTGAGAACAACATGACAGGGAAAAAGGAGACGAGGGACGTGTCACCTTGAGGAAGAATAAGTGCACGGTCGTATAACCGGGTAGGTAACGGAGAAGACTCTAAGATTTCCTCAACCATCTCAGCAATGCTCAAAGCCTCCTGGAAAAATCCATGCCATTATCAGTATGTATCCATCCTTGTACAAGATAGTACGCACATCCTTATATATGTTTCCTGCCACCAACATTTGTACACTAATCTTCGACAAGATGCTCACAGCATGGTTCTGTACTTCGTCAGCAGTCACCGCTATTCATCCATGATGATATCAGTCAAGGGTTCTGAGCGAGATATCCCAAGAAACCCACATGGGATCTGCGGGAGGCACTCTTCGATGGTCCACTGCCGCTCCGACAAGAGATATCGTGCGTGATAATCCGAAATACGATGGGACTGTCCGAGGAAGAAGTTCACCCAATCCTGTTTAAGCTAAGAACGATGATGGTGATAAGTGAACTTGATATCCTCACAGCAGAATACTAAAAGCCATACCTTTTCCTTCATCACCACCAATCGCTCTGGGTTGACCACAAAACCCTTGATCTTCTGCATGATGTGTCTGCCGAGAACGGCTATTTTATCATTATACCCTGAAAAGGATACACATAGCCCAGTCGAGACACCAACTACACTGTAGCTGAGTCCCGCCAGCTCCGCATCGTATGCAAACTCTGTCAGCGAGTCGATCACGAGGTCGGCATAAAGCCTCAAACCAAGAGATATCAGTATTCGTAGCTAATGATTGCAATAAAAGTAAAAAATACCTGGTCAAAATAGAATTACGAGGAGAATCACTCGCCACAGGCCTGGTGGGTAAAAGATGTAAAGATCGTTGAACTCACAGGTGTACATGACGTACGATTGGATTTCCATTACTATGTGTGCCTTTGGCACCCAGAATTGATCATCCTTCTTGTGCCAAAGGGTCGAAAGAGGGGTCTGGCGAATAAGATTCGGGCGTTGGACGGGCTGAGAGTACAGGGTTTCGAGATGGGTTTCGAGCAAGACTAGAGTAAACACTAACCTCTGCCACTTCTCGTTTCTCAACATCCAAATTGGTCGGAATGAACTTGTTGGGTCCAGGCAAGTATAGTTCGGGGATGTCATTCGGACCATCAGTCTGCAATGGGTCGCATTAAAAGTTGCTTGGGTATGTATACCCATCCACATCTGCAACAAAGCACAGCAACCAAAACTCACCTGCTTAACGAACTCATCATCGAATCTCTCCACACGAAACGCTGTCCCATACCATGGCTCCTTTTCCCACTGGACTGATGTTCCAGTTATTTTCGCGTGTTCCTTGGCAGTGGCCATAAGCACCGCCCTCCCTTGGTCCACCCTCAAACTCTCGAGCACATCTCGCACCTCTTTTTCTCCAAGACCTTTTTGGCCCTCTTTATCCCACTCCCATATAAGTTGTGGGGCACTGAGCACCAGTTCTGGCGGCACTGGCCACAACAAATGTTCCGTCACCCAGGTAGCATAATCTTCAGGCTTGCGCTTTTCGGCAAAACGGAATCGTATTTTGGACAATGTTGCCCGTTCACGTTGGTACCATTCAGGAAATTGGGATGAACGGAGAAGAGAGAGATACTTGAACACTGCCAAAATAACGGAGCGGTGATTTTCTATTAAGGGACCATCCGTCAGTCAAAGCAGCCACAAGGAAAGCAAAAGTGCATTCAGACGCACGGAAGCCTTCAGCAGTCAAATGAATTGTCAGCTTGTACATTGCAATGCCTCTGGCTAGATTCTGTGTACCGGCTTCCAAGGCAGTGATCCAGCCTTTATTCTTGAGATAGGAATGAAGGGACCCGGATCCTTCGTGACCTGTAAAGTACGAGATGAAGTGTGCTGGTTTGTAGCGCCAGTGTGGGGGCTGGTACCCGAGAGGAAACGATACTTCCACGGCGCGGAATGACATAATGGTTTGCACAGAAACAAGGGTCTGGAAAGAAACCATAATAATCAGCGGCTCAGACAAAGCAGAAGGAATACAGGCCACTGACACCTTTCTCAGATGGTCCGAAAGGGTGCTCGGTTATCATCGGGTTTGGATCCTGCCCTCGGTTCTTGATTGGTGAAAACAATGTCGAAGCCAAATCAGCCAAATCGTCTAAGGAGTCTGCACAGGATAAGACTGAATTTCATTTCCGTCTTTTCGGAAACACGATATTCTAACGTACCTTTCCCAATGATGCACAACCTCATTCTACTTGCGCAATATTCTCTAGTCCACCACTCTACCAGACGCCGGCGAGTTTCACGGCCAACCGAACCTCCGTCCGAATCTGCTTCACTGTTGGTTGATGCAACGGAGGGAGCGGGAGAAGGTATCCTGGATGGTATTGGAGAAGAAGCAAGGCTGCTGCTGCTAGACGAGGAAGTGCCATTCGTGAGGCCATCCAGTCTTTCCTTTGCCCGCAAGATCCTCCCCGCCTGTGACAAACTCTCGCGATGCCCACTGCCAAACTTCCTCCACACGTGTCCGTCGATGCTGAGATGTTTATTTATTTGGTAGATACGCCATATATCTGATTGGAAATTCTTCTTGTGCTCTGAATCGACTGCATTGAGCTCACGAGACGTGCATGAGGGCGAAAAAAGTGGCGAGTGGAAAAATGCAGCAAAACGAGACAAAGCAGGGGCAAGAGCAGGAGTAGCGACAGTGAAGTAAAAGTTTGTCGAGGTGGTAGAGGTGTATGCATTGGATGAACCATTGTTTTTAGCGAGAAACTTGTGGAGTTGTCATGCATTAAACCAGCTGGAATGGAAATTTTTGGACGACTTACTTCGGAGTATTCATTCTCGCGAGGATATTGCTCGGTGCCCTGAAATGGAATATTGAGACGATAGATGAAGTGGCGATGGGACACCTCTCACCATAAATAACAAGTGTTCACAAAAGTGAGCCAGACCAGGCATATCATCCTAAAACATTATCTTAGCTGATTGATCTTGGGACCACAAGCAACGAGATTCGAAAGGCGGAAACGAGGGTATGAAGTTCGTATTCTCCAACGCAAAACGAAGGCCGTTTGCATTGGCCCAGTGCGCGCACTATCACGCTCTCCAATGAATCTCTCCCAGTTTCGTAGTGATCGCATAACGTAAAGGTTGAAAACGGGGACTAGCATCCCCGTCAGTATGGCGTCGAACTCACGGGGTCGGATAAATGGCCAACAGCAACGTCAATGCTCGCAGCAGCCTTGTCTGCTTTCGCATCATGGATGAGCATAGCCCGAAGACCATTTCCAAGCTGTATCAGGCGATAATCTCTGTCATCTTGCGGAGACTTTTCGATCGGTTTCGTGAAGAGCGAGTAAGGAGGACTTTGGTTCCCAGAGACTGTTGTCCAGTCAGAAGCGGCCATCGAATATGACAGAAAATTGGGTAACAAAGGCTTCTGTCGGCGCAAAACCGATTGGACAGCAGGTCGAAGAGCAAAACCAAGAAGAGGTTTCGCCGGGCTCAAGTTGAACATGCAAGCTTAAAAAGGCAAATTCCCGGAACAATAACTTTCGAACCGGTTTTACGACTCTGAACCGAATGCAACTCCGTGATAGCGTCAACCCTGTAGGTCAGAGGGAGACCTCACAGCTCGAACATACCGGACTTTGACGTTCATATCTGCCCTCAAGCTCTGATTTTGTTGGTGATATGAGATAAAACTGAATCTTTCTGACCATTCCGCCAGAGACGTATACTGGAAAACTTCAAAAACACTGATTGTGATGATTATGATATGTATCCGTTACATTTATGTTCGCCCTGATGCGAACCAAGAGATATTGTTCCCTATACCTAAAATTCAAGGCCTTGTGCACTGCAACGTCAACTTGGACGCTTTACGTGTGAGTATAGCTGTAGAGCACCGGACCTCGTGTGGGTGGTGCTTCGATTGAGAAAGAAGGATGACATTCACGAAATCATGTAGGGGTGGGGGGTAAATTTCGACGACCAGTATTTGTTTTCAACCACAACTCGTTCGAAATTCATTGGCCAGCCTTCAGAAAGCAAGACCGGGGGTTGAGTTGTGGCAGAGAGAAGCCATGTTGATTGGACTAATGTGATTAGTTATCCTAGGAATTTGTTAGTTTATTCATAGAAGGTACCTGCACGACGTGATAAGTATACCTAATCCGAACCATTATCCCATGACTCCGGGTCTGAATTTGACCCCGTCGGAGACTGCACACCCGGCTTCGTAACGCACAGCGAGTAGTAGTAATGATCGATGAACACTACTCCCAAGCTAATCTGAAATGCTTCAGATAGCGCCATTCCACAGACTTTCATCCGTGCACTATTTCTCGGATCAAGAGTAAGCGATTTCAACACGTCAATGCTGTAATTTGACGTTGAATTCCGTGATACAAGCGTTGCGGCCGCCGGCCAACAAGCTTTGTAGTTTGGACGTTGAAACGGAATAGAGTCATCCAGGAGGGAGAGGTTGAGGGATGGAAAGGAGAGAACGGGGGTGGTAGTGTAGGCGCCGGTGACATTTGTTGAGTTTGGACCAATCGCCACGTAGGTGTTGTTTTGCCAGTCGTAAGTGATGTTTGTGAAGGGCGGATTGATAGAGCCGGAGATGGTGGAGATGGTAAAATCGAAGCGATTATGGTTGTCGGAGTGGCGGGTGAATGTGGTGGTGAAGCTGTCGCCTGAACGCGTGGATGAGATGATTGCGGTGCCGACGACTGGAAGAGTTTCAACGAGGGTATTGGTATCTGACGAAGCAAAGACGATGTCCAAATCCCATCCATTGGTAGCGCAACCATGGTTAAAGATGCTGGTTTGGTATACGTCCGTGAGGAGTGGACGGATCCAAAAAGTAATTGATTTGATGCCCAAAAAAGCAGCACAAAATGGAATCATCCAAAATAGGCGGATAAAAATGGGCATCTTGACAGCTTTTCCCAATTTCCAGCCTCCCCATGCGATCCCGTACGCAATCACAGCGTTGGGAATACAGGCAAGCGTTGCAATGAGCCAAAAAAAGAATTTGAATGCGCCTTCGGTGTGATTGTTGCGGAAGATGTTGTAAGCGATTTTGGAGTTGAAGTAAATTTCGGCATAACCGAAATAGTATGCGAAAATCGCAAATATGATGTCGAGGAGAAGAATTGCGATGAGAATGGCTATGGCCACAAAGATGGCACCAATCGATGACCATAATTTGACGAGATATTTCATAATTTCCTCTGCCAGCCAGACACCTCGAGATTTGAAGTGGAAGCGGGCTAAATTTTGGGGAGGTTGCCCTTCCTCGAGTTGAAACGGCTCGATGGAGTGAGGTTTAGTACTAACAATTTCCTTGGAGATACGTTTCGAGGCAGGATCGGCGGCGGGCGAAGGAACAGAAGGGAGATCTAAGCCTTTGGGATGTTTGGAGTCGTTGTCTACCAATGCGTCTTCCGTCTTCGGGGACGGTGGTGTTGTTGGAGGAGTTGCCATAGGCTGCCAAATCGGTAGGTCGAATGCACTCCAAATTGACTCGGAAGGTCAAGTCATGTTAGGTCTTTATACAAGCCACGACACAGCCTCAACAGTGGCCGCGTAAGTCAACGCCGAATCGCAGTGGCAGAGTTGAGGGTTGAGGAGGCAGTGTATTCGTACATATGTGTTGTAATTTGCTAACCACCTGTCCGACTCGGATGTAGGCGGGTTGAGAACCCCGTAGCCTAGGTAACAGCATCCCTAAAAAATGGGAGATAGCGAGGCGTTCAAGCTAGTAACGGGGAAATACGTACCAAGTACTGCAACAGGCTATGTTCCTTGTATTAGGCTATTACAAATTAGAACATTGACAGATATCACGTGACTACGTCGCGGTGCTGAAGATCATAATGGATGAATTCGAATCGATGAAGGATGATCGATACCTGGTCGATAACTCATGGATGGCATACACCGGTTCTCACCGTATACCAAACGTGAGTGAACCCGTGCACTTCTCCTTCTTCCTCCATCTTTCCTCCCCACATCTACTCACCCTTTGCGAATTGCAGTCCCTGTGCCCTTCTTTGCAGTCATCTGCGTGTCGCCTGGTATCCGCATTGCCCTGCAGGGACGGTAAGCTTTCAAAGTTTGATTTATTGCTCGTCTGATCCTCTGGCACAGATTTCTCGCTTTTCTCGCGATATGTTGGACCTCCCTCCTCTCAACGCAGCACCCATCCTTTCCAATCCTGTAAGTTCTTTTCTTTTTCGTACTAGGTTTATGGAGACTGATGGCCGTGTCCCTATCTTACCGTACATATATCGTGATCAGTCCACCGCCTGTCCACGAGACGAACGTGCCTTGTGTACAAGCTATAAAGGTGAGCGCAAATCCGCCCCTCTTTCTATCACATAATTGATAAGTCGTGTCCGGTTGTACTATTCTTGATCCCAGATGAGACTCTTCTTGACGCCGACGACATCATACTCTACAGTGATGCGGACGACAACATCTCGATTTCCGCCTCTTCTGCTTCGAAGAGCTCAGTTACCACTCGTAGCTCCGATGTTTGCCCTGACCCAGGACATCCTGTTCGCAAGATTGCTAGGTCACGTCGTCCCCAGCGCACGTTACGTTCGTCCACTAAGGCCCGAGACCCTTACAACATGGGAGTGACCACTATCGGTGAATCTTCCCATCAATATTTAGTTCAGCTGGCCGAGGATATTCGTGAGAGGTACAGGCGCAGAAGTTCTTGTTCGATGTCCGTTGTCGAGCATGAGATAGATGCTCATCAGATCACACTTTTACCAACCATATACGATGCTCCTCTCTGGCTGGTGCCAGTCCGTGTAAGGTCTCCTTTATTTCTGCATTCCTTTCATATCGATGTCCTTTCTTGATAGGAAGGCGAAGAAGATGCCATCGTCCATCGTCTGATGGCCAACGCCATGGCTTCCCGACGTCCGCGAATACTTTCTGCCTTTGCTCGACCATCCCTTCCCGGCAGGATCTACATCGAGGCACAATCCAATCTCGATGTCTGCGAATCATGTCGTAATTTGTCTGACATCTTTCCGCATGGCATCACCTTTATCCCCATTGAGGAGGCGGTATCCCTACTCACTCTCACTGTCTCTTTTTTCATCCCTCAGGTGGGGAGCTGGTTGCGGGTCGCGTCAGGTTTGTATCGTGGAGATCTAGCATATGTTGTCGCCGTCGAGGACATGTTTGCCCAGGTGGCTCTTATCCCTCGTCTCCGATTAGACGGGACGAATAAACGGAGGTGGAGGCGTTCAGATGAACGTCCCCCGAAGCGTTTGTTTGATCTCTACGAAACTGTTAAGGTATATGGTGAAGATTCAGTGGTCAGATGCGGTCAATGTTGGAAGTTCCAAGGCGAAGTATTCAGGAACGGCCTTCTCGAGAAGGAATTTCGTTTCAGGAGCTTCATTCAAGAGCTGGCCACTCCGACTGTCGCCGAGTTGCTCCATTTCTACGACAATGGGAATGTCAGACCCAACGACATCTCGTGGGCAATCGCCCAAATTTCGAAAGCATCTTTACGTCGTGGAGATCGCGTGGAGGTCACTGGTGGCCAGCTCCTGGGGTTAATCGGTGAAGTGCGTGATCTTGATGATCATGCTGTCCGTATTCTACCTGTCGGTGCAATGAACACTCCGGACAGCATTATCGATATTCCGGCCGTCGATGTCATAAAGTGTTTTCAACCTGGTGACTTCGTCAGAGTCAGGACCGGAAATGATGTCGGAAGGAAGGGCTGGGTGGCTTCGTACGATGGATCTCTTGTGACCTTTCATGAACGACGATCTATGGAGGAGGTAGCAACTCCTCCCCGAATCATTTCTATCGCGCTTCTTTCATGTGTCTTTTCAGGTCAAGGTATACGCAAGGGACGTCGATCTCTGCGAGGAACATTCCCATCTAGTTTCAAGCATTAGGACGCCAGCTTTGCAATGGGTCCGTAAGGACCCACTAGTCGGCCGACATATCATCGTTACTCGAGGCCCATATAAGGACTACCGAGGCATCATCAAGTATGCAAACCACATAAGAAATATCGCTGTAGTAGAGCTAGAGGCTACATTGCGAAAATCCCTGTACAGTTTTCGGGATTTAGGGATACTTTGGTGAAGTTCCTCGTCTCACTCGCTTTGGACTGTATTTAATCTTTTGCAGTCAGGATGGTGTATCGTTGGGGCTGGCATGGTGCCCAATCTCGGTCGTTCCAGGTTGGCATTCACGGCTTTTCATTCCTCCATCGGCCCTTCCCCTCACACCGTCCACCCCTATTCCAACCTCCATGTTCTCGGGGCAGTGTAGTCCTGCTTGGGATCCGTCATCCAGAACGCCCACACGGCCGGATGAAGTTGTTGATCGTAGGTTGTGGCTGTTGATCGTCTTTTGACGCATCTTTGACTGCTCCTTTAGCCATTCCAGAGCTTTGGCTCGGAGATCGAAAGCTTTACCCCCTGAAGATCATGGTAACATTTACGCAGGCGTGGGTTGACAGAACGGTACATGGAACCTTTCAGGGTTGCCTTGGTTTCACACTACCAGTGCTAGAATCAAATGATGACGGTCAGCGAACGCATGTTGATGTCCAAATGCGTAATCGCTGGTTGACTGTCCACAGAGATATCCCAATCCAGTTCCTTGTTCCTGTGCATCCAGCAGGTCCAGGGGAGTTGGTGGCCGTAATTTCAGGTGACGTCACGGGTGATATTGTCCGGATTGATAAAATAGACCAGGATGGCATGTGTCTCCTCACAACTCCTCACCCTCCCCACACGCTTTTGACGGCGACGGTGAAACAGCGACTCGCTGTGTTGCATAGATCGTAGCTTTCGTTTTTCTTTTGTTGAAATTGCCAAAAAAGTAGTCAGAAGAATGCGATGAAACATTAGGAGCAAATTCAACGGAAAACACCGAGGAAAATCAGTCTCCAAATCAGTCTAATTGTTGTGCTACTTGATTGCTGCTAAATTATGCTAGTAGTTGATATCCTCATAACTATGTTGTATTTTTTCATGCAATTTAGTCCATACATCTAACAACTTTTAGTACAAGCTATGCACATCAGCAAATCAGCATTTTGTCTGAGAATGCTGAAGAGGTCTGATATTCTCTGAACCATCTGAACATGACATCTCTGAAATGTCCAGTTATCACACAAAATAAAATATGAAATATAATCTACATCACATCTGTTCCTTGTCAAAAAAGTATACACAAAGAGAGCCCTCATGACCGACTCCAAATTCACCAAGCTTTCAAACCGGCAGCGACCAGAATGAGGCGTAGGCATCTGAACTGCATGTGAGCTTGATCTACGATAGAATAGGACGCCCCATCCTTGGGTCGAAGCAGGCTAGAGAAGAAGCCTTGGCCACCCCGACTCCCGTCGATTAATTTGCCTGGCCTCTTGGTGTGCGAATTCCCAACAGCTTTCCACGATTCTCCTCTGTCCTTCCATCAGCGATTCCAAAGCCTTAGAGTCCCATCGTTCAAGCCGATTTCTCATGCTGCACGCAAAGTAGGCATACAAAATCGGCTTTGAGCAAGTGACGCCGAACGTGGCGGCGAGACGATCTTCACCACATTGTACAGTTCTTTGCATGACTTGCCAGGCCCCGCGATGCTGGAGGCCAATCAGGATGCACCCTGGAACGGAGGCGTTCCACCATTGGGGCTCGCTGCTTGCAAGTCCGGAATCGCTGACAAGCATGGGGACAAGGTCCGGACCAGACCAAGCTGCTGGGGCATGTTGACTACCCGAGTTGGATACTGGTGGCGTCCGGAAACATATCCTAGTGACGGATGGGTAACAGATTGAGAATGGACGGCGGACGTACTCAAGGTTGGAGCTACCGGGGTCATAGCAACCTGGGAAATCTCCTTCCAGATGCGCCCCACATTGTTTTACACATACAGTCCATCGATCAAAAGCCTCCAGGCTGGTTCAAGGATAACGGCACAAAGCTGGTGAGACCTTTTTATCATGCTTTTTGATGCATATGAAATACCCTTTCCACACCATTATGGCTATGCAGAGCATGTGCAAGGCAATGAGCCTGATATCCTCGGTTAGGAGTAACCAAAGAGAGCGACCTCCTCCGGTGCCGATGTTTACACTACACTGATCGAAACCTCTGCTCTTCAGCCAATCAGCAACATTGTCGACCGTCCAACTGTCGGGGGCCTTGCATTCGGCCCAGTATTAGCGTTAGGTCAAGTGATAACCAACCGCACACTGACAGCGTGTTCAAGCACCATGGATTCACGATCGGCTGAATCGATGGGTGATGTAGTCGGGAGTGGTACGATGGAGGATCCAGTCACTTGGCGTTGGATTGAAGTGAATATGGGTGGGGCCTGTGTGGTGTTTGTGTGTTACACATTGATATGGAGGACAAAGCAGAACATGGTTCGTTGGGGCAGGTCGCGTCGGGGTATGTCCGGGTGAGCGTGGCGAATGCCCACGCAGCACCAAGGGAGAAAGGCGCCCCATAAGCGGAGGAGTGGCCGGGCAGGGAAGCCGCGCAGTGCAGGTTGCGAGTATAGGCGTGAGGATGAGGGCCGCGGGTGCGAGAATGCGCCTGTAACAGGCACGCCGGGGTGGTTGTTGGTGCTGTGCCAGAAGGCACTGAAGAGGCCCACACAAGCTCCTTCCTTTTTTAGACGCTTCCCGACTTGAGCCAGCTCACCCGTTTAGTCAGCAAGATAAGATAAATAATAAGATAAGATTCAACAAACAAATCACGTGAGTCGTGATTGAGCCTCCGCTCGCATTCAATAAACGCGTTTATCGTTGACCACCATCACCACATCCGGACCGCCTAGTACGACAACAACAAGGAACACAGCGCCCGCAAGGACAACATTGGCGAGCCGGAGCAGGGATCCCGAGGGGATGGTAGGGAGGTCTCCAGGTAAGCCCCACCCCTCTTGTGCATTCTTGTTGACATCCACCGCCATCTCGCGACCACACACGTGCATCAACTGATGCGCGTGCTGTGCTCGCGAGGTTGACTCAGACGCGCCAGGACAGCAACGACAGCCGCCGCGGCGCCAGTGCCAAGGCTACTGCTTAACCCCTCCCCCTCCCTTGCGAACACCACCGCCACGTCAATTGACATGTGCGTGGCCTTCGTGAGGTTAACGGGAGGTCCGGAGGATACACAATAGGTGGGCTCACCACCTATGTGTGTGCCCACACCGCCTCTTTCGTGTATTGTAAAATAATTTATTATAAAAATCTTATTGAGTACGGCTTGTAAAATTACGATCACCAAGTCCCTTATCTCCTCAAAATGCCTATCTTATCTTGATAATTGTTTGGTTATCGGAGGGGGGTGAGCCAATTCGACTTTCTGAGGCGGGCTAACATCTCCCACATGCCTTCCCAAAAAGGAAGGAGCTTGTCTGGGCCTTGTGTCCCTGACGAGGAGGGCGAGGGTGCCTATGGCTGTGATGCCTGCAACAGACATGCTGCTGCAAATGCGCCGCCTGCGAGCCATGACCCTGGGCGTGCGCAGGGAGCAAAGAGGAGGACGAGATAGAAGTTGAGACACTGGAGGAGGGCGTAGTGGCTGCTGAGGGGGAAGAGGCAGAGAACGGCAGTGGAAGTAGATGGGGTGATGGAAAAGCAGACTGAGAGGGCGAAGAGGAAGACGGGGAGGAGTAGTGGATACACTGGGCCCCACAACTCTGCGGTGAACAGGCTAGCCCTCCTTTTCAAAGAGAAAAATGAAGGCAGTTTTGGCTCCTGGAGTAAGGTAGTGTTAATAATTGGGACGTCAGTTACTAACTGAGTTACTAACTACGCCTCTCAGCCTAGTGTTCAGTGACACTGCTGACACCACACTATTTTGGGGGATGCAAAATGATTGCAAAATGATTGGGAGCTTGTTAAAAATTTGCATATGATTTTAAGCCATGCAAAATCCAATTAAAATTTCACACATAATAACCCATGAAATTCTATCTAATTGACTCTGCTTAAGGAGCACGTGAAGATTAGCCAGATAATCGGAGCTTGCTCTCTCCGGCTTGGAGCCAGGAGAGAAAACAAGTCCATCAAAAATCACATTTGTGGAGTACAATCGGTGTATGGAAACAAACAGAGGTACTAGGGTGGGAAGGAGGGTGAACTCGAGAGAAAATAAAATATATATTTAACTCTGGGTGAGATAAAGTTATGAATAAACTTCATAAGAAGAGAAGAGGATACGCTAACCTGGGTGAGGCAATGTCATGGTGATGAGGAGGCTGTCCTGAGACAACTCCTATTATAAAGCCTCACCCAAGATAGGAGGTGCGGATACGCCTGCAGTGAGGGATACGGCGAGACAATCCAGAGAAGGCACGTGGAGGGAATGGCTCTCGTCTATTAGACTTGAGTAAAATTATTTTTTAAACTCGACTAATCGACTCTGCTTAAGGAGCACGTGAAGATTAGCCAGATAATCGGAGCTTGCTCTCTCCGGCTTGGAGCCAGGAGAGAAAACAAGTCCATCAAAAATGACATTTGTGGAGTACAATCGGTAAAAAGTCTATAGGAGATGGGTCCTGATTGAGAAAGAAGATGGGAGGACAACATGAATGTCAATAAAAACAGAAAGAAACAATGAAAAGTGATCACTGGCAGGAGGGTGCCCAGTGTGCAAGTGTGCAAGTAAAGTCCAGGGAACAGTAAGTCCACAAGATAAAAACAAACTGTAGAATAGTGTGAGATTGAAAAAGTGTCAGATGGAGAAAGTGGGGCGCCCATGGATCAAGGCATGGAGAAGAATCGGGTTTTTACAAATGTAGATCTGGAAAGCAGAAGAAGACCATCTGCCGGCTGCTTGGATGATGTGCGGTGGTGCCCCTGTAATGGCCAGGGATGTGGCGCCGCCTGCACGTAACGACTGGCCCACCAATGTGATTGGGAAGAGAGTTCACAGGCGTTTGATGAACCAGGAGCGGCAGGGGACAGTGCCGTTGATACGCTATAGGAGGCTGTAAAGGGGGAGATCCCCAAACAAACTACCTATTAGGTGAATGCGAGGATGCGAAGATGTCTTACTACACATAGAAAGGTATAGAGAGAGATAGAAACTACTATAAAGTTTCTGAACGATGCGAACGTACGTGCGACAGTTGCGATCAACTGTGCGACTTCGCGAACACGGTCGCGACGAAGATATCGATATCGGGTGACGAGGATAGACAAACTCAAGACTATAACTTGAGTTCGAAGCTAAAGGGGAGCTCTATAGCTCTGAGACTAAGATCAAATGGGAGGGAAGTCGTAGATTTCTCTGTCTGTCTAGCTACAATACATGAGCTTTTTATACTATGACAATCGGAAAGTCGGAACGAAATATTGGAGAATTGGGAAGACTAGAAATAAAGGATCGAATAGGAGTGAACGTAAGAAAGGATTCTGAGATAAAGAAATATTGATGGGAGTCAGTAAGAGTGCGAAGAAAGGAATCAAATGATGAAATTAGTACAAAGACATAAGAAAGGAAGAGATAGGGGAACGATGTACTGCGTGATATAACAGGATATATGATAGAGAAGCGAGGCAAAAAGTGAAATGAAATGAGATGACACGGTGTCCGACGGGAACGGTATCGGTCCAATGTAGGATGGCTTTGTTTTGTGGGTGCGACGAGTTCGGAAGCGATGGATAGTTGTCGAGAGATATCGCAAGAGTTCGTGGATGTTCGTAAGATCGTGAGATATCGGGATACGGTCAATGGAGAGGTATAGTACGTCCGATTCGCATATTCGGAGTATAGGATCGTATGATGCGTATCATCTTCCCCCATACTGAAATCTTGACTGTCCTCAGTCAATACGTGAGAGAAGGGAGCACGTGACCTTGTTGACTAAAACTCCGCAACTCGTGAGAATCTTCTCTAAATTTTCGTCGCCACCAACACAACCATGTCTTCAACGTCTGCTCCTCCATCTATCAAGAAGTCGTACAACGAGCTGATCCTATCGCCTGTCAAGGAGAGGGTCTCCGAGGTCTTCACCAGTATGCCGGATGTTGCGAACGGGGAGCCCGAGGAGTTCGTGAAGTGGGGGCAAAACTTTGTCAAGGCCATCGTAAGTTCTTACTCTTGCATCGTCAGCTAATCAAACTCGTCTCGTCCTTTTAGGGGCAATATCGCGAAGTCATCAACCTTTTGAAGGTGCAGGAAGACGAAGACGTCAAGCAATATATTCGTGAAGCGAGATCCGTTTTCGAGGCCGTTGCTGAGGACGAATGGGTGTCGTGGGCTGGAGACCTCTTATTACCAGAACTGTCGAGGGAAATCAAAGAGAAGGAGGTCGAAAGGAAACGGGTAGAAGACGTGGAACGACTGGCACGCCAACAGGCCGAGATTGAGGAGGAAAGAAAGCGTCGCGAGGAAGAGAAACACAGGCTCCTCAAGGAGGTGAGAGTTTTGAAGGAGCGCGTCGAGTTCGAACGAAATGAGAAGCTGAAACAAGATCAGCTCGACTTATACCACAAATTCACAACAAAAGTGATCTCGGGCAAGGCCTACACAAAGGCTCTCGAGGCCTTAATGCCGCCGGTGAATGATACGAGCAGCGAGGGAGAATCCGAAGACGACGTGAAAGATCTTCGCAAGTCCAAGCGTAAGGGACGCGAAGACGACGACGAGGGAGATGGGCTCTTAGTTGTTCATGGGAAAGTAAGTCCACTTCGCTGTCCCTACTGACTTCATTTAGCTACAAGATTCGGATAGTGCGATCGCTGTAAGGGCTTCAAGCAGGAATTGCCGTGTGAATACGAGGATAACGATCCAAAATGTCGCAAATGCCTAGACGATTGGATGGGTTGCTTCTGGGGCGGAATCGCAAGGAGCGGGTTGAGACCGTGGACAAAAAAAGCGAAGGTCGTTCACGCGAAAGCCGAGGAGTCTCCGAAAAGTAAGTCAATTCATACATTCTTGATTTTCTCGGTGTTCACTGATCCCATAGAAGCCGTCTGGGTCGGGACGCGGCTGCCTAATCGCATCGCCTCGTCGTCCAAGGCTGGTCCTTGAAATATCAAGAGCGTCGTGAAGGGCAAGGGGAAAGGCATGGAACGTGAAGAGGTTGAAGCTCGGTTGTCGTCGCTGGAGGAGGAACTTGCGCGGATGCGATTAAAAGCATCCATCTATCAACACTTTGTGGAGGATCTGGAGGAGGAGCACGAGAAGCTGTCCGAATGGCTGTAGTATATTTTTGTGTATACTTAGCCATTTTTTTAATTTTTTTGTTTCGTGTCGCATCTCGATTTTTCTGTTGCAAGCCAAATTTGAGTCGTATGGAGTGGGAGGTAATGAATTTGAAATCGTCGCGTCCATCACGTGATAAGTCGTGTCGCGTGTTAGGCCCTTGATGTTTTGATGGCTTATCGATCGGGTAATTTATCAGGCTTCTCTTTCTTTCAACCATGTCGTCTCCCGCTAAATCGAGCACATCCAAGGTAACTGGCGACGATGAGGTCGACCAACTTATCGACTCGACCACCGGTTCACCTGCGCCGGTGAATACTCTCTCGTGGCTTTACAAACAAAGGCGAAGTGCTGATGACTTGGGGCTCCTACCCGTAAAAGGAAAGGTAAATGCGACCTTTTCGGGGCAATATCTTTGTTTATTGACCGTGCACAGAGATGCGATAATTGCATTCGACGGGAACGTGTGTGCACCATCGGCGATACGGAATCTTGTTGTCGAAAATGTGTTCTTGACCACTGGTGCTGTTTTTGGGAGGGTTTCACTTGTAAAGGAAAACCGGAACTTCCGAAGTCGAGGAAATCAAGTCGTAAGTCACGATAATTGTTATTTTGTCATATCGATGTCGGAGACATTCTTTCCAGGTGTCGTGGAATCATCGTTCGCATCGTCATTGCGGTCCATGGGCGTGGTAAAGCATAGCGACAAAGGGAAAAGGAAAATTGTTGACAGAGATTTTCGAGAGGAGGAAATAGCAGTCTTGAAGGAGGAGCTGGCGCGAGCTTGTGTTCACGCCGAAGCCCATTGGAGAATCGTCGTGGAGTTAAAGTCTATGCTGGGAGAAATGGAGAATCGTTCGGAGTAGAGCTAGGCGTAGGAATCGTCGATAGGAGCCTCAATGGCTCCTTCCCAATGAGATAAATTTTGTTTTTCGAAAAGAGAAAAAGTCCTGAAAGAAAAACTGTCGCAAACATGCGAACAAAAGGAAAAAATTGTGAGATGGCTCCGAAATATATCATCACCGCCAATCTCTCGATAGGATGCCTGCTGGGCAATTCTATCAACTTGCAACTTGTGCGAACCTGTAAAACATCGCTTGTTCAGTGACTTCTCAGCAATCGTCACTTCCGTCGCTGTCTTCTTCGCTAACATTCTCATTGTGAACATTGTCGTCATCATCGTCGTCGTCTTTCTGTCCTGAACTTTCCATTTCGCAGAGTCGTGCAGTGTCGATATTGATAAGACTGGCTGGTATCTTGATCGTCTTGCGGGCGAAGTAAGGAACTACACAGAAGGCGGCAACTGGTCGATGGAATACAGATCCATCCAACTCAGCGAGAATATACGCGCCTCCATAGTTTCGAGATATGACAATGAGGGGACCCAAATATCGGGGTCGCATCTTGCGATTTAAGGCTTTCTCGATCGCAGTGTTTCGCATGAGGACGAGGTCGCCTCTCTTGAAATTAAAGTCGCGAATGGTTGTCGCGTGTACTCGTTCGAAACGAATTGCAGCTGCTCTTCTTGCCTTGTAGACTTTCGCGTAGATTTTCGAGACGTCCTCGCTGCGCTTTTGTAAGGCGATTGCGCGTCGTGCGATGAGATCGGTGGTGGATAGGACTGAGGATGGTGCTGGCTGGAGGTAAGTTGCTTCGAAGATGTCTAGGGGTAAAACCGGGGGGTCGTGCCTACCAATTATATCATTAAAACAGGGCATTGCCACAATAGCGTATGTGTATAATACCACGTACTTTAATGAAAGGCCTGTCATTCATTTTATGACGACGTTTTTATGATAATGACAGGACAATGACAATGGGAGATTATCAATGCGTTTTCATTGGTATTTTCATTGCGTTTTCATTACTGATGGGTGAGGGTGGGTGCTGGGTGTTATCATTGCATTTTCATTGGCGTTTTCATTGCGTTTTCATTACTAATGGGCGAGGGTGGGTGCTGGGCGTTATCATTGCGTTTTCATTGGCGTTTTCATTGCGTTTTCATTACTGATGGGCGAGGGTGGGTATTGGGCGTTATCATTGCGTTATCATTGGCGTTGTCATTGCGTTTTCATTACTAATGGGCGAGGGTGGGTATTGGGCGTTATCATTGCGTTATCATTGGCGTTGTCATTGCGTTTTCATTACTGATGGGCGAGGGTGGGTATTGGGCGTTATCATTGCGTTATCATTGGCGTTGTCATTGCATTTTCATTACTGATGGGCGAGGGTGGGTATTGGGCGTTATCATTGCGTTTTCATTGGTGTTTTCATGAATAATGGGTGGGGGAGGGTACAGAGCATTATTAAGCGTTTTCATTGGCGTTTTCATTGCGTTTTCATTACTAATGGGCGAGGGTGAGTGCTGGGCGTTATCATTGCGTTTTCATTGGCGTTTTCATTGCGTTTTCATTACTGATGGGTGAGGGTGGGTCCTGCGCGTTATCATTGCGTTTTCATTACTGATGGGCGAGGGTGGGTACAGGGCATTGTCATTGCGTTTTCATTGGTGTTTTCATGAATAATGGGTGGGGGAGGGTACAGAGCATTATTATTCCATTATGATTGGTGTTTTTTTCATTGCATGTTCATTAATAATGGGTGCACAGGGGATTATCATTGTCTTATCATTGGTGTTGTCCATGCATTTTCATTAATCATGGGTGGGGGGTACAGGGTGTTATCATTGCATTTTTATTGTGTTTTCATTAATAATGGGTGGGGGTGGGTATATGGTGTTGTCATTGCGTTATCATTGGCATTTTCATTAATAATAGATGGGGTGGGTATAGAGAGTTATCATAGTATCAGCGCCGAACATCCCCTACCAGCTGCCCATCACCTTGTCACCAGCCCCCACCATCACCTATCACCCCATCACCACCCTCCACCATCCCCCATCTGCTCATCACCCCTATCACCTCTCCATCACCATCTCACCTCCTACCATCACCCATCATCTTTCCATCCACCCTCCACCATCCCCCATCACCACCCTCCACCATTCTCCATCATCTCCCCATCCACCCTGTACCATATTCCCGTCCCCCCATCACCTCTCCATCGCCTTCTCACCAACCCCTACCATGTCCCATCATCCCCCACCTTCCCCATGTCCCCCCCCCACCTTCCCTGATGACCCCACCTCATTCCCCACCATTCTCCATGACCCCCACACCATTCCCCACCATCCCCCATGACCCCCACACCATCCCCCACCATTCCCCATGACCCCCACACCATCCCCTGCCATCCCCCACAACCCCCACACCATACCCCGTCATCCCCCATGACCCCCACACCACCCCCCACCATCCCCCG